>CM038675.1:102783087-103983087 GCA_021605145.1 Aegilops bicornis | reverse complement strand
GCACGTCGGCGACGAGCTCCGCGGCGGCGCGTGCGGGTGAGCTCCGTGCAGTTGCTACGAGGCTCGGGGGCAAGAAAGGAAAGGAGGGGGAGGTAGCTGGGCTCACGACGATCTCGAGGAGGCAAACGGTGCGGTCGGGGACGAGCTGGTGCGGCGGTGACGTCGAAGGGGATCTCCGGCGACGGCGGAGTCGGGCGAGGTCGGTGCAGAGGCCTCGGGCCACGCGAGCGCTCGGGGCTCGGCTAGCTCGAAGAAGAGGAGGGTGGCGGAGCTCCTAGACACGACGGAATGGCGCAAGGACGACGGAGAGCGCGACTACGGCGACGGTCTTGGCTGATGGCGTCGGCCATGGCGTGGGAGAGCGAGGGAGAGGAGCTGGGGAGGAGGAAAGGTGTCTGCGGGTTCGGGGGGAAGAATGGGAGCGTTCCGCGTCGACAGCTCGGCGAGGGAAGCGGCGAGGCGGCGGCCAGCTGCGTGGCACGCATGCTGTGCTCGCCGTCGAGCACCTACTAGGCTGCCAAAGCCAAATCGCTGGCGTGGCGGCTGGCTGGGCGGCAGGTGGGCCGTTGGGTGGCGCCAGGTAAAGTTTTTTATTTCTGTTTCCTTTTTCTATTTTCTGTAACTTTGTGGACTTTTTAAAAATACCTAGACAACTTCAAACTTCACCAAACTGCACCTGGTCCTTAGTTGGAATATTTCCAGCATTGAACATTTTCGTTTGGGATTATTTGGGCATTTGAAATATTTTATATAATTTAAATGCCCAAACTCAAATACTTATGATTTAATTGAAAAACCTTAGGATGACCTAGAAAATTGTGCACCACTTTTGGCAGAGGCTCAACCAAAGCAAAGGTGATGAGCATTTTAGAAGGGCATTTCAGGTTCATTGAAAATAATTTTAGTAAGCCCTAGTTGGATTCAAAAGGGGTTCTGGAGGTTTTGTCTTCCCCATTTCAAATTTCTGATGAAAGTTAAACATGATGCAACACACTAATGCATGGACTAGTTAGGATGTGACAGATTTGGATCTTGCTGCTACTCAGAAGGAGGAGCGAGAGAAGACATCACTTGCGGACAAGAAGCTGGCTTCGGTCGGCAAGTTGGAAGAGGAGAACTCGAAGTTGAAGACTGTCATCTCTGAAGCCAATCGGGAAGTTGAGCAACTGAAGAAGGACAAGGATAACCTGACCAATGAAGTCGGAAGCCTCAAAGCCAAGACGGGCGAGCTGATGTCCTATCTGGGACAACTTGCTGCAAAACTGGTCCTGAAGCTTGAACGTATCATCGTTCGACTGGTTAGTTGCCGTCGACTGGAATGTCTTGTTATATTGTCGACTCACTATTTTTCCTGATTGTGCATAACTTTCCCAGGACTTTGAGGCTGAGACTGGGCGGGTCGAGACGGGTCTCGACCCCATCAATTGTCCTGTGAAAGATGACATTGCGATGAACTTGTTGCGGTTGGAATCATGCATGGACAGTGCTGTTGCTTATCTGGCTCGACTGAAGGCGGCGATGACTAGGGTTGGTGCCGAACTCTTGCCTCAGGCGGAACTTTCACAAGATCTCAAGTCGCTGATGACTCAACTAAACCAAATCCATGGCCGAGTGTAGGAATGGAAGAAATCATCTGCTCGTTGTGGCGCTAACGTTGCCCTGTCATTGGTCCGAGTGCACTGCAAAGACGCCAGAGAAGACAAGTTGGCGGCCCTCAAGGTTGTGAATACTAAGAAGCACACCTTCCAGTCCTTCATGGACACCTTCCTTGAGGCTGCCACTCGTATTGCAGACAGCATTGACCTTGATAGCTTCTGTGATCCAGCCAACCCTTCCCCTGACGAGTGACCAAAAAACATTATGCTTCACCTTTATTTGCCTCGGAATGCCGAGTGATTTTGTAATCGCTGAAACTCCTTCGGGCCTGACGCCCGAGCACTTTAATTCGTGGTTTGGAACCTTTTGATTTATCTGAACTTGGTTTTTCTTTGAATATGTTGTGTTTGTCTTCGAGTGGAACTTGTTCTTCACTCGGATTAGTTCTTGTATTTTTGATACAACTCTGAGGAAGAGGCCGCGGTCGAGCTGTTCGATGAGCCCTTGGCAGCATTGATCATCTCATCAGCGAGGCACTCAGTAATGGTCTTGACGTTCCTGAAAGCGGTTCGCCTTGGCATCAGCTGTTGGATGAGCCCTTGGCAGCATTGATCAGCTCATCAGCGAGGCACTCAGCAATGGTCTTGACGTTCCTGAAAGTGGTCCGCCTTGGCAACACGCTCAATCTCGTCCTTCTTCTTGATGGCGCAGCTCTGAGGAGGAGGTCGTAGTCGACCTGCACCTCGTTGTCCTTGTGGATCAGGATGGAATGTATTTTCAAATTTAGGCGAGTACTGGACTCCAGCTAAGCCCCCGAGTGGGAGGATCGCTCTCCGCTCGGTATGATTTTTCAAACTTAGGCGAGTACTGGACTGCAGCTAAGCCCCCGAGTGGGAGGATTGCTCACCACTCGGTAGGATTTTTCAAACTTAGGCGAGTACTGGACTGCAACTAAGCCTCCGAGTGAGAGGATTTCTCACCACTCGGTAGGATTTTTCAAACTTAGGCGAGTACTAGACTGTAGCTAAGCCCCCGAGTGGGAGGATCGCTCACCACACGGTAGGATCTTTTAAACTTATGCAAAACGGATTCGCAGCTAAGCACCCGAGTGGGAGGATCGCTCACCACTCGGTAGGATTTTTCAAACTTAGGCGAGTACTGGACTGCAGCTAAGCCCCCGAGTGGGAGGATCACTCACCACTCGGTAGGATTTTTCAAACTTAGGCGAGTACTAGACTGCAGCTAAGCCCCAGAGTGAGAGGATTGCTCACCACTCGGTAGGATTTTTCGAACTTAGGCGAAACAGATTCGCAGCTAAGCCCCCGAGTGAGAGGCTTGCTCACCACTCGGTAGGATTTTTTAAACTTATGCGAAACGGATTCACAGCTAAGCCCCCGAGCGAGAGGTGTGGTCACCACTCGGTAGGATTTTTCAAACTTAGGCGAAACGAATTCGTAGCTAAGCCCCCGAGTGAGAGGCTTGCTGATGACCCGCAAGTTTACGGTATAGTTGTAGCCTCTTTCGATAAGTAAGAGTGTCGAACCCAACGAGGAGCTAAAGGTAGAACAAATATTCTCTCAAGTCTTATCTGCCAATGATACGACTCGATGCACGCTTAGTGTTCGCTTTACCTAGAACAAGTATAAAACTAGAAGTACTTTGTAGGTGTGGTTGGATAGGTTTGCAAGAAAGTAAAGAACGCATGAATAGAAAAGTAGGGGATGTTTAGATAAAGAAGCAATAAATTAAATATAGAGAGTGTGGAAAAGTGGTGGTAGGAGTTGCAGAATTGTCCCTAAGCAATTGACTACTTTACTAGACCGATAGCAAGTTTTATGTGGGAGAGGCCACTCCTAGCATTTCATCCCTGACTTGGAATTCTATGCACTTATGATTGGAACTATTAGCAAGCATCCGCAACTACTAATGTTCATTAAGGTAAAACCCAACCATAGCATTAAGATATATTGGTCCCCCTTCAATCCCGTATATATCAATTTCTATGCTAGGTTGAAGCTTCTGTCACTCTAGCCCTCCAATACATAGTCCTATCAACATAGAACTAACCCTATGGTATGATCCACGCACGCGCTCATATGATGGGCACCAAAGGATAGCAACATAACCACAAGCAAATTAAATAAATCATAGCAATTCATCAACCACCAATAGGACAACAAAAATCTACTCAGACATCATAGGATGGCAACACATCATTGGATAATAATATGAAGCATAAAGCACCATGTTCAAGTAGAGGGTACAGCGGGTTGCGGGAGAGTGGACCACTGAATATAGATTGGGGAAGGTGATGGAGATGTTGGTGAAGATGATGGAGGTGTTGGTGAAGATCGCGGTGATGATGATGGCCCCCGGCAGTGCTCCGGCGCCACCGGAAGCAAGGGGGAGGGTCCCCCTTCTTCTTCTTCTTCCTTGACCTCCACCCTAGATGGGAGAAGGGTTTCCCCTCTGGTCCTTGGCTCCCATGGCTTGGGAGGGGCGAGAGCCCCTCCAAGATTGGATCTATCTCTCTGTTTCTGCGTTTTCGGATTCTGCCCCTTCACCGTTTCTTTTATATCCGGTGATCCATAACTCCGATTAGGGTGAATCTTTCGCCCAAATTTTCCCCATAAAATTAGCTTTCTTGTGGCAAAAGAAGAGCACTACTAGGGAAAACCTTATACACAGAAATTTAGCAACAGCGCGGGCCAAAATGGTGCTAGTGCTAGATAGCAGTAGCGGTTGAGAAAAAACCGCGCTGCAGATACAATTGTAGCAGTAGCGCGCGTGGCCGTAAAAGCGCTACTACTAATATTCCCATTGGTGGAACGATAGGCTACGCATAGCAGTAGCGGGCTTGGAGGAAGCGCGCTACTGCTAGGGCATGAGTAGCACCGTGTTTCCTAAGAAGAGCGCTACTGCTAATGGAAATAAAATGATATGAAAAACAAATAGAAAAGTAAATGAAAATGAAAGAAACAGAAAAAGGAGAAAGAAAAAAATAAAATGTGAAGCAAAATAAATGAAAAAGCGAAAAAACAGAGAAAGGCATAGCTGTAGCGTGTGTTCATAAGAGGCGCTATAGCTAACGTAGTTGCATCGCGTTTCCTAGACCCCCGCTATAGAAACAAAAAAGGAAATAAAAAAGGTAGAAAATTACATAGCTATAGCAGTAGCGCGTTTTGTAAAAAGCGCTATAGCTACATTAGCTATAGCGCGTTTTGCGAAACGCGCTACCGCTAATTTTGACTTAACCCAAAAACTGTTTCCCACCGGCCATCACTTGCCCCCCAAATCTCTCGACCCACCCCGCCGCCATCTCCCTGATTCACCGTCGCCCCACTTCGCCGCTGTCTCCTGCCGAAGTCGACGCCCCCGGAGCCACCAGAGCTGTGCGCCCTCGACGCCACCGGAGCCGCCCCCAATGCCACGGAGCCGCGCGGCCTCATCAACCCAACCGGAGCCGCCGTCGACACCACCGGATCCTCCCTCACCACAACTGCCTCCCTCGCCGTCACCAGAGACGCCCCTGCCTCCCTCGCCACCATCGGAGCCATCCTCTGTAAGCCCCCACCCCTCCTCTCTCTCTCTCTCATGCATAGTTTAATTATCTAGGTTATTTAGGCAAAAATTTAGTTAGGGCTTTGACAGAGAACTAGTCAGGTTAACTAGTTTAATTAGGTTAATTATCTAGGTTATTTAGGCAAGTTTTATTTTAAAGATGATCCCTTCCTAGACTTTTATTGTTGATTATATCTTTTCATTGAAGTGGTCATGTTATATATTTTCATTGAAGTGGTTCGATTATGCCCAAGTGGCTTTGTTGTTTAAATGAGGCTGAGTGGCCTATATATGTTTTGCCGGAATGTTGATTCATTTTCGTTCCGGCAAATTTCAGGTTCTCGATTTGTCCACTTTTTAATAAAGGTCATGCCGAAATTTTCCGTGAATTTCAGCATGACTTGTGCTACAAACTAGGACATATCGAGTGCCCGGGATTTGCCGCACCAGGAAGGAGTCAACGTTCCTGCAAAACAATAGGCATTTTTTATGTCATTATTCATTTTATTAGGTCTAGAATTAATTGACTAGATTTAATCATAGGAAACATGGCTAGCAACGATGAAGGACAGGGTTCTGGTGATTGCGACGACGTCTACCGGGCGGCAGACGAATTTTTTAGCCTTACCGACGATCAACCGATGTAGTTGCTGGGCCCACCGGTGGCATCGCGGACTGAGACCGACACGCAGACCGGTCTTGAGATCGAGACCGGCTGAGACCTGCATCGCATCGAGACCGGTGTTGAGACTGAGACTGGTGCTGCCTCGGGGAGCGGAGCCGGTACTTTAGAACCGAAAGCAAAGAGGCAGCGGCTTCCTAACAAACTCAGGACTACTAGACTGGTGGTCACGGAGGTGGACGACGGCATTTTTGAGCCAAAGGCGCCCAAGGAAGCGCGTCGATGCTACGGCAATAAAATAGGCTGCATCGTACAGACAACCGCCACCATCAACGATGAGAAACTACAGAAGATAGAAAATATGAGGAGCTCCCTCCTAAAGAAGTTTCACCAGATCTTCTTGTTCCCGGGCCGGAATGATAAGGATTATGAAGATCCAGACGAGTACCCGGCAATGAAGAAGATAAACAAACATGCCATGACCAAGTTTAGCGACGCGTTGGCCGCCTGGAAAACTCGAGTGAAAGCAAGGATCATCGACAAGAAGGAACCCTACTCCGAGATTGTAAAGGATAATCCGACAATCACAGAAGAGCGGTTTCAAATATTCAAGGAGGCTTGCAAGGCCGAAGCTGCCAAAAAAAGTCTAAGTACATGAAGGGGCTTCAAGAGAGGAACATTGGGAGCCACCACCTCGGAAGCCGTGGTTACGACGGAAAGAGGTCCAAATGGGCCAAGGAGGACGCGGAAGCCGCGAGTCTTGGCATCCCAGACCCCTTGGCGGATTTCACCGTCCCGCAGGAGTGTGACGTCCTGAGGGCCCGGCACCATTGGGACCCAGTGAAGAAGGTTTACGAGACAACACCGGTCATTACAGAGTTCATGAGACTGCTGGTAATTTTAGTTTCTGATCAATTCGACTGCACACGTTAGTCATATTTGTAAACGATCCTTGTGCCTTATGCAGAGAGAGCATCACCGGTTTGTGGCCGAAAGCGACTCGCCGTCTGAGGCATTGGCGAGGCCCAAGTGGGACACTCCATTCAACCGGGCGTTGAGCATATTGAAACGACAACCATTGGATACTCGACCGTCATATGGACGCGTGCAGGGTGTCGGAGACGGCACCACGTGGAAGAAGTACTACCGTGAGACCACCGAGGAGAGAAAGGAAAGACGGAGGTTAACTGAAGAAAACATCGACAAGAAGGTTGCGATTGCGGTTGACAAGAAATCATCTCAGACAGTCGCAACAGCGGTAGCTGCCGCAAAACAGGTGGTTGCAGATTTGTCTACTTCCTTGGTGACGGGCGTTTTCACTTGGACAAGGCAAAATCCAGAAGCAAATGCAGAGGACTTTCCCCTTGCTGACTTCTTGGGAGCACCTGCTCCCGCACCTGCTCCCGCACCGGCTCCCGCACCGGACGTGCTCGGCGGTGCTTCGTCTTTGGCTGAGCTCGACGCCCTCACGGTATCTGTCACACCGGCCCCCTTCAATATAAATGTATAATCTCCCGTTTTCATTGCCTTTCGGATGTCTCACGTCGCAAACTTTTCTTTGCAGGCCGACGAAACCCCGTGCACCATATTGTACACCATCGACGACCAGAAGGTGGACGTGGGGAAGGCGACGATAATGGATCTGAAGGAACCATTGTTCCACAGCCGGCCGATCCCCCCGAACATCTTCAAGGTTTCCGTGGCCAGTGTCGAACCAGGCCACGAGAATTTGCCTTCTCCAATACTACTGGTGGATGACGAGGAGACACCACGGCGGCTTGGTGATTGTTGCAATGGGTGGGTCCTGTTGTGGCCAAAGAGTCTGCTTCGCCGAGGCGGTCGGGAGCACACCCACGAGCACGTAGCCTCAGCAAGGTATGAACATCAACACCCCACCTACCCAATTAGTGTCGGGTGTCGGGTTGGGTGATAGCGGACGGGGTAAGGAGGAGGCTCCATTAGTCGCTGATGACGTCGCCATGGATGAGGATGAGGACGACGGTGGCGCTGAACAGTATGTCTATACTGGCGCCTCCTCAGGGTTTGAGCGTCATGAGTCGGTGCCTGAATTGCCGTCTCAACGTATTATGGACGACCTTCCGGTAGTAAAGAAGTCTAGGAAGAGAGCGAGGAAAGGCAAAAAAGCTGATTCTATGATCCAGCCGCCTCAGCAGCCTCGGCTTCAGGACCGTATAGATATCCTCGATGCGGATAAATGGCATATCCCTGGTCAACCAATCCTACCTGCAAGAGCGCTGGGGGCCAAATTCGGTGATCTAAGGAGACTTCATGACGATGTGCTGCGGGTAGAGAAAGGCCTCATCGCCTCAACAGATCCAGGATACCCACTCTACGTGGTTAACATTCCGCGGCAAATGTCGTACATCGACAGCTTCCCCGCGGATAAGTTCTTCCTCCGATTTGATTACGTATTCGACATGTTTCACGTGAAGAAGCTGGATTTTACGTTTGTCTGCCTTTATGCCTTGCACATGAACTACATCATCGGGTTTTGAGCAGATATCTCATATCTGTGTCGCTGACCCGTACTACATGCACGAGGGCTTCTTGGGAGTCTGCGCAGAGCACCGTGTATACGCGAGGGAATACATCGTCAATTTCATGCTCGCCAATAAGGACAAGGAGGCGATTCTCGTGCCTTATCATCCCGTGTAAGTCATCCGCGCTGCTATCCTTCCTTCGATTTCAATCATTCATTTGCACGGTGGAGGCTAAGTAATTTGAGGTTTACTTATTTTGCGCAGCGGCGGGCGCGCCGTCCTCATCATCCTATACCCCCGATTCTCCCACGCTATTTACTTGGACTCGTCGAAGAACATTAACAAAAAGGATTACACCCACATCAAGGATGTTCTCGACAGTGCTATGTTTCACTACCAAGCAAGGGGTGGAGAGGTTAGGGACAAGAAGAGAAGGGGCAGCAGGCTCGCCTTCGGCCATAAGACCGACTTCTGCTGCATCCAAAGAACCGAAGCGATTCTCTTAATGATGGATTCTATGTCCTACACCACATGCTGGAGTATAGACGGGATCACCAGAACCTTCGCATGTCACCTACATCCGGCGATGCCCATATTCTGCAATGGGCAAAGAACGTAGGAGATATCGAGGATCATCTACTTCGAGCCGAGTTCTATCACATCCAGCGCGAACTTGCCCAAATCATCATGAAGGAGGTCGTCGAAAAAACAGGAATGTTCTACGAAGAAGGACAAATGTCGCGGGAAGACGTCCGAACATGGGTAGCCGCTCAGCGTCTCGACCTGAAACCTTTCACTAGGCTCGGGGACTATCTCCCTGACATGGATGGATGGAACGACATGTTGGAGTGATTGTCGATATATGACAATGTGTCCGTTTAGTCCATACTTTCTGTATGACAAAACTTTGAGTTATGCATGGTGAAACTTTATTTGTGATGTAATTAAACCGTCCTCCTCCTCGACTAGCGAAAATCACTCTAGTTAGGGCATTTTGGGGTACGATGAACTTTGTTATTTATGCTTATGATATGTTGTTTCTATTTTTGCCAAGTCTGTCTCTTTCTGTTGCTCAACTATATATATATGTTGCATATCATCGACTCATGTGACGATGCAGGTGCATAGATCATCGATGGTGAATAAGTGCTACGCCAGGAGTATATATACGACAAGTGGCCGGAGTGTCAGGCCCAGGTGTACCGGTTTCCGGTTTCTGAGCGACAGGCAGTAGTTAGTTTAGGTTCACGCTAATGCGAGAGAGGGATACGAACTCATGTACTCAAAGTGATAGCTCTTCTCACGTATATCATTGTTTATATGGATGACGATGTATTTGCAAGTAATCGAGACTTGTATTGCTATTTTCGAGATGATGACGAGAGACCACTTTGTGTTGGATGATGATTATGATGAGACTATTTGTATGTATATGCTATGATTACATTTGTGGTCTCGCAGGCATTTGTATGTGTATCATCATGACATTTGTATGTGCTAAAGATTCTTCTATAAAGCCTGTTCAAATACAAAACAAATATGCCAAAAAAACAAAAAACTACTAAAATTAGCATTAGCGAGTGTATGAAAGTTAGCAGCAGCACCGCGATAGCAGTAGCGCGTCCAGCCAGAGCGTGCTAGATCTACTAGCAGTAGCGAGCTTCCACTAACCGCACTGCTGCTACACTTGTGTAGCAGTAGCGCTGGTGAGCACGCTGCCATCTTGCTATGTGTTAGTCAGAAGCGCCTTATTAGTAGCGCCACTCCCCGCGCTACTGATACACCTAAAACCCGCGCTGCTTCTAGCCTTTTCCCTAGTAGTGGAGTGTCAACCGCCTTACGGGTGGCCCAGGAGAGTTCCAGGCGTGCCCAGGGGGAGGGCGCGCCCCGTATCTCCTGGCCACCCCGGGCACCGTTTCGTGTTGATTTTTCCTCCGAAAAATCCCAAATATTCCAAAATAATTCTCCGTCCGTTTTTATCCCGTTTGAATTCCATTTGATATTGGGTTACTGCGAAACATAAAACATGCAACAAACAGGAACCGGCACTGGGCACTGGATCAATATGTTAGTCCAAAAAATAGTATTAAAAGTTGCCAAAAGTATATGAAAGTTGAATAGTATTGGCATGGAACAATAAAAAAATTATAGATACGACGGAGACGTATCAGCATCCCCAAGCTTAATTCCTGCTCATCCTCTAGTAGGAAAATGATAAAAAGATAATTTTTGATGTGGAATGCTACCTAGCATAATCTTGATCATATGTCTAATCATGGCATGAATATTGAGACACGAGTGATTCAAAGCAATAGTCTATCATTTGACATAAAAACAATAATGCTTCGAGCGTACTAATAAAGCAATCATGTCTTTTCAAAACAACAAAGCCAAAGCAAGCTTATCCCTAAAAAATCATATAGTTTGGCCATGCTTCATTTTCGTCACACAAAATGCCCCCATCATGCACAACCCCGATGAAAACCCGAGCAATTGGTTCATACTTTTTAAGGCGCTTCAGCTTTTTCAACCCTCACGCAATACATGAGCGCAAGCCATGGATATAGCACTATAGGTGGAATAGAATATGATGGTGGAGGTTTATATGGAGAAGACAAAAAAGGGAGAAAGTCTCACATCGACGCGGCTAATCAATGGGCTATGGAGATGCACATCAATTGATGTCAATGCGAGGAGTAGGGATTGCCATGCAACGGATGCACTAAGTGCTATAAGTATATGAAAGCTCAAACTAAAAACTAAGTGGGTGTGCATCCAACTTGCTTGCTCATGAAGACCTAGGGCATTTGAGGAAGCCCATGTTGGAATATACAAGCCAAGTTCTATAATGAAAAATTCCCACTAGTATATGAAAGTGACAACATAGGACACTCTCTATATGAAGAACATGGTGCTACTCTGAAGCACAAGTGCGGAAAAAGGATAGTAACATTGTCCCTTTTCTTTTTCTTTTTTTCTTTGTTTTTCTTTTTCTTTTTTTGGTGGGCTTCTTTGGCCCCCTTTTTTATTTAGGCTTCTTTGGCCTTTCCTTTTTTTATTTTTTTATTTTTTTCTTTTTTTCTTTTTTTCTCATGGGGCAATGCTTTATAATGATGATCATCACACTTTTATTTACTTACAACTCGATACTAGAACAAAGATATGACTCTATATGAATGCTTCTGGAGGTGTACCAGGATGTGCAATGATCTAGCGTAGCAATAAAATCAAAAAATGGACAAGCCATGAAAACATCATGCTAGCTATCTTACGATCATGCAAAGCAGTATGACACTGAATTCTCAAGTCATGTATATGATGATGATGGAAGTTTGATAGCAATATATCTCGGAATTGTAACACCCCAGAATTTTAGCCAAGTTTTAGATGTTAAATTTTTGCCAGGAGTTTCAAAATTTTATTTATGTTGATTTCAGAACTCTTCTTTTAATATTAAGGAGTCCTTTCCAAGTGGAGCTTTCCAAAACATATTGGACTTCTGTGCTCTCTGTATACCATTTTCTTAATCAGTAGAATTTTTTTATTAGATTATTTCACCCTGAGCTTTATTCATTAAAATGAATTGTTTTAAATGTTGGAGCTCCTTTTGAACTACAACCATTTGATATATTTAGCTAATAATCCAACCAAAATTTGGAGATGTCATGAGATGTCTCTAAATCACTTGGGTACAATAATATAGTTATTTCATTTCTTATTTTGAGTTTTACACCTGTTTTTCAAATCTGGTCCAGTGGACACTCTTGCACTATAGCCTAATTAAATATTTCCCTAGAGCCTCCACCAAAATTATGGGATGTCAGTGGTAGCTTGCCATCCAACTTTATGCCAAAACCTTGTGATGTTCTATAGAAAAATTAAGTATACCAACCTTTTTTTCATTCTGGACCAGACTTGTGTTTTGTACTGCAACCATCTCCTAACTTGCTCCTTTACCCATGAGCTTTCTCCTGCTTGTAGTCCCCCCTGCTAAACCCCTAAGTCCAGGAGCATGCACTCTTTGGAACACTTTTGGTCCAGGTAGTGATGCCTTTTTCTTTCTGTCCAGAATTGTAGTTTTGCAAAACTTGCACTAGCAAGTTTCTCCTTTTGGCAAACTAACTTCACCACCCTCTCTTACATCCACAGAGACACTGATCTGGAGTTTTTGGCCACTCCAAGAAATGCCTAAGTACCCTTGGCATTTTGTCAAACACCTTATGGGCATGATCTGTTTTGACATGATTTTTGTTTTGCACTGTGACCTTGCACCTCTGGGCAATCTAGCATGTCTACTAAGCACCTAGACGATCCTAACCTAGATCTGCTAAGTGCCAGCCTCACCTAAGCCCTATAGCATGCCATGGCATTTCGTCGAGCACGTTTCGTGCGTGCTCTGGCGCCGAAAGCAGCACGCGTATTACTGCGTGCCGCGCCCGAGCCGACGCGTCGCGCCCCTGGCTTGCCACCACTCTGCAGAGCCGCGCCACTCACTTGGCCTCTCGCTACGTCGTGCCAAGAACCCCGACCGCCTCTGCAGCGTTGCCAGCAAGTCGCTTGGCGGCACGCCCACGCCCGCAACCCCCACCGCCATGAGCAGCACCGCCCAAGCCTCCAGCGCTCACCACCTGCCCCCTGGAACAGCCCGAGCTCATCCGCAGCCATGTCCACTAGCGCTCGTCGCCGCCACGACACCCTAAGCTACAGAATGGCGATAACCGGCGACCTTATCCCCGGCCGCCGCGGAACTGACCCCGAGCGCCTATTTAAGGAGCCCCCGAGCTCGTCTCCGCACGCAGGGCAGTCTCAAACCCCCTCCCTAGGACCCCATTGGCAGCCAATCGACCCGGGGAGATCTCCTTCCCCATCTCCGGCAACCGCAGCCGCCGCCACCGCCCTGGCCATTCCGGCGTGATTAGAGCCTCCCCTTCTCCGTTCTCTTCACCAAGAGCTCTACCTTCCTCCCGTGAACTCTTCCCCCTGCTCAATTTTGATCGGGAACCACCGCCGCCCCAAAACCACTACGCCACCGAAACCTTCCTCTGCCGCAGAGCTCGTCGCCGACGACTCCCTCCATCCCCATCACTCCCTCGACCACCGGAGGAACCGCCCTAGCCTTGCGGATCCATCCCCACCCTCGGGGGCCCGCGAGGAGCTGCCTAGCGCCGGCGACGATCGCCGGAGCCCCCGCCTCTGTTCAGCCAGAGGAAGAAGAGGGAAGGGAGAATAGTCAAACCTGACCAGTGGGCCCCCTGGACCCACTGTCATTGACCCCGCCCAGTCCACGTGGGTTAAGTGGAAGCGCATTTCCAGTTTACGCCTTCGACGTGTACGTATATATTCGAAACGTTTTCTTTTCTGTTTTATTTTTTTAATAACAATTTTTTGACCAAACTTTGACCGGCTGTATCTTTTTAAATACAGCTCCAAATAAATTAATTCTTTTTCCTACCTCTCTCAAATATTGTCTAGTTTATTTTAAGATTTATTTGAGAATTTTTCAAAACAACTTTTTGTGGTTCTTTGATTTTGTGTGTTAATTCATATATATTCTTTTAAATAGGATTTTTGAAGATCTCAAGATGTGTTGGAATGCACCCTGCCTTTCCATGACCTGAAGGCAAGCATTCTGAACCCTGGTGAAATTTTTGTGTGTGTTTCATAGCACGGTGACAACACCACCCCGACACAAGCATACGTCATTTTATGTGAGGATGTGTTCCTACTCATGAGTGCATGTTAATGAATTTCATGTAAATGGAGTTTATATGATTGTGATAGAAATCACCGTCATATGCCTTTCATGAATACCGGGAGGAAAGACGGGAAGGCCTCTGTCTTGGGTAGACACAGTCTTGTCCCTAGTCCTCCGTCGAGATAGTCGTGTCCGGTATGGCATGAGGGGGTATGTCGCGTGGTGTTTCCATCTGTAGTTTGAAGTATTTGTATTGTTATACTAATCTTGCAGGGAATCTTACAACCTCCTGAGTCGACCGTAGATCGAGTCTTGTGCCAGTAACCCCATACTTGCTTCATTACTACCACTCGTCTCTACAACAAGTAGGGTGCAGTTCAAGAAGTTGTCAACCCTTTCCTAGCACACACCGTACAGAGAGGCCATGGTGGAAGATACTGGAGGCATCCGGTAGTCATGCCACCAGGTCCGGGAGCATGGGTGTTTCGGTTGTAGCCGAAGGGGGTAGCTCCCCAGTTTGCGCGCGGTATAAATTTTGTGATCCCATGTTACGTCGAGGTTGTAGCCTCCCCACTTAGAGTTTTGCTTGACAGGTGTCGTGGGTGATTCCAGACACAGGTGAGTTAAGCTGGTGTGTGCAAGTTAGGTGTGTTTTCAACTAAAAGACCATAGACGGAATTAGTCCCGATGGACTAATGAAATCCGTTACTCGTTGGTAAAGAGTACACCCTCTGCAGAGATTAAACCTATTCGAATAGCTGTGTCCAGGGTTAAGGATTACAGTCTGGGATGGGTCAAGTGTCGGTCTTAGTGCCGGTCTTCGGAGGTGAAACTATTAAACCTGGGATCACGACTGTGACTTGTGATAATTATAATTATTATTTTTGATGTGGACTAACCCGTGAAATTTTTTGGTAGTACCGAATAACCCTGGGATGGTTCTACCTCCTGGATTTCACTGTATTTATTTAAAGCCCTTTATGTGGTGTCGCTAAGACGCCCGACTGTGGCATTTCTTTTGAAGCCCTTTATGTGGTGTCGCTAAGACGCCCGACTGTGGCATATCTTTTAAAGCCCTTTATGCGGTGTCGCTAAGACGCCTCGACCGTGGCATTTCTTTTAAAGCCCTTTATGTGGTGTCGCTAAGACGCCCGACTGTGGCATTTCTTTTAAAGCGCTTTATGTGGTGTCGCTAAGACGCCCGACTGTGGCATATCTTTTAAAGCCCTTTATGCGGTGTCGCTAAGACGCCTGACTGTGGCATTTCTTTTAAAGCCCTTTATGTGGTATCGCTAAGACGCCCGACTGTGGCATTTCTTTTAAAGCCCTTTATGTGGTGTCGCTAAGACGCCCGACTGTGGCATATCTTTTAAAGCCCTTTATGCGGTGTCGCTAAGATGCCCGACTGTGCCATTTCTTTTAAAGCCCTTTATGTGGTGTCGCTAAGACGCCCGACTATGGCATTTCTTTTGAAGTTCTTCATGTTATTTGCTTCTTACTTTTTTTTCATACTACCATATTGTTGCATATTCTCAAATAACATGCCTGCAGACATCAGAGTTTTATTTATCTTTCGTGACTGACGTCATGAACATAGGATATTTTCAGCATATTATTGTTATATTATGCCTGTGTCCATAATTTTTGCGAGTACATTCAAAGTACTCACTGGCTTGTCCCTGGCTATTGTCTTGGCCAGATTTCTTGCACGGAGAGGAGCGACCGTTCCCACAGTTCCGGAACCTAAGCAACGGTGATAGCAGCCCCCCAAAGATAGGAGTTAACCTGGTCAGTTGTTCCCGTGGGAAATGGAGTCCTATAGGCGATGATGATTCACAACCCGCTTCCGCCATCAACCACTAGAAACCATTTGTTGTATTCACAGGCCAGTATGGTCTTGTACTACGTATTCTGTATTTTTCTAGGAATTTTCTGTATCAAGTTGGTGCCTCATTAGCTAACAGTTATCCTGGGGCTGGTGAGCACAAGGGCCATTTTATGGGAATTAACACCCGGAGATCCGGTCCCCACAGGAATGGCTATGGAAATGCCATGATAGGCAGGTATGGTGGCTGTTTTGAGGAATATATAATGAGGTTTATGTGTGATAGAGCGTATCATACCACGGGGTTTGGATGCACCGGCGAAGTTTGCACCAACTCTCGAGGTGAGAAAGGGCAATGCACGATACCGAAGAGGCTAGCAATGATGGAAAGGTAAAAGTGCGTATAATCCATGGACTCACATTAGTCATAAAGAACTTATATACTTATTCCAAAAGTTTATTAGCCCTCGAAGCAAAGTACTACTACGCATGCCCCTAGGGGGATAGATTGGTAGGAAAAGACCATCGCTCGTCCCCGACCACCACTCATAAGGAAGACAATCAAAGAAACACCCCATGCTTCAAATTTGTCACACAACGGTTACCATACGTGCATGCTACGGGACTTGCAAACCTCAACACAAGTGTCTCTACAATCCACAACCACCCACGAGCATGACTCTAATATTACCATCTTTATATCGCAAAACTATTGCAAGGAATCAAACATATCATATTAGGCGACCTACCAGTTTATGTAGGATTTTATGACTAACCATGTGAATGACCAATTCCTGTCATCTCTCTAAATAGATATAAGTGAAGCAAGAGAGTTTAATTCTTTCTACAAAAGATATGCCCATGCTCTAACAAATATAAGTGAAGCAAAAGAGCATTCTACAAATGGCGGTTTTCTATGTGAAGAGAAACAGGCAATCTAAACTTCAAATGATATAGGCGAATCACATGAAGCATTCTATAAAGCCATACTCAAAAGATTTAAGTGAAGAGCAATGAGCATTCTATAAATCAACCAGGGACTACCTCACACCAGCATGGTGCATAAAATAAAAGTGAAAACTAAATGCAAAATACGCTCCAAGACTTGCACATATCGCATGAACGAAACGAATCCGAAAACATACCGATACTTGTTGAAGAAAGAGGGGATGCCTTCCGGGGCATCCCCAAGCTTAGACGCTTGAGTCTCCTTGAATAATTACTTGGGGTGCCTTGGGAATCCCCAAGCTTGAGCTCTTGCCTCTCTTCCTTTTCCTCATATCGAAACCTCCTCGATTAGACACTTCATCCACACAAAATTTCAACAGAAAACTCGGTAAGATCCGTTAGTATAATAAAGCAAATCACCACTCTAAGTACTGTTGGAATCCAATTCATATTTTGTTTTTGCATTGTTTATACTGTAATATAACTTTTCTATGTCTTAAACCACTAATATAAATTGATAGATTCATCAAAACAAGCAAACTATGCATCAAAAACTGAATCTGTCAAAAACAGAACAGTCTGTAGCAATATGAATGTCGGTGTCAAAACCGGCGGATCTCGGGTAGGGGGTCCCGAACTGTGCTTCTAGGCGGATGGTAACAGGAGACAAGGGACACGATGTTTTTACCCAGGTTCGGGCCCTCTCGATGGAGGTAAGACCCTACTCCTTCTTGATTAATATTGATGATATGGGTAGTACAAGAGTAGATCTACCACGAGATCAAGGAGGCTAAACCCTAGAAGCTAGCCTATGGTATGATTGTTGTTCGTCCCCACGGACTAAAACACTCCGGTTTATATAGACACCGGATAGGTTAGGTTTACATACGAGTCGGTTACAATGGTAGGAGATCTACATATCCGTATCGCCAAGCTTGCCTTCCACGCCAAGGAAAGTCCCATCCGGACACGTGATCGAAGTCTTCAATCTTGTATCTTCATAGTCTTGGAGTCCGGCCGTGACGATAGTTCGCTATCCGGACACCCCTAGTCCGGGACTCCTCAAGAGCCCCGAACCAGGCTTCGATGGCGATGAGTCCTGCGTTGATTGTCTTCGGCATTGCGAGGCGGGTTCTTCTCCAAATTCCATATACTTGTCGAATAGTGTCCGGCTTCTGATAAATGCTGCGTTCCTCGGCTTCTACGCCCAATAATGACCATCTTCCACGTGTTTGAATGAATGCGAAAAACCATGGTATTTTTACAATATTCCCCCTAGCCATGCAAAGGAGCCGCTTATAAAAGGGGCAAGGATCTAGATCTGAGTCACACCATTCCCCCTTCATGAAGCTTTCATCGAGCGCCTCGACCAAAGCCCATTCCATCATGGACAGTCGACGCTGCTCCTCCTCTCGCGCCCCAAATTTCCCCAGCCAGGAAATTGGGAGAGATGCTCAGTCCCGCATAGCGAGCTAGTTATACTCCAAGCAAAGGGATTTCTCCCTCCAGCCTTCATGGTTCCGGTTCGAGTCGGACTTGCCACCTACAAGGGCGGAAAGCAAGCGGAGAGCGTCCCCAATCCCTCTAAAGGAGAGCAGGTGTGCTTCATCTCTTATCTAGTAAGAGGACTCAGATTTCCAATCCATCCGTTTCTCCGGGGGATCTTGGAGTCCTACGGCCTCCAACTGCACCATCTTACTCCTGCCTCCATCTTGCACATCGCGGTCTTCGTGGCCCTTTGCGAACTGTTCCTGGGCGTTGAGGCTCATTTCAGGCTGTGGAAGAGAATATTCTGCCTCGTTTCCCGTTCTCATAAGGGGTCAATATATCAAGTGGGCGGAGCCGAGCTATGGCGCATCACCGGGACCGGATACCTGTCCGGAACCCCAAAGAAGGCGTCCGAAGATTGGCCTTTGGAATGGTTTTATATGGAGGACGTCCCGCTACCAGATCCTGTTTGGATCGGCCTTCCGGAGTTCAGCAATGCTCCTCTGAAGAAGCACCTAAGCTGGCGCCCTCGGAGCCCCCGGAGAGAAGATGACCGGGATGTCCGTTATTTGATGAGCCGAATAAGGTTACTGGCTCATGCCGGATTGACCATGACAGGAGTCATGGCAATCTGCATTATGAGGGGAGTGCAGCCGCTCCAATACAGGGGCCATCCCATGTGGGACTTCAACGGGGAGGACAATGCCACCCGCCATGGCCGCAAAGGGCCAGGATCGGTCACCGAACTGGTGAAGATCTTGTCTGCCATGTACAAAGGAGAGGAGGAGGATTTCCTCCGTGTCAACCCACTGAAGGAGTTTTCTTCGAATAATCCTCGAAGCTGGGTAAGCAAACATCCTTGTGACCTATCCGATCCATATTCCCGTAGTTAAATATCTCATTTCATGGTTTTTGCGCAGGAACTGCGCTGGACTGTGGAAAAGATACACAGCCGGCCCCCACAACCCGGGGATCCGGAGCGATCCCTCGATCCGACCTCCGAAGAGGATCCGGATATAACAGTGGAGTTGATCGACGGGGTGTTCTACCAACTTAGCATCGACGATGCTTTGGTTGCCATTACGGCCGATTACCCTGGAATACATCCAGCCCCACAGGTAACTGAGACCAAGATCCCAAAACCCTGATAATGACCCATCTGTGCTTATTTTTGATCGCCGTATACCAATGGTACTTCGCAGGGGGTACCTTCGAGGCAGGAAGTCGAGCCCGCGGCAACTGGCCAACAAAGGGCAGTGCGGCCCCGCAGGCTAAAAAGAAGTGCGGTCCGGATCGCTACTCCGCCGTAACGGTATGGCATGTCACCATACTTCCAGGATTGATTCCTGGAAGGCGTACTAACGCTGATGCTCTTTTCAGGAAAAAGAGCGCTCACCGGACTGAGCCCGGAGAGGCTGCCGATCGAACCTTCACCGGACAAGCTTCAAAGCTGGGTCCGAGGTCGAGGCGAGCACGAGGCGTGCGTTGGATGCTCCTCCGGCGAGAGGATGCCGACAGGTTGTCCGCCACCAACTCCGAGGTGGAGAGCGCTTTGAATCATAGGCGCCGCCGGACAGTTCTTCGTGACGCATGTTTCTCCCCAGAGGCCCTGAATGCCTTTGATTCGGGAGATGCGCATCTCTGTGCCGCTCAAGATGGTCAAGCCAGAGCCACGGAGCAGTATGTGAAGGACATACGGGTAAGGAAATTTGACAGTTATATATGCCAGTAGCCCCCGAGACTTAAAATAGATAGAATAACTGATTTAAGGATCATTTGTTATGCAGGATCTTACAGAAAAGAATACCCGACTTTCCCAGGAGCTGGAAGAGTGCAGGGCCCAACTTGAGGCTGCACAAGACGCTACGGGGGGAGCCACAGAGACCGCCTCTGGTAATATACGCTTCAGAAGATAAATAGTTTATGAAGTGTGGCGGGTGTGTAAATCTGACAGAAAACATTGCAGATGGCGCCGGACTAGATCCGGACAAGCAACAGCTCTTACGCCGGTTAAAGGCTGGCGAGAGCGTGCTTACGAGGGTGCGGCAGGAGAAGAATAACCTCCAAGACGCCAACACCAAGCTGGGTGAGGAACTAAAGGACGCTCGTGCATAGTTAGCTGACTCCGTAAAGGAGAATCGGCGGCTTCGTCGCGGCATTTTCAGTAAGTGCTTGAGCGAACTTTGAAAAGAGTTCGGCGAGGAAGGCCACTAACATAAACATGTTTGTAGGTTTGCTCATAGGTCGTCCTGAGGAGGAGATGCCCAGTTCTTCGGGTGTTCTTCTTCCCGAATTGCGTCAGCTGCACGAACGAGTCCGTCAGGTGATGAAAGGCATCGGCCAAGCCTTGTGGCCATCTATATCCCTGCCCGAAGGCGTTGGGGAGCTGGCGGAGCAGCTTCAAGGAGCACGGCGGCGCTTCCGGCTATGGAAGATATCGGCATGCCGTCAAGGCGCCAGGGAGGCCTGGGCCATGGTGAAGACGCTGCGGTACAGGCTGACCCAAACCACATGGCCGAGGTCGGACCTGTGGGGCGGATGGGATGGAGATCCTTGTAATCTTAGTGTACGGCCAAGTAGAATTGGCCGCCAAGTATTCCCAGCAAGATTGTAAATTAGATAGCCTATTAGATGGCATTGAGGAGGAATACAATGAGTCGAGTTGACTATGTAAAAATATGACATGAAAGAATGTCTTCTAGCCGGATTGTAGATCGTTTGTCATAGCGGACCTTTTCACTTCGACCTCCGGACCCAATAGTCCGGAGTGTGTCCGAGTACCTTCGCGGTTATATAAGAACCGTGGTATGCATGGAGACCAGGCGTAGGGGTCATTGTTGCTGTATCAGACAAGTGCCCAACTAGTTATGTTATATTACATGGGTAGTAAGAAACATCTTCCAGGGAGAATAGTTCCGTTAGGGGTTCCTTTCGCTTCGATGCTTGCCCTAAAGTGCATGTCAGAGCTGCTATAAAAGCAGAAAATCATCTGGGGGCAGATATTTAAATAGTTAAAAATCATCTTTTAGTTCACCGACCAAATATTCCCTTAAGAAAGCTAGCTTTCAGCTTCACCCAGTCTGAGGTACACATCCGGCTGACCCGGCAGTAACAATCGCAGAGGTGCTCCCTTTACTTCCTAGCCGAACAATCGGGAACGTAGGGGTAAGCACAGAGCCGAGCAACCCAGCTTGGCCAAAACTTAAGTCATATCGATGCATATAATTGTGAATAAAAGGCACATGCGGAAGTTTAACGCATGTGTTGGGCATGAAAGCCCGTATAAATAAGCTTCATTAAAGAAGCCCCCAGGTATAATGAGCGCGGACAGCGCGTCAAGTGTGTGCGAAAAAAGCGCGAACGAGCCTCTAGAGGCTACAAGAGGAAGAAGGGGGAAGGAGAGAAATAGGAGACAACAAAAAGAAAAAAATAAATAATGCGGACGGAGGAAGGAGACGAACTTGGAGTCCGGCACTTAGGCGTAGAATATTCGTAGACAGGCTGCGTTCCATGGGTTCGGCTCGAGTCGGTTATCCGATGCGTTTCGCAGACGGTATGCTCCGCCGGTCAGGACCTGGTCGATGATGAAGGGACCTTCCCATTTGGGCTTGAGTTTGTCCTTTTTCTTGTCCGGAAGGCGTAGAACTAGTTAAGCCAACGTTATAAGCTTTGGCCCGTACTTCCCGGCTTTGATATCTTCGAGCCTGCTGTTGATAGAATGCGGAACGAGCCTTTGCCACATCGCGCTCCTCCTCCAATGCGTCCAAACTGTCCTGCCGGTCGAGCTCGGCTTCTCTTTCTTCATACATGCGCATGCGAGGTGAGTCATGTATTATGTCGCAGGGAAAGACTGCCTCTGCGCCGTACACCATAAAGAATGGTGTGAATCCGGTAGTACGATTCGGCGTGGTCCGCAGCCCCCAGAGTACGGAGTCGAGCTCCTCAACCCAGTGTGTGTTAGATTCCTTGAGGGACCGCACTAGTCTGGGTTTAATGCCGCTCATTATTAGACCATTTGCTCGTTCGACTTGGCCGTTGGTTTGAGGGTGATAGACTGAGGCGTAATCGAGCTTGGTGCCCATGTTTTTGCACAATGATTTGACCTCATCGGCCGTGAAGTTGGTGCCATTATCAGTAATGATACTATGGGGGACACCGTAACGGTGCACTACCCCTGATATGAAGTCTATCACTGGTCCGGATTTGGCTGTTTTAACAGGTTTGGCCTCGATCCATTTGTGAATTTATCCACCATGACCAATAGGTATCTTTGCTTGTGGGTTCCTCCCTTGAGGGGTCCAACCATGTCAAGCCCCCAGACCACGAACGGCCAGGTGATGGGTATAGTTTTAAGGGCGGTGGGTGACATGTGGCTTTGGTTAGAAAAAAGTTGGCAACCGACACATCGTTGGACTAAGTCCTGCGCATCTGCCCGGGCCGTCGGCCAATAAAATACTATACGGAAGGCCTTGCCTACAAGGGCCTGGGCTGCGGCGTGGTGCCCACCCAGTCCGGCATGAATTTCAGCCAGGAGGTTTCGCCCTTCCTCTTCGGAGATGCACCTTTGGAGGACTCCGGTAGTGCTTTTCTTATAAAGCTCTCCCTCATCGACTTTATAGGCTTTAGAGCGCCGTACTATGCAGCGAGCCTCATTTTGGTCTTCGGGGAGTTCCTACCTATTTAGGTAGGCTAGGAATGGTTCCATCCATGGGGCGATAACCGCCATTATTTCGTGAGCAGAGGGTGTTATCTCGGGGGCGGAGCCTCCGGTTCTGTCAGAGTGTTCGGCGTCAGGCGGTGCGGTTGGGTCCGGATTGTTATTGCCGGACTCCCCTTCCCATAATACGGATGGATGGCTTGAACAGCCGTTCCAAAAAGATATTGGGTGGGACGGTATCGCGTTTTGCACCGATGCGCGCCAATATATCCGTCGCCTGGTTGTTATCCCGGGCTATATGATGAAATTCAAGCCCTTCGAACCGTGCTGACATTTTTAGGACCGCGTTGCGGTATGCTGCCATTTTCGGATCTTTGGCGTCAAAGTCTCCGTTTATTTGGGATATTGCGAGGTTTGAATCCCCGTGCACCTCTAGGCATTTAATGCCCATGGATACTGCCATCCGGAGGCCGTGCAGGAGGGCCTCGTATTCGGCTGGGTTGTTGGAGTCCGTATACATTATCTGAAGGACGTATTGTACTGTGTCCCCAGTTGGGGAAGTCAGGACGACGCCAGCCCCCAGGCTAGCCAACATTTTGGAGCCGTCAAAGTGCATGATCCAATTGGAGTATCGCGCCGTACTCTTTAGGGAGTTCGGCTTGATCCATTCGCCGAAGTTGGCCAAAATCTGCGACTTGATAGCTCGTCATTGCTTATAAGTTATGTCGAATGGGAGGAGCTCTATGGCCCATTTAGCAATCTGGCCCATCGCATCGCGGTTGTTTATAATGTCATTAAGAGGTACTTCGGAGGCTACCATTATCGAACACTCTTGAAAGTAGTGTCGCAGCTTCCGGGATGCCATGAACACCGCGTATGCTATCTTTTGATAGTGTGGGTACCGGGACTTGCATGGAGTTAGGACAGTGGACACATAATAAACCGGTGTTTGAATAGGGAACCGGTGTCCATCCGTTCCTCGTTCGACAATGAGCACCGCGCTGACAACTTGATGTGTTGCGGCGATGTATAATAGCATTGGTTCGCCCACGTTGGGCACGGCCAGGACCTGATTCGTTGCCAAAATGGCCTTTATTTCTCCGAGTCAGGCCGTGGCGGCATCCGTCCACTCGAAGTGTTCGGTGCGGCGGAGGAGGCGGTAAAGAGGTAATGCCTTTTCTCCTAAACGGGAGATAAAGCGGCTTAGAGCCGTGATGCATCCCGTCAATTTTTGTATTTGTTTGAGGTCTTTTGGAATATCCAATTGTGACAGAGCTCGAATCTTGGCTGGGTTTGCTTCAATTCCTCTACCGGACACAATGAAGCCCGTGAGCTTTTCCGCAGAACGCTGAAGACGCATTTTTCCGGATTGAGCTTGATCTCATATTTTCGAAGATTGTCGAATGTGAGCCTCAAGTCGTCTACTAGAGTTTCGACGTGCTTGCTTTTGACGACCACGTCATCTACATATGCTTCCACTGTTTTGCCGATCTGGTTTGCCAGACATGTCTGAATCATGCGCTAATATGTTGCGCCGGCGTTTTTTAGCCCAAAGGGCATTGTGTTGAAGCAGAGCGGGCCGTATGGAGTGATGAATGCTGTTGCAGCTTGGTCCGGCTCCGCCATCTTGATTTGGTGGTAGCCGGAATACGCGTCGAGGAAGCACAATGAGTCGTGTCCTGCTGTAGCATCAATGATCTGATCAATTCGAGGGAGGGGAAGGGATCCTTTGGGCAAGCCTTATTAAGGTCTTTGAAATCAACACATAGGCGCCAGTATTTATCCTTCTTTGGTACCATCACCAGGTTTGCTAGCCAGTCCGGATGTTTTATATCTACGATGAATCCGGCCTCCAAAAGTTTGGCTAGCTCCTCTCCCATGGCCTGTCTCTTGGGTTGGAAAAAGCAATCAAGAGCCTGTTTGACCGGCTTGAATCCTTTTAGGATGTTTAGGCTATGCTCAGCCGGTGACGTGGGATTCTGGCATGTCTGAAGGGTGCCGGCGAAGATGTCCCGATTTTCTTGTAGAAATTCTCGTAGTCGGCGTCTACATCAGGGTTTAATTGTGCCCGATGGAGGCCTTCTTTGCGAGGTCCATTGGGAGGACTTGGAATTTGACTACTTCGTCCGCTGGTTTAAAAGAGGTGGACTTGGATCTTTTATCAAGTATCACATCGTCCCTGTTCACCGTGGAGCGCATCGCAGTGAGTTCCTCGGCTGCTAGGGCTTCGGATAGTGCCTCGAGGGCTAGTGCGGTCGTCTTATTTTCGGCGCGGAGTGCTATGTTCGGATCACTAAGCGTAGTGATGATTCCGTTGGGACCGGGCATTTTAAGCTTCATGTACCCATAATGGGGTATAGCTTGAAAAATTGTGAATGCCTCTCGTCCTAATAAAGCATGGTATCTACTGTTGAATGGGGCCACTTGAAATGTGACCTCCTCGGACCTGTAATTGTCCGGCGAGCCGAACACTACGTCCATCGTGATTTTTCCTGTGCAGCATGCTTCTCGGTTGGGGATTATTCCTCTAAAGGTTGTGCTTCTTCGCTTAATGCGGTTCCAGTCTATTTCCATTTTTCATAGGGTTTCCTCATAGATGACGTTTAGTCCGCTGCCGCCATCCATGAGTACCTTAGTAAGGCGAAAGCCGTCTACTATCGGGCTGAGGTGTCAGGACCCCGATTCCAAGTCACATCGATCTAGCCAGTAACACCTCATATCACTTTGCGGCCTCACACACGGTATTCCCACGGGTGTCGCCTTACCATGGCCCGGGACCGTTTGCGCCTTTTTGGCTCATGTATATGATAGTGTCGCTAGCATCCATATGACAGAGAACCCGGGCCGACATGGCTAATCGTGAACCCAAAGCGGCACTAACCCATGGGGACAGGCATACATGAATCACATCGAGCATGTCGGTCATCAACGTATAAATCCGGGCTGTAGCACTGGGCTAACAGGACTCCGGTAATCCGGGCTGTAGCAGGCTAGGCAGGACTCCGGATGTCACTGCGTGACATTTCCCCAAAGGGACGAACCACGAGGCGAAGTGAAACACATGCCGGCCGATCAAGTGTCCAGAAGCGGTAGTCTTTGGGCTAGCGAGACTCAAGTGAACCGGGCTGTAGCGGACTACTATCGCTCAGAAGCACTAGACTACATTTCCCCATATGAGAGGCTGCCAAGGATAAACAACTAGATTGTCGGATCCCACACATACCAAGCATTTCAAACATACACACAATATGCTCAATATGTGTAAATACAACATGGCATCACAGCATAACTCTATGACTCAAAATATTTATTCATTAGGCTCCGAGGAGCGAGATATTACAAACATGGGTCTCATGACCCAACATACAGAGCATACAAGCAACAAGCACAAGCGGAAGCTTAACATGTCTAAGTACAGACAACTATAAATGAAAAAGGCCGAGAAGCCTGACTATCTACCAGATCCTGCCGAGGGCACAAGATCGTAGCTGAGGTAACAAGCAAAACGTCGAAGTCCATGCGGAAATACTAGCGAGACGGAAGTCTCTCTGCAAAAACATAAAATAAGCAAACGTG
The DNA here is from genome assembly GCA_021605145.1 of Aegilops bicornis. Classification (NCBI taxonomy): domain Eukaryota; kingdom Viridiplantae; phylum Streptophyta; class Magnoliopsida; order Poales; family Poaceae; genus Aegilops; species Aegilops bicornis. The sequence continues at coordinate 103,956,618 of CM038675.1, read as the reverse complement.
AGTACAAATGTACTCAGCAAGACTTACATCAGAACTAACTACATATGCATCATTATCAACAAAGGGGGTGGTGGAGTTTGACTGCAGCAAGCCAGCTTTGACTCGGTGGCTATCCTAAACTACGACTGCAAGTAACTCTTTTGAGGTGGCGCACACGAGTCCACATATTCACCATAACAATACACCACTATGGATCCGCTCCCGTCTTCCTACGAGAACGCCATCCATAGCGCTCACGCTTATCTTGCGCATTTTAGAGTATCCACTTTCACTTGTCTATGAACTGTACAGGCAACCCAAAAGTCCTTTACCGCGGACACGGCTATTCGAATAGATCATTTATAACCCTGCAGGGGCGTACTTCTTCACACACGTTCTCGCCACTTACCACCATGTACACGTCGTCTATCTCGGCAACCTTCAAGCGGAAGCCTGGCGAGGGAGTCGGCCACGACTTGACTAACCACACAAGTCTCTAGTCCAGGTTTATCGCCTATTCAGGTTCCATCCGCAAGGAGATCCGGCCGGGGTGTCGCTCACGGCCCCAAACGATGTGTGCAGGGTTCCCAAGGCCATTTCAACGGATGGATCTACGCTTGGTACACCGTGCCACGGTGCCTAGTATGTCCCAAGCCCACCTATACCGGGTGCCACTCGGTAGACTACTAACACTACCTACAAACACCAGAAACTAGTTGCAACTCCTGGACAGAGATCAAGTTCATTAATAAGTCCAGAGGGGTCGAGTTACCGGAACCCAATGTGTGGTAGTAACTGTTCATGGATCACAAACACAGAACTCATTTCCTGAGGACGGTTTCAATGAGACAACCCACCATGTACTCCTACATGGCCTCTCACCGCTACCTTTACCAAATCGTGTTCACACACTTAGCTCTCACACAGTAGGACATGTTCATGCACCTCCAATTCCTCCCCGATGAATCAGACCTGTCACAACTCTAAGCAATAGCAGCCACGACAAACAAGCATGAATGAGTAGGCACATCAGGGCTCAAACAACTCCTACTCATGCTAGTGGGTTTCATCTATTTACTGTGGCAATGACAGGTCATGCAGAGGATAAAGGGGTTCAAATACCGCAGCAAGTAACAGATGAATAGTTGTTGTCCTAATGCAGTAAAAGAGAGTAGGAGCGAGAGAGTGGGTGTCACGCCCCCGATGCGGCTATATCTCCCACGTGTCGAGGCACGACTTAGAGGCATAACCGCATTGAAAGCAATGTCGCAAGTGAGGTAATCTTCACACAACCCATGTAATAAATAAGGGAAAGAGATACATAGTTGGCTTACGATCGCCACTTCACACGATTACATAAATAAACATCCATCATTCAGAGTACACTCAAGGTCCGACTACGGAACCAAAATAAAAGAAGATACCCCAAATGCTAACACAGATCCCGAATCGTCCCAACTGGGCACCACTACGATCATCGGGAAAAGACACATAGTAACGACCACGTTCCTCGTCGAACTCCCACTTGAGCTCGGTGGAATCACCTGCTGGCATCGTCGGAACACTGCAACTGTTTTGGAAGTATCACATGAGTCACGGGAACTCAGCAATCTCACACCCGTGAGATCAAGACTATTTAAGCTTATAGGAAGGACGAGGTAGTAAAGTGGAGCTGCAGCAAGCGACTAGCATATATGGTGGCTACATCGCAAAAGAGAGCGAGGAGAGAAGCAAAGCACGGACGTGAAACTAGTAGTGATCAAGAAGTGATCCTGAACTACTTAAGCCAGACATAACTCCAATACCGTGTTCACTTCCCGGACTCCGCCGAGAAGAGACCATCACGGTAACACACGCGGTTGATGTGTATTTTAATTGAGGTCAACTTTGGGTTTTCTACAACCGGACATTAACAAATTCCCATCTGCCCCATAACCGCGGGCACGGATTTTGAAGATATTACCCTGCAGGGGTGTCCCAACTTAGCCCATTATAAGCTCTCACGGTCAACGAAGGATATTCCTTCTACCGGGAAGACCCGATCAATCTCGGAATCCGGACTACAAGACATTTCGACAGCAATAAAACAAGACCAGCAAAGCCGCCCGATTGCCGACAAATCCCGATAGGAGCTGCACATATCTCGTTCTCAGGCACATCCGGATGAGACATCCTACGAGTAAAACCAAGCCTCGAGTTTCCCGTGGTGGCCCCATGATCTACTCGTTTGGGCCAGCACTCGAAGGAGCACCGTCCGGGGGTTTAAAATAAAGATGACCCTCGGGCTCGCGAAAACCCGGGGAAAAGGCTTAGGTGGCAATGGTAAAACCAAAGTTGGGCCTTCTTTGGGCGACGAGTCTTATTGAAAGCGAACTATCAAGGGGGTCCCATAAATCACCCAACCGTAAGGAACGCGAAATCAAGGAACATAACACCGGTATGACGGAAACTAGGGTGGCAAGAGTGGAACAAAACACCAGGCATAAGGCCGAGCCTTCCACCCTTTACCAAGTATATAGATGTGTTAAAATATAGCAGATGTATATATTGTGATATCCCCAACAAGTAAACATGTTCCAAAAGGAACAACATCTCCATGTTCCAACAAGGAACAAACTTCAGCTTCACCTGCAACTAGCAACGCTATAAGAGGGGCTGAGCAAAGTGGTAACATAGGCAATCAACGGTTTGCTAGGAAAAGGATGGTTAGGGGCTGACATGGCAATATGGGTGGCATGATATAGCAAGTGGTAGGCATCGTAGCATAGGCATAGCAAAAGAGCGAGCAACTAGCATAGCAAAGATAGAAGTGATTTCGAGGGTATGGTCATCTTGCACGCAATGTTCTCAGAGTTGTCGAAAGCTTGATCCTCGTAAGCGTTCTCAACAGGTTCCTCGTTCACATACTCGTCTCCCGACTCTACCCAAAGCAACAACACAAACAAAGGAACCACAATAAATCACGGTGCAGTGCACAATCAACATGATGCAAAACATGGCATGATATGCGGGATGTGATATGCAATGCTTATGTGCGCTCCGGAAGGTAAATGATGAACCAGGCATCAACTTGGCAAACCAAGTATGCCACTGGAAAGATGAGATGATTTCGGTTGAAATCGATATAAAGATCACCGGAATCGGATGCACGGTTTGGAAATGACAAGCAAAACAAGAATGGCGCAAATCTGTCATTAACAGCATGATGCCACATAGCAAGCAACAATTAATTAAGCTACTGAACCCAAACGTATCAAAAAAGCACATGGCAGTGATCTACACAAGATGCTCGACAAAAGATGAGCACTGAGCTACGGCTAGTTCACATCATAACAGGTTCAAACAAGCATGGCAAAAGTGCACAAAATAACAGGCTGGACATGTCAAAAACAGCATCAGGTTGCAAAGTTCAGAGCAGCAAAACTACATGCTACAGGACCTTAAAATAGCAAAACATGGTATGGCATGAATCAAGTCAAAGCATAGATCAAAAGTCCCTTAGTGACCATAAGCCAAAAAGGACTAGAAAATATAGTAACACCCATGTCAATATTGAAAGTTTCGTTAACAGATTCAGCAACATGGCATGTCAAAAACTGTTAACGAGTAGGCATGTTTACAAGCTCAATGCACTCACTACAGAGCCTTATATGATAAACTAAGCATACATACAGCAAGAAGACATGACATAGAAGGCATACATGGCAAGAACAATAACATAGCATCAATGGATCAACCACAACAAGCTTGGCAAAATTGAATAACATGTAAACAATCTGCCAGGAAACATTTGATAGCAAAAGTAGAGCTCGATTGACTCAAGCTATGGCATTACATAATTGCAAACAAGGGCATGGATGGATAGAGAAAGACATGCTTTACAAAACACCCTTACTGAAGTATCTCAAAATATGCATAGATCTCTCGGTATCACCAAGTAAACATGGCATCAAAATCAGCTAAAACAGGGCTGAAATCAGCAACATCAGGACACCTACTTTGCATGCTTGTGCTAGTCACCACATAGATCACAAAAATACATGGCATACACCCCTGGAAAGATGGTATGGCATATTTCAAAACACATGTAGGACTCAAATTCATAGGGTGCACACATTAATCATGGCAAAAATAACAACAGCATTTCGGGCATCAAGATGAGCTCAAATGAAAATGATGCAATGGAATGAAATGATCTACTCTTCGAGACGCACATTTTGCATATTATACGCGAAAAACGGACCTACAGATGCAAAGATATACTCGGTTGAAAATGGAACAAAATAACAAATACATCACGACTTAGGGAAAAAAAAGGGAGGGGAGAGAGAGAGGTCAACGGCGCGATTCCCGAGGCCGGCCGGATCGGATCGGATCAGGCGCCCAGCCTTGGCTCGCGGGAAGGCGGCTGGCGAGGGGAGCCGAGAAGCAGGTGGGCGGCGACCGGGTCGGCGGCGGCGGGGCCGGCTGTTGGCGGTGGCCGGTGGCAGTCTGGAGGCGGCCGGCGTGAGGCCTGGCGGCGCCGGGAGCGCATGGGCGTGAGGCGGCGCGCGCTGGCCGGAGGCGGAGAGCCGGGCGGCGGCGGCGGGCCTGGTTCGGCCTGGCCTCATGGGCCCGGAGGGGGCAGCGGGGGCGCCCGGCGACGTGGCACAACGGGATTGGCTGGGCGAGGTGGCGGCCGACGTCCGGCGCCGGGCGGACGTGTCCGGCACGCGGAGGAAGAAGGGCTAGGGTTTCGGGGTGGAATTGATCCGGGATTTTCGGGGGAGGTGCTTAAATAGGCATAGAGGGAGCTAGGAGAGTCCAAACGAGGTGTAGTTTTCGCCCACACGATCGTGATCGAACAACGGAGAGCATGGAAGTGACTTAGATGGGTTATTGGGCTGTTTTGAAGGGGTGTTGGGGCTGCAACTTAAAAGAGGCCTTTCTTGAGAGTGCGTTAACCGTTGGAGTACCAAACGAGCTCCAAATGACCCGAAACTTGACCGGTGGTCTACGGGTGTTATACCAAGGCCACTAGACAAACCTCGGTACATTTCGAGAAGGTTTAATACCCGCACACGGAAAAACGTAAAAGGGACCGCCGGGGAAGATAGTAGTGCCGGATTGCAAAACGGACAACGGGAAATATGCTCGGAATCAAGAGACGAACACGTATGCAAATGCGATGCACATGATGACATGATATAAAATGCATGACACGGACAAAAGCAAAAAGAAGGAAAACCCAACCACGGAGGGAATATCATATATCAATGCCGAAAATGGTAAGAGTTGGAGTTACAAATATGGAAAGTTACTTCCGGGGTGTTACAACACTCCACCACTACAAGAGGATCTCGTCCCGAGATCTATGACTGAAAGAACTCCGGATATTCGGAACGGAGGTGATCCTCGCGTTCCCAGGTAGCTTCTCGGTCGGAATGGTGTGACCACTTCACTTTCAGAAATTTGATTGACTTGTTGCGAGTCTTGCGCTCGGTTTCTTCAAGAATAGCAACGGGGTGCTCATGATAAGAGAGATCTTCTTGAAGGTCAATCTCTTCGAAGTTGATAGTGCGTTCAGGAGTCTTGAAGCACTTGCGAAGCTGTGACACGTGAAACACATCGTGCACATTTGCAAAGTTGGATGGAAGCTCAAGTTGATAGGCGAGATCGCCTCTTTTCCCAATGATCTTGAACGGACCCACGTATCTAGGGGCAAGCTTCCTTCGATACCGGCGGCGAGTGCCTTTCATTGGAGAGACGCGAGGTAGACATGGTCTCCGATTTCAAAAGCGACATCACGGTGCTTATCATCATAATAGCTCTTCCGCGCGATTGCGGCTTTGAGATTCTCACGAATGACTTGGCACATTTCTTCTGCTTCTGTGATCAAGTCATTGCCAAGAAGTTGGTGTTCACCTGTCTCAGACCAATTGAGAGGAGTACGACACTTTCTGCCATAGAGAATTTCGAATGGGGCCTTGCCCGAACTCGCTTGGAAGCTGTTGTTGTAGGAGAACTCGGCATATGGAAGACAATCTTCCCACTTCATACCGAAGGAAATGACACAAGCCCTGAGCATATCTTCAAGGATTTGATTAACTCGCTCAACTTGGCCACTTGTTTGAGGATGGAAAGCTGTCTTTGAAACGAATGTTGGTGCCCATGGCCTTGAAAAGAATCCCAAAACTTGGAAGTAAAGATGCTGCCACGGTCTGAAGAGATCACTTGTGGAATGCCGTAAAGAGACAATCACGGAGGTGTATAGCTACGCCAACCGAGCTGCTGTGATGGATTCTTTGATAGGAAGAAAATGAGCCACTTTAGTAAGCTTGTCAATGACAACGAAGATAGCATCATTTCCACGCTTGGACTTTGGGGAAGCCAGATCACGAAGTCCATTTCAATATGATCAAACTTCCATTCAGGAATAGCAAGAGGTTGGAGGAGACCAGCTGGTCTTTGGTGTTCGCTTTCACTCTTCTGCAGACATCACACTCATTCACGAATTGAGCAATTTCTCGCTTCATTCGAGTCCACCAATATGACTGCTTGAGGTCATGGTACATCTTCGTACTTCCGGGATGAATGGATAGAAGCGAATTGTGAGCCTCGTTCATAATGACTTTTCAGAGATCACCCTTAGGAACCACAATCCGTCCTCAAAGAATGCAGTGTCTTTGTCATCAACGTGGAAGCACTTGTACTTGGAAATGCCCTTATCGATACCACGTTTCACCTTCTTCACCATGGTATCCAGAAGTTGAGCCTCACGAATCTGATCTTCCAAAGTAGGAGAGACTATGAGGTTGGCAAGAAAGCCTTGAGGAACAACTTGAAGATTCAGCTTGCGTAAAGATTCACAGAGATCATGCTGAAAAGGATTGAGGATTAGACTTTTTCATTAAGCATTACTGCTCAAAGCATCTGCAATGACATTGGCCTTGCCGGAGTATATTCAATACTTGGGTTGTACTCTTGAATCATTTCGACCCATCGAGTCTGCCTGAGGTTGAGGTTGGGCTGAGTGAAGATGTACTTGAGACTCTTGTGATCGGTGAAAATGTCCACTTTCCTTCCCAACAAGAGATGTCTCCAAGTTATTAATGCATGGACAACTGCCGCCAACTCAAGATCGTGAGTGGGGTAGTTCTTCTCGTTGGGCTTCAATCTGGCGAGAGGTATAAGCCACAACTCTCTTCTCTTGCATTAACACAAAGACCGAGACCTTGAAGAGAAGCATCACAGAAAACTTGAATGGCTTGGATTCATCAGAGGAGTCGTAACAGGAGCTGTGACGAGTTTCTCTTTGAGGGTATTGAAAGCAACGTCACACTCGTGAGACCGTACATACTTCACATGCTTCCGGAGGAGGTTGGAAAGAGGCTTTGCAATCTTGGAGAAGTTCTCAACGAATCTTCGCAATAGCTTGCAAGACCAAGAAAATCATGGAGCTGCTTGACATTCTGAGGAGGTTCCCAATTCACAATTGCGGACACCTTCTCGGGATTAACAGCGATGCCCTTGGCAGAGATGATATGACCAAGATAAAGCACTTCATCAAGCCAAAATTCACATTTGGAGAACTTCGCATAGAATTGGTACTCTCTGAGCTTGTCTAGCACCAATCGCAAATGTTTGGCATGATCTTTCTTATTCTTGGAGAAGACCAAAATATCATCAAGATAGACCAAGACGAATTCGTTGGTGTAGGGGTTGAATATGAAGTTCATCATCCGAGAGAAAGTTGGAGGAGCATTGACAAGGCCGAAAGACATGACAGTATATTCATAAGAACCAAAGCTTGTTACGAATGCGTCTTGGGAATATCTTGTTCACGAATGCGAATCTGATGATACCCCATACGAAGGTCAAGCTTAGAGAACACTGTAGCACCTTTGAGTTGCTCGAAAAGCTCATTGATGTTGGGAAGTGGATACTTGTTCTTGATTGTCTTCTTATTCAATGGACGGTAATCGACACAAAGTCGGTCCGTGCCATCCTTCTTCCGGACAAAAAGAACACCACAACCCCAAGGAGATGAACTTCGGTCTGATCAAACCTGCACGCTCTCGATACCAACTTGTCACGCCCGATGCGGCTATATCTCCCACGTGTCGAGGCACGACTTAGAGGCATAACCGCATTGAAAGCAATGTCGCAAGTGAGGTAATCTTCACACAACCCATGTAATAAATAAGGGAAAGAGATACATAGTTGGCTTACAAATGCCACTTCACACAAAGACATAAATAAACATCCATCATTCAGAGTACACTCAAGGTCCGACTACGGAACCAAAATAAAAGAAGATACCCCAAATGCTAACACAGATCCCCGATCGTCCCAACTGGGCACCACTACTGATCATCAGGAAAAGACACATAGTAACGACCACGTTCCTCGTCGAACTCCCACTTGAGCTCGGTGGAATCACCTGCACTGGCATCGTCGGAACCTGCAACTGTTTGGAAGTATCTGTGAGTCACGGGGACTCAGCAATCTCACACCCGCGAGATCAAGACTATTTAAGCTTATAGGAAGGACAGAGTAGTAAAGTGGAGCTGCAGGAAGCGACTAGCATATATGGTGGCTACATCGCAAAAGAGAGCGAGGAGAGAAGCAAAGTACGGACGTGAAACTAGTAGTGATCAAGAAGTGATCCTGAACTACTTACGCCAGACATAACTCCAATACCGTGTTCACTTCCCGGACTCCGCCGAGAAGAGACCATCACGGTAACACACGCGGTTGATGTGTATTTTAATTGAGGTCAACTTTGGGTTTTCTACAACCGGACATTAACAAATTCCCATCTGCCTCATAACCGCGGGCACGGCTTTCGAAAGATATTACCTGCGGGGTGTCCCAACTTAGCCCATTATAAGCTCTCACGGTCAATCTAAGGATATTCCTTCTACCGGGAAGACCCGATCAATCTCGAATCCCGGACTACAAGACATTTCGACAAGCAATAAAACAAGACCGCAAAGCCGCCCGATTGTGCCGACAAATCCCGATAGGAGCTGCACATATCTCGTTCTCGTGGCACATCCGGATGAGACATCCCACGAGTAAAACCAAGCCTCGAAGTTTCCCGTGGTGGCCCCGTTGATCTAATCGTTCGGGCCAGCACTCGAAGGAGCAACCGTCCGGGGGGTTTTAAAATAAAGATGACCCTCGGGCTCGCGAAAACCCGGGGGAAAAGGCTTAGGTGGCAACTAGTAAAACCAAAGTTGGGCCTTGCTGGACGAGTCTTATTCAAAGCGAACTGTCAAGGGGGTCCCATAAATCACCCAACCGTGTAAGGAACGTGAAATCAAGGAACATAACACCGGTATGACGGAAACTAGGGTGGCAAGAGTGGAACAAAACACCAGGCATAAGGCCGAGCCTTCCACCCTTTACCAAGTATATAGATGTGTTAAAATATAGCAGATGTATATATTGTGATATCCCCAACAAGTAAACATGTTCCAAAAGGAACAACATCTCCATGTTCCAACAAGGAACAAACTTCAGCTTCACCTGCAACTAGCAACGCTATAAGAGGGCTGAGCAAAGCAGTAACATAGCCAATCAACGGTTTGCTAGGAAAAGCATGGTTAGGGGCTGACATGGTAATATGGGTGGCATGATATAGCAAGTGGTAGGCATCGTAGCATAGGCATAGCAAAAGAGCGAGCAACTAGCATAGGAAAGATAGAAGTGATTTCGAGGGTATGGTCATCTTGCCTGCAATGTTCTCAGAGTTGTCGAAAGCTTGATCCTCGTAAGCGTTCTCAACAGGTTCCTCGTTCACGTACTGCGTCTCCGACTCTACCCAAAGCAACAACACAAACAAAGGAACCACAATAAATCACGGTGCGATTGCACAATCAACATGATGCAAAACATGGCATGATATGCGGGATGTGATATGCAATGCTTATGTGCGCTCCGGAAGGTAAATGATAAACCAGGCATCAACTTGGCAAACCAAGTATGCCACTGGAAAGATGAGATGATTTCGGTTGAAATCGATATAAAGATCACCGGAATCGGATGCACGGTTTGGAAATAACAAGCAAAACAAGAATGGCGCAAATCTGTCATTAACAGCATGATGCCACATAGCAAGCAACAATTAATTAAGTTACTGCACCCAAACGTATCAAAAAAGCACATGGTAGTGATCTACACAAGATGCTCGACAAAAGATGAGCACTGAGCTATGGCTAGTTCACAACATAACAGGTTCAAACAAGCATGGCAAAAGTGCACAAAATAACAGGCTGGACATGTCAAAAACAGCATCAGGTTGCAAAGTTCAGAGCAGCAAAACTACATGCTACAAGACCTTAAAATAGCAAAACATGGCATGGTATGAATCTACTCAAAGCATAGATCAAAAGTCCCTTAGTGACCATAAGCCAAAAAGGATTAGAAAATATAGTAACACCCATGTCAATATTGAAAGTTTCGTTAACAGATTCAGCAACATGGCATGTCAAAAACTGTTAACGAGTAGGCATGTTTACAAGCTCAATGCACTCACTACAGAGCCTTATATGATAAACTAAGCATACATACAGCAAGAAGACATGACATAGAAGGCATACATGGCAATAACAATAACATAGCATCAATGGATCAACCACAACAAGCTTGGCAAAATTGAATAACATGTAAACAATCTGCCAGGAAACATTTGATAGCAAAAGTAGAGCTCGATTGACTCAAGTTATGGCATTCCATAATTGCAAACAAGGGCATGGATGGATAGGGCAAGACATGCTTTACAAAACACCCTTACTGAAGTATCTCAAAATATGCATAGATCTCTCGGTATCACCAAGTAAACATGGCATCAAAATCAGCTAAAACAGGGCTGAAATCAGCAACATCAGGACACCTACTTTGCATGCTTGTGCTAGTCACCACATAGATCACAAAAATACATGGTATACACCCCTGGAAAGATGGCATGGCATATTTCAAAACACATGTAGGACTCAAATTCATAGGGTGCACACATTAATCATGGCAAAAATAACAAAAGTGCAAATTCTGATAATAATCAGAAACTAACATCACATAGCACTCTTCCAACAGCATTTCGGGCATCAAGATGAGCTCAAATGAAAATGATGCAATGGAATTTCGGGATTGGCCGGGGCGAGGTGGCGGCTGGACGCGTCCGGCGCCGGGCGGACGTGTCCGGGGCGCGGAGGAAGAAGGGCTAGGGTTTCGGGGTGGAATTGATCCGGGATTTTCGGGGGAGGTGCTTAAATAGGCATAGAGGGAGCTAGGAGAGTCCAAACGAGGTGTAGTTTCCGCCCACACGATCGTGATCGAACGACGGAGAGCATGGAAGTGACTTAGATGGGTTATTGGGCTGTTTTGAAGGGGTGTTGGGCTGCAACTTAAAAGAGGCCTTTCGAGAGTGCGGTTAACCGTTGGAGTACCAAACGAGCTCCAAATGACCGAAACTTGACCGGTGGTTCTGGGTGGTATACCAAGGCCACTAGACAAACCTCGGTACATTTCGAGAAGGTTTAATACCCGCACACGTAAAAACGTAAAAGGGACCGCCGGGAAGATAGGAGTGCCGATTGCAAAAGCGGACAACGGAAATATGCTTGGAATCAAGAGACGAACACGTATGCAAATGCGATGCACATGATGACATGATATAAAATGCATGACACGGACAAAAGCAAAAAGAAGGAAAACCCAACCACGGAGGGAATATCATATATCAATGCCGAAAATGGTAAGAGTTGGAGTTACAAATATGGAAAGTTACTTCCGGGATTGTATCAGAATGAACAAGGGGGTTTTGCTTGCCTGACACATCCGAAGATAGTATAGTTCTCCATCGGTGTCATCGAACACGTCGTCAGAACGTCGTCTACCGGGAGGGGATAACCGGCAAACAAGAAAGAACACAATCAATGCAATGCAGCAATATGATGCATGAATGTGAAATGGCAATATGCTGTTGATTGAGCTAATGCATCTAGCAGCAAGTTAAATGAAGTTGGTTTGAATACAAGATTCAAATTCAAACTCCATATGTGGATATTTAAATGCCGTTTATATGATTTGTGCTAAACAGCAGCTATAAGTTGTTCTAACATGCATGAAAATGGTACAGATGGATAGATTGGATTTTTCTGATCATTTTTCATATATAATTTATCTCATTCTGAGTTACGGTTGAATTTATATGAATTTTAGAAGTTTTAACTATTTTCTGGAATTTTCTAAACCTTTTCTGATTTATTCAAATTTCAGAAAATAGTTACAGCGTCAGCATGACGTCAAGATGACGTCATCAGGTCAACACAGCTGACCGGGGTCAAACCTGAGCCGTGGGTCCCACATTCCATGTCACTGTGCTGATTAGGCTTAGATTTAAACTAATCCAAAACTTAACAGGAGCTGGCCCCACCTGTCATGGACCCAGGGGGTCATTAGGTTAGTGCCTAATGGCGTTTTCGCCGGAGTTAGGCCGCCGGCCATGGACAGACGCGGCGGAGGTGCTCGGGAATCGCCCACAGGGCTCGGTTTGAGGTGTGCTTGGGCTCGTTGGAGAGCCTCGCCGGCGCCGCTTGTCCGAAGCAGCCGGTGGTGGCCGAACTGTTGTGGCTGGAACTGAGGTACGATGGCTTCGTGAGCGTGGCCGGAGCTTCGTGTGCTTGATCTTGATCGGTGCTGCTGCTCACAAACGAAGCGAGCTGAGTTCTTTGGGGTTGCTCTGGTCGAGACAAGCACAACGGGTGCACGCCCGTGACCAAATGGTCACCGGGGCTTCGCAGGCGACGAGCCCGGGCGGCGGCGCGTGCGGGTGAGTGCGGTGCAGTCGCTACGACGCACGAGGAAAGAAAAGAAGAGGATGGGGGAGATCAGTGGCTCACAGCGGTCACGTAGAGACGCTCGGTGGGCTCGGGGAAGGCTTGGTGACGGCGTGCGGTCACCGGCGATCTCGGCGGACCGAGGTTGAAGAAGACGGCGTTGGCAGCGTTCTAGGGCTTCCGGCGTCGCATGGCTCGGTGAGGAGGAAGAGGAGGTCAGGGTGGAGCACGGGAACACGTCGGAGAGGCGCGAGGAAGGTGGTGGCCACGGCTGTGCCGGTCGGCTGCGGCGAGCGCGCTCGGCTGTGGTGGGGAACGGCGAGAGAGAAGCGGAGAGGGGAAAGTGCGATGTCCAGGGGTCGAGGGGGTGACGGGGAGGCGGTTCAGGCGTCACGGTGGCGAGGGACGCAGGCAGGCAGGGAGGTGGCGTGTCGCCACGGCGCCAAGTGCTCGTCTCCCCTCTGCCCTCTTGGCAGAGGTAGAGGATGACTGGCATGGGCCCTGGTGGGCTACGCCACCAGCTGGGCCAGCTAGGTGGGCTGCCAGGTAGGTCCAGGTGAGTGGCCCAGTGGCTTTCTCTCTCTCTCTCTCTCTTACTTATTTGTTTTCTGTTTTCTAATTTATTTCTCTGTTTTGAATTAGTAAAAATATAATTCATTTTGTAAAATCCTGAAAATAATTGTGGGCACTTTTGAAACTATTTCCAATAGCCCTCAAATGCTTTCAAGATTATTTGGACATTTAAAATATTTTATAGAATTTAAATGTCCAAATTCAAATACTTATGATTTAATTCAAAATCCAGAATAGCCTCCAAAAATATGAAACCATTTTTGGATGTTGGTTTAGCCAGGACCAAAGATGGTGAGCATTTATGAAGGGCATTTTGGGTTCATTGAAAAGTTTTAAGTTTGAACCTAGTTGAATTCATTTGGTGCTAGCGTTTCAACATCCCCATTTCAACTTTCAAATAAATTTAAACATGATGCATGGATGCAATGCCACAAGTTACAAACAAACTCTAGGGCTGTGACAGCTCACCCCTACTAAACAAGAATCCGTCCGAGATTCAGTCCCGAGGTAAGAAGGCAGAGGGACACAAGCTAACACGATCTCCATGATCCAAGTTGCACTTCATAAGAACGTTGACACGATCACCATCCTTGTCTCGATGTCTTGCTCTGAGAACTCCAACTAACATGACAATGAGAAGAAAGGGAAAACTCCAGAGGGATCGATCTTCTCGAAGATCGAACAACTCAGGATCACTCATCGAGTGAGACATTGAAATATCTCTCGAGCTGAGACACGAAACACATCGAGAGGGATGGAAGAACAAGCGACGGGGTTTGATTTGGTGGGCAACAATCCCACGCTTAGAAAGATGGTGGATTTTGTCAAGGTGGCGAGGAAATAATTGCCATGATCCCGTAACGGGGCACTTTGGGAAAGGTGACTCGAGGAACTATTCCCTTAAGTGGCAAAAAGAATTACTTCGATACAAAGATCATTGAAACTCTTTATACCAGCCTGAAGTAATCACAATCGATCGTTGGAAGGGGTTCGAAAGAATGGCACACTCGGCTAGAATGGAAGATGTGGACTACCTTGTCGAAGACAACGCAATTGATGATTTTGCTTATCATCGGAAATGGATGGGACCCATGGTAAGTCCACTTTGGAAGATCATCTTGGACAACAATTGCTGGGGTGCAAGCTGGGAACATAACGCAAATGCTGGGAATGTTTCAACCATCATATCTGCCTGAGATTCAGATCTGGTTGGTAACAGGACATTTTAGACAGCATGTCTGATAAGGAAAAGTTGCAACACAAATCGATTTAGATGATGTTGCGAGATTCTCGGGGATGGACTATGGTAGTAAGCTCCAAAACATGAGCCGGTTCTGCTACAAACATGTGAACACGCTGTCCTGTGCAAGCATGGCCACGTAGTAGTCTTATATTAAACACTACCAAGTTCGTGGGGACCCATCATCGAGGATATCGAAGTCTTTCCATAAGTCCGGATTAGCTCTTATGAAGGGACTCCTTCTCCTTGAGCAAATCAACAAAGGGCTTGGTGTGCTAGGAACACATATGGAGTGGAGGCGGCCAACCTATCAAACCATAGAGCACTTCGCACGTGCATGACTGACTTGGGATGGTACCATAGGAAACAAAACAATCTTCCTCGAACTCACGGCGGCAACTTGCACCAAATGCACGTGAATCAGAGAAAGTCACTTCTTTCACCAAAACATATACCTCATGAACGGACCACGAAGGCAATGCTTACAAAAGTTTCCAACACTAGCTCAATGTTCAACATGAATCATGGAGGAGACAAGATGCTGCTGTTGGGCTCAACAACAACTCATCGGAATTTCCATATCATTGGATTTCCACCATTATGTGAACAATGTGTTGGTATTGGTCAGACCAAAAGATGTAATGGTGTATGCTCGAGGGATCAACCACGAGTAAGACAACATTACAAACATCATTGGTACTGATTTGATTTGACGATAGCCCACACTCAAATCAAAGGATTGATAAGACAATAGGTCCAACAACTGATCACAGGGACCAATCGATGAAGATATCATCTTTCTTCAACACACACTACACAAGGATATCCCTTTGGAACGAACTAAGTTAGGCAAGCTTTTATCTTCCAACTCTCCAAGTTGTTGTTTAGCTTATCCAACTAGTTCAGGGGTATCCAACACAGATCCTTGGAGAATGGGTGGTTTAAAGGAAAACCAACATGATCACGAACTCAACATAGCGGTCAGGTGACAACCTGGTAACACTTCCGAGAAGATTTTTGGAACATCACGAACCACCGATATGTCTCTAAGCTCGAGAACAATCTTGATTTTCAGGGCAAGACGATATGATCAGAAGAGTAGGGGATTGACACAATCCTAACTCATTGATCGAAGGGTGCACCGGAAATAAGGACTAGGTAGCACATTCTATCTTAGAATGATGATTCAATAACCAACACGCTAAGAACGAAATTGTTGTCCTTTAACTACCAAGCAACGAAGTTGCTAGGAGTATTGATTTCGCACATCACGGTAAACTTGTTGGCATTCCGGTTACAATAACACGGGATCCGAGGAATGAACAATGATGGCAAGAAGTATTACTGCGTCAAGAATTCATAAGAGGTGGTGCAATTCTCATGACACTCTTGACATAAAGATGGTAACACTCCAAGGTATAGCAGAGCAAAAGCTGGTTTGGCATTTCGATCCGCGGAATACAATTGCTTTGACCCAATCCTAGATATGAATGAAGTACTGGAGTTTGTTTCTCCTAGTCATTCCCGAATAGAATGGCTTGACGGGCCACAAGAGTAGTGGCATCGATGAACACGAATGCATAACTACTCCTGACTATGAATCGATAGACGAGGCCCAGAAAACAACTAAAGAGGGACAACTCAAAGGAACATACGATTTTCTGAGTTGTGGATGCATAGGTTAGTATGTCGAACAAAGCTCAACATTTCTTCCGGATAACCCATGCAGAAAGGTAGAACTGACAGAATCACCATATAGAATGGAGGACTCATCATGAGCACTCTGGTGGCGATCTTTGGTTCAACGAGGAACTTCTGCCATAAGTAGTTCATGGTATTTGGAAGAAGGATATAGCACGGACCTCGAGGGCTATCGCAAGGTTACTAATATCCTGAAGGAACTAGCAAATACTATCAACATGAGGTAAGTAGGGTGAATCTCGGGTTCAAGAACCCATGAATAGAATACCTACTACCAAATGGAATCATGGGATGCTTTTGAGAATGATGGCCAGAATCATCAGACTGGGAACACAAAGCCTGGCTGGATTACTAAGTGATACTCTAGACACCTAGGGTTATAATAATAACTCCAACATATATGTTGATGCAAAAGGTACCTCAACTCACCGATTAGTGTGCTTATCCTGACCCAAAGGAACAACGGGGTGGAAAGAAGGGATTTTGCAAATGCATCAGCCTAATTAGAAACCTGGGATGACTCGGACAACATAACGACTGTAAATGCTCAAAAAGATTTGAGACATCATGCAAAATGGTGGCATAACCACTCAACAACATCATATCAAGGTTCCGAGGCCAGCTATGAACATACGGAAGTAATAGAGAGTGAACTGGGGCTTAAATCCAAAAATCTTGCAAGTCTACAGATTAGTAACACGTGATCCTGATAGAAAGATGAGAAGGCCTAGTTCTTAATCCCCGTAGAAGAGAAGAGGATGACTCAGATCAGAAGTCCATGAGGTATAAGGAGTAAAAAGAGCCTTACGTTCCCTTCCACAATCAATTCCCTTACATAACTAAAGCATTTCTAGACTCAACTTCACCAGTTTGGCTTGGTAATCCCTACAGCAGTCGGCTCGATACAAAAGCTGTCGGGACCCCGATTCCAAGTCACATCGATCTAGCCAAGAACACCTCATATCACTTTTGCGGCCTCACGCACGGTATTCCCATGGGTGTCGCCTTACCATGGCCCGGGACCGCTTATGCCTTTTGGCTCACGTATATGATAGTGTCGCTAGCATCCATATGACAGAGAACCCGGGCCGACATGGCTAGTCGTGAACCCAAATCGGCACTAACCCATGGGGACAGGCATACATGAATCACATCGAGCATGTCGGTCATCAACGTATGAATCAGGGCTGTAGCACTGGCTATGAGGACTCCGTAACCCGGCTATAGCAGGCTAGGCAGACTCGGACGTCACCGCGTGACATTTCCCCAAAGGGACGTATATACAGAACGAAGTGAAACACATGCCGGCCATCAAGTGTCCGCAGCAGTAGTGCTGGGCTAGCAGGACTCCGATGAACCGGGCAGAAGCGGACTACTATCGCTCAGAAGCACTAGACTACATTTCCCCATATGAGAGGCTGCCAAGGATAAACAACTAGATTGTCGGATCCCACACATACCAAGCATTTCAAACATACACACAATATGCTCAATATGTGTAAATACAACATGGCATCACAGCATAACTCTACGAATCAAAATATTTATTCATTAGGCTCCGAGGAGCGAGATATTACAAACATGGGTCTCATGACCCAACATACAGAGCATACAAGCAACAAGCACAAGCGGAAGCTTAACATGTCTGAGTACGCATAACTATAAATGAAAAAGGCCGAGAAGCCCGACTATCTACGAGATCTGCCGAGGGCACAAGATCGTAGCTGAGGTAACAAGCTAAACGTCAAGTCCATGCGGAAATACTAGCGAGACGTAAGTCTCTCCGCAAAAACATAAAATAAGCAAACGTGAGTACAAATGTACTCAGCAAGACTTACATCGTAACTAACTACATATGCATCATTATCAACAAAGGGGTGGTGGAGTTTGACCGCAGCAAGCCAGCTTTGACTCGGTGGCTATCCTAAACTACGACGCAAGTAAGTCTTTTGAGGTGGCGCACGAGTCCACATATTCACCATAACAATACACCACTATGGATCCGCCTCCGTCTTCCCACGAGAACGCCATCTATAGCACTCACGCTTATCTTGGCGCATTTTAGAGTATCCACTTTCACTTGTCTATGAACTGTACATGCAACCCGAAGTCCTTTACATGACACGGCTATGCGAATAGATCACTTATAACCCTGCAGGGTGTACTTCTTCACACACGCTCTCGCCACTTACCACCATGTACACGTCGTGTATCTCGGCAACCTTCAAGCGGAAGCCTGGCAAGGGAGTCGACCACGACCTGACTAACCACACAAGTCTCTAGTCCAGGTTTATCGCCTATTCGGGTTCCATCCGCAAGGAGATCCAGCCGGGGTGTCGCTCACGGCCCCAAACGATGCGTGCAGGGTTCCCAAGCCCATCTCGACGGATGGATCTATGCTTGGTACACCGTGCCATGGTGCCTAGTCTGTCCCAAGCCCACCTGTACCGGGTGCGACTCGGTAGACTACTAACACTACCTACAAACACCAGAAACTAGTTGCAACTCCTGGATAGAGATCAAGTTGATTAATAAGTCGAGAGGGGTCGAGTTACCGGAACCCAATGTGTGGTAGTAAATGTTCATGGATCACAAACACAGAACTCAGTTCCTGAGGACGGTTTCAATGAGACAACCCACCATGTACTCCTACATGGCCTCTCATCGCTACCTTTACCAAATCGTGTTCACACACTTAGCTCTCACACAGTAGGACATGTTCACGCACCTCCAATTCATCCCCGATGAATCAGACCTGACACAACTCTAAGCAATAGCAGTCAGGACAAACAAGCATGAATGAGTAGGCACATCAGGGCTCAAACAACTCCTACTCATGCTACTGGGTTTCATCTATTTACTGTGGCAATGACAGGTCATGCAGAGGATAAAGGGGTTCAACTACCGCAGCAAGTAACAGATGAATCGTTGTTGTTCTAATGCAGTAAAAGAGAGCAGGAGCGAGAGAGTGGGATTGTATCGGAATGAACAAGGGGGTTTTTCTTGCCTGACACATCCTAAGATAGTATAGTTCTCCATCGGTGTCATCGAACACGTCGTCGGAACGCCGCTCACCGGGAGGATAACCGCAAACAAGAAAGAACACAATCAATGCAATGCAGCAATATGATGCATGAATGTGACATGGCAATATGCTGTTGATTGAGCTAATGCATCTAGCGAAGTTAAATGAAGTTGGTTTGAATACAAGATTCAAATTCAAACTCCATATGTGGATATTTAAATGCCATTTATATGATTTGTGCTAAACAGCAGCTATAAGTTGTTCTAACATGCATGAAAATGGTACAGATGGATAGATTGGATTTTTCTGATCATTTTTCATATATAATTTATCTCATTCTGAGTTACGGTTGAATTTATATGAATTTTAGAAGTTTTAACTATTTTCTGGAATTTTCTAAACCTTTTCTGATTTATTCAAATTTCAGAAAATAGTTACGTCGACATGACGTCAAAATGGCGTCATCAGGTCAACACAGCTGACCGGGGTCAAACCTGAGCCGTGTGTCCCACATTCCATGTCACTGTGCTGATTAGGCTTAGATTTAAACTAATCCAAAACTTAACAGGAGCTGGCCCCACCTGTCATGGACCCAGGGGGTCATTAGGTTAGTGCCTAATGGCGTTTTCGCCGGAGTTAGGCCGCCGGCCATGGACAGACGCGGAGGAGGTGCTCGGGAATCGCCCACAGGGCTCGTTTTGAGGTGTGCTTGGGCTCGTTGGAGAGCCCTCGCTGGCGCGCGCCGGACGGCGGTGGTGGCCGGGCCTGTGGTCGCCCGAACCGATGACGGCGAGCTCGTGAGCGGCAGCCGGAGCTCGGGTGCGGTCTGGATCGGTGCTGCTGCTCACAAACGAGCGAGCTGAGGTGCTGGGGGTGCTCTACGGGTCGCGACAAGCACAACGGGTGCACGCCCGTGACCAAATGGTCACCGGGGCTTCGCCGGCGACGAGCCCGGGCGGCGGCGCGTCTTGAGTGAGTCGGTCTGCCTTCCACGACGCACGGGAAAGAAAAGAAGAGGATGGGGGAGATCAGTGGCTCACAGCGGTCACGTAGAGACGCGCGGTGGGCTCGGGGAAGGCTTCGTGACGGCGTGCGGTCACCGGCGATCTCGGCGGACCGAGGTTGAAGAAGACGGCGTTGGCAGCGTTCTAGGGCTTCCGGCGTCGCACGGCTCGGTGAGGAGGAAGAGGAGGTCAGGGCGGAGCATGGGAACACGTCGGAGAGGCGCGGGGAAGGCGGTGGCCACGGCTGCGGCCATCGGCGGCGGCGAGAGTGCTCGGCTGTGGTGGGGAACGGCGAGAGAGAAGCGGAGAGGGGAAAGTGCGATGTCCAGGGGTCGCGGGGAGGACGGGGAGGCGGTTCAGGCGTCGCGGTGGCGAGGGACGCAGGCAGCAGGAGGTGGCGTGTCGCCCACAGCCTTGTGATGCTCTGTCTCCCTCCTCCGCCTCTTGGCAGAGGTAGAGGATGATCGGCATGGCCCTGGTGGGCTAGGCCACCAGCTGGGCCAGCTAGGTGGGCTGCCAGGTAGGTCCAGGTGAGTGGCCCAGTGGCTTTCTCTCTCTCTTACTTATTTGTTTTCTGTTTTCTAATTTATTTCTCTGTTTTGAATTAGTAAAAATATAATTCATTTTGTAAAATCCTGAAAATAATTGTGGCCACTTTTGAAACTATTTCCAATAGCCCTCAAATGCTTTTAAGATTATTTGGACATTTAAAATATTTTATAGAATTTAAATGTCCAAATTCAAATACTTATGATTTAATTCAAAAATCCAGAATAGCCTCCAAAAATATGAAACCAGTTTTGGCAGAGGGTTTAGCCAGACCAAAGATGGTGAGCATTTATGAAGGGCATTTTGGGTTCATTGAAAAGTTTTAAGTTTGAACCTAGTTGAATTCAT
This sequence comes from Aegilops bicornis, assembly GCA_021605145.1. Taxonomy (NCBI): domain Eukaryota; kingdom Viridiplantae; phylum Streptophyta; class Magnoliopsida; order Poales; family Poaceae; genus Aegilops; species Aegilops bicornis. The sequence continues at coordinate 103,935,375 of CM038675.1, read as the reverse complement.
TTGGTGCTAGGGTTTCAACATCCCCATTTCAACTTTCAAATAAATTTAAACATGATGCATGGATGCAATGCCACAAGTTACAAACAAAATCTAGGGCTGTGAGATGAGGACCAATGCGGCTGGTGCCCGGGCAGTTCGGAATTTAGGTTCGTCACTGGCATTGAAGGTAATAGCTGTGTCACTCCATGGATTTATTGTTGCTACTCGGTAGACTTCGGCAAGGTTGCGGAGTTGTCGTTTTCGCATGTTATTTGATGCGAAAGTCTCGAAGACTGTTAACACCGTGCTGGTGTTGCTGGGCTGGGATTCTGAAGCTAGAAGCTCTTCGCCACTTTTGGCCACCTGCCGTAGTATCCAACATGCTCGAAGGCTATGAGTTGGAGTGGCGCCCTCTATGCTATGAATTTTGCAGGGTCCGTTTAGCCAACCCTCCAAAGACGGTTCCATTACCCTTTATGGGGTTTTGGTTTTTTGGTATTCAACCCAGGTGCTTGATAGTGATGCACCCTTTTGTTCTGGACTAGGGATGTATTCGGGGCCGGATTATCCCAAAATTTACTTTTGGTTTTTCAGGCGCTCTCCATCGCACAGTACTTTTGTACGATGGTCACCAAGTCAGAAAAGCGTGTGATTTCGCGACGACTTATGGCGTTTAGGATTCCCTTGTCCGTGCAATTATTGCAGAAGATTGGTATAGCGTCCTCCTCTCGGCAGTCCTTTATCCTGTTCATAACCAAGAGGAATCTGGCCCAGTAATGATGTACTGTTTCGGCGGGCTCTTGCTGAATTCGAGAGAGATCGCTAATGTTTGGGTGGGCGGGTGGCACTAAATCCGGAACCCTGTCCAATTTAGGACTCAAGGGCCGGGAAGTTTCCGAACTCGGAAGCTTGGATTTTTGAGTGCTATCCAATGAGTCCGACCTGCCGCCTGACTTTAAGTTCAGGGCTTGATCGACATCCGTCCCTCCGCAGGAATCCGACATGGAGGGATCGGGAATCCGGACGTAGCTAGTCCTTAAGATAGAAGAAGAGTCGCCGCATTGCTCCTCTATCACAGCCACATGATGGGTGGCCTGGGGAGAGTTGATCTCTCTTAGGCCCGATCCGGTCGTAATCTGTGGCGACTACCAGGGCGGCGATGCGATCCAAGAGCTCGTTTACGGAGGAGAGCTCGATCGGATCTAACTGTTCGGCAAGTTTCGAACTGACATGGAGATTGGTTTCGATGACTCGAGAGGTCATCGTCGGCGCGACGACCGAACTAGCGGTCATGAGAAAACCGCCTAGCCGAAGAGTCTGACCAGTGGCCAAGGCTCCTTTGGCGATGGTATCGTCTTTAAAGACGAGATGAGGCATCCTACCTGATGGCGACGGCACAGAGGAACTCTCAATGAAAGCACCAATGTCGGTGTCAAAACCGGCGGATATCGGGTAGGGGGTCCCGAACTGTGCGTCTAGGCGGATGGTAACAGGAGACAAGGGACACGATGTTTTTACCCAGGTTCGTGGCCTCTCGATGGAGGTAATACCCTACTCCTGCTTGATTAATATTGATGATATGGGTAGTACAAGAGTAGATCTACCACGAGATCAAGGAGGCTAAACCCTAGAAGCTAGCCTATGGTATGATTGTTGTTCGTCCTACGGACTAAAACCCTCCGGTTTATATAGACACCGGATAGGTTAGGGTTACACAGAGTCGGTTACAATGCTAGGAGATCTACATATCCGTATCGCCAAGCTTGCCTTCACGCCAAGGAAAGTCCCATCCGGACACGGGACGAAGTCTTCAATCTTGTATCTTCATAGTCTTGGAGTCCGGCCCTAACGATAGTCCGGCTATCCGGACACCCCCTAGTCCGGGACTCCCTTAATGAACATCCACCATACTTCTGGTACCCAAAACTTCTACCATAATTAGGAAAAATGAACAAGTTGTATAGCAAGACAGTGCAAAAAGAATCAGAACCAAGTGATGTTCCAGTTAAAAATGTAAAATCGCGCACTACAGCCAAAGTTTCTGTCCTGCACCATACAAACCAACAAGCATTGTAAACATCCTAAAGGCAAACCTTGGCACATTATCTATCTATCTATTATATTATTAAAACGATAGAAAACGTACGGCTTAGATGTAACAGTAGAAAAATTGTTGAAAAGAACGGCTGAGATTTGCATGATAGAAATATAGGTATAAGCATGTCTCCAAATCCTGTACGTTTACAGGAAGCCTAAAAGGGAGAGTCGGACTAAAAAAGTTTGCTAGGCGAATCGGACGGACTAGCAACATAGCATGGATTATACGAGGCTGGCTGGACTCCGGACCCAATACACAGTCTCTTTCCATCGTAAGTGTTTTTAGGTGAACTCAATATTTCAAGCCCTTATCAAGCATTGCCTCCGGCCTAATATAATATTTGTGGGCCAAGCACAAGTTGGAGCCCAGAGAAAAATATATACATGTGCTCTTTCTTTAGTCTCCACTACAATACGTGCCAAAGGAACTAGCCTCCAACTCTATTTTTCTGCTGCCTGCACTTACTAATCTACTTGAAAGATCCATCTATACTACTGATGATGTTATGGTGGCATAAAAGGTAGCAAACATCAACTTTTTTTCTATTTTGTTCAAAAGCATTAATCGGTTTTTTCTTTTCTTCTGTGGCAACACATAGATGTTCAACATACAATAACCAAAAATCACACGGCGCGAAAATTTAGTGAACAAATGATGCAAGAACATATGCATCATTTATTATCTTAGGAGGTCTGTTCGACTCATAATTTGGTATTGCTTCACTGGATTAGGAACATGTAGTAGAACGGTGGATAAGAAAAATATGGCTGCGCAATAGAGATACCTAAAATATAAATAACGGTGTGAAAGGAGGGTATACATAGGTGTTCAATATATAATAATCTAAATTATGTAGCAAAAAATTCAATAAAAATGCAAAACCTGATTCGTAAATTAGAATATCGAAAGACATATAACTAACCAAATATAACAAAAAACTGATGCGTTGATTCTAATTATAATGGTCACAATTAAAAGATAGAAAAGCTATACATAACATTAGTCACATACAAATGGGTCTACCATATGTTAGAAATTACAAGATTGTTCCATGAAAAAAATAAAAGAATGACAAGATTTTGCCCATTCATCTAGCCATTTTCTATTATCCCGAAGAGAACTTTAGCATTTTACGATTGAACATATGTGGTGCACACGACAAGCCAATTCCCAACTGTTAGTAGGAAGTACATACTTTTGCATAAGGCCTTTATGCCCAATGATTATATACGTGAGGTATATAGGGATTTCGGCAAGGTGCATCGGCAATAAGGAGATGACGGAACAACAAAAATTGTCGACTAAATGGAGTAAACCAGTCCCTTAGCTAGCACAACCTGGCGAAACATCCCATGCATGTAAGCGGCGCTGTTAGAGAAGCACATGGGAAGATACTCCAAAAAAATCATGAATTTGGCCATCGGTATGTACATTTAAGATAAAACTGATGTGTTCTCAGTTGATTACAGCTAACTGTGATTATTAATATTATTAATTTATAATAGAAAAATCTTTATAATGTCGATAAATAAAGGTCTCGTGTGATGGTCCAAAACCGTCATGAACACATTTTTGGAGATAAAATAGTTTTACAAGACATAACTGATCCATTACAAGAAATCTCTCATTTTTAGTGTTCCCAAGTGTCACAAGTACAAGCGGGGTTAGTCAATAGCCACGTTTTCGCTTTGGCGGTTAGCGTCTGGCTAAAAATCTTTAATTTCATCTCATCGTAAGTGAAAGCATTTCGTTCGAGTGCTGAATTAAAGGAGTTCAAATCAGTATTTGCCAACAGTAGTGCACTCAATATAAATATTTCTATTACTTTCTCCTGTAATTTTTATATACCTTTTCTACTTTCATAGAAAAATTAAACCGGTAAAATTTGGCTGCTAGGGGAGATAATGGTAGAGAAAGCAATATTGTGGGCACAATAAGAAAAGCAAGTTATGACGACCGGAAAAAAGTGGAGAATTAGAGTAAGATGAGAAGACATCCAAGCATGTGGATCATCTACAATATAGTAACATTAGAAAAAACATAATTGCAATGTGACAAAACATTGTGCCCGTGTCGATACGATTAACAAAAAAAATTGTTGACTTAGACTGAACAACATAGACACCTAGAGTAAGCTGAGAAGACATCGAAGCATGTGGATCATGTACGATATAGTATTAGGAGAAATACATAACTGCAATGCAGGAAGTAAGAGGCATGGAATTGAATGGATAATAAGGTTCATATATAAGCCATGAATATTACATATTTCATAAATACCATAAAAAGTCGTGACAAAGTATCAAGGAATGAGGTAAAAGAGTATTCGGTCTTTTAGTGTACCAAGTCCAGATCTACGACACCAACTTAGTACAAAATGTGACCATATATAGCAATAAATAAAAAAATCTAGCCGTGCAAATGCGCGGGTCACCCCGCTTGTTTTTATAATACAATGGAATTGTACAAGGGGATAATTATTTTTGATGAAAAGTTTCTGTAATTAAGATTCACAAAGTTTCCGTGAGCATGAACAAAGTTCAAGGAGCTCTCCCACTTCAACAATGCTTGTCTTTCTCACTTTCACTTCCTTTTTGAAAATGTTTTAGGTTCCCCTCTTTTTTTTAACTATATAAAAGCACTCAACAGAAATAAATGACTCTCTAAAACTTCCAGGTTGTCTCCCTGGCAGCGCTTTCTTTAAAGCCATTAAGCTAGGCATATGGTGCTCAAGTAATGGATCCACCCGGATCCCAAGGTATATCAAAGCCAATTTTAATTAACAACGATTTGTAATTTAGTAGTGAGCACAAAGTAACATATATCAAGTAATGACGAAGTCTAACTCTCGTCCTATGCATTGCCATGTCATAAAAGAACAATTCATGCACACCAAGTAAAGGCCAATGCATAGTATAAGCAGTTTCTTGCAATTCTATCGTATTGGAAACATACAGAGGCGGCGATATAGTTCCTCTCTCATAATAATTGCAAGTAGGAGCAGCAAGCACATGCATATCACATTCATCAAAATTATCATGTGCAATGGTAAAAGGCAACCTATCAATATAATCCTTAATAAGCACAAACTTCTCCGATATAGTGTAGCTTGGAGAATTCAAAAAGATAATAGGACTATCATGCGTGGGTGCAATAGCAACAATTTCATGTTTAGCATAAGGAACTATAGCAAGTTCATCTGAATACGCATAATTCATATTGGCATCTTGGCCACAAGCATAGCAAGCATCATCAAAAAGGGATATTTCAAGAGAATCACACTACAAAAAAAAGAGACATCCGTGACATTTTGGGCCGAACGAATTTTTTTCTGTCATACATATGACACTTCTATGAAAATAATTGTGACAAAACCCGGTATCATCATAGATGTGGTGGGCACCTACTTCTATGACAAAAAATCATGACAGAAAATGGGCTTTTAAGTCACAGGCGGGCTGGAGGCAGCGGCTACATGACATTCTTTGGGCCGTCCATGACGGAAAAAACCGTGGTAGAAGCGCGGCGAGGAAAATTTCGGGAGTTGCGGTTAGGGTGGGAGGTCGGGGCGGCGATGCACGTTCTCTCGTGAAATGCTGCGTGTGTGTGAGGTGTTGGCTCTAATCAACCCGGCGAGGCGTTGGGCTCTAATCGAACCCGAGCGATTGCACGCAGGCTACGCGTTCGAACCCGAAGCGATCGATCGATGGCTGTTAACTGAACCCGATGGAGCGATTCCTTCGCTGCTGCTGCTAACTGAAGCCAATCGATTGGATGAACAGTGAGTGTTACTGGGGGTTTGGATGAACAGTGAGCGGTGGCGTTCCCTCTGGTTGAACAGGACCCCGTGGTGTGGAGGGCTGGATTAACAGTAGACAGTGGAGGGGTGACCGTGGAGGGGTAGTTGAACAGGACCCCGTGGTGTGGAGGGCTGGATCAACAGTAGATGGTGGAAGGGTGCCCGTGGAGGGGTGGTTGAACAGTAGCCGGTGGAGTAGCGCGCGGTGGAGGCTGGATGAACAGGAGCCCGTGGAGGCTGGAGGAGGTCGACGGTAGCCCGTGGAGGCTGGAGGAGGTTGACGGTGGAGATGAACAGTATCCCATGGAGTCCCGTTTTGCGGTACGCCACACCCCTCCCGATGAACAGGACCCCCGTTTCGACCATAGCGCTCCAACACAAGTCTGTTTCGTCCGTTTTGTGGAACGCCACACCCCTCCCGATCAACAGGACCCCCGTTCCGACCATAGGAGGTCCGTTTCCTCCGTTTTGCGGTACGCCACACCCCTCCCGATCAACAGGACCCCGTTTGACCGTGGGGACGTCCGTTTCCTCCGTTTTGCGGTATGCCACACCCCTCTCGATCAATAGGACCCTATTCCGAATGTAGGAGGTCCGTTTCCTCCGTTGTGCGGTACGCCAGGCCTCGTTTCCATCGCCTGTTCCATCCAAGCCCTCCCGATGAACATGACCATGCATTCCGTTCCGACTCCGCCGGTTGGCTCCCGTGAACATGACGAAGACGTTGTTTGTCCGTTTCGACCCAGCCATGTACGTATGCGCGAGTAGGCGTTCGAGACCCTGCCCGTATGTACGTACGTGGCCGTATTTTCTTTCTTGCACCCTCGCCGCTGTACGTACGTATACATGCAACATGCGCGCCTCTACATCGACACGTGTGCGCCTCTACTACGACACGTGCGTGCCTCTACATCGACCAGTATGTACGTACACGTTCGCGATATGAATGAAAACGCTACGTACGCTTCGACCAGGTGGGTCCCGACTGTCAGGCACTTCCTTTCCTGCGAAGATGTAGCTGGTGGGTCCCAGCAGTCAGGGGGCGAATCATTATGTTTTTTTGCCCGGACGCACTTCCTTGCGTGTGAAGATGTAGCTGGTGGGTCCCAGCAGTCAGGAGGGAAACGTTTTTTTTCTCGAAATACGGTGACCCGTCCGGTGGGTCCCTGCTGTCAGGTGGAGGAATCATTATTTTCTGCGTAATAAGGAGGCACTTCATTGCTGCGGCTGTGGACCCAGCTGTCAGCCTCTCGACATACAGTCCACGTCCAATGGAAGTCGTTCCTTGACAACGTTGATCACGCCGCGCCGAGAGCACCAGGGCGGTGGACGACGGCGAGGCCTAGGAAGGGGACGACACGGAGTCGGTGAAGACGCGGCAGTGGATGCCCACGCGGAGAGTAGTATGAGTATTCACTCGTTCGGCTGCGGTGTGAGGTTGCCGTCGCCGCAGGGCCGGGCCTAAGGTGGGAATAGTAGGGGCGGTGAGGCCTCCGCGGCAGAACAGCCGGCCACGGGAGGCAGGAGCAGGCGGCACGACCTGCGCTGCTTTGGGCGGCTAGAGCAATAAGACCAGAGGTTGAAGAAGCACTACGGCCATTGGATGGACATCGTACGGTCACTGGAGCTAGAGTCGTTCATATTGACTAAGTTGACAAAGCCCTCCGTCCCCGTCAACTTAGTAGGCCCACAAGTCAGCTTCCCACCAAGGTGAGTCCCAGCTAGCAGGGGGAGTATTCATTTTTTTGTGCGTAATAAAGAGGCACTTCCGGTCGGTCCGAGCTGACAGCGGGGGGAACATTTTTTTCACGAAATACGATGGCTCATCCAGTGGGTCCCAGCAGTTAGGGGGGAAACATTTTTTTCGCGAAATAAGGTGGCCCGTCCGGTGGGTCCCTGCTGTCAGGTGGAGGAATAATTATTTTGCGCGTAATAAGGAGGCACTTCCTTGCGGCCGCCGTGGACCCAGTATCGGCCTCTCCACGCGTCTGATACTTTTCCCATGGAAGTCGGTCGTTGACCACGTTGACCACGCCACGCCGAGAGCACCAGGCGGTGGGCGGCGGCGCCTAGGAAGGGGACGACGGGCAGGGGAAGACGCAGCAGTGGAAGCCAGCGCGGAGAGAATCTGAGGTTCACTGGTTAATTGCGGTGTGAGGCTGCCGTCACCACCAGAATAACAGGGGTGTGGGTGAGTGGAGGGATGGCACGGCCAGCGGTGGGAGTAGTATGGGCGGTGAGGCCTCAGCGGCAAGACAACCCGGCCACGGGAGGCAGGAGCAGGCGGCACGACCGGCGCTGCTTTGGGCGGCTGGACCAAGAAGACCAGAGGTTGAAGAAGCACTACGGTCGTTGGATGGACATCGTACGGTCACTAAAGCTAGAATCGTTTATATTGACTAAGTTGACAAAGCCCTTGGTGTGCTCCAACTTAGTAGGCCCACAGGTCAGCCTCTGAAATGGTGCGCCCTAGATGGAAGGGGGAGGAATCAATTTTTGGGCGGCCGAAGCTAAGAATATCCGAGATTGAAGAAGAAGCACGACATCCGTTGGATAGACATCCAACGGCCACTGCTGCTAGAACCGTGTGTTCATTATAATAAGTTGACAAAGCCTTGCATATGCGTTAACTTATTTTTTTTAGGGGACGCGTCACTTAGTAGGCCTACAAGTGTGTGGCAGAGAATTTATAGCCCATTTGCGTTTTGTAAGAATGTACAACCCATTTTTGAATTCTAATGGTATTTACAACAGCCCATTTACAGTTTGTTAAAAGTACAGCCCATTTTCTAGCTAGGACAACAATTAATAATTTCAACCAACCGTTGAAGACATAATTTAATAAAATTTCCCACATTTTGATGGGATCCGAAATATTTTTATCCCGAAATTTCTAGTCAGATTAAATATAAATTTGTATTACGTAAAAATCCAACGAAACATTGCGCGCGCAACAATGAAAATTTAAGATTTTCAAAATCCATAAATAATATTTTATAAACTAATTTCGTCTTTGGTGCATTTTTTATAGTTACTGCCCAGTTTTTATAATTACATCCCACTTATTATTTTTAAAGCCCATTTTCCTGTTAAGACTAATGCATCCCTCCTAGGAAAGATTTGCAGCCCAGCGGGGCGAAGATTAACAAGTTGACCTCGCCTGGGTATTCCTTAAAAAGACGTATAGCTGGGCTAGCCATTTTCATCTTGAAAAAAGTAGTATCTGGGCTGGATATCTGGCACAGGCTAGGCAGACCCTGACACCTTGATTAATACCCTGCTCTCCTCTGAACAACAACGAAATCATCGCCAAGAAAAACTCTGCAGTGCTCACGCCTCAAAAACACAAATACTGCTCGAGCTGCTTGGTCCCAGCTGTTGGCCGCACCTTGTGCAATTCTCTCGTTTATATTGACTACATAGGTTGACAATGGTGTGGGACCGTGACGTGAGGAAACCAGGAGAAAGCAAAAAAATATGGTTGTCCATAATAAGGAGGCGCTTGCGTACATACGACTATGGCCCTAGTGGGTCCCTAGTGTCATCCAGTCAAAATAAAGTCATCTCCCGAATCCTCATGTTCGTTGACCATGTTAACAATGCTCGGCGCCACGGCGGGCGCAACAACTCGAAGGACAACGGAGAGGGCCTCGCGGGCCCTACGGATGTCTGATATAGCGCCCACTGCTCATTCAGGAAGCCAGGATCATCGGACACCTATGAGCACCTACGAGAAACTGAGACGGCATGAAACGGTAAGGCAACGCTTGGGAGCTCTGGTTAATTTCAAACCTGTATTAACATACAAGTGTAATTTACTCGTCATCGGAAGGCCCGAGGTCTGTAAGTAAAACTGGCGGGTTACGCGTGTAATTTGAAAGACCAGTGTATATTTTACGAGCACTACTATATGGACGACATTACCAGACGATACATGCACGACGTGTGTATCATGCCATCCATGGGCACGGCTGAAACAACAGCTAACGGCTGGATTAGCAATCGTCCGAGTGTCGTTCAGCGTTTTTATCGTGTGTGAAGTACTTCCGATATTTTACTAGTCGAAATCAACCAACCAAGCGCCATCGCCCGAGACCATCTGCTTTAATTTACAAGCGTCAGTTTTACAAGCGGTTTTGGTTGGAAAACGACGATCCAATCACGGCCTAATATCATGAGTTGGTCGGAAGGTGTGTCGGTGACTTATAAGTCAGGTGACAACCAAACAAGCGTGACTTATAAGTCACTGTTTTTAAGTCACCTGACTTATAAGTCAGGTGACTTATTGGAACAAACAGGCTCTGAAACATCAGACGATGAACTTCTTACGCACGGAAACAACAGAAGAGGATGATCTTCTTAACAAGAAAATCACTGGCATTAGATCAACATGCAAAACAATATGAAGCATTATTCTCAGGAGGCACGGTGAACAACTCGTGATGCCGCATGCCACAACATTCCAAGCTCAACTTTGCAATCAAACACAAGGCCTGGCATTACATAGACTATATTCAGAACAAACTCTTAACACAGGAATATCTCAGGAGAGTAACTATTTACTTCTAAACTGAACACAGGAATAGGAAAAAACACTCGACGCTGCTCACAGCAAGGGCGTCCCACTCAAAAATATCAAATGCATGTCTTCTGGCTAACATCAATGAGTAATATTTGAGAAGGTTTTCCAATTCCAATATATTAAACTAACGTCTTCTTGCTAACATCAATGATTAAACTTTGACAAGCTTTTCCCATTCAAAATATGTAATGCCTATGATCGTGGAGTCCTGTCGCTTCTTGCTAACATCAATGATTAAACTTTGACAAGATTTTGCCATTCAAAATATGTAATGCCTATGATCGTGGAGTCCTGTCGCTCCTTGTACTTGTTTGGGCACTTTTTGCCCAGGGCACTCCACGTGTTGTTAAATTGCCAATGGTCTCTGCAGACTAGTCATGTCACCGGTGTCTAATATTTATGCACCGGCTGTAGCAATGGAGGGATTCGGTGCCAAACTAAGAAAAGTTGAAATTGGCACCTCTTTTGGCCTACATAGTGGAAGGCCTAATACTCTGTAAAGCTTCTCGGTCATTCCTTCTGTAATGTAAGCGCAAACAATGACTGCTTCTTCTACGCAAAGTGGAGCGACCAACTGGACCCAGTAATGCAGCAGTTTGCCTTGGACACATTGGCTCCTTTTGTGCAGTTGAACTAAAATCGAAGTCGGGATAAAAACGAGCTTTAGTTGTGATATCCCTGTAAGCAACAAAAGGTATAAGGGAAACAATTACTGAGAAATAATGGTTGATGACTTGTACTCCCAGAAGAAAAACATCTACTAATCTAGCTTATCTTAATGGGAAACAAAGCAGGAGAGTAGCAATTCTCAATCGATTGTGATTCATTAATATTAATCGAGACATTATCTTAACAATGCCTTGTTTCAACATGTATAAAGAACGAAAAAGCAGAAAAGTATCATTCCTAAAATAATGCGGTGATTCATTTTAACAGAGACATTATCTTAACAATACCTTGGTTAAACATGTAGAAAGAACTACAAAGCAGGATAGTACCATTCCTAACAAGTGTTGCAGTTTTGGACTAAGATTCAGTAGTTAATTAATTCTGAGAGTGGCATTGCTTAATTTTACCAGCGGCATTAGATTAACGAGAAGCATAAACAGTTCCAGGGAGAGTGGGCGCAACAACAGTATGTGCTTCCATCTACTTATAAAGGGGGTGATGCAGAGTTTGTTGTAACAAAGCAACAAGCATCATGTATGCAGGTTGGTCCCATTTTTGTTCACTACTTAATGGGAAAAGACAGCAATACAATAGCTTCAATTCAACATTTATTTAAAACAGTACCAATACAAGTAGCACAACATCTCAAAGCACACTGGACAATCATGTGGATGAAGGCCTGTACTGACCTTTCGTGAGACGGACAAGATAAAATACGAATCTGCCAACACGAATAGGAAATCGAATCTCGTTTTGTGCAGTTGCACTGAAATCAAGCAAAGTGTTTCGCGTAGCGCAGCAAAATGTAGCAATAGCAACAAGTTGAATAGATATCCCTGTTTTAACAGTGGCAAAAAAGGAATCAATTACTGGCTAATAAAGGAGGATGAAACATGCGGCCACAAAAATGGTAATCCCGCCAATCCCTAACAAGTGTTTAGTTTTGAAATAAGATTCAGTATGGGACATGCCAGCACCATGTGCGTCCACATGTATAAATGGGTGATGCAGAGTATGTAGCCAAGCAGCATATATGTGTTTGTCCCATATTTGTTCTCTTTGAACCTTTTTCCTAAGTGAGGGCAGCAAATCTAGTCCTGCACAAACTACCCGACAACCCAGTTTCTTTCCCTTTTCAACAAAGAGATCGGTTCTATGTGTGTACTGGGTTACCCCCTTTTTCCCTTTTCGACCTACAAAGCGGCTGGATAGCCTGTCTATACTACTTTCCGCCCCTCCTTTCCTCATTGAACCACGTCCTAGATTCTTGCTCCAGCCCACCGCACCCTTCTTTCCTCTTTGAACCAAGACCTAGATTCGACCACGGATCGAAAAAAGATCCACATGCAGCTAGAGCAACGATGGTTTCAAAGAAACTTATACCTTAGGGTCGTCGGGATGTGGCAAGGCGTCTTGAGAGGCGGATCTGCCCACACTACGTCTGACGGCGGAAGAAGGGGTCGGTGGCCCTCCCAGCCGCAGGTCTTTGGGTGAAAGACAACAACGCAGCCCGGCCTTTGGATTGCCTTCCTCGCCAAGGCGATAGAGTGAACGCTGCACCTCCTCCCTTCCAGTGCGATGGGATACGGACGCCTCCTTCACCAGGTGTGAGGGAGAGAGAGACAAGAGGCCAATGCAGTCTTGTTTAGAGCTGGTGAAGAGAGGGTGAGAGACTGTGAATATAGCAAACCCTAGCAAATGAGCGCTGAGCCTCCAGCGTGTAACATATATGTAGTGCGGCGAGCGTGTGGAGAGTGCAAACCCTAGCGAACAAGCGCCGAGGCTCCCGCTTATATATATACTATACTGTAGTGCGGAATGACCTCCGGTGCCTTCACTACACCTGCTTTTGGCTGTATGACAGGTGAGCCAGCCACATTTTGGGCCCACCTGTCATAAACCCAAAGGCAGGTGCACTAAGTCAAGCTTGGCGTCCATATAGTACTCTCGTGTATACGAGTAATATATACTAATGGAGTGGTTTTCCTATTCTCTCCATAACAATCGTTTTAAATTGTGTAAGTACGAAACGAAACTCTTTATCTAATGTACAGTGAAGAAAACTAGTACTACTTCCGATGAACTAACGATCCACGCCCACGCGTCCTGGTCGCACTTCCTGTCCTTCACGTGTGGTACACTACCCTCCCTTAAGTGAACAACCACAAATGCGCCAAATTATCGGAAACGTGTGAGAGTGTGTACAAATAAAGAATTTTAATTTCAATTATCGGATAGGTTTCAGACTATTATAAAGTTTGACTTTAGTCAAATCTAATATGCGGAGTAAATAAAAATGGAGGGATACTACGTCCATCCGGGTTTTTAGTCCACACCTTTTTTTAAATCAACGTGTGTTAAAATTGTGTGATAAAATTTGGTTCATAGCCAATTGTGTGATAAAATTGCACCAACGTGAAAGACGACTGCATCTCCAATGCAACCAAGGTGAACTGATGAAGGATATCATGTTTGTGCGTAACAAGCAAAGACGACAGCTTGTTTTTCATTGAAAATCGATCAGCTTCACCAGCCGACGCAACCACGAGGCGCAACCATGAGTATCGATAGGTCATCGTGTTGATGCGTCATCCATTTGGCATCTTCGTCCGCGCCAGCTCGGCTCGAGAGGGCCAGTGCGCGCCAGCTCCCTCCGTCACCGATGGAGACAACGTCGACGCTGTACCTCCTCACCTCTCGCAGCGGCCGAGGTTCGGGCATTCGGCCGGATCTGTGACCACCGGTGAGGAGAGAGATAGAGTGGACACTGTCATGTTGTTTTGATATGGAGAGGGTGAGAGAGCGAGACGCGAGAAACTCTATCAAACAAGAGGCTATAGTGGAGTAAAAAAATCTCTCCATAGCAGTGATTTTGGGTCTGTCTAGGACACATCTAAGTTGATGTCCACTCTGTTTGTGGTCTATTTTTTTGTCATAGTTTTTTTTTGTTTCTTGTTGCTACATTATATACTTGTGGGAGCTTAGGTGTGATATCCTTAAATAACATCTAGATGTGAATTAGACAAACTGATTTTCGAACGTACCAAGAAAGAAAACTCGATCAAAAACACGCCCCCGCTTCCAGGTCGCGAGAGTCGTCGCGCACACACACATAGACATATGTTGGGGAACGTTGCAGAAAATAAAAAATTTCCTACGGTTTCACCAAGATCTATCTTTGAGTTCATCTAGCAACGAGTGATAGGAGTGCATCTACATACCTTTGTAGATCGCGAGCGGAAGCGTTCAAGGGAACGGGGTTGAGGGAGTCGTACTCGTCGTGATCCAAATCATCGGAGATCCTAGCGCCGAACGAATGGCACCTCCGCGTTCAACACACGTACGGTCAGCGTGACGTCTCCTCCTTCTTGATCCAGCAAGGGGGAAGGAGAGGTTGAGGAAGAGAGCTCCAGCAGCAGCACGACGGCGTGGTGGTGGTGGAGAGGCAGTACTCCGGCAGGGCTTCGCCAAGCTCTTAACGGAGGAGGAGAGGTGTTGGGGAGGGGAGGGGCTGCGCCTTGGATGTTGTGTGCAGCCCTCCCCTCGCCCCTCTATTTATAGGGGAAGGGGGAAGGGGGCCGACCCCCTCTAGATGAGATCTAGAGGGGGGGCGGTGGCCAAGGGAGGGCTTGCCCCCAAGCAGAAGGCGCCCCCACTGGGGTTTCCCCCAACCCTCGGCGCATGGGCCCAAGGGGGGGGGCTGCGCCCAGTCCTCCAGGGGCTGGTTCCCTGCCCACTACAGCCCGTGAGGCCCTCCGAGAGAGGTGGCCCCTCCCGGTGGACCCCCCGGAACCCCTCCGGTGGCCCCGGTACAATACTGATATGCCCCCGAACCTTTCCGGTGACCGTATGACAACTTCCCATATATAAATCTTCACCTCCGGACCATTCCGGAACTCCTCGTGACGTCCGAGATCTTATCCGGGACTCCGAACAACATTCGGTAATCACATACAAGTCTTCCTAATAACCCTAGCGTCACCGAACCTTAAGTGTGTAGACCCTACGGGTTCGGGAATCATGCAGACTTGACCGAGATAGCTCTCCGGCCAATAACCAACAGCGGGATCTGGATACCCATGTTGGCTCCCACATGTTCCACGATGATCTCATCGGATGAACCACGATGTCGAGGATTCAAGCAACCCCATATACAATTCCCTTTGTCAATCGGTACGTTACTTGCCCGAGATTCGATCGTCGGTATCCCAATACTTCGTTCAATCTCGTTACCGGCAAGTCACTTTACTTGTACCGCAATGCTTGATCCCGTGACCAAACACTTGGAAACTTTGAGCTCATTATGATGATGCATTACCGAGTGGGCCCAGAGATACCTCTCCGTCATACGGAGTGACAAATACCGTGTCAACCCAACAGACACTTTCGGAGATACCCGTAGTATACCTTTATAGTCACCCAGTTACGTTGCGACGTTTGGTACACCCAAAGCACTCCTACGGTATCCAGGAGTTACACGATCTCATGGTCTAAGGAAAAGATACTTGATATTGGAAAAGCTCTAGCAACAAACTACACGATCTTGTACTATGCTTAGGATTGGTTCTTGTCCAGAACATCATTCTCCTAATGATGTGATCTCATTATCAATGACATCCAATGTCCATAGTCAGGAAACCATGAGTATCTATTGATCAACGGGCTAGTCAACTAGAGGCTCACGAGGGTCATATTGTGGTCTAAGTATTCACACATGTATTACGATTTCCGGATAATACAATTATAGCATGAATAAAGGCAATTATCATGAACAAGGAAATATAATAATAATCCTTTTATTATTTCCTCTAGGGCATATTTCCAACAGTCTCCCACTTGCACTAGAGTCAATAATCTAGTTACATTGTGATGAATCGAACACCCATAGAGTTCTGGTGTTGATCATGTTTTGCTCGCGGAAGAGGTTTAGTCAACGGATCTGCGACATTCAGATCCGTATGTACTTTGCAAATTTCTATGTCTCCATCGTGAACATTTTCACGAATGGAGTTGAAGCGGCAACGATGTGCCTGGTCTTCTTGTGAAACCTGGGCTCCTTGGCAAGTGCAGTAGCTCCGGTGTTGTCACGAGAAGAGTTTGATCGGCCCGACGCATTGGGTATAACTCCTAGGTCGGTGATGAACTCCTTCACCCAAATTGCTTCATGCGCTGCCTCCGAGGCTGCCATGTATTCCGCTTCACATGTAGATCCCGCCACGACGCTTTGCTTGCAACTGCACCAGCTTACTGCTCCACCATTCAACATATACACGTATCCGGTTTGTGACTTAGAGTCATCTAGATCTGTGTCGAAGCTAGCGTCGACGTAACCCTTTACGACGAGCTCTTCGTCACCTCCATAAACGAGAAACATGTCCTTGACCGCTGTCCAGTGTTCCTTGCCGGGATTACTTTGGTTCCTTCCTACCAAACTTACGGCAAGGTTTACATCAGGTCTGGTACACAGCATGGCATACATAATAGACCATATGGCCGAGGCATAGGGGATGACACTCATCTCTTCTATATCTTCTGTCGTGGTCGGACATTGAGCTGAGCTCAATTTCACACCTTGCAACACAGGCAAGAACCCCTTCTTAGACTGATCCATATTGAACTTGTTCAATATATTTATCAAGGTATGTGCTTTGTGAAAGACCTATGAGGCGTCTCGATCTATCTCTATAGATCTTGATGCCTAATATGTAAGCAACTTCTCCAAGGTCCTACATTGAGAAACTCTTATTCAAGTAGGCCTTAATGCTGTCCAAAAGTTCTATATCATTTCCCATCAAAAGTATGTGATCTACATATAATATGAGAAATGCTACAGAGCTCCCACTCACTTTCTTGTAAGCGCAGGCTTCTCCATAAGTCTGCATAAACCCAAACGCTTTGATCATCTCATCAAAGCGAATGTTCCAACTCCGAGATGCTTGCACCAGCCCATAAATGGATCGCTGGAGCTTGCATACCTTGTTAGCATTCTTAGGGTCGACAAAACCTTCCAGCTGCATCATATACAGTTCTTCCTTAAGGTAGCCGTTAAGGAATGTCGTTTTGATGTCCATCTGCCATATCTCATAATCAAAGTATGCGGCAATTGCTAACATGATTCGGACGAACTTCAGCTTTTCTACGGGAGATAAAGTCTCATCCTAGTCAACCCCTTGAACTTGTCGATAACCCTTAGCGACAAGTTGAGCTTTATAGATGGTAACATTACCATCCGCGTCCGTCTCCTTCTTAAAGATCCATTTGTTTTCTATCGCTTGCCGATCATCGGGCAAGTCTGTCAAAGTCCATACTTTGTTTTCGTACATGGATCCTATCTCGGATTGCATGGCTTCAAGCCATTTGTTGGAATCTGGGCCCGCCATCGCTTCTTCATAGTTCAAGGTTCACCGTTGTCTAACAATATGATTTCCGGGACAGGGTTGCCATACCACTCGGGTGTGGAACGTGTCCTTGTGGACCCACGGTTCAAGAGCAACTTGATCCGAAGTACCTTGATCATCATCATTAATTTCCTCTCCGATTGATTGTAGGCACCACAGGAACATTTTCCTGAGCTGCACTACTTTTCGGTTCAAGAGGTAGTACTTCATCGAGTTCTACTTTCCTCCCACTTACTCCTTTCGAGAGAAACTCTTTTTCCAGAAAGGATCTGTTCTTGGCAACAAAGATCTTGCCTTCGGATCTAAGATAGAAAGTATACCCAATGGTTTCCTTAGGGTATCCTATGAAGACGCATTTTTCCGACTTGGGTTCGAGCTTTTCAGGTTGAAGTTTCTTCACGTAAGCATCGCATCCCCAAACTTTTAGAAACGACAGCTTAGGTTTCTTCCCAAACCATAATTCATACGGTGTCGTCTCAACGGATTTAGACGGTGCCCTATTTAAAGTGAATGTAGCTGTCTCTAGAGCGTATCCTAGAAATGATAGCGGTAAATTAGTAAGAGACATCATAGATCGCACCATATCCAATAGAGTACGATTACGACGTTCGGACACACCGTTACGCTGAGGTGTTCCAGGCGGCGTGAGTTGTGAAACGATTCCACATTTCCCTAAGTGTGTACCAAACTCGTGACTTAAATATTCTCCTCTACGATCTAATCGTAAGAACTTTATTTTTCGGTCACGTTGATTCTCTACCTCATTCTGAAATTCCTTGAACTTTCCAAAGGTCTCAGACTTGTGTTTCATCAAGTAGAGATACCCTTAACTACTTAAGTCATCAGTGAGAGTGAGAACATAACGATATCCTCCGCGAGCCTCAACGCTCATTGGACCACACACATCAGTATGTATGATTTCCAATAAGTTGGTTGCTCGCTCCATTGTTCCGGAGAACGGAGTCTTGCTCATTTTTCCCATGAGGCATCGTTCGCATGTGTCAAATGATTCATAATCAAGAGACTCTAAAAGTCCATCAGCATGGAGCTTCTTCATGCGCTTGACACCAATGTGACCAAGGCGGCAGTGCCACAAGTATGCGGGACTACCGTTATCAACTTTACATCTTTTGGTATTCACACTATGAATATGTGTAACATTACGTTCGAGATTCATTAAGAATAAACCATTGACCATCGGGGCATGACCATAAAACATATCTCTCATATAAATAGAACAACCATTATTCTCGGATTTAAATGATTAGCCATCTCGTATTAAACGGCATCGAGATACAATGTTCATGCTCAAACTAAATAACAATTATTAAGTTTAAAACTAATTCCGTGGGTAAATGTAGAGGTAGCGTGCCGACGGCGATCACATAAACCTTGGAACCATTCCCGACGCACATCGTCACCTCGTCCTTCGCTAGTCTCCGCTTATTCCACAGCTCCTGCTATGAGTTACAAATATGAGCAACGACACCAGTATCAAATACCCAGGAGTTACTACGAGTACTAGTAAGGTACACATCAATTACATGTATATCACATATACCTTTAGTGTTGCCGGCCTTCTTGTCCACTAAGTATTTGGGGCAGTTCCGCTTCCAGTGACCCTTCCCTTCGCAATAAAAGCATTCAGTCTCAGGCTTGGGTCCATTCTTTGACTTCTTCCGGCAAGAATCGGCTTATCGGGCGGCAACATCCTTGCCGTCCTTCTTGAAGTTCTTCTTACTCTTTCCCTTCTTGAACTTAGTGGTTTTATTGACCATCAACACTTGATGTTCTTTCTTGATTTCTACCTCTGCTGACTTCAGCATTGAAAATACTTGAGGAATAGTTTTCACCATCCCCTGCATATTGTAGTTCATCACAAAGCTCTCGTAGCTCGGTGGGAGCGACTGAAGGATTCTGTCAATGCCTGCCTCGTCCGGGAGGTTAATGTCCAGTTGGGACAGGCGGTTGTGCAACCCAGACATTTTGAGTATGTGCTCACCGATGTAACTATTTTCCTCCATCTTACAACTATAGAACTTGTCGGAGACTTCATATCTCTCGACCCGGGCATGAGCTTGGAAAACCATTTTCAGCTCCTCGAACATCTCATATGCCCCGTGTTGCTCAAAACGCTTTTGGAGCCCCGGTTCTAAGCTGTAAAGCATGCCGCACTGAACGAGAGAGTAATCATCAGCACATGACTGCCAAGCGTTCATAACGTCTTGGTTCTCTGGGATGGGTGCTTCACCCAGCGGTCCTTCTAGGACATATGCTTTCTTGGCAGATATGAGGATGATCCTCAGGTTCCGGACCCAGTCCGTATAGTTGCTGCCATCATCTTTCAGCTTGGTTTTCTCTAGGAATGCGTTGAAGTTCATGTTGACATGAGCGTTGGCCATTTGATCTACAAGACATTTTTGCAAAGATTTTAGACTAAGTTCATGATAATTAAGTTCATCTAATCAAATTATTTAATGAACTCCCACTCAGATTAGACATCCCTCTAGTCATCTAAGTGTTACATGATCCGATTCGACTAGGCCGTGTCCGATCATCACGTGAGACAGACTAGTCATCATCGGTGAACATCTCCATGTTGATCGTATCTTCCATACGACTCATGTTCGACCTTTCGGTCTCTGTGTTTCGAGGCCATGTCTGTACATGCTAGGCTCGTCAAGTTAACCTAAGTGTTTTGCATGTGTAAAACTGTCTTACACCCGTAGGAATCTATCACACCCGATCATCACGTGGTGCTTCGAAACGACGAACTATAGCAGCAGGCGCACGCTTAGGGGAACACTTTCTTGAAATTATCATGAGGGATCATCTTATTTACTACCATCGTTCTAAGTAAACAAGATGCATAAACATAATAAACATCACATGCAATTAAATAGTAGTGACATGATATGGCCAATATCATATAGCTCCTTTGATCTCCATCTTGGGGCTCCATGATCATCTTGTCACCGGCATGACACCATGATCTCCATCATCATGATCTCCATCATCGTGTCTCCATGGGGTTGCTTCGCCAACTATTACTTCTACTACTATGGCTAACGGTTTAGCAATAAAGTAAAGTAATTACATGGCATTGAATCAATGACACGCAGGTCATACAATAATTAAAACAACTCCTATGGCTCCTGCCGGTTGTCATACTCATCGACATACAAGTCGTGATTCCTATTACAAGAACATGATCTCATACATCACAATATATCATTCATCATTCGTCACAACTTTTGGCCATATCATATTACAAAGCAATTGCTGCAAAAACAAGTTAGACGTCCTCTAATTGTTGTTGCATATTTTACATGGCTGCAATAGGGTTCTAGAAAGAACGTTTTCTTACCTACGAAAAAGCCACAACGTGATTTGTCAACTTCTATTTACCCTTCATACGGACCCTTTTCATCGAATCCGCTCCAACTAAAGTGGGAGAGACAGACACCCGCTAGCCACCTTATGCAACTATTGCATGTCAGTCGGTGGAACCTGTCTCACATAAGCGTACGTGTAAGGTCGGTCCGGGCCGCTTCATCCCACAATACCGCTGAAGAAAAATAAGACTAGTAGCGGCAAGAAAGTTGACAACATCTACGCCCACAACAAATTGTGTTCTACTCGTGCAAAGAGAACTACGCATAGACCTAGCTCATGATGCCACTGTTGGGGAACGTTGCAGAAAATAAAAAATTTCCTACGGTTTCACCAAGATCTATCTATGAGTTCATCTAGCAACGAGTGATAGGAGTGCATCTACATAACTTTGTAGATCGCAAGCGGAAGCGTTCAAGGGAACGAGGTTGAGGGAGTCGTACTCATCGTGATCCAAATCACCGGAGATCTTACCGCCTAACGGACGGCACCTCCGCGTTCAACACACGTACGGTCAGCGTGACGTCTCCTCCTTCTTGATCCAACAAGGGTAAGGAGAGGTTGAGGAAGAGAGCTCCAGCAGCAGCACGACGGCGTGGTGGTGGTGGAGAGGCAGTACTCCGGCAGGGCTTCGCCAAGCTCTTAACGGAGGAGGAGAGGTGTTGGGGAGGGGAGGGGCTGCGCCTTGGATGTTGTGTGCAGCCCTCCCCTCGCCCATCTATTTATAGGGGAAGGGGGAAGGGGGCCTGAGGGAGTCCCGGACTAGGGGGTGTCCGGATAGCCGGACTATCGTCACGGCCGGACTCCAAGACTATGAAGATACAAGATTGAAGACTTCGTCCCGTGTCCGGATGGGACTTTCCTTGGCGTGGAAGGCAAGCTTGGCGATACGGATATGTGGATCTCGTACCATTGTAATCGACTCTGTGTAACCCTAACCTATCCAGTGTCTATATAAACTGGAGGGTTTTAGTCCGTAGGACGAACAACAATCATACCATAGGCTAGCTCCTAGGGTTTAGCCTCCTTGATCTCGTGGTAGATCTACTCTTGTACTACCCATATCATCAATATTAATCATGCAGGAGTAGGGTATTACCTCCATTGAGAGGGCCCGAACCTGGGTAAAAACATCGTGTCCCTTGTCTCCTGTTACCATCCGCTTAGACGCACAGTTCGGGACCCCCTACCCGAGATCCGCCGGTTTTGACACCGACATTGGTGCTTTCATCGAGAGTTCCTCTGTGTCGTCACCGATAGGCCCAATGGCTCCTTCTATCATCAACAACGATGCGGTCCAGGGTGAGACCTTTCTCCCTGGACAGATCTTTGTATTCGGCGGCTTTGCACTACGGGCCAATTCGCTTGGCCATCTGGAGCAGATCGAAAGCTACGCCCCTGGCCATCAGGTCAGATTTGGAAGTTTAAACTATACGGCCGATATACGCGGAGACTTGATCTTCGACGGATTCGAGCCGCAGCCAAGCGCGCCGCACTATCTCGATGGGCATGATCTAGCTCTGCAGCCGAACAGTGCCTTGGAGGCCGCACCAACATCCGCTCCGACCCTTAATCCAGAGTCGGATTCCCCGATCGAGGACGTGTGGTTGGACACCGCCTCGGGGGCTACAATCCCTACGGTGATTGAGCCGAACTCCACCCCTGTCCTTTGCGAAGACCTCGACTCCAGGGTGCCGGACTCCTCTCCGGATTTCGAACCCTCCGCGCCCTTGCCAATCGAATCCGATTGGGCGCCCGTTATGGAGTTCACGACGCGGACATCTTTCAGCACTCGCCCTTTGGCGACATTCTGAATTCGCTAAAGTCTCTCTCTTTATCCGGAGAACCCTGGCCGGACTACGGTCAAGAAGGTTGGGATGCGGACGATGAAGAAATTCAACGCCCACCCACCACCCACTTTGTAGCCACTGTCGATGATTTAACCGACATGCTCGACTTCGACTCGAAGGCGTCGGCGGTATGGGCGAAGACGCCGGAGGCGACCAAGACCCAGCGCCTACGAGGGCGAAGGCCACCTCGTCATATGACATATACATGGTGGACATCCCAAAAGATGGAAACGGCGATGGAACAACGGAGGATGACCCCTCAAGAAACAGCGAAGCGCCCGATGTCGTGGCGCGCTCTAAATCCCACCACAATAAAAGCGGTGATTCCGGCACGGAGATAATAACACCGGACGGTGCGAAGAGAACCCCTCCGGCAGGACTCAGCGCGGGAGGAGGGAGAAGCAAGTCCACCACGGCGGTCTGGCAGAAAGAGAGGTCGAGGGCGATAATTATGCGCCTCCCTCCGAAGATGAGGCAAGCCTCGGCAACGACAATTTAATTTGTCGTGCACGAGGATCCCGCCGAGCAGGGCGTTTCAAACGCGGGCTTATAGCCACGGCAAGCAGCCTCAAGAAAAAGCAACAGCTTAGAGCTGATCAAGACCTGCTAGGCGGCGGATGGTGAAGTCCTTGCGGCGAAGAGTATGAACTTCGAGCGCCCTCAAAAGCTACCCCAAAGCGCGGGCCGTTGCCTCGATCAGAGGAGGAAGCACCCAAGTCACCAGCGCATGACATGGCAGACCGGCCACCCGTGGCGCGGCGAGAAGCCTCTCGGCCCTCCGCTCAAGCCACACCCCGACGCTGCTCAAAAAGTACCAAGGCACGAGAAAACGCGCTGGACTTATGAGATATATTGGAGGATAAGGCAAAACACACAAGATCGATCTACGGATCGCGTGGGCGCCCAACGACGCGGGGTGATTACCGTCGCGCGGATCTGACAAACCGGCGGGCGAACCACGATGAACAAAGCTCATATGAGCTATGTCGTGATATAGCCCAATCTGAGGCGCCGCACACCCACTATGCTTCACAGATGAAGTAATGGATCATCAAGTCCCGAGGGCTTCAAGCCCGTAAACATCGAATCATACGATGGTACCACGGATCGTCTTGATGCGGATGAGGATTATCTCCTCCATATCCACATGGCCCACGGTGATGATCTACATGCCATCAAATACCTCCCACTCAAGCTTAAAGGACCAGCTCGACATTGGCTCAATAGCTTGCCGGCATAATCAATTGGTTGTTGGGAGGACACCGAAGCCGCATTCCTTGATAACTTCCGGGGCACATATGTGCGACCACCAGACGCCGATGACCTTAGCCACATAATTCAGCAGCCAGAAGAATCGGCCAGATAATTCTGGACTCGGTTCCTAACAAAGAAAAATCAAATCGTTGACTGTCCGGATGCAGAGGCCGCAGCCTTCAAACATAACATCCGCGACGAGTGGCTTGCCCGGCACCTAGGACAGGAAAAGCCGAAATCTATGGAAGCCCTCACAACACTCATGACCCGCTTTTGTGCGGGAGAGGACAACTGGCTAGCTCGAAGCAACAACTTGGCCAAACATCCTGACAATTCGGATACCAAGGACAGCAATGGCAGGTCGTGTCGCAACAAGAACAAGCGCCACATTAATGGCGATAATACTGAAGATACGGCCGTCAATGCCGGATTCAGAGGCTCTAAACCCGGTCAGCGGAAGAAGCCATTCAAAAGAAATACCCAGGCCCGTCCAACTTGGACCGAATACTCGATCGCTTGTGCGGATACATGGCACCCGAAAAACCAATAATCACACCAACATGGATTGTTGGGTGTTCAAGCGAGCGAGCAAGTTAAGTGTCGAACTCAATGACAAGGGGCTGCATAAGCGATGACGAGGAAGAGCCCGGCCGCCCGAACAACAGAGGACAGAAGGGTTTTCCTACACAAGTGCGGACGGTGAACATGATATACGCAACCCACATACCCAAAAGGGAGCGGAAGCGTGCACTAAGGGACGTATATGCGATGGAGCCAGTCACCCCGAAGTTCAACCCATGGTCTTTCTGCCCGATCACGTTCGATCGAAGGGACCACCCCACTAGCATCCGTCACGGCGGCTTTGCCGCATTAGTTCTTTACCCAATTATCAACGGATTTCACCTCACGAGTCACGATGAATGGCGGTAGCAACTGAACCTGCTTTATCAGGATACAGTGTGCAAAATGGGCATAGACCCCTCAAGGATTAAACCTACAAAGACGACCTTTAAAGGCGTCATACCGGGTGTAGGGGCTAGTTGTACGGGCTCAGTTACACTCGAAGTGGTCTTCGGATCCCCGGATAACTTCCGAAGCGAAGAGTTTATCTTCGACATCGTCCCATTCCGCAGCGGCTATCATTCACTGCTCAGACGAACTGCATTTGCAAAGTTCAATGCGGTGCCGCACTATGCATACCTCAAGCTCAAGATGCCAGGCCCTCAAGGAGTAATCACGGTCAATGGAAACACCGAACGCTATCTCCGAACGGAGGAGAACACGGCGGCCCTCGTGGCGGAGGTACAAAGCAGCCTCTCACAGCAATTCTCGAGTCCGGCCACTAAGTGTCCGGACACTGTCAAGTGCGCCCGGAGTAACCTACAACAAGACTGCCTGGCACGATTCAAGCACGCGTAGCAATCCGGCCCAAACCCACGCCCTCGCGAAATCACGAAGCTAGTATTACACGTACATAATTGCGCTCTGGAGATACCATGGGCATATGGGGAGGGGCAAGACCACGACACGCCAAGAATGCGGCTCGACCGCACCAGGGGCTCCCGATTGTGTCATTCTTTTTCTTTTTTCCTTTTTTCTTCCTTTTTTCTTTTAGGACTCCGTCTTTGAGATGTCCTGTCCGGCACTAGAATCGCCAAACTCACGATGCAATAGCCAGGGAAGCAGTAAGCCACGTCGAAGTGTTCAGGTGGTCTCCATTACGAGCATTATACCTGTTTTACATACCATCCCACCGCTTACCCTTGGAGGGGGACATGTTAGATAGTCCTATCCCTTACTTATCGCACTATTTGTATCGTTCTGCTCTCATTGCAGTACCTTTCTGAATAAACAATACATAGCTTTTTGCTTATTATTGCTCTACTTCCCTTATCTATACATATGTCCATTTCACGACATGTTACAACCGTACACTTTGGTACGACCAATACACCAGGGGCTTAAGTATCCCAAAATTATGGTGTGATAAGTGCGAACACTTTCACAAGTGCGGCACCCCGAACTTATAGCATTATATGAATCGGCTCCGAATCATGTCTTGGGTCAATAGTTGGGTTTGCCCGGCTCCCGTGTTTTGGTACCTTACGTTCCGTTATATCAGCTAAGGTAGCACCGGGAGAACCACTGCGATTGTGCCCCAGTTGAGCTGGGTCGAGCATCTCAGTGGAGAAAGCTAAAACTGATCGTCATGATAGGGCGAGGAACCGGAATTGTCCGGCCAAGGCGTGGATAGAGCCCCGAACTCGGTCTTCCGAATACTAGGGGCTTCGCCGAAATTTAAAATTATAGAATTCTATGGCTAAGTGAGAGTGTTCAAGTATTATAAGTCTGGTTTCCTTGTTCGTTGTGTTGAGCGCCTCCCTAGATGGACCCAAGAATGGGAACAAGAGTGCTCAAGTTTATCCCGAACAACCCAGCACTCGTGGCGTGGGGGCTGAAGCCAACGACTTTCCATCTCTCAAATTCGTTAAACGGCCGCACAGAAGGTAATATTTTAAATTAATAAGCGTTGCTTAGCGCATATGAACAAGTTTTCAGCGTACAGGATAACAAATGCGAGTTTATTCAAAAATTACATCCTTGGAGCACTCATCCGCTATTCGGCGGGCACCCTTAAGGAGGCCCTCATAGTACATTTCGGGCGTGCGATCCTCATGGCCCTTCGGTGGCCCGTCCGTCACAAGCCTCTCCGCATCCAGCTTGCCCCAGTGCACTTTAGCACGGGCAAGGGCCCGACGGACCCCTTCAATGCAGACGGAGCACTTGATGACTTCAAGCCGTGGACAGGCATCCACCAGCCGCTGCACCAAGCCGAAGTAGCTCCCGGGCATGGCCTCCAATGGCCACAGCCGTGCTATAAGGCCCTTCATGGCCTGTTCGGCGACCTTATGGAGCTCGACCAGCTGCTTCAGCTGGTCGCTCGAAACACCGGATGGTCGGCCTCAAGACATCGAGACCAGAACACCTTTTCCGTCGAGCTCCCCTCCTTGGCGCGGTAGAATGCGGCAGCATCAGACACACTACGGGGAAAATCTGTGAATGCTCCTCGAGAGCTCCGAATCCGGGTAAGTAATAGGTAATTCACTTTCACATGCTTGCTTTGCATAAAGAATGCCTTACCCGCCACTATCTTCTTTAAAGACTCAATCCTTGGAGGGCTTTTTGGGCCTCGGCCTTAGCAGCTTTGGCACTCTCAAGAGCCGAGGCGAGCTCGGACTCTCGAGTCTTCGAGTCACGCTCCAAACTCTCGTGTTTTTCCATGAGAGCTTGGAGCTCTTGCCGCTCTGTAGCCAGCTGTGCCTCCCCTTCTCTCGCTCAGTGCGTTCCGTAGCCGCTTTGTTTTGACCCACGGACACCGCTTCCTTGAGGTCACCACCTCGTTAAGTGGCCCTGCGGTACTCCAAGTTATTCCTGTTATTTTTTGCAACCAAAACCTTTTCTATAAGGTATTTCTTTAATAAGGTATTACTTACCTTCCATGTCCTCGAGCTGCTTCTTGGCTTGTCCGAGCTCGTTCTCGGACCGCTCGAGGTTCTGCTTCAATGCATTGACCTCCATGATCGGTCTTGGCAGAGGTCAGACAACCTGCATTCCCATATTGACATACTTATGTTAGACTCCTGCGTATATCTTTTTAGATCCTTAGTCCGGCTTTTCTTTCCGCTTTTGAACTAAGCATCGAGGGCTCTTGTCTCTGTGTTATATTTTTACATATTCTAAAACTTACCTCAAAGCTTTGTTAGAAGGCTGGTACGAGCTTCGTCGATCCGTTCTTGGCGGACTGAACTGTCCGGATCACCGCACTCATAACAGTGCGGTGCTCCTCCTCGATGGAAGCGCCGTTAAGCGCCTCCAGTGAGCTATCCGGTGCCTGCGGTTGGACGGAGGACACCGGCGTCTTACCCTTCTTCCGAAGGGTCCGCTTGCCGGACTCCGGAACCACTGAAGATTCCGGCATGGAGACCGGACAAGGGTCGGGCCTAGAGCCCCTGGGGGTCTTGCCTCCCGCGCGCCTGGAGTCCGGGAGGTTGCCTTGTGGCACCTCCTATGCTACCTCCTCTTGACCAAGCCCCTCTTGGGGCCCGCCACAAGGCCGTCGTGCATGGCGTGAGGCGAGGAGGCGGTCGGAAGCGAGGTACTCTCCATTTTCGATGAGCCCAGGGACCCGCTCGATGAATCAGCGAACTCGCCCTTAGGCGGGCTGAACGGTTGTTTGACATTAGAGAACACTCTGCAATAATAAAAAGCAATGGGTATCCGGACACTTACGATCTCGCCAGGGGCTTGGCCCTCGTAGGCCAATCTCCTCGTCGTCGTTGACGTTGGTGGAGAAGTCCGGAGGAAGGGTTCTTCCCTTCTTGGACCCTCCGGCCTCCCGGTCGGGCGGCCTTCCTTTTCTTCTCCTCCCCTGCTGGGGGAGGAGCTTCTTTTTCTTCCTCCTCGTCTTCAGGAGGAGATTCCGCTTTGGAATCTGACAGCACCTGGCGTCGGGAGCTCCTCTGAGTTCTCGTGCCCTCCTTCTTGGCGTTCTTCTCCGGCACCACATGTGTAACGCCCCGGATTCGATGCGCCAGGTGTCTGCCAGTTATTCGCCGTCGTAGTCATGTCATTTGCTGGCGTGTTTCACTTTGCCATGTCATCATCTGCATTTCATATCATGTCATCATGTGCATTTCATTTTGCATACGTGTTCGTCTCATGCATCCGAGCAATTTCCCCGTTGTCCGTTTTGCAATCCGGCACTCCTATGTCTCCCGGCGCCCCCCTTTTGCCTCTCTTTCGTGTGCGGGTGTTAAACGTTCTCGGAATGGACCGAGGTTTGCCAAGCGGCCTTGGTATAGCACGGGTAGACCGCCTGTCAAGTTTCGGATCATTTGGAGGTCGTTTGGTACTCAGCAGTTAACGGGTAACCGCAAAAGCCTCTTTTGTGTGCAGCCCAACACCCCTTCCAAAGTGGCCCAAAACCCACCAAACTCCCTTCCATGCTCTCGGTCGTTCGATCACGATCGCGTGGCCGAAAACCGCACCTCATTTGGAGTCTCCTAGCTCCCTCTACCTATAAATATGTGCCTCTCCCGAAATTCGCGGATCAATTCTACCCTAACCCTAGCCTTCTTCTTCCTCGCGCCGCCGGACACGTCCGCCCGAGCCGGACATGTCCGCCCGAGCCGGACATGTCCGCCGGACACGTCCGCCCGAGCCGGACATGTCCGCCGGACACCTCACCCCGGTGAATCAGAGCGCGACACGTCGCCTCCGCCGCTGCTCCTGGCCAACCGGCCGCCGCCACGTCATCGCCGCGCCTCCCACCTCGCTACCCTACACGCGGGCGCGCGAAACGCCTGACGGCAGCGTGGCTGGGCGGGCCCGACCCGCCGTCGCCGGCGCCTCGCCCCGCGCCCGCGTGCCTCGATCCGCGCCGCCCGGAGCCTCCAGCGCCTCGCCCGGCCGCCAGTGCGCCGCCGCCCGCCGGTCGTCGCCGCCCGCCCGCTCCCGCCGTCGCCCTCGCCCGCTCGCCGTCCGGCCATGGCCGCCGCCCGCCCCGGTCGCGCGCCCGTGCCGGCCGGAATCCTCCCCGGCCGCCCCGGCTCCTCTCCGCCCTCCTCCCTCCGCCGGCGCCTCAGATCCTGCGAGCTCTCCGGCGTCCTCGAAATCCGTGCCTAGGTTGACTCCCCCCCCCCTCTCTGAATTCCACTAAGTCCCGAATCTGTGATTATTTTGTTGCATTTTCATCATGCCATAACTCTGTCATCTTTGCTCCGTTTTGGGCGTGTAATATGTCAAATTGTTCGCCTCGACGAGTAGATCATTTCATCTCATTCCATCATTTTCATTTGAGCTCACCTTGATGCCCGAAATGCTGTTAGAGGAGTGCTATGTGATGTTAGTTTCTGATTCTTATCAGAACATGCACTTTTGTCATTTTTGCCATAATTGATATGTGCATCCAATGAACTTGAGTCCTACATGTGTTTTGTAATATGCCATGCCATCTTTACAGGGGTGTATTCCATGTATTTTTGTGATCTCTGTGGTAACTAGCACAAGAATGCAAACTAGGCTTCATGATGTTGTTGATTTCAGCCCCTGTTCTGCTGATATTTTTATGCCATGTTAACTTGATGCTACCGAGAGATCCATGCTTATTTTGAGATACTTCAGTAAGGATGTTTTGAGCATATGGTTATTCTATATCCATTAATGCCCTTGTTGGCAATTATGGAGTGCCATAGCTTGATTCAATCGAGCTCTACTTTTGCTATAAAATGTTTCCTGGCAGATTGTTTACATGTTATTCAATTTTGCCAAGGTTGTTGTAGTTGATCCTTGCATGCTATGTTGTTGTTCTTGCCATGTATAGCCTCTATGCCATGTCTTATTACTGTTGGTTGCCTTGCCATGCCATGTATTGCTCTGTGGTGAGTGGTTCAAGCTCACCAACATGCCTACTTATTGTTGTTCCTGCCATGTATGAATCTGTAATATAACTTGCCATGTTTACATGGGTGCCATCATATTTTCTGATCCTTTTTGGCTTATTGTCAGTAAAGGACTTTTGTTCTATGCAATTAGTAGATTCATGCCATGCCTTTGTTTGCCATTATAATTTCCTGTAGCATGTTGTTTGATAGCTCTAAACATTGCAACCTGATGTTATTTCCTGCTAAGTCTGAAACTGTTATTATTTGCAATCTTGCCATGTCATTTTGAGCATGTTCTAGTGATTTCTGGAGTTAGCTCATTGTTCATGTTTTGTAATGCTTTACTTGTACATCATGCCCATGCCTTTTGTTATTTTGTTGAGATGTTGTAGCTTGTTGTTTTGATGCTTGAAATATGCCTAGTTGCTGTTTTGGTCAGATTGTTGTTATAACTTGTATAGGGTGTATGTGTTGAACCGTTGCTCCGTTTTGAGTGTGCTCTATATGTAACTTGCTTGATTTTGCATGTAGTTTCATATTATCATGTTGCATCCTTGTTTTGAGGTGTTTGCTTAATGTTTGGGTGCATTTTGCATCAATGTCATGCTTATCTTGTTTTGCTCATATCTTCTAGGCCGTAGCTCCGAATTAAATGAACTTTATATGTAACTTGACTAGAATTTCGTGTAGATCATCGTGGTGCATCTTAACTTGCTGTTTAACAACTTGAACATAAGGTTTATTCAGATCTGGACCAATTTCGAAATATGCATATGAGGACTTACCGGAAATTGTTATATGTTGTTTCCGGCCTCATTTAAACTTGTTTTGATGTGTTGCTCTTGTTTGCATCATCTCTTGCCATGAGTAGCTTCATGTAGCTTTGTCATGCATCATGCTTGGTTGTGCATCATGTCTTGTCTATGCGTGGTGTGTTTACTATGTTGTGTGCTTCTTCTTGTTAGTTCCCGTTTCGTTGCGTTCGTGAGGATTCGTTCGTCTACGCTTGGTTCGTCTTTGTGGCTTTATCTTATTCATGGATTCATTCTTATTCCTTGCGGGATTTCAGGCAAGATGACCGCTACCCTGGATCTCACTACTATCATTGCTATGCTAGTTGTTTCGTTCTATCGCTATGCTGCGCTACCTATCACTTGTTCCTCAAGCCATCCCAAATTGCCATGAACCTCTAACCTTTGTCACCCTTCCTAGCAAACCGTTGTTTGGCTATGTTACCGCTTTGCTCAGCCCCTCTTATAGCGTTGCTAGTTGCAGGTGAAGATGAAGTTTGTTCCTTGTTGGAACATGGAGATGTTGTTTCTTGTTGGAACATGTTTACTTGTTGGGATATCACAATATATCTTATATTATTAATGCATCTATATACTTGGTAAAGGGTGGAAGGCTCGGCCTTATGCACAGTGTTTTGTTCCACTCTTGCCACCCTAGTTTCCGTCATATCGGTATTATGTTCCCGGATTTTGCGTCCCTAACGCGGTCGGGTGATTTATGGGACCCCCTTGACAGTTCGCTTTGAATAAGACTTTTCCAGCAAGGCCCAACATTGGTTTTACCATTTGCCTCACCTAGCCCTTTTTCCCTTGGGTTTCCGGAGCCCAAGGGTCATCTTTATTTTAGCCCCCCCGGGCCAGTGCTTCTCTAAGTGCTGGCCTGAACCGAGCTGCCTATGGGGCCACCTTGAGGCAACCCGAGGATTGGTTTTACTCGTAGCTAGTCTCATACGGTGTTGCCCTGAGAAGGAGATATGTGCAGCTCCTATCGGGATTGTCGGCACATCGGGCGGCCTTGCTGGTCTTGTTTTATTGCTGTCGAAATGTCTTGTAGCCGGGATTCCGAGACTGATCGGGTCTTCCCGGGGAGAAGGAATATCCTTGGTTGATCGCGAGAGCTTATCATGGGCTAAGTTGGGACACCCCTGCAGGGTTTGAACTTTCAAAGCCGTGCCAGCGGTTATGTGGCGGATGGGAATTTGTTAATATCCGGTTGTAGTAAACTTGAAGCAAACTCTTCTAAAATACACCAACCGTAATGCGTAACCGTGATTGTCTCTTTTAGGGGTTGATCGAGAGGAGTTCACGTTTTCTGGGTTATGTCTGTCGTAATTAGGAGTTCAGGATCTCTTCTTGATCATTACTAGTTGACGACCGTTCCTTTGTTTCTCTTCTCGCTCTCATTTGCGTATGTTAGCCACCATATATGCTTAGTCGCTGCTGCAACCTCACCACCTTATCCCTTCCTTTCCTAATTAAGCTTTGCTAGTCTTGATACCCATGGTAATGGGATTGCTGAGTCCTCGTGGCTCACATATTACTACACCACCAGTTGCAGGTACAGGTTTGCGATGAACATGGCGTGAGAGCGATGCTTGCTTGTCTTGAGTTCTTCTTCCGCTTCTTCGATCAGGGGATAGGTTCCAGGTCGGCAGCCTGGGCTAGCAGGGTGGATGCGTTTGAGCTTCTGTTTATGTTGCATCCGTAGTCGGATGTTGATCTTGTATATGATGTTGATGTATTCTTGTGGCATTTGTGCCTTATGTATGTATCCCCACTATTATGTAATGTTGATGTAATGATATCCACCTTGCAAAAGCGTTTCAATATGCGGGTCTATCCTTGGTGGGACCGTCGAGTTCCTTTTGGATAGGGTCGCATATTGGGCGTGATAACATGGGGTGCCGGAGCCAGCAGCCCCGTCAATCGGGCGTCCGCTGGGTCTTTTGGCAAAGGAGCCGGACAGTTAATCTGTCCGGATGTCTTCGGCCAGTCCGGTCAAAAAAATAGGGAGTTTTTAGATCCCACATAGAGTCAATCTATGAAAAAAGAGTCCCGTAAAGGGTAAAATAACTTACCTCGCCGGCTGGACGCCGTGAGCTGTATCCGCGATCTTTGTTAGCGGATGTTGGGGCTTCAGCGCCCTTGAACAGCACCTTCCAGGCATCTTCGTACGTAGTTTCGAAGAGTCGGCTCAAGGTTGATGCTTTGTGCGGATCGAACTCCCACAAGTTAAAGGCCAGTTGTTGGCAGGGGAGAATCCGGCGGATGAGCATCACCTGGATTACGTCGACAAGCCTGATATTCTTGTCCATCAGGTTTCGGACGCATGTTTAGAGTCCGGATAGCTCTTCTGAATTCCCCCACGTCAGGCCCGTCTCTTTCCATGACGAGAGTCGTTTGGGGAAGCCAGATCTAAATTCGGGGGCCGCCACCCATTCGGGGTCGCGTGGCTCGGTGATGTAGAACCACCCCCATTGCCACCCCATTATTTTCTCCATGAAAGGCGCCCTCGAGCCATGGGACTTTGGCCATCTTGCCAACCATGGCGCCTCCGCACTCCGGCAGCGGCCGCCCACTACCTTCGGCCGGACGTTGAAGATCTTCAGCCATAAGCCAAAGTGGGGCTGGATGCAGAGGAAGGCCTCGCACACGACGATAAACGCCGAGATGTTGAGGATGAAATTCGGGGCCAGGTCGTGGAAGTCCAGGCTGGAGTAGAACATGAGACCCCGGAAAAATGGATGAAGTGGAAAACCTAGTCCGCGGAGGAAGTGGGGGAGAAACACCACCCTCTCATGGGGCCCGGGGGTTGGAATGAGCTGCCCCGCATCGGGCAGCCTGTCTTGTGATGTCGCTGGACAAGTATCCGCCTCCTGCGGTCTTGTGATGTGCCCCTCCGTGACGAGAGGAGGCCATCCACCTGCCTCCCGCTCGACATGGTTGGAGAAGGTTGAGGTGGGATGTGCGGACTTGGGCGCTGGAGCTCGAAAGCGTGAAATGGAGAAGCAAAGGAGGAAGAAGGCGTAGGTGAAAAGGTGGATCCTTATCCCCTTATATGGACAGACGGAGCTATGCGTCCCCCCACCAGCCTGGTAAAACTCGCTTATCTCCCAAGCGCGTAATCAATGGCGCGAATGGGTTTCCCACGTCCGTATTGATGAGAATCCTGGAATAAGGGGGCATGATCTATGCTTTGATAAGACGTGCCAAGGAAATCGCCTCGCTAAACACGCTAAGGTGAAACGGTAAAAATGATTCATATAAAGGCCTGGCCATGGTGTGATGTCACGCCGCGGAATACGTCAGCAGATCTGTGCAAAAATTATTCTCTCTACGGTTTTATGTGGAACTTGTTTTGCAGAGCCGGACACTATCCTTGTGTTCATAACCTTCTATGAAGTATTCGGAGGAGGAACCCGCCTCGCAATGCCGAAGACAATCAACGCGCCAGACTCATCGTCATTGAAGCCTGGTTCAGGGGCTACTGAGGGATTCCCGGACTAGGGGGTGTCCGGATAGCCGGACTATCATCACAGCCGGACTCCAAGACTATGAATATACAAGATTGAAGACTTCGTCCCGTGTCCGAATGGGACTTTCCTTGGCGTGGAAGGCAAGCTTGGCGATACGGATATGTAGATCTCCTACCATTGTAACCGACTCTGTGTAACCCTAACCTATCCGGTGTCTATATAAACCGGAGGGTTTTAGTCCGTGGGACGAAGAACAATCATACCATAGGCTAGCTTCTAGGGTTTAGCCTCCTTGATCTCATGGTAGATCTACTCTTGTACTACCCATATCATCAATATTAATCAAGCAGGAGTAGGGTATTACCTCCATCAAGAGGGCCCGAACCTGGGTAAAAACATCGTGTCCCTTGTCTCCTGTTACCATCCGCCTAGACGCACAGATCGGGACCCCCTACCCGAGATCCGCCGGTTTTGACACCGACAGGGCCGGCCCCCTCTAGATGAGATCTAGAGGGGGGGGCAAGGGGAGGGGGCGTGCCCCCCAAGCAAGGGGGGCGCCCCCACTAGGGTTTCCCCCCCAACACTAGGCGCATGGGCCGAAGGGGGGATGCGCCCAGCCCTCCAGGGGCTGGTTCCCTGCCCACTACGTCCCATGAGGCCCTCCAAGAGAGGTGGCCCCTCCCGGTGGACCCCCGAAACCCCTCCGTGGCCCTGGTACAATACCGATATGCCCCCGAACCTTTCCGGTGACCGTATGACAACTTCCCATATATAAATCTTCACCTCCGGACCATTCTGGAACTCCTCGTGACATCCGGGATCTTATCCGGGACTCCAAACAACATTCAGTAATCACATACAAGTCTTCCTAATAACCCTAGCGTCACCGAACCTTAAGTGTGTAGACCCTACTTGTTCGGGAATCCTTGAACATGACCGAGACAGCTCTCCAGCCAATAACCAACAGCGGGATCTAGATAACCATGTTGGCTCCCACATGTTACACGATGATCTCATCGGATGAAGATGTCGAGGATTCATGCAACCCCGTATACAATTCCCTTTGTCAATCGGTACGTTACTGTTGGAAATATGCCCTAGAGGCAATAATAAAAGGATTATTATTATATTTCCTTGTTCATGATA
The DNA here is from genome assembly GCA_021605145.1 of Aegilops bicornis. Classification (NCBI taxonomy): domain Eukaryota; kingdom Viridiplantae; phylum Streptophyta; class Magnoliopsida; order Poales; family Poaceae; genus Aegilops; species Aegilops bicornis. Next base: position 103,899,497 of record CM038675.1, on the reverse strand, counting down.
ATTGTCTTTTATTCATGCTATAATTGTATTATCCGGAAATCGTAATACACGTGTGAATACTTAGAACACAATACGTCCTAGTAAGCCTCTAGTTGACTAGCTCGTTGGTCAACAGATAGTCATGGTTTCCTGACTATGGACATTAGATGTCGTTGACAACGGGATCACATCATTAGGAGAATGATGTGATGGACAAGACCCAATCCTAAGCATAGCACAAGATCGTGTAGTTTGTTTTGCTACAACTTTTCCAAATGTCAAGTATCTTTTCCTTAGACCATGAGATCGTGTAACTCCCGGATACCGTAGGAGTGCTTTGGGTGTACCAAACGTCACAACGTAACTGGGTGACTATAAAGGTACACTACAGGTATCTCCGAAAGTGTCCATTGGGTTGACATGGATCGAGACTGGGATTTGTCACTCCGTATTACGGAGAGGTATCACTGGGCCCACTCGGTAGTGCATCATTATAACGAGCTCAAAGTGACTAAGTGTCCGGTCATGGGATCATGCATTATGGTACGAGTAAGGTGACTTGCCGATAACGAGATTGAACGAGGTATTGGGATACCGACGATCGAATCTCGGGCAAGTAACATACCGTCTAACAAAAGGAATAGTATATGGGGTTGCTTGAATCCTAGACATCGTGGTTCATCCGACGAGATCATCGAGGAGTATGTGGGAGCCAACATGGGTATCCAGATCCCGCTGTTGGTTATTGACCAGAGAGTCGTCTCGGTCATGTCTGCATGTCTCCCGAATCCGTAGGGTCTACACACTTAAGGTTCGGTGACGCTAGGGTTATTAGGAAGACTTGTATGTGATTACCGAATGTTGTTCGGAGTCCCGGATGAGATCCGGACGTCACGAGGAGTTCCGGAATGGTCCGGAGGTGAAGATTTATATATGGGAAGTTGTCATACGGACACCGGAAAGTTCCGGGGGCATATCGGTATTGTACTGGGCAACCGGAGAGGTTCCGGGTCCACCGGGAGGCCACCTCGGAGGGCCTCATGGGCCACAGGCAGGGAACCAGCCCCTGAGGGCTGGGCGCCCCTGGGCCCATGCGCCTAGGGTTGGGGAACCCCAGTGGGGCGCCCCTTGGGGGCAAGCCTCCTCACGCCGCCTCTAGATCTCATCTAGAGGGGCCGGCCCCCCTTGCCCCTTCCCTTATAAATAGAGGGGCGAGGGGAGGGCTGCAAGACACATCCAAGGCGCAGCCCCTCCCCTCCCCAACACCTCTCCTCCTCCGTTGAGTGCTTGGCGAAGCCCTGTCGGAGTACTGCCTCTCCACCATCATCACGCCGTCGTGCTGCTGCTGGAGCCTTCTTACTCAACCTCTCCTTCCCCCTTGCTGGATCAAGAAGGAGGAGACATCGTCCGTTCCGTACGTGTGTTGAACGCGGAGGTGCTGTCCGTTCGGCACTTGGTCATCGGTTATTTGAATCACGGCGAGTACGACTCCATCATCACCGTTCCCTTGAACGCTTTCGCACGCGATCTACAAGTGGTATGTAGATGCAATCTCTCTCCCATGACTCGTTGCTTAGATGAACTCATAGATGGATCTTGGTGAAACCGTAGGAAAAATTTTAATTTTCTGCAACGTTCCCCAATAGTGGCATCATGAGCTAGGTCTATGCGTAGTTCTCTATTGCACGAGTAGAACACAATTTTTGTTGTGGGCGTAGATCTTGTCAACTTGCTTGCCGCTACTAGTCTTTTCTTGCTTCAGCGGTATTCTGGGGTGAAGCGGCCCGGACCGACCTTACACGTACGCTTACGTGAGACAGGTTCCACCGACTGACATGCACTAGTTGCATAAGGTGGCTAGCGGGTGTCTGTCTCTCCTACTTTAGTTGGAGCGGATTAGATGAAAAGGGTCCTTATGAAGGGTAAATAGAAGTTGACAAAATCACGTTACGGTTATTCGTAGGTAAGAAAAGCGTTCTTGCTAGAACCCAATTGCAGCCACGTAAAGATGCAACAACAATTAGAGGGCGTCTAACTTGTTTTTGCAGCAATTGTCATGTGATGTGATATGGCCAGAAGTTGTGATGAATGATGAATGATATATTGTGATGTATGAGATCATGTTCTTGTAATAGGAATCACGACTTGCATGTCGATGAGTACGACAACCGGCAGGAGCCATAGGAGTTGTCTTATTTTTGTATGACCTGCGTGTCATTGAAGAACGCCATGTAAATTACTTTACTTTATTGATAAACGCGTTAGCCATAGAAGTAGAAGTAGTCGTTGGCGTGACAACTTCATGAAGACACGATGATGGAGATCATGGTGTCATGCCGGTGACAAGATGATCATGGAGCCCCGAAGATGGAGATCGAAGGAGCTATATGATATTGGCCATATCATGTCACTACTTTATATAATTGCATGTGATGTTTATTATGTTTATGCATCTTGTTTACTTAGAGCGACGGTAGTAAATAAGATGATCCCTTATGATAATTTCAAGAAAGTGTTCCCCTAAGCGTGCACCGTTGCTAAAGTTAAATGCTTGAAGCACCACGTGATGATCGGGTGTGATAGATCCTTACGTTCACATACAACGGGTGTAAGACAGTTTTACACATGCAAAACACTTAGGGTTAACTTGACGAGCCTAGCATGTACAGACATGGCCTCGGAACACAAGAGACCGAAAGGTCGAACATGACTCGTATTGAAGATACGATCAACATGGAGATGTTCACCGATGATGACTAGTCCGTCTCACGTGATGATCGGACACGGCCTAGTCGACTCGGATCGTGTAACACTTAGATGACTAGAGGGATGTCAATCTGAGTGGGAGTTCATTAAATATTTGATTAGATGAACTTAATTATCATGAACTTAGTCTAAAGTCTTTGCAAAATATGTCTTGTAGATCAAATGGCCAACGCTCATGTCAACATGAACTTCAACGCTCCTAGAAAACCAAGCTGAAAGATGATGGCAGCAACTATTCGGACTAGGTCCGGAACCTGAGGATCATCCTCATAGCAGCCAAGAAACAATATGTCCTAGAAGCGCCGCTAGGTGAAGCACCCATCCCAGAGAACCAAGACATTATGAATGCTTGGCAGTCTCGTGCTGATGATTACTCCCTCATTCAGTGCCGCATGCTTTACAGCTTAGAACCGGGGCTCCAAAAGCGTTTTGAGCAACACGGAGCATATGAGATGTTCGAGGAGCTGAAAATGGTTTTCCAAGCTCATGCCCGTGTCGAGAGCTATGAAGTCTCCGACAAGTTCTACAGTTGTAAGATGGAGGAAAACAGTTCTGTAAGTGAGCACATACTCAAAATATCTGGGTTGCACAACCGCCTGTCCCAGATGGACATTAACCTCTCGGACGAGGCGGTCATTGACAGAATCCTTCAGTCGCTCCCACCAAGCTACAAGAGCTTTGTGATGAACTAGAATATGCAGGGGATGGTGAAGACCATTCCTGAAGTATTCTCAATGCTGAAGTCAGCAGAGGTTGAAATCAAGAAAGAACATCAAGTTTTGATGGTTAATAAAACCACTAAGTTCAAGAAGGGCAAGGGTAAGAAGAACTTCAAGAAGGACGACAAGGATGTTGCCGCGCCCGGTAAGCAAGTTGCCGGGAAGAAGTCAAAGAATGGACCCAAGCCTGAGACTGAGTGCTTTTATTGCAAAGGAAGGGCCATTGAAGCGGAACTGCCCCAAATACTTAGCGGACAAGAAGGCCGGCAACACTAAAGGTATATTTGATATACATGTAATTGATGTGTACCTTACCGATACTCGTAGTAACTCCCGGTATTTGATACCGGTGCCGTTGCTCATAATTGTAACTCACAGCAGAGCTGCGGAATAAAGCGGAGACCGGCGAAGGGCGAGGTGACGATCTTGTGGCGTGAATGGTTCCAAGGTCGATGTGATCGCCGTCGACGCTACCTCTACATTTACCTACTGGATTAGTTTTAAACCTCAATAATTGTTATTTAGTGCCTAGTTTGAGCATGAACATTGTATCAGGATCTCGTTTAATGCGAGATGGCTACTCATTTAAATCCGAGAATAATGGTTGTTCTATTTATATGAGAGATATGTTTTATGGTCGTGCTCCGATGGTCAATGGTTTATTATTAATGAATCTCGAACGTAATATTACACATATTCATAGTGTGAATACCAAAAGATGTAAAGTTGATAACGATGGTCCCACATACTTGTGGCACTGCCGCCTTGGTCACATTGGTGTCAAGCGCATGAAGAAGCTCCATTCGATGGACTTTTAGAGTCTCTCGATTATGAATCATTTGACACATGCGAACCATGCCTCATGGGCAAAATGACCAAGACTCCATTCTCCGGGAGAATGGAGCGAGCAACCAACTTATTGGAAATCATACATACCGATGTGTGCGGTCCAATGAGCGTTGAGGCTCGCGGAGGATATCGTTATGTTCTCACTCTCATCGATGACTTGAGTAAATATGGGTATGTATACTTGATGAAACACAAGTCTGAGACCTTTGCAAAGTTCAAGGAATTTCAGAATGAGGTAGAGAATTAACATGACCAAAAATAAAGTTCTTACGATCAGATCGTGGAGGAGAATATTTAAGTTACGAATTTGGTACACACTTAAGGAAATGTGGAATCGTTTCACAACTCACGCCGCCTGGAACACCTCAGCGTAACGGTGTGTCCGAACTTTGTAATCGCACTCTATTGGATATGGTGCGATCTATGATGTCTCTTACCGATTTACCGCTATAATTTTGGGGATACGCTCTAGAGACAACTACATTCACTTTAAATAGGGCACCGTCTAAATCCATTGAGACGACACCATATGAATTATGGTTTGGGAAGAAACCTAAGCTGTCGTTTCTAAAAGTTTGGGGATGCGATGCTTATGTCAAGAAACTTCAACCTGAAAAGCTCGAACCCAAGTCAGAAAAATGCGTCTTCATAGGATACCCTAAGGAAACCATTGCTTTACCTTCTACCTTAGATCCGAAGGCAAGATCTTTGTTGCCAAGAACGGATCCTTTCTGGAAAAAGAGTTTCTCTCGAAAGGTGTAAGTGGGAGGAAAGTAGAACTCGATGAAGTACTACCTCTTGAACCGGAAAGTAGTGCAGCTCAGGAAAATCTTCCTGTGGTGCCTACACCTACTGGAGAGGAAATTAATGATGATGATCAAGGTATTTCGGATCAAGTTGCTACTGAACTTCAGAGGGTCCACAAGGACACGTTCCACACCAGAGTGGTATGGCAACCCTATCCCGGAAATCATGTTGTTAGACAACGGTGAACCTTGAACTATGAAGAAGCGATGGCGGGCCCGGATTCCAACAAATGGCTTGAAGCCATGCAATCCGAGATAGGATCCATGTATGAAAACAAAGTATGGACTTTGACAGACTTGCCCGATGATCGTGGCGATAGAAAACAAATGGATCTTTAAGAAGAAGACGGACGCGGATGGTAATGTTACCATCTATAAAGCTTGACTTGTCGCTAAAGGTTATCGGCAAGTTCAAGGGATTAACTACGATGAGACTTTCTCTCCCGTAGCGAAGCTTAAGTCCGTCCGAATCATGTTAGCAATTGCCGCATACTATGATTATGAGATATGGCAGATGGACGTCAAAACGGCATTCCTTAACGGTTATCTTAAGGAAGAGATGTATATGATGCAGCCGGAAGGTTTTGTCGATCCTAAGAATGCTAACAAAGTATGCAAGCTCCAGCGATCCATTTATGGGCTGGTGCAAGCATCTCGGAGTTGGAACATTCACTTTGATGAGATGATCAAAGCGTTTGGGTTTATGCAGACTTATGGAGAAGCCTGCGTTTATAAGAAAGTGAGTTGGAGCACTGTAGCATTTCTCATATTATATGTAGATGACATACTTTTGATGGGAAATGATATAGAACTCTTGGACAGCATTAAGGCCTACTTGAACAAAAGTTTTTCAATGAAGGACCTTGGAGAAGCTGCTTACATATTAGGCATCAAGATCTATAGGGATAGATCAAGACGCCTCATAGGTCTTTCACAAAGCACATACCTTGATAAGATTTTGAAGAAGTTCAATATGGATCAGTCCAATAAAGGTTTCTTGCCTGTGTTACAAGGTGTGAGATTGAGCTCGGCTCAATGCCCGACCACGGCAAAAGATAAAGAAGAGATGAGTGTCATCCCCTATGCCTCAGCCATAGGATCTATTATGTATGCCATGCTATGTACCGCATCGACGTAAACCTTGCCGTAAGTTTGGTAGGTAGGTACCAAAGTAATCCCGGCAAGGAACACTGGACAGCGGTCAAGAATATCCTGAAGTACCTGAAAAGGACAAAGGACATGTTTCTCGTTTATGGAGGTGACGAAGAGCTCGTCGTAAAGGGTTAAGTCGACGCTAGCTTCGACACAGATCTGGATGACTCTAAGTCACAAACCGGATACGTGTATATGGCAGCCTCGGAGGCAGCGCATGAAGCAATTTGGGTGAAGGAGTTCATCACCGACCTAGGAGTCATACCCAATGCGTCGGGGCCGATCAAACTCTTCAGTGACAACACTAGAGCTATTGCACATGCCAAGGAGCCCAGGTTTCACAAGAAGACCAGGCACATCAAGCGTCGCTTCAACTCCATCCATGAAAATGTTCAAGATTGAGACATAGAAATTTGCAAAGTGCATACGGATCTGAATGTCGCGGATCCGTTGACTAAACCTCTTCCGCGGGCAAAACATGATCAACACCAGAACTCTATGGTTGTTCGATTCATCACAATGTAACTAGATTATTGACTCTAGTGCAAGTGGGAGACTGTTGGAAATATGCCCTAGAGGCAATAATAAAAGGATTATTATTAAATTTCCTTGTTCATGATAATTGTCTTTTATTCATGCTATAATTGTATTATCCGGAAATCGTAATACACGTGTGAATACATAGAACACAATACGTCCCTAGTAAGCATCTAGTTGACTAGCTCGTTGGTCAACAGATAGTCATGGTTTCCTGACTATGGACATTAGATGTCGTTGACAATGGGATCACATCATTAGGAGAATAATGTGATGGACAAGACCCAATCCTAAGCATAGCACAAGATCGTGTAGTTCGTTTTGCTAGAGCTTTTCCAAATGTCAAGTATCCTTTCCTTAGACCATGAGATCGTGTAACTCCCGGATACCGTAGGAGTGCTTTGGGTGTACCAAAGCGTCCACAACGTAACTGGGTGACTATAAAGGTACACTACAGGTATCTCCGAAAGTGTCTCATTGGGTTGACACGGATCGAGACTGGATTTGTCACTTCAGACAGGAGAGGTATCACTGGGCCCACTCGGTAGTGCATCATCATAATGAGCTCAAAGTGACTAAGTGTCTGGTCACGGGATCATGCATTACGGTACGAGTAAAGTGACTTGCCGATAACGAGATTGAACGAGGTATTGGGATACCGACAATCGAATCTCGGGCAAGTAACATACTGTCTGACAAAAGGAATAGTATACGGGGTTGCTAGAATCCTCGACATCGTGGTTCATCCTATGAGATCATCGAGGAGTATGTGGGAGCCAACATGGGTATCCAGATCCCGCTGTTGGTTATTGACCAGAGAGTCGTCTCGGTCATGTCTGCATGTCTCCCGAACCCGTAGGGTCTACACACTTATGGTTCGGTGACACTAGGGTTATTAGAAAGACTTGTATGTGATTACCGAATGTTGTTCGGAGTCCCGGATGAGATCCCGGACGTCACGAGGAGTTCCGGAATGGTCCGGAGGTGAAGATTTATATATGGGAAGTTGTCATACGGACACCGGAAAGTTTCGGGGCATATCAAGATTGTACTGGGGCCACCGGAGAGGTTCCGGGGTCCACCGGAGGGGCGACCTCTCGGAGGGCCTCATGGGCCACAAGGGGCAGGGAACCAGCCTGGAGGGCTGGGCGCGCCTTGGGCCCATGCGCCTAGGGTTGGGGAACCCTAGTGGGCGCCCCTTTGCTTGGGGGCAAGCCCCTCCACAGCCGCCGCCCCCGCCTCTAAATCTCATCTAGAGGGGCCGGCCCCTTGCCCTTCCCTATAAATAGAGGGGTGAGGGAGGGCTGCAAGACACATCCAAGGCGCAGCCCTCCCTCCCAACACCTCTCCTCCTCCGTTGAGTGCTTGGCGAAGCCACAGCCGAGATCTTGCCTCTCCACCATCATCACGCCGTCGTGCTGCTGCTGGAGGCTTCTTCCTCAACCTATCCTTCCCCCTTGCTGGATCAAGAAGGAGGAGACGTCGTCCGTTCCGTACGTGTGTTGAACGCGGAGGTGTTGTCCGTTCGGCACTTGGTCATCGGTGATTTGAATCACGGCGAGTACGACTCCATCATCACCGTTCCCTTGAACGCTTCCGCACGCGATCTACAAGTGGTATGTAGATGCAATCTCTCTCCCATGACTCGTTGCTTAGATGAACTCATAGATGGATCTTGGTGAAACCGTAGGAAAAATTTTAATTTTCTGCAACGTTCCCCAACAGTTACTTGCCCGAGATTCGATCGTCGGTATCCCAATACCTCGTTCAATGTCGTTACCGGCAAGTCACTTTACTCGTACCGCAATGCATGATCCCGTGACCAAACACTTGGACACTTTGAGCTCATTATGATGATGCATTACCGAGTGGGCCCAGAGATACCTCTCCGTCATGCGGAGTGACAAATCCCAGTTTCGATCCGTGTCAACCCAACAGACACTTTCGGAGATACCCGTAGTATACCTTTATAGTCACCCAGTTACGTTGCGATGTTTGGTACACCCAAAGCACTCCTACGGTATACGGGAGTTACACGATCTCATGGTCTAAGTAAAAGATACTTGACATTGGAAAAGCTCTAGCAAACGAACTACACGATCTTGTGCTATGCTTAGGATTGGGTCTTGTCCATCACATCATTCTCCTAATGACGTAATCTCGTTATCAATGACATCCAATGTCCATAATCAGGAAACCATGACTATCTGTTGATCAACGGGCTAGTCAACTAGAGGCTCACTAGGGACATATTGTGGTCTAAGTATTCACACATGTATTATGATTTCCGGATAATACAATTATAGCATGAATAAAAGACAATTATCATGAACAAGGAAATATAATAATAATCCTTTTATTATTGCCTCTAGGGCATATTTCCAACAACATAGACATGCATATCCGTGTTTACGTAAAATTCCATTCCCATCTCCATCTCCAATCATATTTGTCCAACTGGCACATTATTTACGTTGTTAATTATATACGCAGCAACATTAACGCACAACATCTCTTGTTTGCGCACATCCGGACACGCCACGGCCGGGTCTGACCAACCCGAACCCTCTTCATCACCCGCTGCGTACTTCCCGCCCGAACGATCGATCTTTGCATTCATGCCCGGCCGAGCGGACGCGACCTCTCACCGGCGCCCGGCATTGAAGCGGCGCCGCCGAGAGAGCGTCGCCCGCGCCGCTTCCGGGTGCACGCGGCTGCTCTGTGTTCAAAGGTCGCAATAGCCGGCTACAACATGCATGTAAAAAGTTCTTGGGAGTCCGTGTTACAGCTAGCTGTCCTCCCCCAACTCGCCAATCTCTTCCAGTAGTGCTAGTAGTACTCCATGGCGCGATCCGTCGACAAGCAGGCGGGAAAGTTATCGTATACTCGGTTTGCGGTGAGTGGTATGCCGAGCGACCGTGTGGGGTCGAGCTGTGGAGGAGGGTGAGACACGAACACGACAGACGTGATTTAAACATTGGTTTTGCTCGATGGCGCAATCCAACGAAATGAAACATTGGTTTCTCTCCGTTTCCATTTTTTCTCCGGAAAAACGGAAACTTTCCACTCCATTTTCATTCCTATTCCAAGGTTGCCCCGTTACAACATTCCATCAAATACAAAGGGAAACTAACACGCATGCTGATGCATCTCAATCATTCACAGATCATAGCCAATATTTACTTCACAACTAAAGAACAAAGTTGTGAGAGCGTGTACGAAAGAAAAACTACTGATGGGGTCACTACAACTTAAACCCTAAACCCTAAACATGATTTAATTCCCTGGCCAGGTAGAACCTTTCGATGGAAAGACGGCTGGCACCCTCGGATCATACGATGCTTTTGTGCAGTTCCACTAAAATCGACCTGAGCATCCCTGATGGCAGAGATATTGAAGAAGTGTGATTAGAATAATAGTACTAGCACTAGTTCATGAGACATAAACTCATCACAAGTAGAAGCCGGTAGAAGTAGAGAAAGATCGACATGGAGATGGAGCCACGACAGTGGAGCAAGCCGGCTTCAAAAGGAAGATGGACTACCTGGGACGTCGGGCTGTAGCTAGAAGGGCGGTTGGGACGAGGCATCGGCCCATACCGCGGTGACCCCCGATTGGGACGCACCGACTGTGGGTTTTCTCCTTCGCCGATGTCGACCGCGTCTACGTAGAACATTGTTCCCTTCCCCCAGCTACGGGATCAGGCCCGTCGTTCTATGCTTGTGAAGAGAGCAACCTTAGGAAGCAGGCTTGTAACTTAGGCTCCTGCTAGTGTATATATAGTGGTTTTCTTTTTCTCTCCATATCAACCATTTTTTATTGCGTACGTGTCGACTAACTTACTGTGTGATTTGACTGCTCCTTAGTGGCCCCTACACGTACTCCCCCTTCGTGTATGCAACATTCACACGTACACATGGACGCAAAAATGCGTGCGATGCCCTAATGCATGCATGTCCGAGCACACGACGGAACACACACGGTCATGCTAAGTGCTCAACCTACACGTGCATGCACACACATACTCAGTCAGGGTGAGCTAGTGACTGTATAAACACTGGAAAATATATATATTGAGTGTAATGAGCGTATTATGAAGTCCACTGACCGTATTATTACAAATATACAGTGACAGACAGTGTATTTATCTCATTTGAAATTAATTCATATTAACCAGAGAGGAGGCAGTATGGACTAGCATTACTTGCGCGCGGTGGCTCGCAGGACAAGGAGAAACTTTTGACTAATGCAAGCGCTCCCTCGCTCAGGCGGTGGACGTGCAACAGTTAATTCGGTCTCAGATTGCCAGAAACATACACTATACTACTAGTGCTACTATTGTTCGACTTCCCGAATAGGCGAACAGCCAAGCGCAAAGTTTACTAGTACTAGTACTACTAATATAGTCTATGAAGGTAAGTAAGTATACTATACTAGTACTAGGAACCGGATGGAGGAGCGTCTGCACTCTTATTATAATTTTAAAATGTGATAAAGCAATCTTCAACACATTTGGTTCTCTTCGAGGGTTCTCGCATGTGATAATGGAAGTTGATTGCATGGAACACTCACCACAATTCTCGCTTAATTCTGGCTCATATCCTGTTACAAATAGTAGCGCGCAGTAATATTTCCTTTTTTGTTATTCAGCATGTAAACAGGTTAGCAAACCTTGCGGCGCATCTTCGTGCGAACCGTGCTTGCTGCACTTTGAATGTGGCCGAGAGCTGGCTTGATGAAACACCTCGCTTCCTACTTCTTTTCTTGCGGGGTACCTCGCTTCCTAGTGACCAGTGTCTTGGCTGATCGTCCTAAGAATGCTTATATATGAATAAAGCTCTCTCATTTACCCGCAAAAAATATTAAGACATATTAACCAGAAAGGAGGGAGTATGGACTAGCACTACTTTTTGGTGTGTCCCGTCAACTCGCATGAGCGAGGAGAAGCTTGCAGGACAAGGTGAAGCTCGCCACGCTTTTGACTAATGCAACCTACCCTCGATGGACATGCATCAGTCCATTCGGTGTCAGATTGTCAGAGGCATACACTGTAGTACCAAACATGCGGAGTACCATCATTGTTCGACTTCACGAAGAGGCGAAGAACCAAGCGCAGTAGTACGAGTAGTACGACTACTAGAACCGCATGGTGGAGCGTCTGTACTCTTATTTTTTTATCTCTGATAAAGTACACGTTTATTCCGGAGAAGGGCAGAAAACGGAAGCCCAACATGTAATGAATGATATCGATCAACCAACCATGCTCGAATATATCTTGGCCTCCATGTGAACCCGTCTGTGTGTTCTCGCTCCTCGTCTCTCTCAAGGAACGGTGGGTTGGCTTTTTGCCGTCAATTGAGATTGGTTTGCTCACACTCCTGTCCCACATGTCAGTGATATGCCAAGAGGAGGTGCGTTGACCGACTGGCCATACACGCATTTCTGGTTTTGAACCTTCATACTACTCCTCCCTCCGTCCACAGTTTCTGGTAGCGCTTCATTATGATGCATTTCTCTCAATGCATTTCTCTCATTTTGACTTTAGACGCGTTTGGTTTAATGCTCAATTAATTAGGGCGAGGTAACCGCAATCAAGTCCACAATTTTCTCTCCATGTACTCTGTACTACAGTACTACGGAGTGGAATAAGTGCATGCATGTGTGTACCCGAGGTGGAAGCACTGCATGCATGTGTGTACGCATTATTCCCTCTAGTAATAGTCGCCGTGCTATAACTACCAATGCTATTTTTCAGGCCGACCGCTAGTCGCCTTGGTCCTACAGATCTTTTTTCTTTTATATGAAGCGCGTTGTATAAACAGTGACGGATGGAGTATGAGCGGATTCAAAGAAGAGTGTATTGATGGTTGCTTCTTCAGAGCAACTTACAGTGGGAAAGGTGGGGCTTATGATTTGACTGCTCATTACTCACTATTAATGCGGCGCAACGACCGGTCTTAGTCTCCCATGCGGTTGTGCACTACCCCCTCGGTTCTTAAATATACTCCGGAGTATATTTGTATTTCTAAAGATTTCAACGAGTGACTACTCAAATATTTGTCTTTTTAGAGATTTCAAATGGACTGGCACATACAGATGTATATACATATTTTAGAGTGTAGATTCTCTCATTTTGCTCCGTATGTAGTCACTTGTTGAAAACTCTAGAAAGACGAATAGAATATTTAGGAACGGAGGGAGTACACATCTGAAGCAAAATGAGTGAATCTACACTCTAAAATATGCCGGTTTGAAATTTGTAAAAAGACAAATATTTAGGAACGAAGGAGTATAATTTTGTGGATAGCACATGGACCCGGATGATGAAGAGGCTTCTGGCAATGCTATCAAGCTTCCATCATTTGTTTACATAATGGACGTACTATACAAATAATTTTCCAGCGAGACATGAAATTGTACAATGGTGTGAGCTTTCAGCTTCTGTTTCGCGTGTCTTTCCATCGATGCTCTTTCGGAAACAATAAAAAACTAACTTCCTTGCAAATGCATGTGAATTATTAGCAGATCAGAGCTAATAATTACAATCACAACTGAAGACAGAGTTGTGAGAAGGTGCTAAATTAAAATTGATCCATGCTTTCATTGGCAGCAACGTCCCCCCAGCTCTGTCTAAATCAACAAAGCATGTTGGGAAAAAAAGTAGTTGTCTGGAGCATGCAACATTCCGATCATTTTGTGCAGTTCCACTAAAATAGAGCTGAGCGTCCCTGTTCCAAAGATATTAAGTGTGATTACGATAATAGAGGGCTGCTGATGAAACAATAAACACATAAATAGAAGCCGGTCACCTTTGCAGTCTCTCTTAAGACTAACTAGTTGGAGAAGATTAGGCTCGGAGTTGGATGAGGAGGATAGAGCATAGGCCCTGCCGCGCCGGAGCTTGGTCAGAGAGAACGACGTGTACCGCAGATCGGGACGTGCTACCTCGGTGCCGTCGAAAGGAGAAACGATGCACTTCCTCCCTTTCCCCGGGGGACGGGATGCGGCCGGATCAGTGACCACCGGTGAGAGAAAGAGAGGCCACCGCACTCCCTTTCCCCCGGCGGACGGGATGTGGCCGGATCAGTGACCAACGGTGAGAGAGAGAGAGAGAGAGAGGCCACCGCAGCCTTGTGTGAGATACTCTGAAGAGCCACAAACCAGGCATGCAAGGCTCCATTGTATATAGTGAGCGAACTACCTTTTTCTCCATAAAAATCGTTTTATATTCTATGTACGTGCCATTGAGCGTTATAACTTTATTTAAAAATAGCACGGCAATGCGTCAAGTCAAACTTTATTTCGTGCAGGCGTGGTACACGACCTCCCTAGGTAAACAACCGCTACAGGCGTTCAAATTAGCACGTGGGCTGCCATTTCGTAAAGAAATGAGCTCCACCGTGTACCAGCTGGTGTGGCTGGGCACGAAGCGTGAGTAGGTGCACGGTGCACCTATTCTATTCTTGTATACGTACACCACCTACGCGTGGTTGTGTGAGTTAGATACAAACCTAGAGAGATATAGTGTGTGGGTTCTTGAGAGTTTTTTTGGGGGGGGGGGGTTCAATAAAAATGTAACATATGCAATGTATGTGAAATAGAGTCCTGGATATAACATATATAGAGAGGGGGCGATCCACGAGAAGAGAGTGGAGGTATCACCGGCTTGAGGTGTCCATAGAATTGAAAAGAGGGATGATGATGTGTGTGTGTGCGCGCGATCGATAAAGAGTGCCATCGAATTTGTGTGTGCCCACGTCAAAGATATAGAGTGGCTAGCCTACTGGAACGTGAGAGGGGACATGTGCAGTTTGTCTCTGTGGCATGGATACCTGCTGCAGCCTTTCGACTATCGGTGTGTGGTGGGGAAGAGGGAGGCCCAATTAACTATAGAGGTACAATGGCTGGTATATGTGTGGAGGAGGAGAGAGGCCTATCTCATGTATTAAGGAGATCGATCTGCCTCATGTATTAAGGGAGATCGATCGACATCCATGCATATGTGCAGGAGAGGAATAAGGTTGGGAGAGAGACAGAGCTAGAGTGTTGGAGGGGGTGGTAGTGGAGTTGCTTCTAACAAATGGTGGGATAGGCCTGCTAGACAAACGGAGGGCACGCCCGCAATATCAATAAGAGAGGAGATGGCTGCTTGTTGTCTGTGCACGTGCGTGTGAGAGACGGGTCAGGAGGCATGCACGAATGACGAGGGGGGACGATGTGGCTGTGGTAAGCAGACATAACTACATAGGAAGATCAATCGCCCTTTGTTAGAGAAAGAAGAGACATAACTTGTGATGTACGTCGATTGATGGTGGGGGTAGTTAAAGTCGATCCAGGTATATGTAGGGTGATCGATCGGTATACATGCATGTGTGTGTTAGAAGCAAACGAGGCACGCGGAGAAGGATAGAGATAGAGGGATGCATGTAGGAGGTGGTACGGGAGGCATACTATATCGAGCGGGGAGGAGTGTCTTGAGTACGAGAACGATGAAAAGAGTGGTGGGAGTGAGGCATGGACGGTGACAAGAGAAGAGGGGAAGCTTGTGATTGTGCTAGGCACACCTGGCTAGAGAGGCATATCGATCGATGTGTGCCGTAAAGAAGGAGCTGGGGGGCCTACACACACCATGGGTGAACGACCTAAAGTGAAACGACGAATTTGCGCGATGGATTCTTATTGAAATAGAGAAACGAATTCAAATTTAGTTCAAATTGCAGCGGTAGTATAGACATTGGGAATGCACTAAAATGTTGGTATGAGTAGGTTACATGCATTATACAGCAAGCGAAAAAATTAATTGGACATAACATGGATTCATATTCCCTCCTTCCATCTATATAGGGCGTAATGAGATTTTTAAGACCGCCTTTGACTATTGACAAGATTAATAGTACATGACATGCACAATGTGAAAATTATATCATTGAAAGAACCTTTCACAGACGAAGTTAACGATGTGCTTTGTGTAAGTTGCATGTCATATAACATTTCTCTAATATTTGGTCAAAGTTAGCATTGAAAAACACATTAGGCCCTATATAGATGGAAGGAGGGAGTAGCTTTGAATAGCATTTGTATAGTAAAACAGGGCAAGACTCTCTCTTTGTGTGGTGTGAATAGTTTTATTTTTTTCGTTTTCTTTTTGGTTGAGGGAAGTGCGAATTGATTTGGTACGTACAAGTACAATATTACTACACGTTAGGCTTGTCCCTAAAATTCAACCAGCGTCTTGTTATATCCTGAAAATTCAGATATCGTGCTCCCAAAACTGGCGCCTTCACAACCCGCGCCTTGCTATCCCGAAATTACAACGCGCGCGAAAACTCCCTCCAGCTGCCAAATCCCGACACGTGAAATCCCCCTTCTAACCATGAGCCGAAAGGGCCGCTAGTTCAAATCGGTGGGGGGTACTTTTGTAACACACCCTACATTGTGGACAAGCGCGTCCCTAAGTCATGCTTCACCCCCTTTTTTCCATTCGAAATCCCAGGCCGCCATAATCTCTCCGCTCCAGCCGCGAAACCCCACCCTCCTCTGTCCGCCACGTCACCGCTGCCCAGCCGGAGCCTCTTCCCCGACGATGTCGTCCACCGCAACAGCTCGACGTCCCTCGTCCACCTCCCCGGATGAGGATCCGTCGTCCATCTCGCCGTCCCGCCGGTTCAGCCGCCCCGTCCTCCACCTCCAAGGAGCTGCTCTGACGATTGCCTCGTCTATCGCGACTGCTCCATCCCCACAGCGCCGCCTTAACCGGCTCCACCAGAACCGAAACATCCTCACCGATTCCTCGGACGAAGCCGAGGCCTACTCGGCGCCACCAAAGAGGTTGTACACTCATCGCATCGCACCTTCCCCTTAACTCGACCTCCCGGCGCCGACGGTGCTCCATCCCGCACACCCATGGAGCAGCTACCTTGAAGCCGGCTCCGCGGGCGACATCTCCACGGCGGCTCTCCCCCAGTGCGAGGCCCATTCGGCGGCGGCATCCATACTAGCCGGATCTAATGCCGCTGCTCCGGCTCTCGCTCGCTCGCGCTGCTGCTGCTGCTCCGGCTCTCGCTCAATCGCTCGCTCGCCCAACTGCTGATGCTGCTCTCCCCCTCGCTCGTGCTGCTGCTCTGCTCCGATTAAGCCATACTTCAGTTGACTGAATCGACTTTTGGGTCAGTCGATTTTCAGGGGTAGGGGGGGCCTCGCCTGAGTTAAGGAAGAACCACCCACAGCAGGGACGGGGGCTTGCCGGAGAGGTACCCCACTGAGGGAGTTCCGAACTAGGGGGTGTCCGGATAGCCGAAATATCATCATCGGCGGACTCCAAGACTATGAAGATACAAGATTGAAGACTCCGTCCCGTGTCCGGATGGGACTTTCCTTGGCGTGGAAGGCAAGCTTGGCGATACGGATATGTAGATCTCCTACCATTGTAACCGACTCAGTGTAACCCTAACCCCATCCGGTGTCTATATAAACCGGAGGGTTTTAGTCCGTGGGGACGAACAACAATCATACCATAGGCTAGCTTCTAGGGTTTAGCCTCTGTGATCTCGTGGTAGATCCACTCTTGTAACACACATCATCAATATTAATCAAGCAGGGCGTAGGGTTTTACCTCCATCAAGAGGGCCCGAACACAGGTAAAACATCGTGTCCCTTGTCTCCTGTTACCATCCGCCTAGGACGCAGTTCGGGACCCCCAACCCGAGATCCGCGGTTTTACACCGACAATGGTGCTTTCATTGAGAGTTCCTCTGTCGTCAATCGATAGGCTCGATGGCTTCTTCGATCATCAACAACGACGCGGTCCAGGGTGAGACTTTTCTCCCGGACAGATCTTCGTGTTCGGCGGCTTTACCTTTGCGGGCCAATTAAGCAGCCATCTAGAGCAGATCGAAAGCTACGCCCCTGGCCGTCAGGTCAGATTTGGAAGTCTAAACTCTACGGCCGATATCCGGGAGACTTGATCTTCGACGGATTCGAGCCGCAGCCAAGCGCGCCCGCCTTTGTCTCGATGGGCATGATCTAGCTCTGCAGCGAGCGATTGCCACAGAGGCCGCACGAGAATCCGCTCCGACCCTTAATCCAGAGCCGGATTCCCCGATCGAGGATGAGTGGTTGGACACCGCCTCGGGGGCTTTAATCTCTACGGCGATCGATCCGAACTTCATCCCTGTCCTTTGCGAAGACCTCGACTCCAGGGCGCCGAACTCCTCTTCGGACTCTGAACCCTCCGCGCCCTTGCCAATCGAATCCGATCGGCCGCCCGTTATGGAGTTCACGGCCGCGGACATCTTTCAGCACTCGCCCTTTGGCGACATCCTGAATTCACTAAAGTACCTCTCGTTATCAGGAGAGCCCTGGCCGGACTGCGGTCAGGACGGTTGGGATGCGGATGACAAAGAAATTCAAAGCCCACCCACCACCCACTTTGTAGCTGCTGTCGGCAATCTAACCGACATGCTAGACTACGACTCCGAAGACATCGACGATATGGACGACGATGCCGGAGACGAACAAGAACCAGCGCCTATCGGGCACTGGAAGGCCACCTCGTCATACGACATATACATGGTGGACATCCCAAAAGATGGGAACGGAGATGGAACAACGGAGGATGACCCCTCCAAGAAACAGCCCAACCGCCGGTGTCAGCGGCGCCGCTCTAAATCCTGCCATAGCAAGAATGAAGATTCCGGCACCGGAGATAACAATACACCGGACAGTGCCGAAGATAATCCACTCCAGCAAGATCCAGCGCAGGAGGATGGAGACGCCAGCCCTCACGAGGGGCGGCAGAAGAAGAGGTAGAGGATTATATGCCTCCCTCCGGAGACGAAGCAAGCCTCGACGACGATGAATTCGTCGTGCCTGAGGATCCCGTCGAACAAGAGCATTTTAGACGCAGGCTTATGGCCACGGCGAACAGCCTCAAGAAAAAGCAGCAACAGCTTAGAGCTGATCAAGATCTGCTAGCCGACAGATGGACTGAAGTCCTCACGGCCGAAGAGCATGAGCTCGAACACCCCTCCAAAAGCTACCCTAAACGCAAGCTGCTCCCCTGATTAGAGGAGGAGGCTTACGAACCCGCATCACCAGGGGACAATACGGCTGACCGACCACCCCGTGGTCGCGACAGAGAGGCCTCTAGGCCGTTTACTAGAACCGTACCCCGACATCGCTCAAAAAGCACACGGCCACAGGGGAACGCTCCGGACCTGCGAGATATATTGGAGGACAAGGGAAGACAATCAAGATCGATCTATGGATCGCGTGGGCGCCCCACGGTACGTGAAGACAACCGTCGCGCCGGACATAGTAAGTCCGGCCGGGCCGAACAAAACAGACAAAGCTCTTTTGAGCTCCGTCGTGATATCGCCCGATCAGCAGGCGCCGCACACCCACTATGCTTCACAGACGAAGTAATGGATCATCAAATCCCCGAAGGGTTTAAACCTGTCAATATTGATTCCTATGATGGCACAACAGACCCCGCGGTTTGGATCGAAGACTATCTCCTTCACATCCACATGGCCTGCGGTGACGATCTTCACGCCATCAAATACCTCCCCCTCAAGCTTAAAGGACCAGCCCGGCATTGGCTCAACAACTTGCCAGCAGAGTCAATTGGGAGCTGGGAGGACCTGGAAGCTGCATTCCTCAATAACTTCCAAGGCACTTATGTGCGACCACCAGACACTGATGACATAAGCCACATAATTCAGCAGCCAGACGAATCGGCCAGACAATTCTGGACACGGTTCTTAACCAAGAAAAACCAAATCGTCATTGTCCGGATCTGGAGGCCCTCGCGGCCTTCAAGCATAACATCCATGACGAGTGGCTTGCCCGGCACCTAGGACAGGAAAAGCCGAAATCCATGGCAGCCCTCACATCACTCATGACCCGCTTCTGCGCGGGTGAGGACAGCTGGCTAGCACGCAGCAACAACCTCAGCAAAAATTCTGGCAGTCCGGACTTCAAGGACCGAAATGGCAAGCCGCGTCGGAACAAAAACAAACGCCACATTAACAGCGACAATATTGAGGATACGGCAGTCAATGCCAGATTCAGAGGCTCTAAACCCGGTCAGCGGAAGAAGCCATTCAAAAGAACTACTCCGGGTCCGTCCAATTTGGACCGAATACTCGACCGCTTGTGCCAGATACACGGCACCCCCGAAAAGCCAGCTAACCACACCAACAGGGACTGTTGGGTATTCAAGCAGCGAGCAAGTTAATCGCCGAAAACAATGACAAGGGGCTGCATAGCGATGACGAAGACGAGACCCAACCGCCAAACAATAGAGGATGTAAGGTTTCCCCCACAGTGCGGACGGTGAACATGATATACATAGCGCACATACCCAAAAGGAGCGGAAGCATGCACTCGGGGATGTCTACGCGATGGAGCCGATTGCCACTGAAGTTCAATCCATGGTCCTCCTGCCCGATCACTTTTGACGAAGGACCACCCCACCGACATCTGCCACGGCGGATTCGCTGCACCGGTCTTAGACCCAATCGTCGATGGATTTCACCAAACCGTAGTCCCGATGAATGGCGGCGTGCTGAACCTGCTTTACCCGGGATACAAGGCGCCAAACTGGGCATAGACCCCTCAATTATTAAACCTACCAAAACGACCTTTAAAGGCGTCATACCAGGTGTAGAAGCCAATTGTACAGGCTCAATTACACTGGAAGTGGTCTTCGGATCCCCAGATAACTTCCGAAGCGAGGAGTTAATCTTTGACATAGTCCCATTCCGCAGCGGCTATCATGCCTTGCTCGGACGTACCGCGTTTCCAAAGTTCAACGCGGTGCCGCACTACACATACCTCAAGCTCAAGATGCCAGGCCCTCGAGGACTCATCACGGTCAACGGAAACACTGAACGTTCTCTCCGCACGGAGGAACATACAGCGGCTCTCGCGGCAGAAGTGGCAATTCTCGAGTCCGGCCGTTAAGCGGCCGGACACAGCTAAGCGCGCCCGGAGTAACTTACAACAAGACCACCTGGCATGTTCCGAGCACACGTAGCAGTGCGGCCCAACCCCAGCTCCTGAGAAACGTGAAAGCAGGTCCTTCGCATACACCATTACGCTCTGAAGATACCATGGGCATGGGGAGAGGGGCACGACCACGATAAACCCAGACTGCGGCTCAACCACACCACGGGCTCTCAAGTGTGTCGTTCAATTTTTATCCACAGGACTCCGTTTGTCAGAGGCCCTGTCCGGCAGCAGACCTGCCCAACTCACGATGCAACAGCCAGGGAAGGATAAAGGCTACAACGAATATACAGGTGGTCTCCATTACGAGCATTTTTATACACCAATCTGCAGCCTACCCACGGAGAAGGACATGTTTAACAATCCATTACCTTGCTTATCGCACTATTTGTATCGTTACGCATTCGTAGCAACACTTATTGAATAAAACAATGCAGCACCTTTTGCTTATAATTGCATTTCTTTTTCATACATATGTTCATTGGCGACATGTTGCATCCGTACACTTTAGTGCGGCTAATATACACCAGGGGCTTATGTTTCCCGCATTATGGTGTGATGAGTCCGAACACTTTCACAAGTGCGGCACCCCGAACTTATAGCACTATGTGCATCGGCTCCGAATCATGTCTTGGGTCAATAGTTGGGTTTACCCGGCTCCCATGTTTTGGTACCTTACGTTCCGTTATATCGGCTAAGGTAGCACCGGGAGAACCACTGCGATTCCGCCCCAGTTGAGCTGGGTTAACGCCTCACTGGAGAAAGCTAAAACTGACTGTCATGATGAGGCGAGAGACCGGTCGCTGTTCGAGAGGTTTTTGCGAGTCCTTAAAGACTTATGCCGCTTAGAGCGAGGAGCCGGATCTTTGTCGGGCCAAAGGCGTGGATAAGCGCCCCAAATTCGACCTTCCGAAGACTAGGGGCTTCGCCGAAATTTAAAATTATAGAATTCTATGGCTAAGTGAGAGTGTTCAAGCATTATAAGTCCGGTTGCCTTGTTACGCTGTGTTGGCGCCTCCCTAGATGGACCCAAAAATGGGAACAAGCGCTCAAGTTTATCCCGAACACCCCAAAGCACTTTCGTGGCATGGGGGAAATTTGAAGCCAACGACTTGCCATCTCTTAGATTTGATAAACAGCCGCACGAAGGTAATATTTTAAATTAACAAGCATTGCTTAAGCGCATATGAACTAAGTTTTCAGCATGCAGGATAACAAAATGCGAGTCTACTCAAATATTACATCTTTCGAGCACTCACCCGCAATAATGCAGGCGCCCTTCAGCACACTCTTATAATACATCTCGGGCGTGCGATGCTCCTTGCCCTCTAGTGGCGGGTCCGTCACGAGCTTCTGGGCATCCATCTTGCCCCAGTGCACCTTTGCGCGGGCAAGGGCCCGACGGGCACCCTCAATACAAGCGGAATGCTTGACGACTTCTACCCACTGGCACGCATCCATCAGCCGCCGCACCAGGCCGAAGTAGCTCCCAGGCATGGCCTCCTTAGGCCACAGCCGAACTATGAGGCCCTTCATGGCCTGTTCGGCCGCCTTGTGGAGCTCGACCAGCTGCTTCAGCTGGTCGCTAAGGGGCACCGGATGTCCGGCCTCAGCATACTGAGACCATAAGACCTTCTCCGTCGAGCTCCCCTCCTCGGCCCGGTAGAATGCGGCAGCATCGGACACGCTGCGAGGAAGATCTGCGAACGCATACAGAGCTCCGATTCGGGTAAGCAACAGGTAATTAACACTCACATGCTTACTTTGCATGAAAAATGCCTTACCGCTGCTATTTTCTTCACCGCCTCAATCTCCTGGAGGGCCTTGTAGGCTTCGCCTTAGCGGCTTTGGCACTCTCAAGAGCCGTTGCAAGCTCAGACTCTCGAGTCTTCGAGTCACGCTCCAAGCTCTCATGTTTTTTCACGAGATCCTGGAGCTCTTGCTGTACCTCCGCCACCACGCCTCCTGCTTCTCTCGCTCGGTGCGCTCAGCAGCATTACGTTCGGCCGCGGCCACCGCCTCCTTCAGTGGTCGCCACCTCGTTAGTTGCCCCTACAATACCCATGTTATCCTTGTCATTTTCTTGCAACCAAATCCTTTTTACATGAGGTACAATTTTCATAAGGTATTACTCACCTTCTTTTTCCTCGAGCTGCTTCTTGGCATGGCCGAGCTCGTTCTCGGACCACTCGAGGTTTTCATTCAAAATATTGACCTCCGCAGTCAATGCGGCGGAGGTCAGCAGCACAGCCTGCAATCCCATATTGACATATTTTTATGACTCCTGCGTTTATCTTTCTAAAGATCCTCAGTCCGGCTTTTCTTTCCGAACACCGAACCGAGCATCAGGGGCTACTGTCTATGCGGTACCATTTTACATATATTGAAATTCCTACCTCAAAGCCTGTTAGAAGGCTACTGCAGGCTTCGGTCAGCCCGCTCATGGCGAGCTGAACCTTCTGAATCACCACACTCATAACAGTGCGGTGTTCCTCTTCGATGGAGGCACCGTTGAGCGCCTCCAGCAAATTATCCGGCACCTCCGGTTGGACGGAGGCAGCCGGCGTCGCGGTCTTGCCCTTCTTACGAAGGGGTCGCCCGCCGGACTCCGGAGCCACGGTGGCCTCTGGGGCTGAGTCCGGTGCACAGTCCGGGAGGGTGTCCTGTGACACCTCCGGGGCCTCCTCCTCCTGGTCGGTCCTTTTCTGGGATCCCACCTCGGCGTCGTCCGTGGCACGGGGGGTGGAGGCGGTCGGAAGGGAATCCATATCCGACGCACCCAAGGACCCGCCGGCAAGCAGGAAGATCATCCTTGGGCGGACTGTAGGGTTGTATGCGGCATTAGAAAGACATTATGTGGCGAAAATAAAAAACCTTGAAGTTATTCGGGAGTCCGGATACTTACGATCTCGCCAGGGGCTTGGCCCTTGGAGGCCAGTCCTCGTCGTCACTGGCGTTGGCGGAGCAGTCCGGGGGAAGAGTTTTTCCCTTCTTGGACCCTTGGCCTCCCTTGTTGGGGAGGCCTTCCTTTCTTCCCTCCCCGGCTGGGAGAGGCTTTCTTCTTCTCCTCCTCGCCTTGGTGGGAGGAGTCGGCCTCGGATTCATCATCCGATAGCACCTGAAAAAGGGAACTCTTCCGAGTCCCCGTGGCCGTCTTCTTGGCCTTCTTCTCTGGCACCACGTGAGGTGCCAGAGCCAGCAGCCCCATTAGGCGGGCGTCCGCTGGGTCCTCTGGCAATGGGGCCGGACAGATAATCCGTTCGGCCTTCACCAGCCTTTCCTGTCAAAGGTAAGGGGAGTTTAGATCCCGCATAGAGCCAAACTATGGAAAACAAGTGGTGAAATCACTTACCTCGTCAGCTGGACGCTGCGAGCGGAATCCGCAATCTTCGGTAGCGGATGCGGGAGCTTCGGCGCCCTTGAACAGCACCTTCCAGACATCTTCGTACGTAGTGTCGAAGAGCCCGCTCAGGGTCTGGTGCTGCGCCGGATCAAACTCCCACATGTTGAAGCCCCATCGCTGGCACGGGAGAATCCGGCGGATGAGCATGACCTGGACTACGTTGACGAGCTTGAGCTTCTTGTCCACTAGCCTCTGGATACAGGCTTGGAGTCCGGTCAGCTCCTCCGAATCCCCCCAAATCCGGCCACTCTCTTTCCAGGAGGTGAGCCATGTGGGGATGCCAGATCTGAATTGGGGCGCTGCCCAATCAGGGTCACGCGGCTCGGTGATGTAGAACCACCCGATTGCCACCTTGATGGTTTCCACGAAAGTGCCCTCCAGCCACGTAACGTGGGACATCCTGCCCACCATGGCGCGTCCGCACTCCGCTTGGCTGCCCTTCACAACCTTCGGCTTGACAGAAGGTCTTGAGCCCTAAGCGAAGTGGGGCTGGATGCAGAAGGAAGGCCTCGCACCTGACGATAAACGCCGAGATGTTGAGGATGAAATTGAGGGCGGATCATGGAAATCTAGGCCGTAGTAGAACATGAGCCCCCGGACAAAGGGATGAAGCAGGAAGCCCAGTCCGCGGAGGAAATGGGGAAGGAATACTACCCTCTCATCGGGCCTGGGGTTGGGGACGAGCTCTCCCTCGTCGGGGAGCCTATGCGCGATGTTGCCGGACAAATATCCGGCGTCGCGCAGCTTCTGGATCTGTCCCTCCGTAACGGAGGAGGCCATCCACTTGCCTCCTGCTCCGGACATAGTTGGAGAAGGTTGAGGTGAGAAGTGCGGACTTGGGCGCTGGAGCTCGAGTTCGCGGAGATGGATAAGCCAAGGAGGAAGAAGGCGCAGGTAAAAGGGTTGGATCTTTATCCCCTTATACGGGCGGACAAAAACATGTGTCCCCACTGGCCTGGTAAAAAGTCGCTTATCTCCCAAGCGTCACAATCAATGGCGCGGTTGGGTTACCCACGTCTGTATTGAGTGGAATCCCGGAATAAGGGGAACACGATCTCTGCTTCGACAAGACGTGCCAAGGAAACCACTTCGCTAAACGCGCTGAGGTGGAAGAATAAAAACAATTTGAGTAAAGGCTTGGTGGTGGTGCGACGTCACGCCACAGAATACGTCAGCAGATTGATCTTGTGTAATATTATTCTCTCTACGGTGGTATGTGGAATTTATTTTTGCACACCCAGACACTATCCTGGTATTCACAATCTTCTATAAATTATTCGGAGGAGGAACCCGCCTTGCAATACCGAAGACAACAGCGCGCCGGACTCGTCGTCATTGAAGCCTGGATCAGGGGCTACTGAGGGAGTTCCGGACAAGGGGGTGTCCGGATAGCCGAACTATCATCATCGGCCAGACTCCAAGACTATGAAGATACAAGATTGAAGACTTCGTCCCGTGTCCGGATGGGACTTTCCTTGGCGTGGAAGGCAAGCTTGGCGTCTGGATATGTAGATCTCCTACCATTGTAACCGACTCTGTGTAACCCTAACCCCATCCGGTGTCTATATAAAACGGAGGGTTTTAGTCCGTAGGACGAACAACAATCATACCATAGGCTAGCTTCTAGGGTTTATCCTCTGTGATCTGTGGTAGACTCACTCTTCTTACACACATCATCAATATTAATCAAGCAGGACGTAGGGTTTTACCTCCATCAAGAGGGCCCGAACCTGGGTAAAACATCGTGTCCCTTGTCTCCTGTTACCATCCGCCTAGACGCACAGTTCGGGACCCCGTACCCGAGATCCGCCGATTTTGACACCGACACCCACTATCTATCTTAGGGTTCAGGGTGGTGGCGCGGGGGGCCTAAAGGGCTGGCCGAGGTGGCGGTGGCTACTTGTTTCGAGGCGGCGAGGCGGCGCTGGGGCCGGCGGTTCGGCCGGTGGTGGCTGGCGGCTCAGGCGGGTGCAGGTTGAAGATGAACTGCAGGCCCTCCCTAAACTACATGTCAAGTGCCTCTCTGCTACCATTGCGTTCAGTTTCGACAGTAGCATTCAGATTCCACAGTAAATTTCAGTTTCGACAGTTAAGTTCAGAGTCAACAATTTTTACCTCATCTGTTGTAGTCAGGTGGTTTTTGGTGATGTTAATTTTACATCCATTTTACATCATCTATTGGAGATGCTATTAGAATCCCACTTGTCGGTGTCAAAACCGGCGGATCTCGGGTAGGGGGTCCCGAACTGTGCGTCTAGGCGGATGGTAACAGGAGACAAGGGACACGATGTTTTTACCCAGGTTCAGGCCCTCTCGATGGAGGTAAAACCCTACTCCTGCTTGATTAATATTGATGATATGGGTAGTACAAGAGTGGATCTACCACGAGATCGGAGACGCTAAACCCTAGAAGCTAGCCTATGGTATGATTGTTGTTCGCCCCACGGACTAAAACCCTCCGGTTTATATAGACACCGAGAGGGCTAGGGTTACACAGAGTCGGTTACAATGGGAGGAGATCTACATATCCGTATCGCCAATCTTGCCTTCCACGCCAAGGAAAGTCCCATCCGGACACGGGACAAAGTCTTCAATCTTGTATCTTCATAGTCTAGGAGTCCGACCAAAGTCTATAGTCCGGCCATCCGGACACCCCCTAATCCAGGACTCCCTCAGTAGCCCCTGAAGCAGGCTTCAATGACGACGAGTCCGGCGCACAAATTGTCTTCGGCATTGCAAGGCGGGCTCCTCCTCCGAATACTTCATAGAATATTTTGAACACAAGGATAGTGTCCGGCTCTGCCAAGTTCCACATACCACCGTAGAGAGAATAATATTTACACAAATCCAATCTGCTGACGTATTT
Organism: Aegilops bicornis; assembly: GCA_021605145.1. Taxonomy (NCBI): domain Eukaryota; kingdom Viridiplantae; phylum Streptophyta; class Magnoliopsida; order Poales; family Poaceae; genus Aegilops; species Aegilops bicornis. Next base: position 103,872,410 of record CM038675.1, on the reverse strand, counting down.
CGCAGCGTGACATCACACCACGGCCAAGCCTTTATTCAAATCGTTTTTACTGTCCCACCTCAGCGCAATTAGCGAGGCGGTTTCCTCGGCACGTCTTGTCGAAGCACAGATCGTGTCCCCTTATTCCGGGATTCTCATCAATACGGGCGTGGGTAACCCAACCGTGCCATTTGTTTACGGCGCTTGGGAGATAAGCGAGTTTTACCAGGCCGGTGGGGACGTGCAGTCTCGTTCGCCCATATAAGGGGATAAGGATCCACCTTTTTCATCTATGCGTTCTTCCCCCTTTGCTTATCCATTTTCACGCACTCCAGCTCCAGCGCCCAAGTCTGCACATCCCACCTCAACCTTCTGCGGCAATGTCCGGAGCGGGAGGCAAGTGGATGGTCTCCTCCGTCATGGAGGGACACATCAAGAAGCTGAGGGAGGCCGGATACTTGTCTAACGACATCGTGCACCGGCTCCCAGACAAGGGGCAACTCATCCCCACCCCCAGGCCCCATGAGAGGGTGGTGTTCCTCACCCATTTCCTCCGCGGACTAGGTTTCCCACTTCACCCATTTGTTCGGGGGCTCATGTTCTACTACGGCCTGGATTTCCACGATCTGGCCCCGAACTTCATCCTCAACATCTCGGCGTTCATCGTCGTGTGTGAGGCCTTCCTCTACATCCAGCCCCACTTCGGCTTATGGCTGAAGACCTTCAATGTCAAGCCGAAGGTAGTGGGCGGCCAGCAAGCGGAGTGCGGAGGCGCCATGGTGGGCAAGATGCCCAACGTTACATGGCTCGAGGGCTCCTTCGTGGAGACCATAAAGGGGTGGCAATCGGGGTGGTTCTATATCACCGAACCGCGTGACCCTGAATGGGCAGCGGCCCCCGAATTCCGATCTGGCATCCCCACACGGCTCACCTCCTGGAAAGAGAATGGCCTGTCGTGGGGTAATTCGGAAGAGTGGACCGGACTGCAAACCTACGTCCAAAACCTGGTGGACAAAAAGGTTAAACTCATCAACGTAGTCCAGGTCATGCTCATCCGCCGGATCCTCCCGTGTCAACGACGGGCTTTTAACTTGTGGGAGTTCAACTTGGCCCAGCACCAAACTCTGACCAGGCTCTTTGACACAACACACGAGGATGCCTAGAAGGTGCTATTCAAGGGCATCGAGGTTCCTCCTCCCATCATTGAGGATCGCGGATTCCGCGCGAAGCGCCAAGCCAGCGTAGTAAGCTTATTTTACCCTTTACGGGATACTTGTTTTTCATAGTTTGACTCTATGCAGGATCTAAGCTCCCGTTCCTTTGACAGGAATGGCAGAAGAAGACCGGACATATCGACATTACAGCTCCTTTGCCCGAAGACCCAGCGGACGCCCGCTTGACGGGGCTGCTGGTTCCGGCACCTTACGTGGTGCCGGAGAAGAAGGCCAAGAAGAAGACCACGGGAACTCGAAAGAATTCTCGGTGCCCGGTGGTGTCAGATTCATCATCTGATGACTCCGAGGCGCACTCCTCCCACGAAGACGAGGAGGAGGAAGAAGAGGCCTCTCCCCCTCCAGCGGGGGGAGGAACAAAAAGGAAGGCCGCCCCAACTGTGGGGGGCGGGGGGGGGGGGGGCGGAGGGTCCAAGAAGGGAAGGACCCTTCCTCCAGACTACTCCACCAACGCCGACGACTGCGAAGAGGAGTGGCCATCCAGGGCCAGGCCCCTGGCAAAATCGTAATTATCCGGATACCAGAATAACTCATGGCGTTCCTCTGTTGCACAGTATCTTCTGACGCCGAATATAATCATGCAGTCCGCCCAAGGCCGGGCTCGACGCTTCGTCGAGCGGCTCCCTGGGTTCGTCGGATGTGAATAGCACTTCACTTCCGGCCGCCTCCTCCCCTCACCCAGTGGATGATGCCGAGGTGGAGTCCCGAAAGGGTCCAAGCCAGGAGGAGGTGTTCTTGGAGGCGCCGCAAGGTGACCTCCCGGACTCCAGGCACAAAGGGGATAAAACCCCCAAGGGCTCCAAGTCCTGCCCTGGGCCAGACACCGCAACGGAACCTTCAACGGTTCCGGAATCCGGCAGGCGACCCCCTAGTAAGAAGGGCAAGCCTACGACACCGGTGACCTCCGTCCAACCGGAGGCACCGGATAATTTGCTGGAGGTGCTTAACGGCGCCTCCATCGACGAGGAGCACCGCACTATTATGAGTGTGGTGATCCAGAAGGTTCAGTCCGCCAAGAGCGGGCTGACTGAAGCATGTGCCAGCCTTCTAACAGGCTTTGAGGTATGTATTTAAGATATGTAAAAATATTACCGCATAGACAGTAGCCCCTGATGCTCAGTTTGTTGTTTGGAAAGAAAAGCCGAACTGAGGATCAAAAAGATATACGCAGGAGTCTAACATAAGTATGTCAATATGGGAATGCAGGTTCAGCTGACTTACATCCTGCTTGGCTCATGAGGTCGATGCATTGAAGCAGAGCCTTGAGCGGTCCAAGAACGAGCTCGGCCTTGCCAAGAAGCAGCTCGAGGACAAGGAAGGTAAGTAATACCTTATGTAAGTATATAAAAAAGATGTGGTTGCCAAAAATGACAGGACCAACGTGAGTATTACAGGGGCCACAACCGAGGTGGCGACCCTGAAGGAAGCGTTGTCCATGTCCGAAGACAATGCGGCCGTGGAGCGCACCGAGCGAGAGAAGCAGGAGGCGCGGGTGGCGGAGGTGCAGCAAGAGCTCCAGGCTCTCGTGGAAAAACATGAGAGTTTGGAGATTGAATCAAAGACTCGAGAGTCCGAGCTCGCCTCGGCGCTTGAGAGCGCCAAATCTGCCAAGGCCGAAGCCCAAAAAGCCCTCCAGGAAATTGAGGTGATGAAGAAGATAGCGGCGGGTAAGGCATTCTTTATGCAAAGAAAGCATGTGAAAATGAAATACTTGTTACTTAACCGAGTCCGGAGCTCTCAAGGAGCATTCGCAGATCTGCCCCGCAGTGTGTCCGACGCTGCCGCCTACTACCGGGCCGAGGAGGGGAGCTTGACGGAGAAGGTGTTCTGGTCTCAGTATGCTGAGGCCGGACACCCAGTGCCCTTGAGCGACCAGCTGAAGCAACTGGACGAGCTCCATAAGGTGGCCGAACAGGCCATGAAGGGTCTCATAGTCCGGCTGTGGCCTGTGGAGGCCCTGCCTGTGAGCTACTTCGGGCTGGTGAGGCGGCTGGTGGATGCCTATCCATGGCTTGAAGTCATCAACCGCTCCGTTTGCATCGAAGGTGCCCGTAGGGCCCTTGCCCGTGCTAAAGTGCACTGGGCAAGATGGACGCTGAGAAGCTTGTGACGGACGGACCACTGCCGGGCAAGGAGCATCGCAAGCCCGAGATGTATTATGAGGGCGTCCTGAAGGGTGCCCGCCTTATAGCGGATGAATGCTCCCAAGATGTAAATTTTCAGTAAACTCGCATTTGTGATCCTGTACGCTGAAAACTTGTTCATATGCGCTAAGCAACGCTTTTGAATTTAAAATATTACCTTCTGTGCGGCCGTTTATTAAATTTGAGAGATGGCGAGTCGTCGGCTTCTGCCCCCATGCCACGAGTGCTGGGGTGTTCGGGATAAACTTGAGCGCTCTTTTTCCCATTCTTGGGTCCTTCGAGGGAGGCGCTCAACACAACGAACAAGGCAATCAGACTATAATGCTTGAACACTCTCACTTAGCCATAGAATTCTATAATTTTAAATTTCGGCGAAGCCCCTAGTATTCGGAAGACCAAGTTCGGGGCGCTATCCATGCCTAGGCCGGAAAAAGCCGACTCCTCGCTCTAAGCGGCATAAGTCTTTAGGGACTCGAAAACCTCTCGAACAGCGACCAGCTCTCGCCCTATCATGACGGTCAGTTTTAGCTTTCTCCACTGAGGTGCTTTGCCCAGCTCAACCGGGGCACAATCACAGTGGTTCTCCCAGCGCTACCTTAGCCGATATAACGAAATGTAAGGTACCAAAACATGGGAGCCGGGCAAACCCAACTCTTGACCCAAGACATGATTCGGAGCCGATGCATATAATGCTATATGTTCGGGGTGCAGCACTCGTGAGAGTGTTCGGACTTCTCACACCATATTCTGGGGTACTTAAGCCCCTGGTGTATTGGCCGTACCAAAGTGTACGGTTGCATAATGTCATAACTGAACATATTTACATAAAAAAGAATGCAATAATAGACAAAAGCTATGCATTGTTTATTCAAAAAGGCTGCGGTAAAAGCAGAACAATACAAATAGTGCGATAAGCAAGAGATGGGACTATTTGACATGTCCCCCTCTAGAGGCGAGCCGCGGGATGATATGTGAAACAAGTATACTGCTCGTTATAGAGACCACCTGGACACTCGACGTAGCTTTCTGCCTTCCTGGCTGTTGCATCGTGTGTTCGGTGATTGTACTGCCGGACAGGCCTTCCGGATCGAGGGTGTAGTCCTGAAAGTAAGAAAGAAAAGAATGACAAAATCGTGAGCCCCTGGTGCGATTGAGACGCATTTTGGGCATGCCGTGATCGTGCCCCTACCCCTATGCCCATGGTATTTCCAGAGCGTAATTATGTACGCGTAGTACTGATTTCGGAATTTCGCGAGGGCTGGGGTTGGGGCCGCATTGCTACGCGTGCTCGGAACGTGCCAGGCGGTCTTGTTGTAGGTTACTCCGGGCGCGCTTGACGGTGTCCGGACGTTTAATAGCTGGACTGGAGAATTGCCTTGAGAGGCTACCTTGTACTTCCGCCGCGAGGGCCGCCGTATGCTCCTCCGTTCGGAGAGAGCGTTCGGTGTTTCCATTGACCGTAATGACTCCTCGAGGGCCTGGCATCTTGAGCTTGACGTATGCGTAGTGCGGCACCGCATTGAAATTTTTCAAATGCGGTTCGTCCGAGCAGTGTGTGATAGCCACTGCGGAACGGGACCATGTCGAAGATTAACTCCTCGCTTTGGAAATTATCCAGGGATCCGAAGACCACCTCAAGTGTAACTGAGCCTGTACAGTTGGCCTCTACACCTGGTATGATGCCTTTAAAGTTCGTCTTTGTGGGTTTAATCCATGAGGGATCTATGCCCATTTTTTGCACTGTATCCTGATAAAGCAGGTTCAGGCTGCTGTCTCCATCCATAAGGACTCTAGTGAGGTGAAATCCGTCAATGATTGGGTCTAGGACCAATGCGGCGAATCCGCCATGGCGGATGCTAGTGGGGTGGTCCCTTCAATCATAAGTGATCGGGCAGGAGGACCATGGGTTGAACTTTGGGGCGACTGGCTCCAACGCATATATGTCCCTGATTGCACGCTTCCGCTCCCTTTTGGGGATGTGGGTTGCGTATATCATGTTCACCGTCCGCACTTGTGGGGGGAAGCCCTTCTGTCCCCTATTGTTCGGCGGCCTTGGCTCCTCCTCGTCATTGCTATGCATCCCCTTGTCTCTGTTTTCGGCACTTATCTTGTCGGCATGCTTGAACACCCAACAATCCCTGTTGGTGTGATTGGCTGGTTTTTCGGGGGTGCCGTCTATCTGGCACGAGCGATCGAGTATTCGGTCCAAACTGGACGGGCCCGGAGTATTTCTTTTAAATGGCTTTTTTCGCTGACCGGGTTTAGAGCCTCTCAATCCGGCATTACTGTCGTATCCTCAGCATTATCGCCATTAATGCGGCGCTTGTGCTTGTTGCGACACGACCTGCCATTGCTGTCCTTGGTATCCGAATTACCAGGACTCTTGGTCATGTTATTACTATGAGCTAGCCAGCTGTCTTCTCCCGCGCAAACGCGGATCATGAGTGTTGTGAGGGCTTGCATGGATTTCGGCTTTTCCTGTCCTAGGTGTCGGGCAAGCCATTCGTCACGGATGTTATGTTTGAAGGCTGCGAGGGCCTCTGCGTCCGGACAGTCGACTATTTGATTTTTCTTAGTTAGGAACCGTGTCCAGAATTGTCTGGCCGATTCCTCTGGCTGCTGAATTATTTGGCTTAGGTCGTCTGCGTCTGGTGGTCTCACATAGGTGCCATGGAAATTGTCAAGAAATGCAGCTTCCAGGTCCTCCCAACAATCAATTGACTTTGCTGGCAAGTTGTTAAGCCAATGTCGAGCTGGTCCTTTAAGCTTGAGTGGGAGGTATTTGATGGCGTGTAGATCATCACCGCGGGCCATGTGGATATGAAGGAGATAATCCTCGATCCATACCGCAGGATCTGTTGTGCCATCGTATGATTCGGTCTTTACGGGTTTGAAACCCTCGGGGATTTGATGATCCATTACTTCATCTGTGAAGCATAGTGGGTGTGCGGAGCCTCAGATCTTGGGCTATATCACGGCGTAGCTCAAATGAGCTTTGTCATCAGTGTTCGCCCGGCGGAATTGCCATATCCGCATGATGGTTATCGTCACGTGTTGTGGGGCGCCCACGCGATCCGTAGATCGATCTTGTTTGCCTTGCCTTGTCCTCCAATATATCTCGCAGGTCTAGCGCATTTCCCCGTGCCTTGGTATTTTTGCAGCAACGCCGGGTTGCGGCTTGAGTGGAGGGCCGAGAGGCCTCTCTATCGCAGCCACGAGGTGGCCGGTCGGCCGTGTCATGCGCTGGTGATGTAGGTTTAGGTACTTACTCCTCTAATCGGGTAGCAGCGTGCGCTTTGGGTAGCTCTTGGAGGGGCGTTCGAGTTCGTACTCTTCGGCCGGAAGGACTTCAGTACATCTGTCGGCTAGCAAGTCTTGGTCAGCTCTAAGCGGTTGCTGTTTTTTCTTGAGGCTGCTCGCCGTGGCCATAAGCCTGCGTTTGAACCGCTCTTGTTCGACGGGATCCTCAAGCACGAAAAATTCATTGTCGTCGAGGCTTGCCTTGTCTTCGGAGGGAGGCATGTAATTATCGTCCTCTACCTCTCTGTCTGCCGCTCTCTCATGAGGGCTGGCTTCTCCATCCACCTGTGTTGAATCCTGCTGGAGGGGGTTGTCTTCGGCACTGTTCGGGGTGTTATTATCTCCCGTGCCGGAATCACGTTTTTGTTTTGGCGGGATTTAGAGCGGCGCCGCTGACGCCAGCTTTTAGGCTGCTTCTTGGAGGGGTCATCCTCCATTGTTCCGTCGCCATTCCCTTCTTTTGGGGTGTCCACCATGTATATGTCGTATGACAAGGTGGCCTTCCAGTGCCCTGTAGGCGCTGGTTCTTGGTCGTCTCCTGCATCGGTGTCCATACCGTCGATGTCTTCGGAGTCGAAGTCGACCATGTCGGTTAAATCATCGATAGTGGCTACGAAATGGGTGGTGGGTGGGATTTGAATTTCTTCATCGTCCGCATCCCAACCTTGCTGACCATAGTCCGGCCAGGACTCTCCTGATAAAGAGAGAGACTTTAGCATATTCAGGATGTCGCCGAAGGGCGAGTGCTGAAAGATGTCCGCGGCGGCAAACTCCATGATCGGCACCCAATCGGATTCGATCGGCAGGGCCGCGGAAGGTTTGGAGTCCGAAGAGGAGTCCGACACCTTGGATTTACGAGCTTCACAAAGGACAAGGCTGGCGTTCGGCTCGATCACCGTAGAGATTGCAACCCCCTAGGCGGTGTCCAGCTACCCGTCCTCGATTGGCGCAGTCGGCTCCGAGCGAAGGGTCGGAGCGGACACTGGTGCGGCCTCTAGGGCACTGTTCGGCAGCAGAGCTAGATCATGCCCATCGTGACAGTGCGGCGCGCTTGGCTGTGGCTCGAACTTGTCGAAGATCAAGTCTCCGCGGACGTCAGCCGTGTAGTTCAAACTTCCAAATTTGACCTGATGGCCAGGGGTGTAGCTTTCGATCTTCTCCGGATGGCCAAGCGAATTGGCCCGCAGTGCAAAGCCACCGAATACGAAGATCTGTCTGGGGAGAAAAGTCTCACCCTGGGCCGCATCGTTGTTGATGATCGGAGGAGCCATCGGGCCTAAAGGTGACGACACAGAGGAACTATCAATGAAAGCACCAATGTCGGTGTCAAAACCGGCGGATCTCGGGTAGGGGATCCCGAACTGTGGGTCTAGGCGGATGGTAACAGGAGACAAGGGACACAATGTTTTTACCCAGGTTCGGGCCCTCTCGATGGAGATAAAACCCTACTCCTGCTTGATTAATATTGATGATATGGGTAGTACAAGAGTAGATCTACCACGAGATCAGAGAGGCTAAACCCTAGAAGCTAGCCTATGGTATGATTGTTGTTCGTCCTACGGAATAAAACCTTCGGGTTTATATAGACACCGGAGAGGGCTAGGGTTACACAGAGTCGGTTACAATGGGAGGAGATCTACATATCTGTATCGCCAAGCTTGCCTTCCACGCCACGGAAAGTCCCATCCGGACACGGGACGAAGTCTTCAATCTTGTATCTTCATAGTCCAGGAGTCTGGCCAAAGGCTATAGTCCGGCCATCCGGACATCCCCTAATCCAGGACTCCCTCACCACTTGAGATTGACGATGTCTGTCTTGTGATGCTTCAGCCTTGACGTCTTATGGCTCACCGGAGCTGCTCCAACGACAGAACGATCCATCACAACAAAGCAGTGCCCTGGACGCTGTCTATAGATTCCTCAGATCTTCCTCCACACCTCCGACAGCCACCTCTGCCTCAACTGCTTCAGCGACCATCCCAATGATGCTGAGGTCAACACGGCTACGGCAAAGAGGTTGTAGACTTGTTGCATCACTTATTACTATACATCACGTCGATCCATTAGGGCTATTTTGGTTCAACGGAAAAACGTCGATCCACTGGTAGTTACCATCACTCTAAATTTCTGCATGCTCTCCTTACATAATCTCACCATATTTTTTTCGTATGCATGTCAGATATTGTACACAGTCATGCTGAACATGTAGAGAAAAAGAGAAGAGTTTTGCGCGGCAATACAATGTCATGCAGACATCGCTCCATGGTGGCAAACCCTCCCCACCCCTCTCCAGATTGTAATCCAGAGGAAGATATCTGTTCTGAGGCATATTCAGACGCCGCTGACCACTCCTATTTACCCCCCAAGGTGTTTGCTCTACCTTGGCATGATGATGTTAGTCATATCATGCATATGTTGCCTTGCAGTGCCTACTTTTGACATTATATATGTCATATGCTTAGTTTAGACATGTTCTGTCGCCACCTGTTTAGTTTCTATATTATATATGGGAATTATGCAGTCTCATGTCTTTTAGCCAGCCATAATATATGTGAAATGTGCAATGCCATCATGTTTAACCCGGCATCATAAATTTGAATGATATCTTGCCCATCCTTTTCTTCATTACGTTTCCATTTGTCGACAATGTTTGTACATTAAACTACTCTTCCTGTGAATCAGCCATTTGGGTGGGAGATTGAAAAATCTGGAGTGAAAACAAGGCCTTCAGAGCAGACAGTGCTACCTGTCGAAGGAGATCTCTTGTTGGGTCCAGATAGCTCCTCAGAGATGAATTCAGAGACAGATGACCAGTCTTATTCCCCCACTGAGGTGTATGCTCTAACTTGGCACGATTATACTGCTCATATCATGCATACGGTGTCTTGCATTGCACAGTTTAGACATCATATACACAATATTCAACACCATGTTCTTAGTTCAGACATCATATCGAATGCCCTCTGTTTACCAAATAAATCACATATGTAAATTAAATGATGTGATCCTGTTTAGTTATTCATCATATCTTTGAATTATGTTATGCTATGCTATCCAGTTTAGATAGACATCATATATGTGAAATTATGTCATGCTATCCGTTTTAGTTAAACAATATACATGTCAACAATTTCATGCCCTCTTTTTTCCACACTATCTATTGCATCTGTCTCTCATACAATGTCTGTACATTCAACTATGTTTCCTGTTTATCAGCCATTTGAATTGGAGCGGGTGATGCCAGTATCTAGCGAAATAAAAACACGGTCTTCAAATAAAAGAGTGCTACCTCTTGGTGAAGATAGCACCCCGGTTGTACATGCACAAGAACCAGCCCTACCACACATAACCCAAACTCTCGCAGATTGTACCCCTACTACGATGGACAGAGAACCAGCTTCACCCAATGTAACCCCAACCCCAGCCGATAGTAACCCAGTTCCTGTTTACACAACACCATCTCCACCACAGAGCTCCCAAACAAGAGCAGTTAGTAAGGCAGCTCCAGTGCCCAAAGGGCCAGTACTATCACGGCGAACCCCAACTCCACCAGTTAGTACTCCTATTCCTGTGGAGGAAGCACAACCATCCAGTCGTAGTTTAGGATCTATCGCATTTGATGTTGTTAAATCGTATGTGCGTATCTTCCCATCTTGGAAATATTATACTGAAGATGAAGGAAAATGCCGATTGCGTGTGTTTGTCCGGGAGTTATGTGTAAGTAATATTATTCATGGCAATTACTTTGCTTCGTCCCATACATCCTACCTCCATGATGGTTATAATACAGCAAATTTTCCCATTTTTCTCTATAGAGAAGGACCGATTTGGAAACTCAGGATGAGGTAACCTGTGCTAATACCTCTGCTATCTTCAAGAATGCTTGGTGGCACTATCGGAATTACTCAAGAAAACGTACTTCACCGGCAAAGAAACTCATCAAATTCCCTTACGTTCTCCCCGAGACACATTTCTTTGGACGATGACTAGGAACGCCTTGTTCTGTACTGGTCCTGAACCAAGAATGTGGTAAGGTCTATGAGCTCATTTTCTATTTTGAAGTATTTTATTCTTACGTCTTACTGTACTCTGTTCAAGTAGAACAAGTGCCTAAACCTGAAGAACAACTATTCTAATTTAAGATTCCATTGCTATCATAGTTCAAAAAAGTGCTAGGCATTAATTGTGCGTTTTGCCAAAGCCTTGCGCTTTACTGACCAAAGCGCATGGTTATGCGCAGTTATGCACAGATTATGCGTAGTTATGCGCAATGCGTTTTGCCAACGCCTAGAGCCTAGGCGCGCTTAAGCGCTCGCTTAGGCGTGCCTTTTTTAACTATGATTGCTTTGCTCTTGTATCACTGTATTTACTCATACAAACTTATTTTTAAATTGAAGGATCCAATCAAAACTCCAATGGCACAGCAGGTATGTTCACGCATGTTTCTTTAACAGGTTTGCTCTTATCAATAGCTCTGTTGATTTCAATCTCAATTGTGTATACAGTTGACTTTCATATTATGCACATTACTAGCATCACAACAGAGCCAATAGTGTTGTTGTACATGTAGACCCGTGGTACCCATCTGAAATCTTGTTGTGCCGTGTAGTTTCCCATGCTTTGTATTCTTTCACTGCTCCTTTGTCTTGAACTGATATGATTTGAACCGTGTCTCTATTTTGATTTGTCAAGACAATGTAGTGACCATAGGACATATATATATGTTTGTTTGATGCTTTTATTATGTACTAGTACTTGGCAATAGAAGATTTGGTAGTTTAATCATGTCCACCTTACTAATGAACTGGTTCACCGAAATGAGTTTCATATACTAGTACATGCTAAACTTGTTATGTGTCTGCTTGTTTCTTCTTTTAGAATCTTGTGAGAATATTGGGGAAGAGTGCCTTATTAAGCAATGGTAAAGGAAGTAATGCAGATAAGGTTCAGGATAGTGACACATCCTTGTTGGTCTCCAACAAAGCTGATAAAACAGCTAAGGAAGACTATCTTGAAGACAGTGAGACAACCCCAAAGTCCTGTCTTGGTTTAGTGTTCGAGTTACTGGCCACTACCGCATGCACAAGCTATTCAAACTCACTGTCTGAATCAGTTCGGTTTCTTGAGTCTCAACTACAAGCTGAAAGACATCGATCAGCTGTGCTGCGACAAGAAGCGGAAGGACTACGGAAGTCCCTGGAGCATTCAGATGCATACTTTCTGGTGCAACAGCAAGCGTTGGAGGATTTTAGCGCCAAACAGGACAAAGCTAATCAGCTTGCTAAGCTTATTGCCAGCATGGTGGATACCCAGGATAACATTTCTTGAAATCTTCTAAAGTTGTTTCAGTTACGCTCTTGTTTTGCTGCCGCATTTATTTGCACTGGTGGCCAATTTTGACGGCCAGTGTATGTAATATGCTGCTTTGTTCCCTATATTTGCACTGGTGGTGAACTTTGATGCCCAGTGGATGTAATATAATAGCGGTGATAGGCTAGCCTTTATTGCTTGCCTATTCATTTCCTTATTGTCTTGTTTTGTGTTTTTCTAGTGGCCACAATAGCCTATTTTTGGTAACTAGGCCAAAATAATCATGGCAACACACGGACTGTTGTAACCATGGGCCTCCTGCAGGCCGTATGATCCATGGGCCTTCGTTCGGCCGTAGGACCACTGGCCTTCTCTATGGGCCGTAGGATCCATCGTCCTTCTATACGGGCCTTAGGGATCAATGGGCCTTCTACGGGCCGTAGGGTCCATGGGCCTTCTACGGGCCGTACGATCCATGGGCCTTCACGGGCCATACTATCCATGGGCCTCATACGGGCCGTAGGATCCATGGGCCTTCTACGGGGCGTATCATCATTTCACCAATCATGGGCCGTACTATTCATGGACCATAACGGGCCGTTAATAGGCCGTATTTGATAACTCTATGAAAACAGCCCAACGGGTTTTTTTGACATGAAAACGGCCCAATGTATTAACGATCCGCAAAAGGGCCGACCGTAACGACGGGCTGAATTTGGCCCACAAGCAGAAAATGACAGTAACGGGCCGTATGTAACCGAATGCTGCAAATGAGCCCAAGAATCAATAGGCCCTGAGAAGGCCAAAAGATAACTTGGGCTGGAAACGGCCCAATGGAATAACGGGCCGTTAATGGGTATAAATGATACACTGTTCATTGCGGGCCAGTTTCACCACGGGCCATTAATGGGCCAAGAGTTACAAAGGTCCTCATATGGGCTGAAACAAGTCATGGGCCACACATGGGCCGGAAGTTAAAACGGGTTGAATCATATTGGACGGCCCAGATGACGCTACTGGGCCTAATTCGGATAGGGCGTAACGGGCCCTGGGTTAGCGGGCTGTAAATGGGCTATATGCGAACATGCGGTTAACAGGCTTTCTGTGGGCCGGCCAGCCACCTTTTAACCAAGTCAAACGGGCCGGCCTTTTCACAGGAATGGGCCTCTGTTGGGCCGTGCTACGTGTCGCCATATCATAGGCGCCTTCGGTCCAATGAGCGGATGACATCTGTCCCAACGGTGAGCCGACACGTGTTTCCTCCAGCCAATGATGATTTTACACATGGAAAATTCCCATTGGTCGGGGCTGTTAACAGATTATCGGATCCAAAACCCGACCCGATAGCTTAACGGCGTTCCGTTACGGTGGATGCCACGTGTCGGTCACCCTTGACGAAAAGCACTTCGCGGACGCCTACGATTTATCGTCATGGAAGTGGACACTTCCGTGATGATAATTTTGGTAATGTCATGGAACACTTCTCTGACGACAGTATGACTATCTTGATTCTGTCATAAATTTGTCATGGATGTACATGCATGACAAAAAACGCGACCTACTGTGACAAACACGTATCATCACGGAAGTGTATTTTTTTTGTAGTGTCAACGGGATCATAGCAATCATCCTTCGGTAAGCACGAAGGGGAATTAAACAATGTATGAGTTGAAGAGTTACTCTCATTAGAAGGTGGGCACGGGTGATCAATCCGCTCTTCCTCCTTTTGTTCTTCGCTCTCCTCATCATCTTTTTCATCCAATGAGCTCACAGTTTCATCAATTTCTTCTTCCATAGCTTCCTGCAATTAATCTCTTCTTGGACAGTGGAGACTTTCTCAATAATTGCATCAATATTGTAATTATATTCATAATTGTCGTAGCAATATTTAAATATAGCAAAATTTTCAGGCCTATAAACTTCATCATCTAAAGCTTCATACTTTTCAAACAAAGATTCAATTTCATAAGCAGCCTTAAAAGCAACAAATTCTTCAATTCGTTCAACATAGTAGTAATCATATATACCATTAGCCTAAGAAGCTAAGGTTTCATTATCATTAAATTTGCATGAAAAGGGAAGGTGTGGAGCCTTCATCCTAGAGCAACAAGTATAATCATATCTCATGCATAGATCCTGAGCATACCAACGCAACATATTAATTTGATCCCATAATAGTTTCCCTTTTTGTGTCAAGCGATAATCCCTAAAGTATTCACGTTGATCCAACGTCACTCCCTTTATAAAGTTGAATAGGGTTTTCTCAGGATTATCAAAGTAGTACATAATATTTTTCACATAATGATCATCGAGGGTTTTAGGAGGTTCCCCATCTCCATGAGCAGCAAGTACACCTAATTTTTTTGGTATTTCGCGTTCCATATCCATAACTAAAGATAGAGAACAACTAGGAACAGCAAATAAAAATTACTTAGCGATAAAGCAAACAAGCACACACAAGAATATTCACCCCACGCTACGACTCCCCGGCAACGGCACCAGAAAAGGTCTTGATGACCCGCAAGTTTACGGGATAGTTGTAGCCTCTTTCGATAAGTAAGAGTGTCGAACCCAACGAGGAGCTAAAGGTAGAACAAATATTCTCTCAAGTCCTATCTGCCAATGATACGACTCTACGCACGCTTAGTGTTCGCTTTACCTAGAACAAGTATAAAACTAGAAGTACTTTGTAGATGTTGTTGGATAGGTTTGCAAGAAAGTAAAGAATGCGTAAATAGAAAAGTAGGGGCTGTTTAGATAAAGAAGCAATAAAGTAAATATAGCGAGTGTGGAAAAGTGGTGGTAGGAGTTGCCGAATTGTCCCTAAGCAATTGACTACTTTACTAGACCGATAGCAAGTTTTATGTGGGAGAGGGCACTTCTAGCATGTCATCCCTGACTTGGAATTCTATGCACTTATGATTGGAACTATTAGCAAGCATCAGCAACTACTAACGTTCATTTAGGTAAAACCCAACCATAGCATTAAGATATATTGGTCCCACTTCAATCCCGTATGTATCAATTTCTATGCTAGGTTGAAGCTTCTGTCACTCTAGCCATCCAATACATAGGCCTATCAACATATAACTAACCCTATGGTGTGATCCACGTGCGCGCTCATATGATGGGTACCAAAGGACAGCAACATAACCACAAGCAAATCAAATCACTCATAGCAATTCATCAACCACCAATAGGACAACGAAAATCTACTCAGACATCATAGGATGGCAACACATCATTGGATAATAATATGAAGCATAAAGCACCATGTTCAAGTAGAGGGTACAACGGGTTGCGGGAGAGTGGACCGCTGAATATAGATGGGGAAGGTGATGGAGATGTTGGTGAAGATGATGGAGGTGTTGGTGAAGATCGCGGTGATGATGATGGCCCCCTCAGCGCCTCCGCAAGGCCACCGAAGCAAGGGGGAGAGGGTCCCCCTTCTTCTTATTCTTCCTTGACCTCCTCCCTAGATGGGTGAAGGGTTTCCCCTCTGGTCCTTGGCTCCCATGGCTTGGGAGGGGCGAGAGCCCCTCCGAGATTGGATCTATCTCTCTGTTTCGCGTTTTCGGATTCTGCCCCTTCACCGTTTCTTTTATATCCAGAGATCCGTAACTCTGATTGGGGTGAATCTTTCGCCCAGATTTTTCTCATAAAATTAGCTTTCTTGCGGCAAAAGAAGAGCATCAACCTCCTTATGGGTGGACCAGGAGAGTGCCAGGCGCTCCCAGGGGGGAGGGCACGCCCCCCTATCTCCTGGCCACCTCGGGCACCGTTTCGTGTTGATTCTTCCTCCGGAAAATCCCAAATATTCCAAAATAATTCAACATCCGTTTTTATCCCGTTTGGATTTCGTTTGATATCGGGTTTCTACGAAACATAAAACATGCAACAAACGAGGCAGCCTTTGAGCACTTTGGATCAATATGTTAGTCCCAAAAATAGTATAAAAAGTTGCCAAAAGTATATGAAAGTTGAATAATATTGCCATGGAGCAATCAAAAATTATAGATACGACGGAGACGTATCACTTGCTCACCACTCGGTAGGATTTTTTTAAACTTGGGTGAAACGGATTCGCAGCTAAGCCCCCGAGTGAGAGGCTTGCTCACCACTCGGTAGGATTTTTTAAACTTAGGCGAAACGGAGTCGCGGCTAAGCCTCCGAGTGAGAGGCTTGCTCACCACTCGGTAGGATTTTTCAACTTTAGGCAAAACGGATTCGCAGCTAAGGCACCCACTGGGGGATTTAAAACATGTATAAAAAGGAACAACAATCATTCAGGAGATTGTAAAATCTTTTATAATCAAACTAGAAGGTATCTCTTATTACATCTTAACAGTCTGAATGCTTAAGTGTAAAAGGTGTGAAGCAGCTCCGCATTCCAAGCGCGTGGCTCGTCTTTATTGTGCTCGACGTTGTCAAGACGGTATGCTCCGTTGTGGAGCACTTTGGTGACGATGAAGGGGCCTTTCCAAGCAGGAGCGAGATTGTGTGGTTTCTGCTGGTCCACCCGAAGAACCAAGTCTCCCTCCTGAAATGCCCGACCCCTCACGTTTCTGGCGTGGAATCGACGCAGGTCTTGCTGATAAATGGTCGACCGGATCAAGGCCATCTCTCTTTCCTCTTCCAGGAGATCAACTACATCTTGCCGAGCCTGTTCTGCTTCATCTTCTGAGAAAAGTTCGACTTGGGGTGCATTGTGAAGCAAATCACTCGGGAGTACAACTTCAGCTCCATAGACTAAGAAGAATGGAGTTCGGCCAGTCGACTGATTAGGAGTTGTCCTCAATCCCCAAAGTACTGATGGAAGTTCGTCGACCCAAACGCCTGCTGCATGCTTGAGGTCACGCATCAATCGGGGTTTCACTCCTTTGGGAATCAATCCATTTTCTCTTTCAGCCTGTCAATTCGACTGAGGATTGCCGACTGAAGCATAGTCGACCCTAGTGCCTTGGGAAGCACAAAAGGCTCTGAACTCGTCAGAATCGAAGGTCGACCCATTATCAGTGATGATGCTGTGCGGAACACCATATCTAAATGCTAATTCTCTGATGAAACTAACAGCCGTACTTGCTTCAAGGTTTTTGATGGGTTTGGCATCAATCCATTTGGTGAACTTGTTGACTGATATGAGCACATCAGTAAAGCCGCTCCTACCAGTCCTCAGAGGCCCAACCATATCTAATCCCCAGACAGCAAAAGGCCAGACGAGTGGAATTGTCTTCAGAGCTGACGCGGGTTTATGAGACATGTTAGAGTAAAACTTACAGCCTTCACATTTTTCTACTATTTCTTTCACCACCTCGTTGGCATGTGGCCAGTAAAATCCGGCTCGGTATGCTTTGCCCACGATGGTCTGAGAGGACGCATGGTGACCACAGGTCCCTGAGTGAATATCATTGAGGCTCTTCAGCCTTCTTCTCGCGTGATGCATTTCTGGCTGACTCCAGTTACACTTTCTCTAAACAACCATCCTCTTATCACAGTAAAGGCTTTGGATCGTTGGACGATCTGTCGGGCCTCTTCTTCATCCTCTGGAAGTTCTTTCCTAAGAATGTATGCAATGTATGGCACTGTCCAGTCGGGAGTGACGACCGAAACCTCCATGATCAAGTCGACCACGGCTGGGACTTCGACTTTAGTCGGATCTGCGGCACTGTTAGGCTGTGGGGGATCTTCAGTGAATGGATCTCCCTAAACTGAAGGCTAGTGAATATGTTCCAAAACACATTGCTGGGAATGCTCTCTCTCTTGGATCCTATCTTTGCCAATTCATCTGCAGCTTGTTTTTTCAGTCGGGGTATATGGTGAAGCTCCAACCCCTCAAACTTCTTTTCCAACTTTCTTACTCGGTTGCAATAACCAGACATAGTCGGGCTCCTAGCATCCCACTCTTTCATTACTTGATTAACCACCAAATCTGAGTCACCGTAGACCATGAGGCGACGGACACCGAGTGAAATGGCCACACGCAACCCGTACAAAAGTGCTTCATATTCAGCTTCATTGTTGGAGGAATCAAAATCAATCTGGAGAACATAGTTGAGCTTGTCCCCACGGCGGGATACCAATACTCCCCAGCAACGGAACCATTCAGCATCTTGGAGCGATCGAAGAACATGGTCCAGTGCTCCGAGTGAACTTGAGTCGGCAGTTGCTGCACAATCCACTCGGCAAGGAAATATGCAATTGCTTGGGACTTGATAGCTTTCTTTGCCTCAAACTTGATATCCAATGGAAGGAGTTCAATCGCCCATTTTGCCACTCGACCAGTTGCATCTCTGTTATTCATAATTTCAGATAATGGTGCATCACTGACGACTGTAATGGAGTGATTAGAGAAATAGTGTGCAACCTTCTTCATGGTCATGTAGATTCCATAAACAAGCTTCTGACAATGCAGATATCTCTGCTTGGATGGAGTCAAAACTTCAGAAAGATAATACACTGGGCGCTGAACTTTATAGGCTTTTCCTTCTTCCTCCCGCTCGACCGTGAGTACTGTACTGACAACTTGTCCAACGGCTGCAATGTAAAGCAGTAAAGGCTCTTTGTTGATTAGTTCAGCAAGCACCGGCTGGGTGGAAAGCAGGGCTTTGAGCTCTGCAAATGTTGCGTCAGCTTCATCAGTCCACTCGAATTTATCAGATTTCTTCATCAGTCAGTAAAGAGGTAAGGCCTTTTCAACGAGACGAGAAATGAATCGACTCAAGGCGGCCGCACAACCAGTAAGCTTATGAATGTCATGCACACACACACAGGACGTTTCATTCGGAGATGGCATCGACTTTCTCTGGGTTCACGTTGATCCCCCGTTCGGAAACGAGGAAACTGAGTAGTTCTCCACCTGGGACTCCGAATGTGCACTTCGACGGATTAAGCTTGATATCATACCTTCTTAGGTTGGCAAAGGTTTCTGCAAGGTCCATCAGCAGGTCGAAACCCTTACGTGACTTGACCATAATGTCATCCATGTATGCTTCCACATTCCGACTGATTTGAGTGAGCACGCACTTCTGAATCATCCTCATGAATGTGGCGCCAGCATTTTTGAGACCAAATGGCATGGTGACATAGCAAAAGCACCTAAATGGGGTGATGAAAGCCGTTTTTATTTCATCGGGACCATACAGTCGGATCTGATGATACCCGGAATATGCATCTAGAAAAGACAATTGCTCGCACCTCGAAGTCGAGTCGACAATCTGATCGATGTGGGGGAGAGGGAAATGATCTTTCGGGAAGGCCCGATTGATATGCTTGAAATTGATACACATACGAAGTGAATCATCCTTCTTAGGGACCATGACCACATTGGCAAGCCACTTGGAGTGGTAGATTTCTCGGATGAACTCCGCTGCTAGGAGCCGAGCCACCTCCTCGCCAATTGCTTTTCTCTTCTGCATGGCGGACCGTCGAAGATGCTCTTTGACAGGTTTGCCTTCGGATCGACTCACAAACGGTGCTCAGCCAGTCCCCTGGGTACACCCGGCATGTCAGAAGGTTTCCATGCAAAGATGTCCCAGTTCTCATGGAGGAACTGGATGAGCGCTTCTTCCTATTTGCTGTCATTGAGATATGAGTCGGTGCAGCATTGGGATCGGTCGGGTGAATATGAATCGGTTTGTTTCTCCAGACGACTGAAATGCAGAATCTGTGGCAGGCTTCTTAGCTCGGAGCAAATCGCTCGGATCTGCACTCTTCTGATAATCTTGGAGTTCAACTGCTGCCATTTGTGCATCGGCAATTTTAGAACACTTCTGGAAGCATTCTTCTGCCTTCTGCCGATTACCAGTGACTGTGATCACTCCTCTGGGGACAGGCATCTTTGGCTTGAGGTACACATAACATGGCCGAGCCATAAAACGTGCATAAGCAGGCCTACCCAGAATAGCATGATAAGCACTGTGGAAATCCACTACTTCAAATGTCAACTTTTCCTTGCGGTAATTCTTGGAATCACCGAAAACCACGTCGAGGGCGATCTGGCCGAGTGATTCGGCTTTCTTTCTAGGGATAACGCCATGAAAACTCATTGCTTTCGCTAAGCTTGGACATCGGAATGCCCATCCCCTATAAGGTTTCAGCACAAAGGATATTCAGGCCGCTACCACCCTCCATTAGCACTTTGGTCAGTCGAGTGCCTTAAACCACTGGGTCGACCACCAACGCTTGCCTCCCAGGAATGGCTATACGCGCCGGGTGATCAAACTGGTCGAATGTGATGGATATTTGTGACCATTTCAGGTATGTGGTCGTCTTTGCCGGAGCAACCATATTTACTTCTCTGTTGATAACTTACAATCGACTCTTGCTCTCAACATCAGCAAAAATCACCAGGGTGGAATTGACCTTAGGATAACCATCGTCTTCCTCTTCGTCCTCGTCCTTGTCCGACTCTTTTTCCTTTTCGCTGGGTTGTTTCTCTCGGAATTGCCGAGTGGTGTGCTTAGGATAAATCAGATTACCCTCTTCATCCTTCTTCGTATGGATGTGACATGGTAAATCCAACACATCATTTCCCGCTTGATCTTTTACCTTCTTAGGGGTCCAAGGCCCCTTAGGTTTCCCTTTAAACTTTCCTTGAACTACTGTTGCAATTTCACCAGGCGCTGCAATTTCAGCCTTACGTTTCTGTTTCCTATTGGAATTGCCTGCACCGGTGTCCTGGCCGAGTGGTTTACTCTTTCCACTACAGAGTCGATCCTCTTCTTCTCCGTTAGTGTACCGAGTGGCTATTTCCATCATCCGAGTTAGGGACATATCTCCAGTCCGACCGAACTTCCAGACCAGCTCTCAATATTTAACACCTTCTGTTGGGGATATTACTACTGGGTGTAAACCGGTCAGGACAGGCCGGGTTAACTTCGTTAGTAGTTGAGTATGTTAAAGCCCAAGTAGGCAGATGAGGGCTCAAGGCCCATAGCCAGTTCAAGGCATGTAGCTGTAAACCGGCGTCAGTATGTAACTTGTATTGTAAGTTAGGAATAGTAGAAACCGAGCCGGGTACATCTATGAACCGGCGTCGGGACTTTGTGAATCGACGGGCGCCACCCATGTATATAAGGGGACGACCCGGCGGCGGGTCAAGGACAACAGACAACAACTCGAGACTTAGGCGAAGCTTGTTTGATCCCTAGTCATCGAAACCCCATCAATTCCATCACAACTAGAGGTAGGCTTTTACCTTCATCGAAGGGGCCGAACTAGTATAAACTCTCTTGCGTCCTTGTGTCCGCTTTAACCCCTTCAAGTTAACCCGTAGCGATGGCTCCACGACTAAGTCATTTCATGAGGACATCTGCCATGACAAAACCACGATAGTTGGCGCCCACCGTGGGGCTATCGCACGATGGTTTCAAGTTCGGGAGGGCAACTTGAAGGACTCAAGGGCTACTGTTGTGGGCGGATGACAAGGGTCGTCACGGCAAACTCTACATCGACGATGTAGGATGGGGCCCGAGGCCGGCTCGATTGAGTCTGGTGCAGGTCCCCTTTGGTGGCATACACATCTTCATCGGCAAGATCGGTGAACCGGGCCCTGAGCCGGACATCTGCACTGACCTCATCGAAACAGCTCAGCATGCGCGGTCTGCCCAGGTTAAACTGGCCGTGAAGCGTGCCTTCGTGGGAGTCATTCACGGAGGGGAATATGAGGATGGATCGGAATTTCGTAGCGAGACCGTTGTTCATTCCAGCGACGAGTCCTCAACCGGAGAAACCGAATCACTGTATCAGTTACAAGATCACCGGATTGGGGGTTGTTCCGATGGTGACAGTATTCCGGACCCCTCTGATCTGCCCAACCGGGTTGGAATATTCATGTCCGGTACACAGGCGGCGATCCACTCTTTGATCGCAGCAGCAATGATCTCCGGGTCGGCAGCGGCGGCGGCGGCCGGGGCAGGAGGCCCTGTGCACCCGCCGGCTCAAGTTTTATCTGATCTGTTTGATGCGTTGGCTGTGCTTATGGCGGAGGCTAACCCGACGGATCGGGACGCCCACAACGCGGAAATTGCAAAGGTGAGGGAACAGATCACTCAGGCCAAGGCCGACCTAGCAGCCGAGAACGACAGGATGGTCGCAGAGCGGGCCGCTTTGGATGCGCAGGCCTATAGGCTTATGCTGGACCAGAACGCGTCGCATGAAGTCCTGAAGAGGAAGCACCGGTCTCGCTTGCCTCCGGTTTTCGACGCCAGAAATCTCTTTAACACCCCAGGAGCAGGAACTAGTAACCCGCCGGTGATAAACCGGGCGGAGGCACCTGGGCTGGGCGTGCCGGTTCAACCTCGCCTGATGGAGCCGCCTCGACAGAACAATGTCGCGCCTCAGCCTGTCCCGACACCTCTGGGTCATTATTCCAATCCGATGGACAATCTTGTCGCCGCCACTTCACGACTGGAGGCCATCCCGATTGAAGGTGATTCTCCGCAGGCGGTGGAGACGCGCCGGGTTAAGGAGCTTCTTCGAACAGCCTTGATTCAATAGGAAGCATATTCATACAGTCATGACCGAATTCATTCCACCCCTCGTCCGAGCCGGAGTTACAGCAGGCGTATGGATGAACCGGCCGTATCCAGTAATGCACGGGACCGTGAAGCGCCCCGTGGCAATAACCCGACAGGTGATGCTCAGGAAGTGGTGGACCGTGCCCGAGCGCGCAGGGACGCCGAGTTAGCAAAGACAAAGATGAGGCTCGCTACCACGCCGTTCGTCCAACCACCTCGGTCGAGCCAGGGGTTACTTCTAGTTCTTTGGGAGTGCCTTGTCTTGTCCCTGCTTTACGCAATGTGCGCCTGCCCAAGGATTTCAAGGGACCGCGCAACGTGCCAAATTACACTGCCGATTTGTCTCCAGAAACATGGGTGGAGAGCTATGAGATGGCCATGGAGATGCTTGATGTGGATGAGGCGGCGTGTGCCAAGTATTTCACCATGATGCTTGAAGGGACAGCCCGTATTTGGTTAAAGAGCTTACCAGCCAATTCTATCAGTTCATGGGCCCGATTCGAGCCGGTTTATCCAGAATTTCAAGGATACATGTAAGCAGCCCATGTCGATTGTGGATTTAGCGGCCTGTGTCCAGGAGGAAGGAGAGTCAACAACCCGCTGGGTGCGCCGAATCTCGGAAATTTTGCACTCATAAAACTGTATCAACGCCGATTCCGCGGTTATAACTTTGGAAAGCAACTGCCGGTTTACGCCTCTGAAGTTGAAATTGGGACGGATGAAGCGCCATTGTAACGATATGGGGACCCTCATGACTCCGTTAGTGAAGTATGCTGATTCTGATATTACCAAGGATCCCGAGTCTGATGATGACAAGACAGGGAAGGGAAAGAAGAGCAGCAACTCCACAGGGCAGCAACACAACGCGGCAGGTCATGGAAACGGAGGCAAGCGTAAAGCGGATAGCAGCGTGGACTTCGTGGCTAATACTAAAGCGCAGGACAAGGGCCAGCGACGAAAGGGTAAACCGTCAAATCGCGGTGGAGCTCCAAATCCTAACCCGGACCGCCTGACCTATCTGTTAAACCAGCCCTGTCCAAAGCACGGGACGAAGGAGATTCCAGCCAACCACCTTTGGAAGGATTGTTACATTATGCAGGAGTTCAAGAATTATAATGCTTTCCGATATGATCACGGATCAGGTGGTGGCTCAGGATCCGGATTCCATGGGCCGGGTCACGGTGGAGGAAATTCCTGTTCGGGCTTCAATAGTGATCAGGGTGGACATAACAATCAAAATAATCAGAATAGCCAGGGTGGTTACAACCAGCAGCAGCAGCAGTTGGGTTATCAGAGCAATCCAAAGCAGTTGAATAGCGGGCAATATCATGTATTCACCACTAGCTTGGATCAGCGAGACCGGAAGCTTCACAAGCGAGCGGGAAATTCTGTTGAACCGGCCGTGCCTCGTTATTTACGCTGGTCTGAACAGCCCATCATATGGAGCAGAGAGGATCACCCTCCCCGGGTTGACAATCCGGGTCAGCTAGCGTTGGTGGTGGCACCTCAGGTGGGAGGTTATAAATTCACCAAGGTGCTCATGGTTGGAGGGAGCAGTATTAATATCCTAAACTACGAGACCTTCCGCTGTATGGGGCTAACAGATAAGAATATTAAAACATCCAATATGGTATTCCATGGTGTGGTACCTGGTAAGTCAGCATATCCTGTTGGCAAGATAGCTCTGGAAGTGGCCTTTGGAGACAATCATGATTCCAGGTCAGAGACATTGACTTTTGAGGTGGTGAAAATCCGGAGCCCATATCACTCCCTATTTGGGCGGCCGGCTTACGCCAAATTTATGGCACGGCCCTGTTATATTTATTTGCAGCTCAAGATGCCGGGTCACAAGGGGACAATAACTATTCATGGAAGTCGCAAGATTTCTTTGGAGTGTGAAGAAGGCGATGCGGCCTATGTAGAGTCGGTTTGTGCCACGGAAGAGTTAAAGTACTACAAGGATAATGTTGATCCGGCGGACATGACTCCATTGAAGAAGCCAACTACAGAGCATGATCTGGCCCTAAAGTTCAAATCGGCAGCTGAGACTAAGCTTGTTGACTTTGTACCTGGCGATTCGTCCAAGCGATTCGATGTCGATTACTAACTTGGATACGAAATAGGAAAGCGCGCTCATCGAGTTCATCTGTGAGAATCAGGACATTTTTGCTTGGAAGCCTTCTGACATGCTAGGTGTACCGAGGGAACTCGCTTAGAACACTCTTAATGTCGATCCTAAGTACAAACCGGTGAATCAGTTTCTCCGCCGGTTTAACGAAGAAAGTTGCAAAGCTATTGGAGAGGAGGTGGCTAGGCTCTTAGCGGCTGGTTTTATTGTCAAAGTTTTCCATCCTGAATGGCTGGCTAATCCTGTGCTGGTCCTTAAGAAAAACGGCACCTGGCGCATGTGTGTGGATTACGCAGATCTTAACAAGGCTTGCCCAGCAGATCCTTTTGCCCTCCCCCGCATCGATCAGATTATTGATGCTACTGCGGGTTGTGAGCGTTTGAGTTTTCTGGATGCATATCCTGGTTATCATCAGATCAAGATGGCAGTTACGGACCAGGAGAAGACGGCGTTCATAACTCCCTTTGGAGCCTTCTGCTATGTATATATGCCCTTTGGGCTCAAGAGTGCCCAGCCAACTTATCAACGGTGTGTGCAGAATTGCCTTCATAAGAAGGTCGGCCGTAATGTGCATGCCTATGTTGATGATATTGTCGTTAAGTCAAGGGAGAAGGAGACTCTAGTTGATGATTTGAAGGAAACCTTTGATAACCTGCGGACATACAAGATGATGCTCAACCCGGCCAAGTGTGTTTTTGGTGTACCGGCAGGCAAGTTATTGGGTTTTCTGGTATCCAACAGGGGAATTGAGGCTAATCCGGAGAAGATCACAGCTATCACCTCCCTGGCTAAACCGAAGTGTATCAATGACGTTCAACGCTTGGCAGGCCGGATTGCCGCGTTGAGCCGGTTTATCAGCTGCCTCGGTGAGAAGGCGACCCCTTTGTATCAGATGCTGAAGAAAACAGATCAATTCTTCTGGAGTCCGGCTGCTGATAAAACGTTTGAGGATTTAAAGCGGCAGCTAGACAATCCGCCTGTTCTTGACGCTCCGACTAACAAGGAACCATTGCTACTATATGTGGAAGCCAATGCTCGTGCAGTCAGCGTAGCTATTGTGGTAGAGCGCAAAGAGGCGGGCAAGGAATATCCGGTTCAGCGTCTGGTTTACTATATCAACGAGGTGCTTATTGAGTCCAAGCAAAGGCACCCGCATTGGCAGAAGCTGGTGTATGGAGTTTTCATGGCAAGCCAGAAGCTTAAGCAATACTTCGAGGACATCCCATCACGATGGTTAGCTCTGCTCCTTTGGGAGATATAATTGAGCGAGGAGGCAATCGGCGGATTGCCAAGTGGGCTATAGAGCTTGGGCCACACGGGCTGAAATACGTGCCTCGGACGGCGGTCAAATCTCAAGCACTTGTAGATTTCATCAATGATTGGACGGAACTACAAGCACCTGAAGAAAAGTCGGATCACACCTATTGGACTATTCATTTTGATGAGTCTAGGCAATTGGAGGGCTCGGGGGCTGGAGTCGTGTTAACTTCCCCACGAGGTGATAAGTTCTGTTATGTTCTCTGCTTAATGTTCCCTTGTAGTAACAATGCAGCTGAGTACGAAGCTTTACTCCATGGTCTCCGGATGGCTAAGGAGATGAATCTCAGCCGAGTTAAGTGCTTCGGTGACTCGGACCTGGTGGCCCAACAAGTATCTGGCACTTGAGATTCCAAGGATCCGCTCATGGAAGCATATCGTCGTGAGGTGGATATTGTTGTAGGTCACTTCAAAGGATATCAAGTGGATCATGTGGACAGACGGAAGAACAAAGCGGCAGACGCTTTAAGCCGGTTGGGCTCTCAACGTAAACCGGTCCCGCCTAATGTCTTCTTGGATGTTCTGCATAACCCGTCTGTCAAGCTCCCTGGTGAAGAGGATTTGGCTATTCCTTATCCGGTGGCTCAATTGGTGGCGGCTCTTCATGTTATTCCGGATTGTTAGGTTCCTTATCTTGCGTACATTAACCGGGGCGAGTTACCAGAGGATGAGACTCTGGCCAGGCAGATAATCCGGCGATCCAAGTCCATGACTGTTGTCAATGGCAAGTTGCATCATTGCAGTGTGTCAGGGGCGTTTCAACGCTGTGTGTCTCCTGAGGAAGGCTGTGAAATTTTGCGTGAAATCCACGAAGGGGATTGTGGTCACCACGCTGGTTCAAAATCTCTGGTGGCTAAAGCGTTTAAATCACGGTTTCTATTGGTTGTTGCTCATCTTGATGTTGATTACTGGTTAGGCGATGTGATGGCTATCGAAGTTCTCAAGACGCAGCTCATGTGCCGCTCAAGAATTGAGGATGATTCCAATTACTTGGCCATTTGCGACACAGGGCTAGATATGGTTGGGCCTTTCAAAAGGTCCAAGGACAAGAAGACCCACCTTTTGGTGGCGGTTGACAAGTTTACGAAGTGGGTGGAAGCGGAGCCCGTTAACAAGTGTGATGCAGCCACGGCGGTACAATTCATCAAAAAGGTGATTTTCCGGTTTGGTTTTCCACACAACATCATTACAGATAATGGTACCAACCTGTCCAAGCGTGCTATGAAGGAGTTCTATGAACATGAGCACATTCGGCTTGACATTTCATCAGTGGCTTTCCCACAGTCCAATGGCCAAGCAGAGAGGGCTAACCAAGAGATCTTACGAGGTATCAAACCCCGGCTTATGGTTCCTTTGCAACGGACGCCGGGTTGTTGGTTTGAGGAGTTACCATCTGTATTATGGAGCATCAATACTACGCCCAACAGATCGACAGGATACACACCGTTCTTCATGGTCTACAGAGCGGAGGCGGTTCTCCCCAGTGATATCCGTCATGATTCACCTCGTGTAGCAGCTTATGTTGAAGCGGACAACGAGGTAGCACGGCAAGATGCTTTGGACCTGTTGGACGAGGAGCGTGACATCGCAGCTGCCCGTTCGGCGATTTACCAGCACGATCTTCGTCGCTATCACAGTCGCCGAGTTAGAAGTAGATCCTTTCAATAAGGAGATTTGGTGCTTCGACTCATCCAAGACCAGACTGATATGCACAAGCTATCCCCACCTTGGGAGGGACCTTTCGTGGTCAGCAAGAATCTGCACAATGGGTCATACTATCTGATCGATATTCAAGAGCATAAAGACTCACGCACGTCAGAGGAGGAGACCAACAGGCGGTGGAACATAGCTCATCTTCGGCCTTACTATACTTGAGCCATAGGCTCTATTTATGTACATATTATGACAATGTATATATTATGATCAATACAATAAACCGGAGCCTTAGCTAAAGCGGGGTCTCTGTTATTTTTACATCATGTGTGGTTACACGAAGTTTTTATCTTAAAGTGGCCTCCGGTTTACCCCTTGAGTTAGCTTTTTCAACAAGCTTTATATCATATTACTTGGGAGCTTGGTCGTGTCCTAACCAATGCAACACCTTTTGATAGGCGAAAGCCACAGAATCACTTGGGGACATGGTCACGTCACACCCGATCCACACCTTTTGATCTGCCTAAGGCCACAGAATCACTTGGGGGCTTTGGTCGAACCCGAACCATCGCTACACCACTTGATCGGCGTAATGCCACTGCATCATTTGGGGACCTGGCTGACTTGAACCATAGCTACGCCTATCGGGGGCTTGGTCGTGTACAACCATGGTAATGCCACTTGATCGGCTCAACAGCCTCTTTTTGCAAATAATTCTATCTTTGTTTTTGCTTGAAATTTGTTTCTCTTTTTGCATATTTCTCTTGTTGTGTTTTTAAACCGACAATTATTAAACCGGTTCGACTGTCAATTGACGGAACACGGTCAACTCTTAATCCGGAGACTCTTTGCCCGGTTTGATTTTTGATAACATCCTATTATGGAGTAACACCGGTGTTCATCGTAACCCGGAACGGTTTACCTGGTAAACCGACCTTATATTCACAGGAGCTGTTTTCTCCTCCTGCAGAATGGGTTTCTTAAAACTCCGTTTCAAGATTGGCACTGCCAACTTCATGCCCTACGATGGCAGGTATCATATATTTCCATATTTGATCATATGTTTAAATCTAAGATATTATCTTTGATTTTATATGCATAGATATTATGACCCGCCTGGTGATGCAACCACAGCGGCGTTTTAATCTTTTTGGCTACAGACAACAGTTTAAGATTGATGATTCAACGGAAGCATAAGTTGCAATAAGTATGCACGAAGGCATATCAAAACCAAGTGTGGCAGCTAGTCTATTACAAGACAACACGGTGCCCAGATAAGATAATTGTTTTCTGCGTAACATAAAGAAGCAGTAATTTAAACCGGCTTCCGGTTCATGCTTGATCGCCAGCTTGGCTTGATGGTTGCGTGTCATCTTGCGCCGCTTCAACCTCTGCTTCCCTACCCAGCGGCTAGAAATCAACAGTTGTCTAGTCGATTTGCATTAATTCTTGAAATACAGCTTCATCATTGATCAGCAATGACGGTTCAATGTCAGGAGCATAAGTATGCTTACGGATTGGAGGTATCAGGTTCTCCGCTTCAGGAATTGGTGCAGCCACTCGTTTGTTTTGACCATCGTATTGGGCTTGATAGTGAGACAAATCTGCCTCTTCAACCAATTGACAAGCCAGTGGGCGCACTTCCCGGTTTATAGCTCGGAAATCTTCGCTGAATTCTGTCCGTCTTCCTTCAAGTTTGGGAAACCCTGGGCCGCTTCAACAGGATCAAAATACGGCACCCATGTTTTTGCCCGGATTAAGGCATTTATAGCACCGGTTCTAGCAGCAGATTTCCTTAACTCTTCAACCCGGGCAGGAAGCATTGACTACCTTTTAATAGTATCCGGGATCAAGGTCGGCGCCGGGTTGTTGTGAGAAGCAGTGCAGATGATCCGTTGCGCACAAGTATACAGTTGCTCTATCAATGAATAGGCGGCTTTCAATTTCTTCCGCACATCTGATCCTAAGTGACCAATACGTGTCCCTGTATCATTCAAAGGGTCAGTAAACCGGCAGTTACATGAGAAGGCCTCATTACTTTAGAAATAAAGAAGGCTTACCAAAGACATATGTGGTCATGGCATGCACTTGCCGTTTTACACTGGTCAGTTCATACACCACCGGTTTGAGTGCAGCCTCAGCCTTTTCTGCCCGTTGAGTTAAAGCGGCTTTTTCAGTGGCCCAATCCACCCGTTCTTTGTTGAAACCTTCTTTAAGCTTTTCCATGACGCTTAAAGCGCTGGTTAATTCATTTTTGGCATTGGAGGTTTCATCTTGTTGGGACTTCAGATTTTCTTGCAGATCGGTGATTTGACTTTCTTTCTTGCTCAGATCAGCCTACATACAGATAATCATTTGATAAAGATTACGGTGCAGAATTGAAGTACCAACCACATAACAAGTTATGCCCTCGGTACTTGGGGGCTAATGCATATTTGCTTTTCATCCTACAATTTCTATATAAAGTCCCAAGCTCAATACAAGTATTCAACTTGGCACTCGGGGGCTAATGCATATTTGCTCTGTCCTTGAGTGACACTAGAATTTTTACTGAATAAAGTCCCGGTTTAACTACATTAAGTTGAACCGGCCCTTGGGGGCTACTTTCCCAAAGTACAGTTGCGTTAAAGTTCACGTTGGAAAGTCCCGATTTAAGTTGATATCTTAAAACCATCACTTGGGGGCTATTGGAGTTGACAGACTGAAATATACAAGCAGAGAGTCATATGGAATTTACCTCATATTTGTCCTTCATCATATTTACCAGACCGGCTTCATAATCACGGCTGGTATATAGCCGATTCAGGTAGCCGGAATGAAGATCTTGGTTGTTCAGAGCGGCATAAGTGGCCAAATTGGCATTCCATTTGCCTTTGCCAAGTGCGGCGAATTCATCTTTGGGAGTGTGCTTAGATAAAGCGACAGGATTGCCTGGCTCGGAACGACCAACGCCAGTAATAACAACATCATCATCTTTGGCTTCACCGTTCCGCAGTGGGGTCGCCGGTTTATCAGTATGCTTTGCCGGGCACGTTGTTTTGTCAGTCTGGACAGGACTTGTGGGTTGATTAAAAGGGCCTGTGGTATCAACATGTGCCTCTTCAGCAGGAATATCATGATCTTGCGATGGTGGGTCGTTCAGCACATCATCGTAGATGTGTTCTTTGGGATCTGGTATTTTGACCGGTTCAGGAGCGTCGTCTTCTTCTGCTGCTTTGTCCAGACGAGCTTTCTTGCTTGGCCTAGGCTTAGCCCTGAAAGGAAAAAGACGGATCAGTCCAGTGAATATTGAAAGTGATATATCAAGCAACATTATCAGGAATATGGCTCACCCAAGCACCGTTTTGAGTGGTGGGAGCTGGGTGGTGACGACTTCATGGGAAGAAGAGTGAGAAGTGCCACGATAATCGGAGTCGAGATGGATTAAGAGGTTGACGAAAACAACCCGCTTTAGGATAAGCATTGACGAAACAGTTAGAGACCTCTGAACGGCATTTCCAAATCGGACTGTTCGGTAAACCGGCGGAGGTAACTACCTGGCCGCTGTGCCGGTTGTGCGGCGAGGTTCATGTTGTTGTGTCTTCATAATAAAGTTTCGGTCCAAATAAGCAAGAGGATGAGAAAATTTAACTTTCCGGTTTGCCCGACGGATTTTTAGTGAAGGCAAAGGGTTTGAATCGGAAGAAAGAGTGATTACCTCTACAACATCAGCGTGACTGACTTCAGCGTCATCCTGGCAATAATCATTATCAATAAGGCATGTGAAAAATAAACCAAGTGAGTCAAGCTCTACCTCAAGGTCCGGATTACCCACATCATCGTCAGCTGGTGGATCGGAGGATGCGGTGGTTCTTTTCCTATTGGCCGGTTTCTTCAAAACTCTGGTTTTGGGCCGGGTTGTCTTCTTCGGTTTCTCTTGTGGAGGATTCTTGCTCCAAGATGGATCATCGCCCTGTTTGAAAGATGTTAATGACAACCAAGGGTGTTTAAGATATGAGTCTTACGACTGGCGGTTTGTTAATGGCAGAAAAGGGAGGTAGGCCGGTTTGAGCGCAAGCAACTTCCGGTTCATTTAATATCTTCTTAACAGCCTCGATGAAATTCTTCATCATCATTTGGATCTCAATATGCCGTAGAGGGTCTTTTACGTCTCTGTGTATTTGCACATCAAACCGGGCCTTGGGCTTAAGGGCAATATACTCCAAGATATCCAGCAGCGAGCAAGGTCGACTCCTGTCAACCTATTAGCCATGAAGGCCCTGAGCTTGGATAATTGAGGAGCATATTTGCTTCTCTCCTTAGCAGTCAGTCTCTGAGGGAAGGGATGTGTGTTGCTT
The DNA here is from genome assembly GCA_021605145.1 of Aegilops bicornis. NCBI lineage: Eukaryota > Viridiplantae > Streptophyta > Magnoliopsida > Poales > Poaceae > Aegilops > Aegilops bicornis. The sequence continues at coordinate 103,840,493 of CM038675.1, read as the reverse complement.
AGCCACTCCGGACGATAACCTGGCAAGGGATTTTCTCCATCAGGCGAGGTATCTTTGCAGTAAAACCATGTTGAATTCCACTCTTTGGGATGGCTGTGAAGTTTGGCATGAGGGTAAGTGACTTCTTTCCTCTTTTGAATCGCCACACCACCTAACTCGGTATTGGGACCGTCAGTAAATTCGGTGCAGCGTTTCAGATGGAAGCAATCTCTGAATAATTCAACTGTGGGCTCCTCTTGAAAGAACACCTCACAGAGCACTTGAAAGTGACAGATATTGATAACGGAGTTGGGGCCAATATCTTGTGGACGCAGTTGGAAGTTGGCCAAGACATCCCAATAAAACTTTGAACCGGGCGGACTGAAGCCCCGGCCTAGATGGTCAGCAAAAACAACAACCTCTCCATCTTCAGGTTCTGGAGGACATTCTGGGCCAGGGACCCTCCAGTGAACGACATCGTTTTTGCCTAAAGCCCCGGTGTTGACTAGGTTATTCAGTTGAGTCTCGGTCACTCGAGAAGGGACCCAGTTGCACTCGTACACTTGCTTGGCCATGGTGCAACCTGCAAAGCAATAATACTGGTTCAACAATATGTTGGAAGGGTATATATTGATGCATTCATTGCTAAACCGGAAGCAGTTACTTATAAACGGGAGTTCTGCAAAGTGGCAATACTTAGCTAGGGAATGTTGGCGGTTCAACAAGGGGACTAATGGTATATACCGAGTTATCAATTTTTCTACAAAGTTAAACCACCTCGTCTACAATAATGAAGAGTCAAGATTGCGGATGAGTAGGTGTGCGAAAACAGGTTTCACAAAATTACATACAGTTTTGGATCTGGAACATGTTCAGAAAAGAGATAAATATTCAAGGTCCAAAGGGGAGCAGATGCTGAATCAATGAGCAAGGAGACAGAGAGATCTATGGTCCTGAGATGCGCAAGTGAAAACGGATTATAAAAACTACCGCTACGCAGAACAAAGATTCACAGACTCGTCTAAAGTTTATCATATGAACAGGAAGCAAGTGACGAACGCTGAAGAACATGGAAACCCTAGAACAGATCTATGATGAAAAAGATAGAAGACTTACCGGAGCCGAGGAATGAATGGAAGATCGCCGCCATGCTCTGGTGTATTCAGGGTGATGCAGTGGCCAAAGTTGGTGCAGAAGTCGACGGCGGCGGCGGAGCTCCAAAGCTGGACGACGCGAGGAAGACGGAGCAGAGGGGCGTGAAGGGGAAAAAGAAATGACCCTCCGGTCTTATTTATAAAGCAAGGGACATGTGTCAGGCGCGAAAATCAAGGGGCCGCGAGTTTGGAAATGGAGCTATCACCTCGATTATCGCAGATCTATTAAACAAAAAAGGTACCGTAGATAGCTTTTATGACAGGTGAAGTCACGCCGGTTTACGACGACCAGAGAAGATGACATCATTGCGGTTCACCAGACTACACAAAGATGCTGAACATGAAGTTTTTTGCTAAGGATTGACATGAACCTGTTCAAATCAATCTGGGGCCTAATGTTGGGGACATTACTACTGGGTGTAAACCGGCCAGGACAGGCCGGGTTAACTTCATCAGTAGTTGAGTGTGTTAAAGCCCAAGTAGGCAGATAAGGACTCAAGGCCCATAGCAGTTCGGGGCATGTAGTCGTAATCAAGGCGTCGATGTAACTTGTATTGTAAGTTAGGAATAGTAGACACCGAGCCGGGTACATCTATGAACCAGCATCGGGACTCTGTGAACCGAACGGGCACCACCCATGTATATAAGGGGACGACCAGGCGGCGGTTCAAGGACAACAGACAACAACTCGAGACTTAGGCGAAGCTTGTTTGCTCCATACTCATTGAAACCCCATCAATTCCATCACAACTAGACGTAGGCTTTTACCTTCATCGAAGGGGCCGAACTAGTATAAACTCTCTTGCGTCCTTGTGTCCGCTTTAACCCCTTCCAGTTAACCCGTAGCGATGGCTCCACGACTAAGTCCTTTCATGAGGACATCTGCCGTGACAAAACCATGACACCTTCCTTGAAGGCACACACTTCTTGGTGCTCAGATACATTTTCCACTGTGTGATGCAAAGTGGTCCACCTCTGAATGAAATCCCTTAGAGTTTCACTCGGTTTCTATACGCAATGTTGTAATTCTGTTAACCCTGCTGGTCACTTGCAAGTGCCCTCAAAAGTTCTGACGAACACTCGGGCAAGCTCTTCCCAACTGAATATACTGCCAGGGGCTAACTGAGTCAACCACGCTCTGGCTGATCCTTCCAACATCAGAGGAAGATTCTTCATGGCCACTTCATCATTACCGCCACCAATCTGCACAGCCACTCGGTAATATTCAAGCCAAGTTTCAGGCTTGGACTCTCGAGTGAACTTGTTGACTCCAGTCGCCAACCTGAAGTTGGGAGGAATCACTGCAGCCCTAATGGCTCTGCTGAAACATTCTGGACCCAAAAAATGAACGCTGCTGCCAGTCGGACGATCTCTGTCAAGGTCCTCCCCGTGCGCTCTGTTTCGGTCGACTAGACCTTGAATGAGAATAGTCCTCGCATCAAAGCCTGGCTCTCTTGGGTCGACCGCTACTCTGCGCTCGCCACTGTGAAGGCGTCTGTCATCGTATTGCCGAGGCACATATGATCGTGTGGGCACTCGGAGGAGGTGTGGGCACTCGACGACGGTCGTCGCGGCCGAGTCGGTGAACATACTGCCCATGATTCCTGTACTGATTCTGCTGATGCCCACGACCTTCATGCCGTAGGGGCGATCTTGTGCTGTGGGCCGACTGAAGTGTATCCGCCACCATGGATCTGCTGTGAATCCTATTCCATGACTGAGAATTTGTTGTGTTATGTTCTCCTGCTGCCCGGAGTAAGGCCCGGATCTGCATCAAACCTCTGCCAGCCTCCGACTGGGAAGGCTGAATTGACTCTGCTATTCGGGCCGCAGCTGTGAGATTTTGAATCGGAGTGCAGTATACCTTAGGTTGAGGTGGAAAAAGCTGTCATCGACTGGACTCAGGGATCCGCTCTCGAGCACGTTCGTCGAGTGCGTGCTGGAAGTTCTCCAGTCGAGTGCACTCAGCCAAATTAGCTAGGCGCACCTCTTCGAAGGCCCGAGCCTCGGGGGTTTCTCCAACGATGGTCATGTGGAGTGCATCCATGTTGCAGCGACGAAGTTCTTCTCTCTGCTGTGAAGAGAGGGGTTTGGGACGGTACTCCTCGTGAACGCGCGACGGATCGCCGCCACCATCACCGCCATTGTCGCGGCGGAAACCAGGCGGACTACATGGTCCATCGACCATCAAGACTTCAGCCGCAGGGTCGCTGCTATCGCACTCGAATGCGGTCTCGACGGAGCCAGTCGAACAGGTCGTAGAGAGTTTCGCCGAGCTCGATTGCCGCGACTTGATGGGTGGCCGAATGATGAGCCACCACATGTTTCACCCATCGCTGAAGCCGCGAACGACCGGATCGCTTGCGATGGCGAACAGCGGGGAGAGAATACACCACGGGAGCCGACCGATACTGGGTCGATGGCTGCCGGAGAAGGACGCCGCGTACGCACGCGCGAAAGTGCGTCGCCCCTCTGACGGGGAGCTCCTCGATGTCAAGTGGGGCTTCCTGAAGCCAGGAGTACTCGTCGGCGATGAAGACGAGCGCGCCGAGATGGATCTCGCGGCCCTCAGCCAATCCACCGCCAGAAACCATGATGATGAGGATCGAAAAAATCGCAACTTCACCAACAAGTCGCTAAGACACCTGTCGCACGGAGGGCGCCAACTGTCCTGGTCCTAAGACTGCAATAGAATGGGGTGTAGGTATGGAGAGGCAAGATCTCAGCTATGGTGGAGTTGTACACACAAGATTTACGAGTTCAGGCCCTTCACAGTGGAAGTAAAATCCCTACGCCTCGGTGCCCGGAGGTGGTCGATTGGGTTATATGTGTGTGGTGTGACAGGGGGTGCGAACCCTTGAGCCAGAGGAGGGGGTGGCTTATATAGATTCCGCCAGGACCCCAGCCATCCTCCATTACAAGGGGTTCAATGTACATAAAGACGGGGCGTTACTGATAACGCCAGCCATAAGTGCTACTCCCTCCGTCCGGAAATACTTGTCATTGAAATGGATGTATCTAGATGTATTTTAGTTCTAGATACATCCATTTCTATCCATTTTGATGACAAGGAATTCCGGACGGAGGGAGTATTAATGATCTTAAAGACTACGAGTGAACGCCTGACCGTTGCAGTGATGAGTGACTCCTGGTCTTCAGTAGGTCGAGTGGTTTCTTGTATGGTCGAGTGACATCGGGTAGGAGGGGTACCCGAGTGATATGATTGGTCGAGTGGATTGCAATTGACACCTTTGACTGGGGATTCCTTGTTGTCTCTTGGACTTCACTGCTTCTAGGGTAGTGACCTTGCGTAGGGCGTATAGGTCAGGTCTATGACCCTACCCTAGGTATGTATCCTCATCACCCCCCTTTTCCTGCTCCTCCTCTCTCCCTTCCTTCCCTTCTCCTACTCCTACAAGGAAAGGAGGAGTCCTACTCCCGGTGGGAGTAGGACTCCCCCATTGGCGCGCCCTCCTCCTGGTCGGCCGCCTCCCCCCTTGCTCCTTTATATACGGGGGCAGGGGGCACCTCTAGACACACAAGTCGATCTGTTGATCTCTCCCAGCCGTGTGCGGTGCTCCCATCCACCATATTCCACCTCAGTCATATCGTAGTGGTGCTTAGGTGAAGCCCTACGTCGGTAGCGACATCATCACCATCATCACACCGTCGTGCTGACGGAACTCTCCCGTGAAGCTTTGCTGGATCGGAGTTCGTGGGACGTCATCGAGCTGAACGTGTGCTGAACTCGGAGGTGCCATACGTTCGGTACTTGGATCGGTCGGATCATGAAGACGTATGACTACATCAACTGCGTTGTGCTAACGCTTCTGCTTTCGGTCTACGAGGGTACGTGGACTCACTCTCCCCGCTCGTTGCTATGCTTCACCATGATCTTGCATGTGCGTAGGATTTTTTTTTAAATTACTACGTTCTCCAACAGACATTGCTTCTGCTCCTTTTGATTGCTCAACTCCAGACCCCTCTGTTGTTGGGCATCCAAGAGAGCATTGACATCAGCATACAAACTGTCATAATTTTCCTGTAGTTTCTTCTTCTCTTCTGTCAGGTTGTGAATTGCAAAGGAACTCTCTAGATTGTCATTGGTCCTAGCTGACTTACTCTCCTCATACATATCCCATAACTTGGCCAATGCCTTCTCCATTGAGTCTAGCCATTCAAAATCAATCCATTGAATTACTCCACAATTTATGCCTTCCTATAAAATAAACAATAAAACAATAAAGAATCATCTAAGTGAGTAGGATGAAGACCACTGTTAAGTGTCATACTCAATAAGCAAACATGTTCAGGGTTCTAATATGTGCAACAAACATATCACACAGCAAACAAATAAACAATGACCACTGTTAAACAAGTAATTAAGCACTGACCATAATAAACAATGAGTACCATCCACTCCTTTGGATAAAACAAGTTAAACAAAGACTAAGCACTTAACCAAGCTTAACAACTTGATAAACAAAGCAGTAATCACTAACCACAATAAACAATGTGTACCATCTGATGACAAGGCATGTCAGATAAAGTTCAACAAAGACCAAACTAAACAAAGCTTAACAACTACGTAAACAAAACATTAAGCAATGAAGACCTTCCTTTATAAAGAATCATACCTTCTTAACACATCCTAGAGACCTCCCGCCGCTGTTCATCCATTCAAATGCAATAAAGCGCTCGGCCGGCTCGCCGTGTTCGCACAAAACATTCACATCTGCGTCAGTGCCATTGAAATTCGGATCGTGCATCGTAGCTGGAAGCTGCGGAAGCAAGCAAAGATAAACCTAGGTTCAGCTCGAGCTCATTCACAAAATCCCCAGTTCACTATCCCTAACCCTAACCCTAGCTATAGCAAGCTGACCTTGATGATGCCACCACAGGAGGAGGAGATGTTCTTGACTGAATCCTTAGTGGTCTCGTCGCTCCACGACACCATGGCCATGGGGGAGCAGCAGAACGGCGGTCGGCGGTGTGGCGGCGTCGGGGGAGGAGAACATAGTGACGAGAGGAGAGGGAGAGGCAGAGAAGAGAGCTGGATCGAGCCGGTTTCTATTGGTGGACCGGCACTGTAGCACCGTTAGATGGCGTCAGCTCGCGGCCGTGACACCACGTCGACAAGACAGGGTCCCACCTGTCATAGTAGTGCTTAAACTGCCCGAACAGGAGGTTTGGTGCTTTCTTCAAAAGATTAGAAAAAAAATTAGTGTTTTCTGCAGAAAAAATGTAGAAGAGTGTTTTCTGCAAACCTAAGCTGAAATGTGGTGGTTTTCTGCAATTCACTTGTATACAATGCTTGGGGCCTACCAGACATGTTTCTACAGAGGCGCACAAAGCAACGGTATTATTGATGTGCTCATCGTTTCCTCTTTTGTTCAGCTGCTGGTTTCTCAGTTCTGAAGTATATTATTTGGATGCGAGCTCACTGTTTCTTTCTAGTCAAATAAATCATTTTTCCCCCTTTGAAGATCAAACTGAAAAATAAAGTTTTTGTACAAGATAGAGCTATGTTTAGGATGCATTTTTGGTTTGCAATTTTCACTATATGTCTCATGATTACATCGCTTATTGGAAACATTGCTGACGTTGGTTCGGCTGGGCCGGTTTTAGCTTAGTATGTTCTGCTAGTAGTCACCAATTTATTTACTTCTAAAGCGACATCTTAAGGGTGGGCGGCACTCGAATTTACCGTCCGGTAGCGAAACGATGGTCATAACTATGTTTTGGTTAATTAAGTGTAACATCAATGTGGACCTTCACTGCCTAAGAACTGACATTGAAACTATGAGCTCCTATAAATCGGCAACTGTGTTGAAGGCTAGCTGTTGTGTATTTTCAAGCCAGATTTTTTTCTTAATTATTAGTTAGAGTTGTTACAACAGGCACAGTCTAACTATTGGCAAAACGGTCAACTGATAATGAACGCAAGAACAATATAAGAAGCACTAACCCGCAGCTGGAGGGACTCAGTTCTTTGTTGTTGCTGGTGTACGGTACGATACCTTCTGGGCGCTAAGTTTGGATGACCAGTAGAGAAGTACCGAGAATTTGTTCCTCCTGAAATCTTGAATATGCACAAATTGGGTGGAAAATTTTATCTGTTGTCTGATCTTTTGTCCCTTTTTCTTCAGATTTGACGGAGTTGTAATCTGACCAGCATTCTTGAGTCCATAGTGGTTTGTGATTTCAATATTGTGCATTTTTTCCATCTGTGATTGCTTTTCTTGCTTACAAGACAGACACGACAATCTAAAGGGCTTCACTTTGCAGTGATAATGTCTATGTGTGTTTCTTCCTTTGATGCTACTTCTTGCTTGGGTTAGTCCAACCAGTGGCGTGGCTGTTCCATGGCTATTAAAAGTTCGTATCAATCAACACCCGTGCTAATGCTAACTGATGTACTCCATATTTTTAAAGTGACCTATTTAAAAACTAGTTAGAGTAACTATAACAAGGAAAATCTAACAAATGGCCAACCCAAGACAAGCACTGAAGCACTATACCGTAAGCAGCATGGAGCCTGAGCCGGTTGCTTGTTATTGTGGAGCACGGTTTCATCATAGTATAATAACTAGTAATGCCCGCGCAGCGACACGTCGCGCCCTGCCGATACGTCGTGGTTGTAAATTTTGTCCTTGTTACATGCATATAAGCAAACTGAAAATGATACATTTATCGTCACTATGCTTGGTGCATATTAAGGAACATGCAGCACATCTTGATACATTTCTACTAAGATCAAACATGGTAAATCAGCAACTTGAGGAGGATACATTTATTATTAGCATGAATGCTACATCCTATAAAATTGAAAATACACGTTAACACTTCTGTAGTATACTAAAAGCATTACACTTATTGGTAGCTTCGGTCATTAGTGCAGCCTCCTACGGGATTGGTGCTTGTGATGAAGTGATATATAGCTTTTGCATATTGTTGCATGCGATCTAAGTTGCATCAGATAATGGATCTCAAGTTTGTCGAGGATGGATATGTATTGGTATGACGTCAGAGAAATTGGTTGCATATCATTGCTAGGAGCTTGGCCTGTCTTGTGAATTCATTTTCTTGAGCGGTTATCTGCCGACGTGTTGATAACCCACAAGTGTAGGGGATCGCAACAGCTTGCGAGGGTAGAGTATTCAACCCAAATTTATTGATTCGGCACAAGGGGAGCCAAAGAATATTCTTAAGTATTATAAGTTGAGTTGTCAATTCAACCACACCTGGATAACTTAGTATCTGCAGCAAAGTATTTAGTAGCAAAGTAGTATGATAATAAAGGTAACAGTGGCAAAAGTAAAGATAATAGTTTTGTAGTAATTGTAATAGTAGCAACGGAAAAGTAAATAAGCGAAGCACAATATGTGAAAAGCTCATTGGGATTGGATCGGTGATGGATAATTATGTCGGATGCGATTCCTCATGTAATAGCTATAACATAGGGTGACACAGAACTAGCTCCAGTTCATCAATGTAATGTAGGCATGTATTCCGAATATAGTCATACGTGCTTATGGAAAAGAACTTGCATGACATCTTTTGTCCTACCCTCCTGTGGCAGCGAGGTCCTAGTGGAAACTAAGGGATATTAAGGCCTCCTTTTAATAGAGAACTGGAACAAAGCATTAGCACATAGTGAATACATGAACTCCTCAAACTACGGTCATCACCGAGAAGTATCCCGATTATTGTCACTTCGGGGTTGTCGGATCATAACACATAATAGGAGACTATAGACTTGCAAGATAGGATCAAGAACTCACATATATTCATGGAAACATAATAGATTCAGATCTGAAATCATGGCACTCGGGCCCTAGTGACAAGAATTAAGCATAGCAAAGTCATAGCAACATCAATCTCAGAACATAGTGGATACTAGGGATCAAACCCTAATAAAACTAACTTGATTACATGGTAAATCTCATCCATCCCATCACCGTCCAGCAAGCCTACGATGGAATTACTCACGCACGGTGGTGAGCATCATGAAATTGGTGATGGAGGATGGTTGATGATGACGACGGCGAATCCCCTCTCCGGAGCCCCGAGCGGACTCGAGATCAGCCCTCCCAAGAGAGATTAGGGCTTGGCGGCGGCTCTGTGTTGTAAAAGCGATGAAACTTCTCTCTGATTTTTTCTCCGTGAAAGCGGAATATATGGAGTTGGAGTTGAGGTCGGTGGAGCATCGGGGCCCACGAGGCAGGCGCGCCCGGGAGGCGCGCCCCCACCCTCGTGGACAGGGTGTGGGCCCCTGGCCTTGATTCTGTCTTGATATTTTTATATTTTCCAAAAGTTATCTCCGTGGATTTTCAGGTCAGTCCGAGAACTTTTATTTTCTGCACAATAAACAACACCATGGCAGTTCTGCTGAAAACAGCGTCAGTCCGGGTTAGTTTCATTCAAATCATGCAAGTTAGAGTCCAAAACAAGGGCATAAGTGTTTGGAGGAGTAGATACGTTGGAGACGAATGAACTCCCCCTAAGCTTAAACCTTTGCTTGTCCTCAAGCAATTCAGTTGATAAACTGAAAGTGATAAAGAAAAACTTTTACAAACTCTATTTGCTCTTGTTGTTGTAAATATGTAAAGCCAGCATTCAAGTTTTCAGCAAAGATTATGAACTAACCATTCTCACAATAACACTTAGGTCTCATGTTTACTCATATCAATGGCATAATCAGCTAGCGAGCAATAATAATAAAACTCGGATGGTAACACTTCCTCAAAACAATCATAATATGATATAACAAGATGGTATCTCGCTAGCCCTTTCTGAGACCGCAAAACATAAATGCAGAGCACCTTTAAAGACCAAGGACTGACTAAACATTGTAATTCATGGTAAAAGAGATCCGATCAAGTCATACCCAATATAAACTAATAGTAATGAATGCAAATGACGATGTGCTCTCCGGGTGCTTTTTAATAAGAAGGATGATGACTCAACATAAAAGTAAATAGATAGGCCCTTCGCAGAGGAGAAGCGAGGATTTGTATAGGTGCGAGCTCGATTTTAAAATAGAGATGAATAATATTTTGGGCGGCATACTTTCACTGTCAACGCAACAACTATGAGATGGCGATATCTTCCATACTACATGCATTATAGGTGGTTCCCAAACAGAATGGTAAAAGTTTATACTCCCCCACCACCAACAAGCATTAATCCATGGCTTGCTCGAAACAACGAGTTCCTCCAACTAACAACAGCCCTGGGGGAGTTTTGTTTAATTATTTTGATTTGATTTGATCTTTTTGGATCATGGGACTGGCATCCCGGTTACCGGCCCATTCTCGTGAATGAGGAGCGGAGTCCACTCCTCTTGAGAATAACCCACCTTGCATGGAAGATACGGACATCCCTAGTTGAAACATGAGCTGCTCGAGCATAAAAAACAGAATTTCATTTGAAGGTCTGGAGTTTGGCACATACAAATTAATTTGGAACGACAGGTAGATACCGCATATAGGAAGGTATGGTGGACTCATATGGAACAACTTTGGGGTTTAAGGAGTTTGGATGCACAAGCGGTATTCCGCTTAGTACATGCAGTGAAGGCTAGCAAAAGACTGGGAAGCGACCAACTGAGAGAGAGACAACAGTCATGAACATGCATTAAAATTAATTTACACCAAGTACAAGCATGAGTAGGATATAATCTACCACGAACAGAAATATCGTGAAGGCTGTGTTGATTTGTTTCAACTACATGCATGAACATGTGCCAAGTCGAGTCACTCAATTCACTAAAAGGAGGATACCATCACATCATACCACATCACAATCATTTTAATAGCATGTTGGCACGCAAGGTAAACCATTATAACTCATAGCTAATCAAGCATGGCATAAGCAACTATGATCTCTAAATGTCACTTCAAATATGTTTACTTCATAATAAGCTGAATCAAGAATGATGAACTCATCATATTTACAAAAACAAGAGAGGTCGAGTTCATACCAGCTTTTCTCATCTCAACCAGTCCATCATATATCGCCATTATTGCCTTTCACTTGCACGACCGAACGATGTGTATAATAATAATGGTGCATGTGCATTGGACAAAGCTGGAATCTGCAAGCATTCAACTCAAGAGAGAAGACAAAGTAATATGGGCTCTAAGTTAAATAAACAATCATGCATATGAGAGCCACTAAACATTTTCAATATGGTTCTACTCTCGACCCCCAAAGGAAAGAAAGGAAAATAAAACTATGTACACGGGAAAGCTCCCAACAAGTAAAAGAAGAACGAGAAATCTTTTTGGGTTTTCATTTTAATTTCTACTACAAACATGGAAATTAAACTAACTAATTTTTTTAGTTTTTCTTAAGATTTCTTAAGCACACAAGAAGAAAACTTGGAAAAGAAATTAAACTAGCATGGATAATACAATGAAAGAGTATGAGCACTGACACCTAGAATAGCGTGTGAACATGAATATAAAGTCGGTGAGAAATACGTACTCCCCCAAGCTTAGGCTTTTGGCCTAAGTTGGTCTAATGCCAAGGGTAGCCTGGCTACTATCCGTAGTTGTAACTGGGGTCGTACTGAGATGCAGCAGCAAATGCATCCTGAGCCGCGGCATGTTGGCGAGCCGCCTCCGCTCTCCCCTTGTGTTCAGCTGCCTCCTCCCTGGTAACAACATATCTTCGTTTTGCCCGGTAATCAAAAAGGAAAGGAGCAGGGAGAGTAACATGGACAAGGCTACATCTATCAAAGATTAGTCGATACTGAAGGAATTGTTCGTTCCTCACAAGAAAATGATGTTTGACCATCACATCATAATCTAAATAAGCAGGAGGCAATTTCATATCCCCCTCTCGTGGGGCTATACCAAGATAATTGCCACACGGGTCGCATAAATTCCTCCAAATAAATCTCCAGCCCTACCATTATTATGCAACCTACATGCACTATTGCCCCCAAGTTATTATCTTTATTACATAATACAGCACTCTTGAGGACACAAAGATCAGGAACACACATGTGACATGCTTCATCTTTACCGTTAATCTACCAATGAAGAGAGCAAAATAATGTATAGCAGGAAAATGAATGCTCCCTATGGTAGCTTGTGCTATGTCCCTAGATTCTCCCACAGTAATACTAGCAAGAAAGTCTTTATATTCAGATTTGTGGGGGTCATTAACAATGCCCCACTGCGGGTGTTTGCAAGCAGTTGTAAAATCTTCCAAGTCCATGGTATAAGATTTATCATAAATATCAAACAGGACACTCTGAGAATTACGTGAAGATTTATATTTAAACCTTCTCACAAATGAATCAGTCAATTGATAGTACTGAGGACACTTATCTTGTAAGAAGTCCTCAAGATCAGCATTACGCACATATGTGTCAAATTCATCCTTGATGCCTGCATTGACCATAAAATCGTCTGATGGCCACTCACAAGCTCGCACTTCTGCGTCCCTCGGTGGTTCATCGTCTTGTTCACGCATAGCATGCCTAGGTCCTTTCTTTATTGAGGAACCACATTGGTACATTCTCCTAGACATATTTCTTTTTCTGAAAAATTTCTGAAATTTTAGTAACTTCAAAATAAAAGTGAATCTTATATTTACTAATTGGAAGCACCATACGAGCCTCCACGTTAATCGTTAAAAACTGTTTACAAATGACCGTTAGATCTTAATTTTGCGTCTAGGATTGAATGGATTTTTTATGGAAGGATTTAAGAGATATGGTTTTCTCATGTTGCACGCGATACATTTACAGGGCAGATCCAATCAGCCCAAGAGTCCATGCGAGGTACACTGTGGTAGGTTCCATCATTTTTTGCAGTACGTAGATTTACAAGGGATATCCAATCACGCCAAGAGTCCATGCAGGGTAATCTAGGAAGGAAACGTGGCAACTCAAAAAAAACATGGGCGCAGGCATGACGTAGCTAGCAATATATGTATCATTGAAACTCTGAAAAAAATATGGAGAGACGTGATTCACCTAGCTAGCTGATAATCTTCATGTTGCAAAAAAATGATGGATCAACATTGTTCATCTAGCTAGCTGAAAATCTGCATAGATTGCAATTGGTACCTCTAGGTATAGATATGTGGACTAAATTTTCTCATTCAGATATCACCATGCACACAACTAAAACGTATATATAGTTATATTATACCAGTTCCATCAATAAATCATACTTAATTAAATATATACTCCCAAATTTCTATGCGAGAACGCACGTAGTATTATCTGAAAATATAAAGAAATTAATGTTCAAAAAGTTATAAATCTAGGATTATAATTAAAAAATTAAAACTGCTACCCACAGATTCAGATGTCAAGTAATGTAGGGTAAGTTTTCCTTTTGTGGAAAGGAATGAGTTCCATATGTTAGATATGTAAGGAATAAGCGCAAAAAAATACCATTTAATTAATAAAAATATGTGAAGTAATAGTAGCCAAAATGTGAGATGTGAGTCGAGGTAAATTGTCGGTGTACTAGAGTAGGGGTACCCTAGTATCCCGAACTCGTGCACGGGCAGTCGCAGCACCCCGCGGCAGGGCTGGCCTAGTGACCGCCAAGGTCCTCCGTGGTTCCTTTGGAGCCATTCAAGAACAAAGTACTCAAGGCCCCGGCAAGAGGAGCTTGCCGGGAAGGCCACTCAAGGCACGAAGGAAACAAGACCCCGGCAAGAGGAGCTTGCCGGGAAGGCTCGGTGAGCGACAAGCTCCCGAGTGCGACAAGGGTTCAGCCGCGGCAAGCAACTCTCTTCATCTCCGCTCCAGCTCATCCACCAACGTGTCGCCATGGGGCCATTCCAGGCGTGCGTGTCAAGAGGCTGTGCAGCCAGCGGGGAGCAGCAGCGATAGCGGCACGACAAGCTTACCATCGTGGAAAGCGGTGGTGCACTTCTGATCCCTGTTGCCTTTGTTTAGGCGACAGGGACGGGCATTTATTAATCTTGTCCCTTGCCGTCAGAGTTAGGTATAGTTCACTGTACACTGTACAAGCCGGTGTACCAACCACTGTTTTTCCATTTGTACCCTCATCTGCGTTGCCACCTGTCGGTGACCCCTTGTGCCTATAAAAGGAGGCCCAAGTGCAACGTAGAAAGGGTTCGGCTCCGTTCGGTTCATTCGACTCATTCGAGACTACACTCACTCAGGCTAGATTTTGTAGCTCCCATTGCTCCCTAGCAAGAATACAATCAACCAAGCAGCAGTAGGAGTGTTATCTCTCCGGAGAGCTCCGAAGCTGGGTAAACTGCTCGTGTGCATCGCCTCGATCCGCTCTTTGTGCAATCTCCGCCCCCACGAACCACAAGGGACTCGGTCCGCCAGGTCCCATAGGTGTTCGTGGGTCACGATCAGCTTCCCCGACATCTTTGGCGCGCCAGGTAGGGGGCGTCGAGGCTGTGTGAACCCGATCCGGCGTTCACACGAGCAACTTCTTCATCATCTTCGTCAACATGCCACCGAAGAAGAAGGCTTCGGCGGCAGCAGAGCTGTCCGCGTCAAACCCACTGGCCGGGCGGCGAGTGGTGGGGAAGACGCTGGCGGAGGAACTGGCGTCGTCGAGGGAGCCCACGACGCTGCCAGGTCCAAGGACAAGGTGGCGCAGGCTTCGGCGTCCGAATATGTACCGCGTCCTTCTCAAGAGGAGCGGGACCGACAGCGTCATGGTGCTCGTAGCGCCATACGCTCGTTGGATCAAGGCCAAGCTGGAGGATCCCGAGGCCCTCGAGACCCGCATGCACGCCAAGATGTCTTTGATAGCGAGTAATACGATCGCTTGGACGGGATGATGCTCCTCCTAACTTGGTTAGAAGTTTGAGCACATCCTGTTCCTCGCGCCGTACGCCTTTGCCACCCACCACTCCAGCGGAAGCCTTGGCGAGAGCTCAACTCCTTCTAGACTACCCTCCAACGGCCGACAAGGTCGACGAATGGAGGGCCACCATCCAAAGCCTCATCGGCTTTGCCAACGGCGACGTCCCGCGGAAACAAGCACGTCGCAGCCGCGGCACGGCGACAAGGCATGAGCCGGTGGCGACGAGACCTGCGGGGGTGCAACCACCATGCACTCCCGTTCCCGAAGGCCAAGATCACCAGCTCCTCGGATCCACCTCGGCAGCGACTCCACCGTGTCGTCGGATCCACGAGCTCGCCGTGATCAGCGCCAAGTTCTTAAAGAACGGCAACAAGAAGACGCTCGAACCCGCATCGAGCGCTGAAGAGAAGCGTGGCGTCAATCTGACCAGCGCGCTGGACCCGCTGTTGACATGCATGTGCCAGGGGAACCAGGTGACTTGCCGTACGCGGTAGGTTGCCCTGCGTTCACTCGTGAGCTGCGGCAAGTCCAGTGTCCCGACAAGAAAAACTTCAAGCCGGATGTACCAGAAAAGTATGATGGCAGGACACACCCATCGGAGTTCCTCAGCATCTACTCCATCGCGGTGCAGGCTGCCGGGGGACGAGATGACAAGATCCTCGCCAACTACTTGGCGGTACTCAAGCCAAATGTCAGATCTTGGCTCATGCACTTGCCGACGATTCCGTATCTTCTTGGGCAGATTTGTGCCATCAGTTTGTTGGCGCCTTCACAGGCGGCCACAAACCTCATGGCTAAGAGAGTGACCTTCACCTGCTCGCCCAGAAGGAAGGAGAGTCCCTGCGCAACTTTATCCAGAGATTCAGCCGTGTGCACTACTACGTCCTAGATGTCCACCCTGCCGCGGTGATCAGCGTGTTTCATCAGAACGTGCGGAACCGCGGGATGAGGGAGGAGATGGCGATGTGCAAAGTCAAGGACGTCAGTGAACTGTATGCCTTGGCCGACAAGTGTGCACGTGCTGAAGAAGGAAGAAGACTCCCAGGAGAGAATGTTGGAGCAGGATCTGACAGTGAGGAGACCGCCCCGACAAAGAAGAGCCGGCAGCGGAACAACAGAAAGAAGAAGAGCAAAGAGGTACTAGTTGTCGAGCAGTCCGGCAACGGAGGTGGCGCCAAGAAGGCCAAGGTTGGTGGCTCCGGCAAGGAGGTTGCCGCCGACACCGACCGCCAAGCTGTGGCGGCCGCCGACAAGCAGGACAGCTCCAACAAACAGTACTGCAAGATTCACCGCACCAAGGGCCACGACCTCCAGAGCTGCAAGAAAGTCGAGCAGCTTGTTGAGCAACCGAGAAGGCTGAAATGCGGCGCGAGACAAGGAGAAGGCCCAGGAAGGTATTGTGGCAACTAGCAAGAAAAGACCCGGCGGGGAGGGCGCAGCGGCAAGGCCAAGCAGCGGCAAGGAGACAGGCCTCCCCGCGGCCGCGACAAGGATGAAGACGAAGATGATGATGAAGATATGGAAGACGATGAAGCTGATGAGCAGGAGTTTCAGAAGGCAACAGAAGTTCTCTGCGTTGACGGTGGTGCTTCTCTGCATACCTCACACCGCCAGCTCAAGCAATGGATGCGGGAGGTTAATGCAGCAGAACCATCCGTAGAGTCACGCAGGCCTCTGAAGTGGTCCAGCACGCCCATCATCTTTGATATTGAGGACCACCCTGATCGCATAACTGCGGTCGGGTGCTTGCCGATGTTGGTCTCGCCAACTATCCGCAACCTCAAGGTCACTAAGATGTTGGTTGACGGCGGGGCCGGCTTGAACCTGATCTCCTCTGCAGTGCTCCAGAAGCTTCAAATCCCTGACAGCGAGCTCGAAGAGACTGGCACTTTCCAAGGAATCAACCCAGGAAGGAGCAAGCTGAAAGGGAAGATCACGTTGCCGGTAACATTCAGCAGCGAGCTGAATTTCAGGACTGAGAGGGTCACATTCGACGTTGCTGATTTCCCATTGCCCTCTGATGGAATACTTGCGTCCGGCACTCGCCAAGTTCATGGCAGCCTCTCATTATGCATACAATCTGCTCAAGATGCCCGGCCCGATAAGCGTCATTTACGTACATGGCGACAAGAAGGATGCGCTTATCTGCGCCGACAAGATTCACCGGGATGCAGCAGCTGCGACGAAAAGCAAGTCACTTGCCTTTGAAGCTCCGGGGAAGAAGAAGACCAAGTCTGGCAAGAGCTCGATGCCCACTCCGGCAAGCGCACCTCTTGGTGCTGCGCTACCGTCGAGGGCCGCACCATCGAGCTCCACCGGCAAGTGCAAGAAGATCTTTGGCAGCTCCACGAAGACCAAGAAGGTGCCCGCCAAGGAGGCGGCCTTTGGTGGTACCTTCACCATCGATTGCCACGCTTGACCCTAAATAGGAAGGCGAGCTCGTTGCTTTCTGCGGGCGAATGTCGATGTGTTTGCATGGCAACCATCGACATCCCGGTGTTCCTGTGAAAGTAATTGAGCACCACTTAGCTGTCTGTCCTCATCTTGCGGCCCGTCAAGCAAAAGTCGAGGAAGCAGGCGTTGGGCGCCAAGAGTTCATAGCGAGAAGAGATCAAGAAGTTGGAAGCAGCATGCCTTGTTAGAGGAGTACTCCATCCCGTGGTTGGCCAATCCGGTAGTTGTACGCAAGGCAAATGGGAAATGGAGACTTTGTGTTGACTTCACGGATGTTAATAAAGCTTGTCCCAAAGACCCATTTCCCTTGCCGCGTATCGACCAGATTGTTGACTCCACGGCTGGATGTGATCTGCTTTCATTTCTTGATGCATATTCAGGATATCATCAGATCTTCATGGCAGAAGAGGATGAAGAGAAAACCGCATTCATTACACCATGTGGCACATACTGCTTCATACGGATGCCTTTCGGTTTGAAGAATGCTGGTTCAACGTTTGCAAGAGTGGTCCATGACGCTTTTGAGCCCCAAATGCATTGAAATGTAGAAGCCTACATGGATGACATAGTGGTCAAGAGCAAGGACAAAGCAACTCTGGTTCAAGACTTAGATGAGACCTTTGCAAATCTGCGCAAGATCAACCTCAAGCTCAACCCCGAGAAGTGCGTCTTTGGAGTCCCATCCGGCAAGCTTCTCGGGTTCTTAAATCTCGGCGGGAATTGAAGCCAATCCCGACAAGATTAAGGCCATTGAGCAGATTGAAGCACCAAAGCGCGTCAAGGATGTAAGAAGGCTTGCGGTTGCGTGGCTGCTCTCGGCGAGGTTTATCTCTAGAGTCAGCTAAGCGCTGCCATTTTTCAAGATTTTGAAAAAGGCAGGTCAATGAAATGGACTCCGAAGCGGAGGCTACTGCAGGACTTAAAGAGGTACCTGTCCTCCACTCCAATACTTTTCGCACCTAGGCCACAAGAGAAGTTGCTGCTATACATAGCGGCAACCAATCAAGTGGTTAGTGCTGCGTTAGTAGCGGAAAGGGAGGCAGATGAGGAGCCGGCAACCGAGGCAGATGCATCCAGCGACAAGCAGGGGGCTTCGCCGTCAAGCTCTGGTCCCGACAAGGACGGATCTCCGCAGGATCGCGAAAAGATTCAGAAAAGGATGGTGCAGCGCCCAGTCTACTTTGTCAGTTCCCTTCTGCAGGGGGCTAGGTCAAGGTACTCTGGTGTGCAGAAGTTGCTTTTCGGCCTCCTCATGGCCTCGAGAAAGCTGCGCCATTACTTCCAAGCACATGAGATAACAGTTGTCACTCGCTTTCAATGAAGAGGATATTGCAAAATCCGAAGCAACAGGCGGGATTGTCGAGTGGGCACCGGAATTGTCAAGCTTTGGCCTCAAGTTTGAAAGTACTTCAACTATCCAAAAGCGAGCATTGGCAGAGTTTATAGCAGAATGGGCGTAGCGCAAGATGAAGAAAGTCCGAGGCGAGCATCCCGTCAAGGAAGCAAGTAAAGAGTGGCTGATGTACTTTGATGGTGCCTTCTCGCTGCAAAGGCGCCCGGTGCGGCGTCTTGCTTATCGCACCACGGAGAGCACCTCAAGTACATAGTCCAAATGCACTTTCCCAAGGAGCAAGCAACAAATAATCTTTGCAGAGTATGAAGGTTTGCTTGCGGTCTCGAGATTGCAGTGGACCTTGGGATCAAGAAGCTTATTGTCGGGGGTGACTCGCGGCTTGTCGTCCGCCAAGTAAACAAAGATTATCGAGTCCGTTGATGGAAGCCTACGTTGATGAAGTGAGAAAGCTAGAAGAACACTTTGAAGGCACGCAAATGGAACATGTTCCAAGAGCTCAATGATATAGGCGATGGCTGTCAAAGTGTGCTGCACTCAAGTTACCTCTGGAACCAGGAATTTTTGTGCTCAAGCTGACTCAACCAACTGTAACACCATCTACCGGACAGAGCAAGAAGAGGAAGTTGGTTTCTGGTGACTACTTTCCGGCAGAACTCACTGAAGCCGCCGCCAAGAAGGTCCCCAAAAATCAACGCAGATATCGCTGAGGAGCAGTCTGCTCCGACAAGCCCTAGGGTTTGCTTCGTTGAAGCAGACGCTCCCGACAAGTTTTGCTCCGGCAAGCTTGCCGGGGATCATCAAGCTCCGGCTGAGCCACTGGTTCTTGCCGTTGAAGCTGATGTTCCCGCAGCGGCAGATGTGCCTTTAGTCCTTGTTGTCGAGCCGCAAGCTCCAACATGGGTGCAGCAGATCGTCCATTTTCTTGAACGGAGAACTTCCGAAGAGCAAGAAGAAGCGGAAAGAGTAGCCCAGCAGTCAAGTATGTACCGGTTTGTTGACAACATCACTGTATAGAAGAAGACTCAACAGTGAAATTGAAGTGCATTTGCGGGAAGATGGGCGAAGCTGTTGGCGAGAGATACCACGGAGGCATATGTGGCCACCACATTAAGCGCAAGAGGGCACTTGCCGCAAAGCTTTCGGCAAGGTTTCTTCTGGCGAAGCCCTCCAGGATGCAACTGCACAAGTAACCAAGTGTGAAGCGTGCGGTTCCATTCCAAGCGAGATACACCAACCAGCTCAAGCTCTCCAGACGATCCCTTTATCACGGCCATTTTCGATTAGGGGCTCGACATCCTCGGCCCCTTTCCCGAGCTGTCGGGGCTTTGAGTACTTATGCGTTGCAATCGACAAGTTCACAAAGTGGCCGGAAGTGGAAGCGATGAGGAAGGTGACGGCCAGTCGTGATAAAGTTCTTCAGGTCAATTGTTTGCCGTTTTGGGATACCTAACTGGATCATCACCGACAATGGCACACAATTCACGAGTCGCACCTTCATGCAATACGTCCAAGATCTTGGCGCCAAGGTCTGCTTTGCTTCTGTTGCTCATCCAAGGAGCAACGGTCAAGCGAAGAGGGCAAGCGCTGAAGTGCTGCGAGGACTCAAGACCAGAACTTTGACAGCTGCGCAATTGCGGAAGAAACTGGATTGAGGAGCTGCCGGTGGTTCTTTGGTCGTCGGGGCGACGCCAAATCGAGCCACTGGCCAGACACCTTTCGCTCTAGTCTATGGAGCAGAGGCAGTTCTCCCCACGGAACTAGTATACGGATCGCCTCGAGTGCTCGCTTATGATGAGCTTGAGCAAGAGCACCTGCAACAAGATGACGCGCTGCTCCTTGAGGAGGATCGTCTTCAGGCCGCTGTATGAGCTGCTCGTTACCAGCAAGCTTTGCGCCGCTACCATAGCCGCAAAGTTAGTGCCAGAAGCTTCGAGGAAGGCGACCTTGTTCTTCGGCGCGTTCAGTCCGCCAAGAATTCCAACAAGTTGACGCTAAAGTGGGAAGGCCCTCATCGGGTGAAATGAGTCACTAGGCCTGGCGCTTATGCGCCTTGAGACCGAAGATGGCGTTCGGTGAGCAACTCCTGGAATATAGAGCATCTTCGCAGTTTTACCCATAAAGTAGCGGTTGCGGAACCCGTTCCGGCAACCACCTTTTGTACAAGTCTTGCCGCTGTTGCATGTAATCCTTTGTACAAAGCCGGGCGCAGACCCCGTGCATCAGTAAAGCTCATGTGTTGCGCAAAACTTGTCAAATGCATGCTTTCATAAACCTTTATGCATGTGCTATCTAACATTTTGTGCAGCATACAGACCCGGTAAGCAATAACGAGCCACTAGGCTCCATAACTTTATTTTCTCTTCTTTCTTCTCAAAGAAAGGAAGGTTCCTTCGCCCACAAGTTAGCCGGGGGGGAAGGCGAAGATAATGGTGTGGGCCGCCAAGTGTCGCTCGAGGAAATATCGCCTTGCTGGGAAGCGAACGACAGAAAAGCTAAGTTGCCAAAGTTTGAGCAATCAGTTTTTAAATTTTTAAGTTATCCTCCTCGAACGATAGTACTTTGTATGGAAAACCTGTGCGCGAAGGAACCAACTCGTAGCTAGTCTGCGCCCTTACTTTGTTTCGAGTCCGCTCAACAACTTAAGTGAGCTGCAACTAGTTGCGACAAGGTTGCTTGTCGGAGGAGGCATCGCCAGCAGGCTGCTGACGTTCCACACTCAGCGCTCGCGGCAAAGGTGCCCGCACCGACAAGTTCCCTAAAAGCGTAGGGCACAAACATACAAAGGAAGGAATCAAGTAAAGGAAATAACATTGCGATTGTTGCCTAAGATAGAGTATATTACAGAAATGACTTGTCGCAGATCTAATAGTTTGTTCTCCTGAACATGGTCTGCAGCGACAAAGGAAAGATAACTTTGGCGGTCTAGTCCACGCGGTCGCCATCAACCCTCTTCACTCCGCTCACCCTGTCCACAATGGGTGCGACAAGGGCCTTGAGCGCTTCAACATCAGCAGTCGGCGGCAGGGACTTGAGGACGTTGGCGAAGCTGACGCCTGGATTGCAGAAGGCCACCTTCATCAGCACCTTCTGAAGAGCCCCTGCGCAGATTTGGCGCGACTCGTCGGCCAGCTGCTTTGGGATTTCCTCCCGGAGCCGCTGGAGAGCCGTCAACACGCTCTTGAAGAACAGGCCGAGCTTGGCGCTGGGCTGGAGATGCTCATCGGTGGAGTACCCGAGATCCACCATCCCCATCTCCATCAGCTCCTGGTCAATGGCGGCGGCAGTATCCACAAGGCCCTCCGTCCAGTGCATCACGTTCTCCTTGAAGGTGCTGTGGGCGTTCGTGGCATTCACCAGCAGTTCCTCATTAGCCTTGATCTTCTCCAGCAGACCCGCTTCCCGCTCCTTGGCGCCGTCCAGTGTCTCCGTCAAGGTGGTCAGTTTCAGCTCCAGATCTTCCTTAAGAGTCCTTGGCGGCGTCGAGCTCTTTGATCTTATCAGTGAAACGACCCTGCAGCTCGCCAAGAGTATAGGCGTCCTTCTCGCGCTCGCGCTTCAGCCCGGTGACCTCCTCGCCGCTCTTCTGGAGGGTGGCCTCCAGCTGCGCCACCCTCGTCTCCAATTCCTTCTTGGCGGCCTCGGCAGCTGCGGCGGCGTCCTTTGCCTCCTTGAGTGCTCCGCCAATTGATTGCTTCGGCGCAAGATCTTCCTCATAGCTGTCGAGGTTGATCTTCCGCTGCGCCCTCTCACCTTCTTGTGAAGAGCTTTTTAAATCCGGCAAGCCTTTGCTGCTCCTCGACCTCGGCCTTCTCCAGGATGAAGGCCGTGCGCTCCTCAGCAAGTTGCTCCCGCGCTTCTGCTACGTCCCGGAGAGTTTCCTTGTTGGCTCCCCGGAGCTCTTCTGCGCGCTTTTCCATGTCAGCTCCCGCCCTCGCGACAAGCGCCTCCCTGGACTCCAGCTTGGCTTGGCGGGCGCGGTAGAGCGACAGCAGCTTCTTCAGCAGCTGCTCTTCCTCCGACTCGCCACTGCTGCTGCTTGGTGCGTCAAACAGCGACAGCCCAGCGGAGGCGACCAGCTCCTCGTCGAAGGTCTCTCCCTCGACCGGCGCCCTGGAGTTCGACGCCCATGGAAGCTTGATGAAGACACCGTCGCCGGCCTTCAGATAGGCACCGGGCTGGGGCTCTTGAACTGGTGCTGCATCGGTGGCGGGGATCGGCGGTCGGCGTGGCGCCTAAGCGCTCCTGCGGCCTCGGGGTCGTCGATCGATCACCAGACCCCTCCCAGCCTCTGCGCCCGGCCTTGGCAACCTCCTCACCGGGCGGACCCATCGGCACCGGCCTCCTCCTCCATGTTGGCGGCGTCGTCATTGTTGCCCATGGCGTCCTCCTCGCCCGGCAACCTCAGTCTCCATCGGCTCTCCGGCAGATGGATCTGATGATCAGAGAAAGAAAAGAACAAGTCAAGCAAATGTTCGAAAAGAAGAACAGAAGAAAAAAGACCCAAGGGAAATTTTCAAGTAAGAAGATTACCTGCAATGGGATCTGTAGCCGCGGTCTCCACCACTGGAGGGTCGTCGGCGCTGCCCCTTGTCGGAGAAGCTCCCCTTGTCGGAGAGGCCTCCCTTGCTGGAGAGCGCTCCCTTGGCGGAGAGTTCTCCCTTGGCGGCGTAGTTGAAGCAGACAGAACTTCGGGAGTGACTTCCGGGGCCTCCTGATGAGGCTGCTCTGCTCCTACACAAATCAACAAGTCAGATATCAGTGAAGAAGGAGCACCCATGCACACCTAACCGTAATAAGTAAACCAAACACTTACGCTGGGGGCTGTGCTTGGGGCTGCTCACGGGAAGGGTTGCCGGATCCGGCAACGGGGTCTCAGACGTGCCTCCTGTCGCCACGGGAGATTCTTCTTCGATGACAACCACCGGGGTCTTGGCTCTCTTCGACGCCCTCTGAGCCAGCGTCCTGAGGAAGGAAAGTGTTCAGAATGAAGCAAGTCAGATACAAGACAAAGCAGCAAATTGAAGGATTACAAGTAGCAGCGACAAGATCTTACAAGATCTTACTCTTCCTCTTCTTCCTCAGAGCTGAGAGCGGAGAAGTCAAATTCCGCTCCGGTGCGACGAGCTTGAGGAGTAGGCTCCCTCGGACGCTTGGCGGGTGCGGGGGCCGTTGCTCCAGAAGGCCCCGCTCCCGTTGCTGTGGCGGCATGAGGCGCTCCCGCGGCAACAGTGCTTGCCACGGTGGAGCGCGTCGGGCGGCGAGGCGGATGTTGGCCCGTCTGCCGCCCCGCCACTTCTCCGGTCTTGCGGAGGCGTCTTCTTGGCGGGGCCGCGGGCTCCTCCCGCGGCAAGCTACTTGACGGCGGAGGGGAGGCGCCCACGGCAGGCTCGTTCGGCTCAGCGGAGGGCTCGGCCTGCTCCTCTTCACCGGCGAACTCCTCTCGATCGGCAAGGCTTGCCGCCTCGGCTGCCTCTGCCTCCTCTATGGTGAACCCAAACACGCCGGCGGCAGCAGCTTCTGCCGCCTCCTCCAACCTTAATGGCGTCGCGCCATCTCTTGCTTGGTGGTGTCGCGGGTGAGCCACTTCCTTTCGTCGGCACGGATCGGCACTTCTTCCAAGTTGTCGAAGAACTGCTGCCGCGATGTCGTCGGTGGGCTCTCGCCAAGTTGGAGCGATTCCATGGGAATCGCTGGCAACATCATCATCGTGCGGATGCGGTCAAGCAACGAGTTGTTGCACAAAGGCACGACTCCCCTCGGCAACATGAACCACTCGGGGTGATCTGCGTCAGGCTTGAACAGCTCCCGCAGCATGGCATCCAGCTCCAAGACAGTGAAGTTCCAGTTGAGGCCCGGGCGCAGCCTCATGATGTCCGCCGCGTTTTGGAATTCCCAAGCAGGCCTCCTCCTCTCCTGCAAGGGCGCAATGCGGCGGCGAAGGAAATCCGCGCCAACAGCTCCTACGGTAAGCCCGGCATACCTGAGGCGCAAGATCAGGGTCACGGCAATCTTCAACTTGGCATCCTCCGGCGCCAAGTTGCTCCAATCGTTGCCGCGCACTATGGGAGTTTAGCGCGAAGGCGGTGAAAGGCTGCGGGTCCTCCTCTATGATCCAACACCAATCGACTCTCCACTCCTCCCACTTGTTGCGCAGCTCTCCGTCAAGATATGCTTCCTTCTTGCCGATCCTGGAGATCCATGCAATCCCTCTGGCAAGCGGCTCTCCTCTCTCAACACGGGGCATGAAGTAGTGGCGGAAAAGGGCTACATTCGGGTGGACTCCGACAAAGTTCTCGCAGAGGTGTGCGAAAACTGCCATGGTGAGGACGACGTTGGGGGTGAAATCAAGGAGGCGGAGGCCATATGTGTTCATGACGTCACAAAAGAATTCGGAAAAGGGCGGACAGAGGCCGCAGTGGAAGAAAAGCGCGAAGAAGGGGTACCCAACGGAAACCTTCTCGGATGTGGCGGCGGAGATCACCCTGCGTCTTGGTGCGCCCGCGTCTCCGTCGACCAGAAGAGGTAATACAGCTCTCGCAGCTCCTTCGCGTCGAGCAGGGGGTCGAAGAGGGCCCGCTCCTTCCGCAGCGCCGCGAGCCGCTGCGCCTCGGCCGACTTCACCCCTTTGCCCTTGTCGGCTTTCGGAGCCATGGCGGAGGTGGTGGAGGAATCCGACGGCGTTGGTGGCGCCGGTGGCACTGGGGCGGGGCGTCGCTCTCTTCGGATTTGAGAAGAAGGGGGGAGCGGCGGTGGTTTTTGATGTGACAGCAATGGCAAGTGGGCGTCCTGCCCCTGTTTCCCCTGCTTATAAGGAGGGAGAGGGGGCGGGCGTTCCGCTTTTCCCATTAAAGAAAGCCCCCACGATCTCTCCCACGACGCCCGCGTCTGGGGCGTGCCGTTAAGTGGGGGCGTGGTGGGTCCGAGGCGAATAACTGCGCGATCTAGGCCATGGCGTGCCGTCTGCAGACTGCTTTTGGGCCTGGCCCAACAGAGCTCGGCGCCCGTGTGGCCCAGGCCCGGGGCTCTGCCGGTGTACTAGAGTAGGGGTACCCTAGTATCCCGAACTTCGTGCCTGACGATCGCAGCACCCAGCGGCGAGGCTGGCCTAGTGACCGCCAAGGTCCTCCATGGCTCCTTTGGAGCCATTCAAGAACAAAGTACTCAAGGCCCGGCAAGAGGATCTTGCCGGGAAGGCCACTCAAGGCACGAAGGAAACAAGACCCCGGCAAGAGGAGCTTGCCGGGAAGGCTCGGTGAGCGACAAGCTCCCGAGTGCGACAAGGGTTCAGCCGCGGCAAGGCGCTTGCCGCTGCAAGCAACTCTCTTCATCTCCGCTCCAGCTCATCCACCAACGTGTCGCCATGGGGCCATTCCAGCCGTGCGTGTCAAGAGGCTGTGCAGCCAGCGGGGAGCAGCGATAAGCGGCGCTGACAAGCTTACCATCGTGGCAAACGGTGGTGCACTTGACGGTCCCTGTTGCACTGTTTAGGCGACAGGGACGGGCATTTAATAATCTTGTCCCTTGCCATTAGAGTTAGGTATAGTTCACTGTACACTGTACAAGCCGGTGTACCAACTACTGTTTTTCCATTTGTACCCTCATCTGCGTTGCCACCTGTCGGTGACCCCTTGTGCCTATAAAATGAGGCCCAAGTGCAACGTAGAAAGGGTTCGGCTCCGTTCGGTTCATTCAACTCATTCGAGACTACACTCACTCAGGCTAGGTTTTGTAGCTCCCATTGCTCCCTAGCAAGAATACAATCAACCAAGCAGCAGTAGGAGTGTTATGTCTCCGGAGAGCTCCGAAGCTGGGTAAACTGCTCGTGTGCATCGCCTCGATCCGCTCTTTGTGCAATCTCCGCCCCCCACCGAACCACAAGGGACTCGGTCCGCCAGGTCCCATAGGTGTTCGTGGGTCACGATCAGCTTCCCCGACATAAATGTAATGTAATGACATAGGTGTCAGCCGGATAAAGCTAGATACCACGGAGTAGGATACGGACTAGCAGTCATTGCCTAAAAAATGAATTGTCATTGCTTTTCTCAATGACTCAGTTTCAATGTTAGAAGGATCAACTTCCAAAATCTACAAAATAAACATAAAAATTTTATAGGCGGCCATACATTAATTTAGTGCGATTTTCACTTAGCAGAAGTTTGAGTTTCTGGATACTTACATGACAACTTCAAAAGATTCAAGAAAATTTCTAAATGTTAATATTACAATTTTCAAAAGTATAATGATGGCTTCTAGAACATTACAGTCATAGAAAAAAGAAAGGTTCGGTGAGAATGCGACAATTTTATGAAATTATTGAAAAGACATAGAAGGCTTGCATGAGCTAAAATAAACTTTAAGAAGTTTAACGATCTTCCAAACAGTTAAAAGTAAGAGGATAAGCTTAAACCGAGCTTCTCCAAAAAAGCTTTATCTAGGTTGTGTCCCATAGCAAGGCATACAAGCTGAGCATTATGTACTTGGAGAAACTGCTTGGAAAATGATTTTTGGTCATACACAAGTTATTCTTGAAACATTTGAATCAGATGTTTGCATGTGCAAGCATGGAATAACCCTGGAAATAGTATTCCCTAAAGAATAAAATCACTGATGCTACATATATAATAATGATAAAAAGGATCATGTATTGAATACAATATTTTATATGCTTTGAAAATAGATAATAAAATATATTCATAAATATTTTGTACGTCTAATTTCTATAAGATTTGAATAAAATAATGCTTATAGAATTTCTGTGTACAATATTATAAACTTCCAAAAATTTCTAGCCCTTGCAGGAGCATGGGTTGACGACTAGTATAACTAAACAAGATTGATAGCAACCACTCCTACAAGTGCCTAGAGCCTATATCATGCATAAGAATTACTTGGGACCTCATAAATTTAACATGCAAGATCAAGAACAGGGTCACCTGGGCCTTCCAGTATATTCACCAATGTCAAACCTCAAAGCGAGATATCATTCTCTTGAAGCTGGATTTCGCCAAAGCTTTCGACACGATCGAGCACGCTCCCATGCTTAATATCATGAAGCACATGGGCTTCAATGACAAATGGATGTCTTGGATTGATTGTATCTTCTCCACTGGCAGATCTTCAGTACTGCTTAACGGAGTTTCTGGCCGACAATTTCATTGCCGTACGGGAGTGCGCCAGGGAGACCCGCTCTCCCCCTTGATCTTTGTCCTTGCCGCTGACCTCCTCCAGGCTGCCATTAATGAGGCCTCTCGACAAGGGCGTATCCAGCTGCCCTTCCCATGCGCAAGTCAAACGGAATATCCAGTGATTCAATACGCGGATGATATGATTCTTGTAATGCCTGCCTGCCTGCAACAAGCTGCCACCATGAAAGGGATCCTGACTGATTATGCCTCTTCGTTCGGCCTACAAATCAATTTCCATAAGTCCCTGCTCTTACCAATCAATCTATCTGCCAATGCTGCCACTACCTTTGCAAACCTCTTCGGTTGCTCTGTTGGATCGATGCCGTTCACTTACCTTGGTCTACCACTTGGCACCTCCAAACCAACGAACCTTGATCTTATGCCGCTGGTTTGCAGTGTTGAACGACGTCTCACCTCTACCATTGCTATGATGTCGTATGGGGGGAAGCTTTCTTGGCTTAATGCTACTGTTACCTCGCTCCTCATTTACGCCATGTGCACGCTTAAGTTTCCACCAAAACTGCTTGAGATGCTCGACAAGATCAGGAGAAGATGCCTATGGACCAAGAAAAGTCAGCAAGGGGAGAAATGCAACTCACTTGCCGCCTGGGAAATGGTATGTAAGCCTAAGAAGCATGGAGGCCACGGGGTCATCAACATCAAGCTGCTTAATGAAGCCTTGCTAATGAATTTCCTTCATAAGTTTTACAACAAGCTGGACATTCCGTGGGTGCAACTCCTATGGGCCACCTACTATACTGACAAAATACCACATGCCATGCCACCGGTCGGCTCTTTCTGGTGGCGAGACATTTTGAAACTCACTCCAATCTTCCGTGGGATCTCACAAGTGCAAGTGGTGTCGACACGGCTGCGTTGTTTTGGAAGGATCTATGGGGACAAGATGTACTCCAAACCACACACCCCCATGCTTTTTTGTTTGCCATGCATGAAGATGCATCCATCAAGGGTTTCTTGGAGACAACGTTGTTGGCCGAGGCCTTTCATCTACCGCTCTTGCCGCAAGCTTTGTCAGATGTGCGCGCTATCCAATTGCTCTCCCTGCACATGAGCCCGACCACATCCGTTAATGATGTTTGGCTCTATATTTGGGGCAAAACAGAGTTCAGGTCAAGCGACTACTATCAGTATCTCTTCAGAGATGCCCAAGCCCACCCCATTTTCAAAAGTCTTTGGCGCTCACATTGCATCATGAGGATTAAGGTCTTCGGATGGCTCCTTTTCCTTGACAGGCTCAACACACGTAACATGCTGAAACGGCGCCACTATGACATCGGGGATGACCACAGTTGCCTCCTTTGTGGGGGCGGGGCATATGAAGAAATGGTGGATCACATGATCTTTACGTGTCCTTTTAGTCAAGCCTGCTGGGATAAACTTGGGATCGTTTGGCCGACATTTCACTGTCGTCTACACCTTCTCCAAACAACCAAAGACACCTGGAACGGCCCTCTATTCCTTGACATCTTCCTTGTGGCAGCCTGGAGCTTATGGAAGGAGAGAAATAATAAGCATTTTAGAAGGGTAGACCCTTCCATCAACTCCTGGTTTCGGAGATTCAAGGAAGACATTGGACTTCTACAACACATAACCAAGAGAGAGCACTTTGCTCTCATAGACTCCTTCCTAGCTGATCTTTGACACGTTAGAAGTTTCATCCTATTCTTTTTTTCCACTGTGGATCCCCACTCTCATTGTGGGTGGTCCGGGTGGAGCTGTGTGTACATATGATGTAACTGTGTAAAATTTCTTCCTTATATATGAAAACACAGTAGGAGCCTCTCCTACCGTCCTTCCCATCAAAAAAAAGAACAGGGTCAACTATGTAGCAAAAATTTGCAATGAATAAAGAACTAGAACAAAAACTAATTGGACCAATGGAGGAGTCACATACCAAGCAACAATCTCCCAAAGCAGTTTTGTGAATGGAGCTTTGAGAGATCTAAAATCGCAGCAAAAAGAGCTAGAACTCGTGCTTGAGCTGGATGGGGATTTTTTGGGGAAGAAGATGGAGTGTGTGGGTGCAGGAATAAGTGGAGGGGGGCAACCCTGGGCCCACGAGAAAGGGGAGCGCGCCCTCCACCCTCGTGGCCAGGTGCTTGCCCGTCGTGCAGTGCTTTCAGTGCCTAAAATTCTCAGATATTCCATAAAAAATCATACTAAATTTGCAGGGCATTTGGTGCACTTTTATTTTTGGGATATTTTTTTATTGCACGGAAAATTCAGAAAACAAACAGATAATACTATTTTTGCTTTATTTAATCTAAATAACAGAAAGTAAAAAGAGGGTACAAAAGGTTGTGCTGCCTTCTAGTTAGATCCATCTCATGATCATCAAAATGAATCCACTAACAAGGTTGATCAAGTCTTGTTAACAAACTCATTCCGAATAACACGAAACTGGAGAAATTTCGAATAACACTAGGTTACCTTAACGGGGATATGAATATCCCCAACAATAAGAATATCATACTTTTTCTTGACAGTAGGAAGAGGAAATTCACAACCTCCAATAATGATAGTTGGACTTTTTCCAATAGAATTGATTCTATGAACTTGAGATTGTTTCCTCGGAAAGTGTACCGTATGCTCATTACCATTAACATGAAAAGTGACATTGCCTTTGTTGCAATCAATAACAGCCCCTGCAATATTCAAACAGGGTCTGCCAAGGATAATCGACATACTATCGTCCTCGGGAATATCAAGAATAACAAAGTCCGTTAAGATAGTGACATTTGCAACCACAACAGGCACATCCTCACAAATACCGGCAATGTATAGCAGTTGATTTATCAGCCATTTGCAAAGATATTTCAGTAGGTGTCAACTTATTCAATTCAAGTCTACGATATAAAGAGAGAGGCATAACACTAACACCGGCTCCAAGATCACATAAAGCAGTTTTAACATAGTTTCTTTTAATGGAGCATGGTATGTTGGTACCCCTGGATCTCCAAGTTTCTTTGGTATTCCACCCTTAAAATTATAATTAGCAATCATGGTGGAAATTTCATCTTCTGGTATCTTTCTTTTATTTGTGATGATATCCTTCATATACTTAGCATAAGGATTTACTTTAAGCATATTAGTTAAGCGCATACGTAAGATGATAGGTCTAATCATTTCAGCAAAGCGCTCAAAATCCTCATCATCCTTTGTCTTGGATGGTTTAGGAGGAAAGGGCATGGGCTCCTGAACCCATGGTTCTCTTTCCCTACCGTGCTTCCTAACAACAAAATCTCTCTGATCATAATGTTGATTCTTTGATTGTGGGTTATCAAGATCAACAGCAGGTTCAACCTCTACTTCAATATTATTGCTAGGTTGAGCATCAACATGAACATTATGATTAACATAATCACTAGGTTCATGTTCATCACCTGATTGTGTTTCCGCATCAGAAATAGAAATATCATT
Source organism: Aegilops bicornis (assembly GCA_021605145.1). Classification (NCBI taxonomy): domain Eukaryota; kingdom Viridiplantae; phylum Streptophyta; class Magnoliopsida; order Poales; family Poaceae; genus Aegilops; species Aegilops bicornis. The sequence continues at coordinate 103,809,100 of CM038675.1, read as the reverse complement.
GGGATTCTCAGGTGTGTCTGCAACAGGTTCACTAAAAGCATGCAAAGTCCTATCGTTTTTCTTTTTCTTCTTTTTGGAAGAACTCGGTGCCTCTAAATTATTTCTCTGAGAATCCTGCTCGATTCTCTTAGGGCGGCCTCCAGGATACAAAGGTTCCTGAGTCATTCTACCAGTTCTAGTAGCCACTCTAACAGCAAAATCATGTTTATTATTTAATTCATCAAGCAAATCATTTTGAGCTTTAAGTACTTGCTCAGCTTGAGTGGTAACCATAGAAGCATATTTGCTAATGAGTTTAAGTTCACCTTTAATTCTAGCCATATAATCACTCAAGCATCCTATCTCGAAAGCATTATTCTTTAATTCTCTACCAACATAAGCATTAAAACTTTCTTGCCTAGCCATAAAGTAATAAAATTTATCTAAGCATGGGCTATGAAATTTAGTAGAAGGGATTTCAACTTTATCATATCTATAGAGAGAATTTACCTTTACTACCTGTGACGGATTATCAAGACAATGTGTTTCTTCAACATGCGGTATATTAAGACCATGTATTTCTTCAATAGGAGGTAAATTCTTAACATCTTCAGCTTTAATACCTTTTTCTTTCATTGATTTCTTTGCCTCTTGCATATCTTCAGGACTGAGAAATAGAACACCCCTCTTCTTTGGAGTGGGTTTAGGAATAGGCTCAGGAGTTGGCTCAATTGTCTCAGGGATTGCCTCAGGAATTGGCTCAGGAAGAGTCCAATTATTTTCATTAGTCAACATATTATTCAATAGTAATTCATCTTGGTCGACTGTTCTTTCCCTGAAAACATAACCAACACAACTATCCAAGTAGTCCTTGGAAGCATCGGTTAGTCCATGATAAAAGATATCAAGTATTTCATTTTTCTTGAGAGGATGATCAGGCAAAGCATTAAGTAATCGGAGAAGCCTCCCCCAAGCTTGTGGGAGACTCTCTTCTTTGATTTGCACAAAATTATATATTTCCTGCAAGGCAGCTTGTTTCTTATGAGCAGGGAAATATTTAGCAGACAAGTAATAAATCATATCCTGGGGACTACGCACACAGCGGGGATCAAGAGAATTAAACCAAGTCTTAGCATCACCCTTTAATGAGAACGGAAATATCTTAAGGATATAATAATAGCGAGACTTCTCATCATTAGTAAACAGGGTGGCTATATCATTTAACATGGTAAGATGTGCCACAACAGTTTCAGTTTCATAGCCATAAAAAGGATCAGATTCTACTAGAGTAATTATTTCAGGATCATTAGAAAATTCATAATTCTTATCAGTAACACATATAGGTGAAGTAGCAAAAGCGGGGTCAGGTTTCATTCTAGCATTAAGAGATTGCTCCTTCCATTTAGCTAATAACTTCTTAAGACCATATCTATCTTTGCAAGCAAAGATAGCTCTAGCAGCTTCCTCGTCCATAACATAACCCTCTGGAACAACAGGTAATTCATAACCAGGGGGAGAACTTTCATCGTCACTATCCTCAATAATAGCATCTTCAATATTTCATTCTCTCTAACCCTAGCAAGTTGTTCATCAAGAAATTCACCTAATGGCAAAGTAGTATCACGCACAGAAGTACTTTCATCATAAGTATCATGCATAGCAGAAGTGGCATCATCAATAACATGCGACATATCAGAATTCATAGCAGTAGGAGGTTTTGGTGTCGCAAGCTTACTAATAACAGAAGGAGAATCTAGTGCAGAGCTAGATGGTAGTTCCTTACCTCCCCTCGTAGTTGAGGGCAAAATCTTAGATCTTTCGTCTTTGAAGTTCCTCATAGTGATCAGCAGATATAAATCCCAAGTGACTCAGAGACTAGAGCTATGCTCCCCGGCAACAGCGCCAGAAATTAGTCTTGATAACCCACAAGTGTAGGGGATTGCAAGAGCTTTTGAGGGTAGAGTATTTAACCCAAAATTTATTGATTCGACACAAGGGGAGCCAAAGAATATTCTTAAGTATTAGCAGTTGAGTTGTCATGTAACACCCCAAAAATTTAGCCAAGTTTTAAATATTAAAATTTTGCCAGGAGTTTTACAATTTTTATTTTTGTTGATTTCCGAACTCTTGTATTAATATTAAGGTGTCTTTTCCATGTGGAGCTATCCAAAACATATTGGACTTCTATGCTCTCTGTATACCATATTCTTAATCAGTAGAATTTCTTTTTGAGATTATTTCACCCTGAGCTTTATTCATTAAAATGAATTGTTTTAAATTTTGGAGCTTCTTTTGAACTACAACCATTTGATATATTTAGCTAAAAATCCAACCAAAATTTGGAGATGTCATGAGATGTCTCTAAATCACTTGTGTGCAATAATATAATTATTTCATTGCATATTTTGAGTTTTACACCTGTTTTTCAAATCTGGTCCAGTGGACACTTTTGCACTATAGCCTAATTAAATATTTCCCTAAAGCCTCCACCAAAATTATGGGATGTCAGTGGTAGCTTGCCATCCAACTTTATGCCAAAACCTTGTGATGTTCTATAGAAAAATTAAGTATACCAATCTTTTTTTCATTCTGGACAAGACTTGTGTTTTGTACTGCAACCATCTCCTAACTTGCTCCTTTACCCATGAGCTTTCCCCTGCTTGTAGTCCTCCCTGCTAAACCCCTAAGTCCAGGAGCATGCACTCTTTGGAACACTTTTGGTCCAGGTAGTCATGCCTTTTTCTTTCTGTCCAGAATTGTAGTTTTGCAAAACTTGCACTAGCAAGTTTCTCCTTTTGGCCAACTAACTTCACCACCCTCTCTTACATCCACAGAGACATTGATCTGGAGTTTTTGGCCACTCCAAGAAATGCCTAAGTACCCTTGGCATTTTGTCAAACACCTTATGGGCATGATCTGTTTTGACATGATTTTTGTTTTGCACTGTGACCTTGCACCTCTGAGCAATCTAGCATGTCTACTAAGCACCTAGACGATTCTAACCAAGATCTGCTAAGTGCCAGCCTCACCTAAGCCCTGTAGCATGCCATGGCATTTCGTCGAGCATGTTCCGTGCGTGCTGGCCTTGAGCAGCAGCGTATTACGCGTGCTTGGCGCCAGCCGACGCTGCGTCGCGCCTGGCTTGCCACCACTCTGCAGAGCCGCGCCACTCACTTGGCCTCTCGCTACGTCGCGCCAAGAACCCGACCGCCTCTGCGGCGTTGCCCGATGGCCGCTTGGCGCGCCATGCCCGCAACCGCCACTGCCATGAGCAGCACCACCCAAGCCTCCAGCTCTCGCCACCTGCCCCCTGGAACAGCACGAGCTCATCCGCAGCCATGTCCACTAGCGCTCGTCGCCGCCACGACACCCTAAGCTACAGAATGGCGGTCACCGGCGACCTTATCCCCGGCCGCCGCGGAACCGACCCCGAGCGCCTATTTAAGGAGCCCCGAGCTCGTCTCCGCACGCAGGGCAGTCTCAAACCCCCTCCCTAGGACCCCATTGGCAGCCAATCGACCCGGGGAGATCTCCTTCCCCATCTCGGGCAACCGCAGCCGCCGCCACCGCCCTGGCCATTCCGGCGTCATCAGAGCCTCACCTTCTCCGTTCTCTTCACCAGGAGCTCTACCTTCCTCCCGTGAACTCTTCCCCCTGCTCAATTTTGATCGGGAACCACCGCCGCCCCAAAACCACTACGCCACCGAAACCTTCTTCTGCTGCAGAGCTCGTCGCCGACGACTCCATCCCCATCACTCCCTCGACCACCGGAAGAACCGCCCCAGCCTTGCGGATCCATCCCCACCCTCGGGGGCCCGCGAGGAGCCGCCTAGCGCCGGCGACGATCGCCGGAGCCCCGCCTCTGTTCGGCCAGAGGAAGAAGAGGGAAGGGAGAATAGTCAAACCTGACCAATGGGCCCCCTGTTCCCACTGTCAGTGACCCTGTCCAGTCCACGTGTGTTAAGTGGAAGCGCATTTCCAGTTTATGCCTTCGACGTGTACGTATATATTCGAAACGTTTTCTTTTCTGTTTTATTTTTTTAATAACAGATTTTTGACCAAACTTTGACCGGCTGTATCTTTTTAAATACAGCTCCAAATAAATTAATTCTTTTTCCTACCTCTCTCAAATATTGTCTAGTTTATTTTAAGATTTATTTGAGAATTTTTCAAAACAACTTTTTGTGCTGCTTTGATTTTGTGTGTTAATTCATATATATTCTTTTAAATAGGATTTTTGACGATTTCAAGATGTGTTGGAATGCACCGTGCCTTTCCATGACCTGAAGGCAAGCATTCTGAACCCTGGTGAAATTTTTGTGTGTGTGGTATAGCACGGTGACAACACCACCCCTACACGAGCATACGTCATTTTATGTGAGGATGTGTTCCTACTCATGAGTGTATGTTAATGAATTTCATGTAAATGGAGTTGATATGATTGTGATAGAAATCACCGTCATATGCCTTGCATGCATACCGGGAGGAAAGACGGGAAGGCCTCTGTCTTGGGTAGACACAGTCTTGTCCCTAGTCCTCCGTCGAGACAGTCGTGTCCGGTATGGCATGAGGGGGTATGTCGCGTGGTGTTTCCATCTGTAGTTTGAAGTATTTGTATTGTTATACTAATCTTGCAGGGAATCTTACAACCTAATGAGTCGACCGTAGATCGAGTCTTGTGCCAGTAACCCCCATACTTGCTTCGTACTACCACTCGTCTGTACAACAAGTAGGGTACAGTTCAGTAAGTTGTCAACCCTTTCCTAGCACACACCGTACAGAGAGGCCATGGTGGAAGATACTGGAGGCATCCGGTAGTCATGCCACCAGGTCCGGGAGCATGGGTGTTTCGGCTGTAGCCGAAGGGGGTAGCTCCCGAGTTTGCGCGCGATATAAATTTTGTGATCCCATGTTATGTCGAGGTTGTAGCCTCTCAAGTTAGAGTTTTGCTTGACAGGTGTTGTGGGTGATTCCAGACACAGGTGAGTTAAGCTGGTGTGTGCAAGTTAGGTGTGTTTTCAACTAAAAGACCGTAGACGGAATTAGTCCCGATGGACTAATGAAATCCGTTACTAAATGGGTAAAGAGTACACCCTCTGCAGAGATTAAACCTATTCGAATAGCCGTGTCCAGGGTTAAGGATTACAGTCTGGGATGGGTCAAGTGTCGGTCTTAGTGTCGGTCTTCGGAGGTGAAACTATTAAACCTGGGATCACGATTGTGACTTTTGATAATTATAATTATTATTTTTGATGTGGACTAACCCGTGATATTTTTTGGTATTACCGAATACCCCTGGGATGGTTCTACCTCCTGGATATTCACTGTATTTATTTAAATCCCTTTATGTGGTGTCGCTAAGACGCCCGACTGTGGCATTTCTTTTGACGCCCTTTATGTGGTGTCGCTAAGACGCCCGACTGTGGCATATGTTTTAAAGCCCTTTATGCGGTGTCGCTAAGACGCCCGACTGTGGCATTTCTTTTAAAGCCCTTTATGTGGTGTCGCTAAGACGCCCGACTGTGGCATATCTTTTAAAGCCCTTTATGCGGTGTCGCTAAGACGCCGGACTGTGGCATTTCTTTTAAATACCTTTATGTGGTGTCGCTAAGACGCCCGACTGTGGCATTTCTTTTAAAGCCCTTTATGTGGTGTCGCTAAGACGCCCGACTGTGGCATATCTTTTAAATCCCTTTATGTGGTGTCGCTAAGACGCCCGGCTGTGGCATTTCTTTTAAAGCCCTTTATGTGGTGTCGCTAAGACGCCCGACTGTGGCATTTCTTTTAAAGTCCTTCATGTTATTTTCTTCTTACTTTTTTTCATACTACCATATTGTTGCATATTCTCAAATAACATGCCTGCACGCATCATAGTTTTATTTATCTTTCGTGACTGACGTCCTGAACATAGGATATTTTCAGCATATTATTGTTATATTATGCCTGTGTCCATGATGTTTGCGAGTACATTCAAAGTACTCACTGGCTTGTCCCTGGCTATTGTCTTGGCCAGATTTCTTGCACGGAGAGGAGCGACCGTGCCGACAGTTCCGGAACATAAGCAACGGTGATAGCAGCCCCGCAAAGATAGGAGTTAACCTGGTCAGCTGTTCCCGTGGGAAATGGAGTCCTATAGGCGATGATGATTCACAACCCTCTTCCGCCATCAACCACTAGAAACCATTTGTTGTACTCACAGGCCAGTATGGTCTTGTACTACGTATTCTGTATTTTGCTTGGAATTTTCGTTATCAAGTTGGTGCCTCATCAGCTAACAGTTATCCTAGGGCTGGTGAGCACAAGGGCCATTTTCTGGGAATTAAAACCCGGAGATCCGGTCCCCACAAACTTGGTATCAGAGCCGGGCTGACCATTGGCTAATTCTATCTTAGCCAGGTCAATAAACTTAGGCTAAAAACCCACCAAGCCATAACCAAAACCCCAGCCAAGCTTCCCGTGCAAGATGGCCACACAGTGACCCGACGCTTTTGGCAGTCGGTGCCCAACCTATCAACCTAGCCCGTCTATCACGCACCAGTGACCAGCATCCAAGGTGTCTCATTCGCAAGCGTGCGAAGGAAGACTCCGCCCCTTTTTACGTAAAAAGACACGCTACGCCTCAACCCAGCGCAGCACAGCCGCTACCCCAAAACCGAGCCACAATGCCTGGTCCCGTAGTGCACCATGAGACTACAGCAACCAACCTTGGAGGTTTTTTGACCATACTCGCAAACCTCACCCGTCGTGCCTATGCGCTAGATGAACCACCCGAATATGTTGTGTACCAAGGACCCATAAATGGTGAGAGCCGTCAATTCTGGGCCACTGTACATATCTACGGTAGGGGTCTAGCACCCGGCGCCTCTGAGTTCACCGGAAGAACAACTTCCTTTGAGCCACAAGCCATCCAACTAGCTGCTCGAGAGGCTATAGTTCATCTCGAGGCACACTGTCGAGAGTTAACTGTCGCTTGTTCCACTACTACCCCAGGCGTGAAGGGTATGGTAGACCACCCCAAGTTGCCAACGGAGATCACGAGACGGATCCTGCATTGCTGCATCTAGTGCGCTATGTAAGTGCACTAGAGGAACTGTTCGGTGAAATCACCATTGATCTGATCGCAGCTCGTGGAGAGCTGGATCGTCGAGCCCCGGCAAGAGAAGAGAACGAGCCCAACGCCGACAACCCAGTCGTACTGTTCGAACACCCGATCGAGACCCTGAGGTCAGCCCCAGTCGTCAGCCAAGGTGCTTTGATGACCCCGGAAGTGCTTCGTCGCCTCCTGGGAGCACACTCCAACGGGGTTGTAGTCAACAATCCCCGCGATGGTCATCATCACTACCCCGAGCTTGCAGCCCCTCAGCCCTCTCCAGCTAATTCCGACGGTGAGAACCGTGGAGAAGCCTCGACATCCACAAGGGACGCCCGCTTGGATGTAAACGAAGTAGACTAAGTCACTCGAGTAGTGGCGAGTCCCAGTGTATCCTCGCTTTGTAATCCTGTGATCCTTTAAATTAACGCAGCCTGTCATCTTGCCTCTGCTTTATATAGTAGTCTTGCATGGATGTATTAGCATGCAGTGTGGTTTCTCCATCCTTGGCGCAGCCACTAAAAACCGCCCCGACAACACCCACAGTGATACGTCACTTTAGTAAGATGTGTGTATCTGTGGTTGACCCCGAGCTGAGCCGGCCAATTCTTTACTTTTACCACGGTAAATGACCCAGCCCCGGTGCTATAAAAAGGCCACCGAGTGACCTTGCCAAGCACCCCTCACCTTGTGCACCATCCTCACAACCATTTCTTGCCATGCCGAGCCCTAGTATTTATCTGAGGACTCCATATGCTACCCCAGGTAGTTTTGTCAAGATATTGTGGGATTTTAACCGCAGTACCATGGGCGCTACCCGGCCACCCCAGTACGAGCTGTTCAAATCAAGGATCACCCCTTCCAACTCGAGATATTGGGCAGCCGTGCACATCCCTCCTGTAAACCCAAACCAAGACCCAACAGAAGTTTCCTTCGTGGGGAAATCTATGCCAACCCCGCATATGGACGTAGAAGCTGCTGCGTATGAAGCGGTTGCTCGCCTTCGATTTGCGGTGCCCTATGCCAGCGAACGAGGGTATTATTACTTTCCGAGCCGTGCAGCACCCGGAGGAGTAACATCTTTTCCCGGTGGACGAGTTGAGAGAGACCCAGTACTGGCCAACCTTGTCCAGTACGTCATCGCTCAAGAACGTTTAACCCAACGCGTGATGGGTTATCTACAGAGCCTCGCGCATTTAAATCCTCAGATCGCCATCGGCAGATCACTGAGGCCCGACCAGGAGAGACACATTCACTGACTGGTCAATGCACTTTCTCCGATAGAAGAAGAGTGTACTGTTTTCTCTCGCGAGAAATCCTGGAGTGAGATTTCTTTTCCCTAAGTTGCCGCATCGTATTTTTTCTCTCGGCATAGGCTATTTTATTTCATGCAGCACCCCGGCAGCAGACTCACAACCACAATTACACGGACACATACACCGCTTGCAAAATTTTTGCAATTGTGTCGCATCTAACTAAACACCTCCGAAGAACAGTTATCACCCGGCACACTCCACCTACTCCTCGTGGTCACCACCGCCGCGGAGAGCCAGCAACCGAACAGCGGCATCGCGACGATCATCGAGGATCGCCAGCGCCACAGGAGCACGAGGGGAGCACCGCTGCCGACCCTCCGCAAGCGAGGATCACGTACCAGTCCGGCACCACCTCCGCCATTAGCGCCTCGTCTCGAGCTCCGCACAGCGGAAGCGAGAGGAGAAGGAGAGAAGGAAGGAGGCGAGGCCAGGTGTGAGGAAGAAGAGGAGAACGCCGCGGTCGTTTTATAAGCCCGAGCTTCGGTGTCACGGTGGGCGAGGTCCACCAGCGCCGCTTCGTCCCCGACCGCCCGTGTTCGGAGGCGAATCCATGAGCGATGCCGGACTGGCCCGCGAGATGAGTGCACGCTGCACCGGCAGCTAGCACGCCGCGCACTACCGCGGTACGGCCTAGGTGCCCTACGCGCTAGGCGTTATCGGTGGAGAAAGCGCGGGAGAGCGCGCGGGAGAGAGGAAGAAGAAAGAGCCGGAGGATGGAGAAGAGGCTGACTGCGGGCCCGGGTCCACTGTCGACGAGAGAAACCTTGTGCTCTCGATGCGACCAGCGTTTTTTAATTTAGAATTTATTCTAAATTTATGTCGATGTAGAAATCGCTAGTTTTCCCCAAAACCGTGGATTTTTCCCACACAGCGCCAAGATATCCCTACTGTATTTTTGCACCACTTATTGCTCTCACTATAGCCACTTTCGTTTTAATGCTTTTTTTTAATTTAACTCTTAGCAAATCTCGAGGACGAGATTTTTCTTAAGGGGGGTAGTAATTGTAACACCCCAAAAAATTTAGCCAAGTTTTAAATATTAAAATTTTGCCAGGAGTTTTACAATTTTTATTTCTGTTGATTTCAGAACTCTTCTTTTAATATTAAGGTGTCTTTTCCATGTGGAGCTTTCCAAAACATATTGGACTTCCATGCTCTCTGTATACCATATTCTTAATCTGTAGAATTTCTTTTTGAGATTATTTCACCCTGAGCTTTATTCATTAAAATGAATTGTTTTAAATTTTGGAGCTCCTTTTGAACTACAACCATTTGATATATTTAGCTAAAAATCCAACCAAAATTTGGAGATGTCATGAGATGTCTCTAAATCACTTGTGTGCAATAATATAATTATTTCATTGCATATTTTGAGTTTTACACCTGTTTTTCAAATCTGGTCCAGTGGACACTTTTGCACTATAGCCTAATTAAATATTTCCCTAGAGCCTCCACCAAAATTATGGGATGTCAGTGGTAGCTTGCCATCCAACTTTATGCCAAAACCTTGTGATGTTCTATAGAAAAATTAAGTATACCAACCTTTTTTTCATTCTGGACCAGACTTGTACTGCAACCATCTCCTAACTTGCTCCTTTACCCATGAGCTTTTTCCTGCTTGTAGTCCTTCCTGCTAAACCCCTATGTCCAGGAGCATGCACTCTTTGGAACACTTTTGGTCCAGGTAGTGATGCTTTTTTCTTTCTGTCCAGAATTGTAGTTTTGCAAAACTTGCACTAGCAAGTTTCTCCTTTTGGCAAACTAACTTCACCACCCTCTCTTACATCCACAGAGACACCGATCTGGAGTTTTGGCCACTCCAAGAAATGCCTAAGTACCCTTGGCATTTTGTCAAACACCTTATGGGCATGATCTGTTTTGACATGATTTTTGTTTTGTACTGTGACCTTGCACCTCTGGGCAATCTAGCATGTCTACTAAGCACCTAAACGATCCTAACCTAGATCTGCTAAGTGCCAGCCTCACCTAAGCCCTGTAGCATGCCATGGCATTTAAATCGAGCACGCGTTAAATGCGTGCTCTGGCCGCGAGGCTGCAGCGTATTGCAGCGCGCTCCAAGCCAGCAGCGTCGCGCCCCTGGCTTGCCACCACTCTGCAGAGTCGCGCCACTCACTTGACCTCTCGCTACGTCATGCCAAGAACCCCGAACGCCTCTGCAGCGTTGCCAGCAAGCCGCTTGGCGGCACGCCCGCGGCTGCAACCACCACCGCCATGAGCAGCACCGCCCAAGCCTCCAGCGCTCGCCACCTGCCCCCTGGAACAGCACGAGCTCATCCGCAGCCATGTCCACTAGCGCTCGTCGCCGCCACGACACCCTAAGCTACAGAATGGCGGTCACCGGCGACCTTATCCCCGGCCGGCGCGGTACCGACCCCGAGCGCCTATTTAAGGAGCCCCCGAGCTCGTCTCCGCACGCAGGGCAGTCTCAAACCCCCTCCCTAGGACCCCATTGGCAGCCAATTGACCCGGGGAGATCTCCTTCCCCATCTCCGGCAACCGCAGCCGCCGCCACCGCCCTGGCCATTCCGACGTCATCAGAGCCTCCCCTTCTCCGTTCTCTTCACCAGGAGGTCTACCTTCCTCCCGTGAACTCTTCCCCCTGCTCAATTTTGATCGGGAACCACCGCCGCCCCAAAACCACTACGCCACCGAAAACTTCCTCCGCCGCAGAGCTCGTCGCGGACGACTCCCTTCATCCCCATCACTCCCTCGACCACCGGAAGAACCGCCCCAGATTTGCGGATCCATCCCCACCCTCGGGGGCCCGCGAGGAGCCGCCTAGCGCCGGCGACGATCGCCGGATCCCCCGCCTTTGTTCGGCCAGAGGAAGAAGAGGAAGGGAGAAAAGTCAAACCTGACCAGTGGCCCCCCTGGACCCACTGTCAGTGACCCCGCCCAGTCCACGTGGGTTAAGTGGAAGCGCATTTCCAGTTTACGCCTTCGACGTGTACATATATATTCGAAACGTTTTCTTTTCTGTTTTATTTTTTTAATAACAGATTTTTGACCAAATATTGACCGGCTGTATCTTTTTAAATATAGCTCCAAATAAATTAATTCTTTTTCCTACCTCTCTCAAATATTGTCTAGTTTATTTTAAGATTTATTTGAGATTTTTTCAAAACAACTTTTTGTGCTGCTTTGATTTTGTGTGTTAATTCATATATATTCTTTTAAATAGGATTTTTGAAGATTTCAAGATATGTTGGAATGCACCTTGCCTTTCCATGACCTGAAGGCAAGCATTCTGAACCCTGGTGAAATTTTTGTGTGTGTTGCATAGCAAGGTGACAACACCACCCCGACACGAGCATCGTCATTTTATGTGAGGATGTGTTCCTACTCATGAGTGCATGTTAATGAATTTCATGCAAATGGAGTTGATATGATTGTGATAGAAATCACCGTCATATGCCTTTCATGCATACCGGGAGGAAAGACGGGAAGGCCTCTGTCTTGGGTAGATACAGTCTTGTCCCTAGTCCTCCGTCGAGACAGTCGTGTCCGGTATGGCATGAGGGGGTATGTCGCGTGGTGTTTCCATCTGTAGTTTGAAGTATTTGTATTGTTATACTAATCTTGCAGGGAATCTTACAACCTCCTGAGTCGACCGTAGATCGAGTCTTGTGCCAGTAATCCCCATACTTGCTTCAGTACTACCACTCGTCTCTACAACAAGTAGGGTGCAGTTCGATAAGTTGTCAACCCTTTCCTAGCACACACCATACGGAGAGGCCATGGTGGAAGATACCGGAGGCATCCGTAGTCATGCCACCAGGTCCGGGAGCATGGGTGTTTTTGTAGCCGAAGGGTAGCTCCCGGTTCTTGTGATATAAATTTTGTGATCCCATGTTACGTCGAGGTTGTACCCTCCCCACATAGAGTTTTGCTTGATAGGTGTCGTGGGTGATTCCAGACACAGGTGAGTTAAGCTGGTGTGTGCAAGTTAGGTGTGTTTTCAACTAAAAGACCGTAGACGGAATTAGTCCCGATGGACTAATGAAATCCGTTACTCGTGGGTAAAGAGTACACCCTCTGCAGAGATTAAACCTATTCGAATAGTCGTGTCCAGGGTTAAGGATTACAGTCTGGGATGGGTCAAGTGTCGGTCTTAGTGTCGGTCTTCGGAGGTGAAACTATTAAACATGGGATCACGATTGTGACTTGTGATAATTATAATTATTATTTTTGATGTGGACTAACCCGTGATATTTTTTGGTATTACCGAATACCCCTGGGATGGTTCTACCTCCTGGATATTCACTGTATTTATTTAAAGCCCTTTATGTGGTGTCGCTAAGACGCCCGACTGTGGCATTTCTTTTGAAGCCCTTTATGTGGTGTCGCTAAGATGCCCCACCGTGGCATATCTTTTAAAGCCCTTTACGCGGTGTCGCTAAGACGCCCGACTGTGGCATTTCTTTTAAAGCCCTTTATGTGGTGTCGCTAAGACGCCCGACTGTGGCATTTCTTTTCAAGCCCTTTATGGGGTGTCGCTAAGGCCTTGATCGCGTAACATATCTTTTAAAGCCCTTTAGGCGGCGTCGCTCTGACGCCCGACTGTGGCATTTCTTTTAAAGGCCTTTATGCGGTGTCGCTAAGACGCCCGACTGTGGCATTTCTTTTAAAGCCCTTTATGTGGTGTCGCTAAGACGCCCGACTGGGGCATATCTTTTAAAGCCCTTTATGCGGTGTCGCTAAGACGCCCGACTGTGGCATTTCTTTTAAAGCCCTTTATGTGGTGTCGCTAAGACGCCCGACTGTGGCATTTCTTTTAAAGTCCTTCATGTTATTTGCTTCTTACTTTTTTTTCATACTACCATATTGTTGCATATTCTCAAATAACATGCCTAGACGCATCAGAGTTTTATTTATATTTCGTGACTGACGTCATGAACATAGGATATTTTCAGCATATTATTGTTATATTATGCCTGTGTCCATAATGTTTGCGAGTACATTCAAAGTACTCACTGGCTTGTCCCTGGCTATTGTCTTGGCCAGATTTCTTGCACGAAGAGGAGCGACCGTGCCGGCCGTTCAGGAACCTAATCAACGGTGCTAGCAGCCCATAAAGATAGGAGTTAACACAGTCAGTTGTTCCTGTGGGAAAAGGAGTCCTATAGGCGATGATGATTCACAACCCGCTTCCGCCATCAACCACTAGAAACCATTTGTTGTACTCACAGGACAGTATGGTCTTGTACTACGTATTCTGTATTTTGCTTGGAATTTTCTGTATCAAGTTGCTGCCTCATCAGCTAACAGTTATCCTGGGGCTGGTGAGCACGAGGGCCATTTTATGGGAATTAACACCTGGAGATCCGGTCCCCACATGTCAATTCAACCACACCTGGATAACTTAGTATCTGCAGCAAAGTATTTAGTAGCAAAGTAGTATGATAATAAAGGTAACAGTGGCAAAAGTAAAGATAATAGTTTTGTAGTAATTGTAACAGTAGCAACGAAAAAGTAAATAAGTGAAACACAATATGTGAAAAGCTCGTAGGCATTGGATCAGTGATTGATAATTATGTCGGATGCGATTCCTCATGTAATAGCTATAACATAGGTGACACAGAACTAGCTCCAGTTCATCAATGTAATGTAGGCATGTATTTCGAATATAGTCATACGTGCTTATGGAAAAGAACTTGCATGACATCTTTTGTCCTACCCTCCCGTGGCAGCGGGGTCCTAGTGGAAACTAAGGGATATTAAGGCCTCCTTTTAATAGGGAACCGGAACAAAGCATTAGCACATAGTGAATACATGAACTCCTCAAACTACGGTCATCATCGAGAAGTATCCCGATTATTGTCACTTCGAGGTTGTCAGATCATAACACATAATAGGTGACTATAGACTTGCAAGATAGGATCAAAAACTTGTTGGGGTCTACGGTAGGGTGCGCCGACTGCAAATTAAAAATTCCTACGCGCAGAACATCCAGGAACATGCTACGGGAGATGGATCACAGTTCATTACCACTAGACGCGCAGTGCCGTGCAGCGGAAGAAGAGTTGGGGCAGCGCGTCCGCGTGGATCGTCTCCTCCTCGTTCGATCTCCCTCGAGCGGCCGGTCGTCCGATCCTACGTACGAGTTCGCCGGAGCGGCGCAAGTGCACCGCCTCTAACGGTATCCGCGCGTGCGGTGGGAACACCGAGCGGCGGACTGCTAGGTCCGATCACACAGTCAGCGGCGAGTGGAGGTGGCTATTCGCAACACATGCAAACCCTCCCGAGGCCGAAGCGATCAACCTCCTGAGGCCGGCGATCTGCCTCCCTGAGGCCAAAAAGCTATCTCTCTGAGTGTGCCGCACCTCCACTTTATATAGGTGTCCGTCATGAGCTCAACACTTGGGCCTCGCCACGGACCCTAAAAGCAAAAGTCTACTCGGTCACGTTCCTAGTCCGATTCGGATCACATCCGACCCGGTGTCCTCTGAACCGACCTCGTAGGTTCCTTCCCTTAAGCGCGCGACCCCTTAGGTTCAAGTCGGCTTGGTCACAGTTCGGATCACCTCCGACCTGTACGGTTGGTAGCAGCCTCTAGCAAGGCGTGCCGACCACCAAGCAGACGATGAAGCTGGTTAGGCGAACATGTACATCATACTGCCATTCCTTTTGCCACACGATATATGTTGTCGGGCTCAAGGCGAGACTGTCATCCTTATGCTAACCCGACCTCTTTCTCGTTCCAGTGATACCGACCACTATCCGGATTATCTTATAATCCTTGTCGCATGGCCATGCTGTTCCTGGTCGGATCAGACGAGGGGCCCAGAGTATATCTCTCCTGATCGGAGGGGCAAATCACATCTTGCTCGACCATGTCTCGCAGCATGGGATTGGACAAACGCGTAACCTACCTTTGGATCGACCCAGTCAGGGTGTAGAGTTTGGTCGGCCCAAAGCAAGTCTATCACCATCTCGTGTACATGCATCATCTCAGGTCTTAGGAAATATAACGTATGTTGTACTTGAGACTCACAGATGACATATCGCTGCGTCTCATAGTTGGGTCTGTCCGACTCGGACCTTATCTGGACTCGGATCCGACTATGTCGAATCCAACCAGACCTTTCCAAGTCCATATTATCCGGTTAGCATCCAATGCTCCATGGCTATTGAGACCGAGCCATCGACCGTGTCATATGCTAGTCTAGTCGGTTGCGCGTCCACACAGCCCTTTCGACTAGGGACCTTTTAGGACAGTCATCATACAATGTATAGTCCCACAAACAAGTCACGTACTTGCTGATACACATCATTGATAATGTCCAAGGACTATCTTTATTCATAAACACATAGGAAATATCATCATACATGATTGCCTCTAGGGCATATCTCCAACAAAACTCACATATATTCATGGAAACATAATAGGTTCAGATCTGAAATCATTGGCACTCGGGCCCTAGTGACAAGCATTAAGCATAGCAAAGTCATAACAACATCAATCTCAGAGCATAGTGGATGCTAGGGATCAAACCCTAACAAAACTATCTTGATTACATGGTAAATCTCATCCAACCCATCACGGTCCAGCAAGCCTACGATGGAATTACTCATGCACAGCGGTGAGCATCATGAAATTGGTGATGGAGGATGGTTGATGATGACGACGGCGACGAATTCCCCTCTTCCGGAGCCCCGAACGGACTCCAGATCAGCCCTCCTGAGAGAGATTAGGGCTTGGCGGCGGCTCCGTGTCGTAAAACGTGATGAAACTTTCTCTCAGATTTTTTTCTCCGCGAAATGGAATATATGGAGTTGGAGTTGAGAGAGATTGTATTCTGTCAGGATGGTCCTGCACAATGGTAAAAGGAATCAATGAACAAATTCACTATAGAGCCTGGTCTCTTCAGCCATGCACAAAGAAAGAAGTGGGGGAAAAGCATATCTTGTAGGTAGTACAAAAGCAGGGGGAAATGAGAAGGTTGCATCCCATCCTAGTTTCCATGAGCATCTCACCTATAGATGAACAACCATAATAATTAAGCTGTTGATGAACATTTCCAGTTGTAAAAAGGCATGACAATTGAACATTAGTAATTGAAATGTAGGTAAGCAGGATAAGAAATAGGGAAATTTATTGATGCCTTGCTAAAGTAGAGCAATCGTGTGTTTTCAGTGGTCTACCTATTACTATGCATATGGCGAGATAAAAAAATTGTGCACCATCACGAATACATTACAATAATTTTGGTTGTTGGTGTTATACATTAGTTATTCGGAAGAAAATTACATGGTAGAGGACACAAAACCTCGTTTTGTGCACATGTTGATAGTTAAATTTTACATTACATAGGAGTTTTTACTTACAAAACCTGGTAAGAAGATTCTAATGATCATAGGCAAAGCTCATTATCTAGTTTGTTGAGTGCTTCCTTGTTTTCTTTCTGAACTGAAAACTTTACAATGTTCTTGTCTGACCAACTGTTGGATTAGTGAGCATTATGAAGTAGCAGATAGCTTGTGCAAATTCTTGGACGGGTGGGACCTCCTAGCTGGAAACCACATAAGCTATCTGTAAGTGCTCAAAATGGCAAGAAGAATCACAAAACCACAGATCCTATAAACTGGTTAGTTGGTCACCTTAAAGTCTTAAACACATAGCACAGTCAACGGAAACACAAGATTACAGTGCTCGGTCAATCAAAAAGGGTGTATCTCACAAAAGGCAAAAAGGGTAAACCTCCAAGTACTTTATTTTGATCAAACCATATCCTATAGACAAATTAAGTATTATTGATCATCATATTATATACTCCCCCCGTAAAGAAATATAAGAGCGTTTGGATCACTACTTTAGTGATCTAAACGCTCTTACATTTATTTACACACGATTACCTTGCGAAAATAACACAAGTGCTCTGAATCAAAAAACCAAGAATGACAATCAATGATCCGTCAAAATTCAACTGGCCAAAGAGAAATATGTACCAAAAGAGAAAATAAATACCATTCCATAGAAGAAGCCGTAGAAGCTACCGCACAAGTGTAACGCCCCGAATCCAATGCGCCAGGTGTCTTCCAGTTATTCGCCGTCGTTGCCATGTCATCTGCTTTCGTGTTGCACTTTGCCATGTCATCATCTGCATTTCATCTGCATGTTTTTCAAAACTTTCGTCCGTTCGGGTTCCCCCGGTTCTCTCCGTTATCCGTTCTGAGCACAGACACACTCGCATGCACCCGTCGCACCTCCTAGTTCTTGTTTTGAGAGCCGCTGAAAAATGTTCTCGGAATGGGTCGAGATTTTCCGAGTGGCCTTGGTATATCACCGGTAGACCTCCTGTCAAATTTCGTCCCATTCGGAGGTCGTTTGATGCCCCAATGGTTAACTGGGTAGCCGCAAAAGCCACTCTCTCTTTGCAGCCCGACACCCCTCCAAACAGCCCGCTAGCCCATCTAACTCCCCCCCCCCCATGCTCTCCGCCGTTCGATCACGATCGTGTGGGCGAAAACAACACCTCATTTGGACTCTCCTAGCTCCCTCTACCTATATAAACTCCCCCTCCCCCGAAATTGGGGGGATGAATCCTACCCTAACCCTCGCTTCTTCCTCCTCCAGCCGGCGGACATGTCCGCGCCCCATCGGATATGTCCGCAACCGCCCCGTAGCGAATCGGGAGCCGCCACGTCGCCAGCTCCTCCCACCTCCACCACGGCTCGGCGAAGCCCATCCAAGAACCCTTGCCAGCTGCCCAGCCGCCCGCTTCGTCTTGAGCCAGCAGCGCCCGCCGCCGTCAGCCCGCCGCCGCCTCAGCCTACGGCGACCCGCCACTTTATCGCGCCGCCCGCCTCCGCCCGCCGGCGACCCCGCCGCCTGACTCCGTGCCGTCCTGCCTCCTCGCCACCTCTCTGCGCCTTGTCACCGCCCTTCGCCGGGCGCCCCGCGACGCCGCCGGAGGCCGGCGACCACCCGCTGTGGTGGTTCTAAGTCTGACAGTAGAATGGGGGTAGGTATGGAGAGGCAAGATCCTAGCTATGGAGTAGTTGTATACGCAAGATGTTTACGAGTTCAGGCCCTTCTCTGAAGAAGTAACAGCCCTACGTCTCGGAGCCCGGAGGCGGTCGACTGTATTATGTGCGTATGAGTTACAGCGGTGCGAACCCTTTACACTGAGGAGGGGCGTGGCTTATATAGAGTTCGCCAGACCCCTCCAGCCCTCAGTTATGTAGGGATTAAAGTACATTAAGAGAGGGAGTTACTGGTAACGTCCCACATAAAGTGCTATGATGACCATAAAGCCACTTAATGACCGACCGCTTATGCGTGCATCGACCGTAGATCTTCCGCGGTCGAAAGTGGTTGGCTGATGGTCGAGTGTCTTCAGGTCCGTCGAGTGGAATCCTTCCAGGTCAACTGAAAGGTGTTTTCTTCAAGAGATGTCCTTGGGGAGGGTATCTTGGACAGGTTCGTGACCCTACCCTAGGTACATGACTTCATCAGTAGCCCCCGAATGGATCGAGGTTTGAGTGGGGAAGGAGTTGAGAACTCTTCCGACCCACTTTTCGTGCGATGAGCACGTCTTGTCCTGGATCAATAAGCTTAGGTGACAGCTTCAACTTCTTTTTCAGTCGCCTTGATCCATTCTTTGTATCTATCGAGTGTGTTTTTCGTACTTGGAGAACTCCGAGTGACAGGACGGAGGAAATCTTCTGTCTTACGATTTGCTCTGTGGCGCACGGATTTAGCGGGATTCGGATTTTCAGAAGCGAAGCGGGCGGAGGAAGCCGCAGTAATCGGACGGGATAAGGCAGGGACGCCTCGATCTCCGCGCCACCTTTTTCCCCACGTATCGCGCGGGGCGACTGTTGCGGGATTTGACAGGATCGTCCGGGCCTACCAGTTAGCCACTCGGAAGCAACCTCATATAAGGCCCTGGACGGGGTTTTTTTTAACAGTGCATTCCCCTTTCCTCCTCCCTTCTCCAGATTCATCCGCTGCGTGCGATTCCACCTCAGCGCTGCTGTTCCGTGCGCGTTCCGCCGGCGACAATGGTGAAGGAGAAGACGGCGGCTTTGGAGCGGGCGAAGAAGGCGGCAATGACGAAGGAAGAGCGGCGGTCGGGCGGATTTTCGTCGAGGGCCGGCTTGCCGCAGGGCTAGATCCAGGGCGACTGGGTCCGCTCGATGATCAGCCAGAAGGATCTCGACGACATGGCCAATGAAGGACGGATCCTCCATGGAACAGCGCAGCTCCCGGGGAAGGAGTGGACGCCACAACCTCTGGAGGGTGAGTGCGTTCTCTTGGCCACCCATGTCAACCGCAGGTTTTCTCTGCCGCCTCACCCTTTCTTTCGGGGATTTCTAAACTTCTTTGGGGCACAACTTCACCAC
This sequence comes from Aegilops bicornis, assembly GCA_021605145.1. NCBI lineage: Eukaryota > Viridiplantae > Streptophyta > Magnoliopsida > Poales > Poaceae > Aegilops > Aegilops bicornis. The sequence continues at coordinate 103,789,345 of CM038675.1, read as the reverse complement.
TTCACCCCCAATTCCATCGTGTATCTCGCTGCTTTCGTGTCTTTGTGTGAGAATTTCTTGGGTTGCCGGCCTCATTGGGGCCTTTTCAAGCACATTTTCACTTGTCGCTCCCAAACGGTGAAAAAGGCCAATCCGAGTGACGAGAGAACTCAAGTGATTCAGATGTGTGGGGGTCTTGGGGTTCAAATGAGAGGGAAAAGCTCTTTTCCGGGCATGATCTTACCCGAGTCAGTCCGTGGATGGCAGTCGACTTGGTTCTACTACAAGGACCAGCCAACGCCAGGGCAGTCGACTGGACTCCCTCGTTTTTCCATGGACCGAGTGAGCAAACCATCTTCTTTTAAGGTGATCCAGGAAGAGAAGGAACAGGTGAAGGTCTTGGTCGAACGAGTTGTCCAGCTCATTCGAGACGGGGTAACAGGCATGGATCTCCTAGAGGTCTTCCTTCGACGACGCATCCAGGCGCTTCAAGCCCGAGACCATCCGATGTGGTTGTACTCTGGCACTGAGGACACCACTTGGATCCACCCGGAGGAGATCGAGGATGCCATGCTGGAAAGGTGTCTCACGTGCATCACAGGAAACAAGGATAACCCTCAAGGAGCCAGGAGGATCCCCCCACTCGACCAGTCATACGACGTAGACAAGGTCCATTCCTGCATCTTTGACTGTGACCCTGCTTTCTCCATCTTGTTTGTTTAAAATCGGTCGATTGACTTTTGTCTTGTTTGTTGTCTTCCAGGCCACCACTGAGATGTACTCGATGCCCAACGGGGCGCAAGAACCAGTCGAGGAGGAAGGGAGCGGAGGTGAAAGCCAGGAGGAATGGCAATCTAATGGTGCGGAGGACGAAGATGACGATAGCTCCGGCAAAGAGTAGGAGGAGGAAGAGGAGGAAGAAGTCGACCCTCCTCGCGTGGAAAGGCGATCCAAGCTCACCCATGACCCTTGATCGGCGTGGCAAGGCTATCGCGCTGTCGGGCGATCGAGGAACGACTTTCGGACGACGTCTCCGGCGGCGACTGAAAAAGCACCGAAGCAACCCCGAGCGACGCCATCAAAGCCGATGAAGGCTTTGCCCAAGATGAGGATGGCTATTCCCACCATTTCCAGGTACAGTAGAATTCGTGTTTTCTTGTTTGGCATGGACACACTTTTGGTCGACTTGTTGACTGATCAACTGATTTCTGAAACCTACAGTGCTGCTACCTCCGAGACCTCAGTTAGAAATGAAGACCAGGAGATGGAAGATGCTGCCACCTCTAACCTTGGTATGATCTCTGTAGTTTCACTTTTGGTCGACTGAACTTCCGTTTTTAACTTTGAATCTTTCTTGCAGTCCCTCCTCATGTCATTGATCTCCCTGATGATGACGATGAGGCGCCGTTGAGGCGGAGGAGGAATAAAAAGGCGCCTGCTGGCAAGACTGCTCAAGTTGTATCAGTGCCTGAGGCACTGGTTCACGAGGGTGCCAACATCACTCGGACTTCTATGTCTTTCGCTGTGCCGCTGACGAGTATCCGGCCTTCATCGTCGACTGCTGATCCACCCTCCCTTTTCGCCACACACCACGTCCCGGAGGACCAAGTGGGTGCTGGTCAGGAAGCTGTACGCCAGGCGGGGATCATGATGGAGCAAGTGAAGGTGGTCCGGGAGGCCAGTCAGGCGGCCTATGATGCCAGCTCAGCTCTTCAGAGCAATGTCTAGGTTAGTTGATCACCACTTGTTCTGTTAGGATATGCTACCTGAAAACTCTTTGTCACGCCCAATATGCGACCCTATCCAAAAGGAACTCGACGGTCCCACCAAGGATAGACCCGCATATTGAAACGCTTTTGCAAGGTGGATATCATTACATCAACATTACATAATAGATGGGGATACATACATAAGGCACAAATGCCACAAGAATACATCAACATCATATACAAGATCAACATCCGCCTACGGATGAAACATAAACAGAAACTCAAACGACATCCACCCTGCTAGCCCAGGCTGCCGACCTAGAACCTATCCCCTGATCGAAGAAGCAGAAGAAGAACTCCAAACAAGCAAACATCGCTCTCGCGTCATGATCATCGCAACCACACACCTGGCAATCGGTGGTGTAGTAATCTGTGAGCCACGAGGACTCAGCAATCCCATTACCATGGGTATCAAGACTAGCAAAGCTTAAAAAAGGAAAGGAAGGGATGAAGTGGTGAGGTTGCAGCAGCGACTAAGCATATATGGTGGCTAACATACGCAAATGAGAGCGAGAAGAGAAACAAAGGAACGGTCATCAACTAGTAATGATCAAGAAGTGATCCTGAACTCAGCTTCGTCAAACATAACCCGAAACCGTGTTCTCCTCTCGAACAACCCCGAAAAGAGACAATCACGGTTACGCATGCGGTTGGTGTATTTTAGAAGAGTTTACTTCAAGTTTACTACAACCGGATATTAACAAATTCCCATCTGCCACATAACCGTGGGCACGGCTCTCGAAAGTTTATACCCTGCAGGGTGTCCCAACTTAGCCCATGATAAGCTCTCGCGATCAACGAAGGATATTCCTTCTCCCCGGGAAGACCCAATCAGTCTCGGAATCCGGCTACAAGACATTTCGACAGCAATAAAACAAGACCAGCAAGACCGCCCGATGCGCCGACAATCCCGATAGGAGCTGCACATATCTCGTTCTCAGGGCAACACCGGATAAGCAAAGCGTACAGGAACCAACGTAACCCAAGTTGCCAAGGGATGGTCCCGCACGGTGCTCTAGTTTGGACCAACACTTAGACAAGCATTGGCCCGGGGGGCTGAATAAAGATGACCCTTGGGTTAATTACTCCCAAGGGAAATATAGGTGGTGGTGAGGCAAATGGAAAAACCAATGTTGGGCCTTGCTGGAGGAGTCTTATTCAAAGCGAACTATCAAGGGGGTCCCATAAATCACCCGACCGCGTTAGGGACGCAAAATCCGGGAACATAATACCGATATGACGGAAACTAGGGCGACAAGAGTGGAACAAAACACCAGGCATAAGGCCGAGCCTTCCACCCTTTACCAAGTATATAGATGCATTAATTAAATAAGATATATTGTGATAACCCAACAAGTAAACATGTTCCAACAAGGAACAACATCTCCATGTTCCAACAAGGAACGAACTTCATCTTCACCTGCAACTAACAATGCTATAAGAGGGGCTGAGCAAAGCGGTAACATAGCCAAACAACGGTTTGCTAGGAAGGGTGCAAAAGGTTAGGGGTTCATGGCAATTTGGGATGGCTTGATAAACAGGTAATAGGTAGCGCAGCATAGTGATAGAACGAAGCAACTAGCATAGCAATGATAGTAATGAGATCCAGGGTAGCGGTCATCTTGCCTGAAATCCGCAAGGAAGAAGAAGTACGAGTCCATGAAGAAGACGAACGGATGAAGCCGAACCAAGCGTAGACGAACGAATCCTCACGATCGCAACGGAACAGGAACTAACAAGAAGAAGCACACAACATAGTAAACACACCACACATGAACATGACAAGATGCACAACAAACATGATGCATGAAAAATCTAGATGAGGCTACCCATGGCAAGATATGATGCAAACAGAAACAACACATCAAAGCAAGTTTAAATGAGGCCGGGAACAACATATAACAATTTCGGTAAGTCCTCATATGCAAATTTCGAAATTGGTCCAAATCTGAATAAACCTTATGTCAAGTTGTTAAACAGAAAGTTAAGATGCACCATGATGATCTACACGAAATTTTAGTCAAGTTACATATGAAGTTCATTAAATTCGGAGCTACGGCCTAGAAGATATGAGCAAAACAAGTTAAACATGGCATTGATGCAAAATGCATACAAACATCAAGCAAACACCTCAAAACAAGGATGCAACATGATAATATGAAGCTACATGCAAAATCAAGCAAGTTCCATATAGAGCACACTCAAAAGCGAACAGCAGTTCAACACATACACCCTATACAAGTTATAGCAACAATCTGTCCAAAACAGCAAGTAGGCATATTGCAAGCATCAAAACAATATGCTACAACACCTCAACGTGAAAACAAAAGGCATGAGCATGATGTACAGGTAAAGCATGACAAAACATGCGCACTGAGCTATCTCCAGAAATCACTAGAACATGCTCAAAATGACATGGCAAGATTGCAAATAATAACAGTTTCAGTCTTTGCAGAAAATAACATCAGGTTGCAATGTTTAGAGCTATCAAACAACATGCTACAGGAACTTATCATGGCAAACAAAGGCATGGCATGAATCTACTAAATGCATAGATCAAATGTCCTTTAGTGACCATGAGCCAAAAAGGATCAGAAGATATGATGGCACCCATGTAAACATGGCAAGTTATATTACAGATTCATACATGGCAGGAACAACAATAAGTAGGCATGTTGGTGAGCTTGAACCACTCACCACAGAGCAATACATGGCATGGCAAGGCAACTCACAATAAGAAGACATGGCATAGAAGCTATACATGGCAAGAACAACATCATAGCATACACGGATCAACTACAACAACCTTGGCAAAATTGAATAACATGTAAACAACCTGCCAGGAAACGTTTTATAGCAAAAGTAGAGCTCGATTGACTCAAGCTATGGCACTCCATAATTGCAAACAAGGGCGTGGATGGATAGAGCATAACCATATGTTCAAAACATCCTTACTGAAGTATCTCAAAATATGCATGGATCTCTCGGTAGCATCAAGTTAACATGGCATAAAAATATCAGCAAAACAGGGGCTGAAATCAGCAACATCATGAAGCCTAGTTTGCATGCTTGTGCTATTCACCACAGAGATCAAAAAAATACATGGAAAGCACCCCTAGAAAGATGGCATGGCATATTACAAAACACATGTAGGACTCAAGTTCATAGGGTGCACACATCAATCATAGCAAAAATGACAAAAGTGCATGTTCTGATAAGAATCTGAAACTAACATCACATAGCACTCTTCTAACATCATTTCGGGCATCAAGATGAGCTCAAATGCACATGATGACATGATATGAAATGCAGATGATGACATGGCAAAGTGCAACACGCAAGCAAATGACATGGCAACGACGGCGAATAACTGGCAGACACCTGGCGCATCGAATCCGGGGCGTTACAACACTCCTCCACTAACAAGAGATCTCGTCCCGAGATCTTAGGACCGAGACGGAAGGGAAAAGGGATGAGGTGAAACAAGAACGCAAGAGAATAAGCAAAGAATCGAGAGCACTCGAGAAGAAGAGAGACGAACGACGAGAATGCCGAGAATCGAAAGCTCACGGAATCAAGATAGACTCTGAAAGCACTCCGGTTAGAACAAGATAAGAAACGAATAAGATTGAAAGGATTTAGGCAGCACTCCGGTTGAAACATGGAAGGAATAGAATCTGAACTTGAGAGGATGGAATGATACTTGATGAAGACATGACACAAAACCTCCGGAAAAATTGAAAAAGTTGAATGAAAAGAACGGATAAGAATATGACAACTTGTGCCACGAATGAAATTGAAAGCATCTTAGAAGAAAGGATTGGACAGAGTTGTTGAGAAAATCAACAACGAAAAGAAATAAGCTTGTTTGGGCTTATAGGTAACATCTCAAGATCATAAGGTGATTACCTGCCACAACCGGAAATGATTGGATAGCTGGGAAGAACGAAGAAATCCAAAACTCCACTTCAAAAGAATACGGAGAATTAATTACACTTCGAGATGCGAGAAGAAAATATATTTGAATTCCACCAAAATATTGATGAAACTCTTGAAGAAAGAATTAAATCATGAAGAACCACCATGAAGAACTCCGGTAACGAAAGGATGATGACATAGAATGAAGGACGAAAGAATAAGATGAGCATTGTGATGATTTAGATGGAGGATTCCAACGAGATGGCCGAGGAAATTGAACTCCGGAAAAGAAAAGATGAAAACACTTGGGACTAGAATTTATTCATCACGAACAAACTCCGAAGAAAAAGATTAATCACTTTGAGGAAATAAGAATAAGATTTATTGTATGCTTATCCTTCATCAAATTAAATTGATGCCAAGCAATGGATTTTTCATACTACTTATTCTTCTTGAAAAAGGATTGAGAAGGGATAGCACAGAACTTGAGAAAGTCTTCATGAACCACCGGTAAGATTGAAAAGAAACAAATGAATTAATATGATAACAAAGGAAAATAATCTTGAACGAACCACCGTAAGAATTCACAACTGACTAGTGAAAGAGAATGAATCGCCGGGAAGAATTAGGAAAGCACGAAGATACTTGAGGGAATTAAAATGCAAGAGAACGAAGAGATCGCGAACTAACTGAAGAATACTTGAACGAAGCACCGGGATAAATACAGAACGATAACTGGAATGATGGCCTCTGGTGAAAAGAAACGGGAAAAGAACTTCTGACATACTCCGGATGGATGAAAAGAATTGCGCGACTGGAAACAATTGGATAGGATAACATCGAGCTAGCGCCGCGAATCTTCTGGGAGAACGGACGAGATTTAAGAGAAAAAAAAATCTACGACGGTCTTCAAATGTTGAGAATGACGACGAGAACCACCATGCAGAATTGTTGAGACGCTCCGGGAGAATGAAAAACAAAGACGTTGAGTCAACAATGAAAATGATTTGAAATCGATCTTAGAAAAACATCTGACTGATGATATTCATTCTTACGTCACACTTGAAAAGAATTGGGAATAACTCCGGGAAAATTAGAAGAGTCAGGTAAGATCCTGGGAAAAGACCTGTGGGTTAGGGCCCACTAAAAGAAAACACCGTTGGAAAGGGATGTTGAACAGATAGATGATGCACCGGAACACTTGAAAAATTTGAATGAGGTGACAACCTCGAATTAATTGGAACAAAGACGAATCTCCTAAGATGTGTTGAACACTCCGGAAGGATAAACTGGCGAGAGGCGAACGAGCAAGGAGAACACTTGATCCAAGGAAAAGAATGTGATCAACCCGAAAAACTTGAATTGAGTTCACCGGAAAAGAAAGGGATGAAGGATGACGTACAAAACGAGAATTCACCGGTTGAGATAATTGAGGGAAGACTGAAGAGGCTCCATAAGAATGAAATTGATGGTCGAAACAGACTCAAACTCCAGGAAGAAAAGGGTGGGAGGGCGGGAAAACAAAGGCAGCTTGGAAGGGGAAATCGAGGAATATCTTGAAGAGAAAACACCGGTTGAAATCATTGAGGAAAGAAAACAAAGACTTCGCACAAGTAGGATGTATACTCAATTACGAACTCCGGTTCCGAGAGGAAGAAGGGAGGGCGGGTGGGAAAAGAAAACAACTGGGGGTTGAACTTGGCAACGATGAAGAGGCTCGAGTCAACTTGACGAGAAATGCACCGGATAAAAAGAGCTGAGGAACAACTACCGGAAAACCAGCTGCGTGAACCTAAAGAAAAATTTGAAGGGGAAGAGGAGTAATTCAAAACACCTACGTCAAGATTCCTCACCAGAGCGACGAAGGGGCTGAGGAGTAAAAAGAATTCCTACTCTCCGATATAACTAGACTCCGAAAACAGTTTACTTCTAGACTCAACAACGGCCAAACTACACGATCAATCAAGGGGCTCCTAAGGTCGGTCGAGGCTCTGATACCAACTTGTCATGCCCAATATGCGACCCTATCCAAAAGGAACTCGATGATCCCACCAAGGATAGACCCGCATATTGAAAGCAGCTTTTGCAAGGTGGATATCATTACATCAACATTACATAATAGATGGGATACATACATAAGGCACAAATGCCACAAGAATACATCAACATCATATACAAGATCAACATCCGCCTACGGATGAAACATAAACAGAAACTCAAACGACATCCACCCTGCTAGCCCAGTGCCGACCTGGAACCTATCCCCTGATCGAAGAAGCGGAAGAAGAACTCCAAACAAGCAAACATCGCTCTCGCGTCATGATCATCGCAACCACATGCACCTGCAATCGGTGGTGTAGTAATCAGAGCCACAAGGACTCAGCAATCCCATTACCATGGGTATCAAGACTAGCAAAGCTTAAAGGGAAAGGAAGGGGTAAAGTGGTGAGGTTGCAGCAGCGACTAAGCATATATGGTGGCTAACATACGCAAATGAGAGCGAGAAGAGAAACAAAGGAACGGTCGTCAACTAGTAATGATCAAGAAGTGATCACGAACTCCTACTTACGTCAAACATAACCCGAAACTGTGTTCTCCTCTCTATCAACCCGAAAAGAGACACTCACGATTACGCACACGGTTGGTGTATTTTAGAAGAGTTTACTTCAAGTTTACTACAACCGGATATTAACAAATTCCCATCTGCCACATAACCGCGGGCACGGCTCTCGAAAGTTTATACCCTGCAGGGGTGTCCCAACTTAGCCCATGATAAGCTCTCGCGATCAGCGAAGGATATTCCTTCTCCCTGGGAAGACCCGATCAGTCTCGGAATCCCGGCTACAAGACATTTCGACAGCAATAAAACAAGACCAGCAAGACCGCCCGATGCGCCCACAATCCCGATAGGAGCTGCACATATCTCGTTCTCAGGGCAACACCGGATAAGCGAAGCGTACAGGAACCGACGTAACCCAAGTTGCCAAGGGATGGTCCCAAGACGGTGCTCTAGTTTGGACCAACACTTAGACAAGCATTGGCCCGGGAGCTGAATAAAGATGACCCTTGGGTTAATTACTCCCAAAGGGAAATATAGGTGGTGGTGAGGCAAATGGAAAAACCAATGTTGGGCCTTGCTTTGGAGGAGTCTTATTCAAAGCGAACTGTCAAGGGGGTCCCATAAATCACCCGACCGCGTTAGGGACGCAAAATCCGGGAACATAATACCGATATGACGGAAACTAGGGCGGCAAGAGCGGAACAAAACACCAGGCATAAGGCCGAGCCTTCCACCCTTTACCAAGTATATAGATGCATTAATTAAATAAGATATATTGTGATAACCCAACAAGTAAACATGTTCCAACAAGGAACAACATCTCCATGTTCCAACAAGGAACGAACTTCATCTTCACCTGCAACTAACAACGCTATAAGAGGGGCTGAGCAAAGCGGTAACATAGCCAAACAACGGTTTGCTAGGAAGGGTGCAAAAGGTTAGGGGTTCATGGCAATTTGGGATGGCTAGATAAACAGGTAACAGGTAGCGCAGCATAGCGATAGAACGAAGCAACTAGCATAGCAATGATAGTAATGAGATCCAGGGTAGCGGTCATCTTGCCTGAAATCCCGCAAGGAAGAAGAACGAGTCCATGAAGAAGACGAACGAATGAAGTCGAACCAAGCGTGAAACGAGCGAATCCTCCACGATCGCATAGCACAGGAACTAACAAGAAGAAGCACACAACATAGTAAACACACCACACATGAACATGACAAGATGCACAACAAACATGATGCATGAAAAATCTAGATGAGGCTACCCATGGCAAGAGATGATGCAAACAGAAACAACACATCAAAGCAAGTTTAAATGAGGCCGGGAACAACATATAACAATTCCGGTAAGTCCTCATATGCAAATTTCGAAATTGGTCCAGATCTGAATAAACCTTATGTTCAAGTTGTTAAACAGCAAGTTAAGATGAACCTGGATGATCTACACGAAATTTTAGTCAAGTTACATATAAAGTTCATTAAATTCGGAGCTACGGCATAGAAGATATGAGCAAAACAAGTTAAACATGGCATTGATGCAAAATGCATACAAACATCAAGCAAACACCTCAAAACAAGGATGCAACATGATAATATGAAGCTACATGCAAAATCAAGCAAGTTACATATAGAGCACACTCAAAACGGAGCAACGGTTCAACACATACACCCTATACAAGTTATAGCAACAATCTGTCCAAAACAGCAAGTAGGCATATTGCAAGCATCAAAACAATATGCTACAGCACCTCGACGTGAAAACAAAAGGCATGAGCATGATGTACAGGTAAAGCATGACAAAACATGCGCACTGAGCTATCTCCAGAAATCACTAGAACATGCTCAAAATGACATGGCAAGATTGCAAATAATAACAGTTTCAGTCTTTGCAGAAAATAACATCAGGTTGCAATGTTTAGAGCTATTAAACAACATGCTACAGGAACTTATCATGGCAAACAAAGGCATAGCATGAATCTACTAAATGCATAGATCAAATGTCCTTTAGTGACCATGAGCCAAAAAGGATCATAAGATATGATGGCACCCATGTAAACATGGCAAGTTATATTACAGATTCATACATGGCAGGAACAACAATAAGTAGGAATGTTGGTGAGCTTGAACCACTAACCACAGAGCAATACATGGCATGGAAAGGAAACTCACAGTAAGAAGACATGGCATAGAAGCTATACATGGCAAGAACAACATCATAGCATACACGGATCAACTACAACAACCTTGGCAAAATTGAATAACAGGTAAACAACCTGCCAGGAAACATTTTATAGCAAAAGTAGAGCTCGATTGACTCAAGCTATGGCACTCCATAATTGCAAACAAGGGCATGGATGGATAGAGCATAACCATATGTTCAAAACATCCTTACTGAAGTATCTCAAAATATGCATGGATCTCTCGGTAGCATCAAGTTAACATGGCATAAAAATATCAGCAAAACAGGGGCTAAAATCAGCAATATCATGAAGCCTAGTTTGCATGCTTGTGCTAGTCACCACATAGATCAAAAAAATACATGGAAAGCACCCCTGGAAAGATGGCATGGCATATTACAAAACACATGTATGACTCAAGTTCATAGGGTGCACACATCAATCATAGCAAAAATGACAAAAGTGCATGTTCTGATAAGAATCTGAAACTAACATCACATAGCACAGTTCTAACAGCATTTCGGGCATCAAGATGAGCTCAAATGAAAATGATGCAATGAGATGAAATGATCTACTCTTCTAGAAGAACAATTTGACATATTATACGCACAAAACGGAGCTACGGATGCAGAGTTATGATGCGATGAAATTGCATGAAAAATTATGAAAATCCTGGGACAGAGCAGAAATTATACCCTCCGAAAAGTCAACCCGGGACGAGGAGATCCGGAGCGGCGAAGCGGACGGCGAAGCGTTGGATCCCGGGGCAGGTGGATCTCATCCACCCGCCCGGATCTGGCTGAGCGAACGGCCTTGGCGAAGGCGGGCGATGGGAGGTTGGCCGGCCATGCCGTGGCAGTGGAGGTGGCGACGGGGCGAGCGGCAAGCGGCGGGCAGCGAGGATACCCTTGGCGCGCGAGGCAGCGGCGAAGCGACGGCGGCAGCGCAGCAACGTAGCGCCGGCCGGGCGAAAGCGGGCAGCGGGGCAACTCCGGGCAGGCGGGCAGCGGCCAGTGGCGCGGCGGCAATGACGGCTGACACGTGTGGCGGAGGGACCGGCGGACATGTCCGGCCAAGGGGAAAGCGTCCGTGGCGAGAGAGCTAGGGTTTGCTGCGAAAATTTCGGGGGAGGACATATATATATATATAGGTAGAGGGAGCTAGGAGAGTCCAAATGAGGTGCGGTTTTCGGCCACGCGATCGTGATCGAACGACGGAGAGCATGGAGGGGAGTTTGCTGGGTTTTGGGCCACTTTGGAAGGGGTGTTGGGCTGCAAGGAGAAGGGGGCTTTACGGTTACCCGGTTAACCGTTGGAGTACCAAACGACCTCCAAATGGCACGAAACTTGGCAGGCGATCTACCGGTGCTATACCAAGGCCCGCTTGGCAAACCTCAGTCCATTCCGAGACCGTTTAATGCCCGCACATGAAAAGAGGTAAAAGGGGGCGCCGGGAGACATAGGAGTGCCGGATTGCAAAACGAACAATGGGGAAAATGCTCGGATGCATGAGAGGAACACGTATGCAAAATGAAATGCACATGATGACATGATATGAAATGCAGATGATGACATGGCAAAGTGCAACACGCAAGCAAATGACATGGCAACGACGGCGAATAACTGGCAGACACCTGGCGCATCGAATCCGGGGCGTTACACTCTTCTTTCTGAAGATCTTCGTACACGTACACCCATTGGGCGTGTCGATAGAATTTCTGGATTGGTGGGGGCACGCTGAGTGCACCCACTGGGTGCAGTCCCCGAGACTATGGTGGACTGCTGGCAGTCAACCGTAGTCTTTATACTTTGAATTTCTTTGTTAACTTCTTCACTCGGTCTGGTCGGACCATGTCGAATGGAATCTTGAAGCCGGTGGGGGCACGCTGAGTGCACCCACTGGGTGTAGTCCCCGAGACTATGGTGGACCGCTGGCAGTCGACCGTAGTCTGAAGAACCCCTTTTTTTTACCGAGGCTGACTGCTGACAGTTAGCTATGGTTTGGGATCATAACCCTTTTTGTCTCTTTCGGTCGACTGATCGAACCGAGTCAGTAGAACCAGTGGGGGCACGCTAAGTGCACCCAGGTGTAATCCCGAGACTCTTTGTCGAATATTTTGATTAATTTGTAGTCTTAGGAACACTACGATTCTTCTTAGTCACTCGGAAGCAACTTATCTTTAATGTCTGTCGATTGACTCTTCGCAGAAATCTTGCGAGCTTGTGGCTCGCTATACTGAATTGGAAAATGAACAGATCCAGCTCAATCTTGACTTGAAGCTTGCTCTGGAGAACTTGAAGAAGGCGAGAGATGAAGCAAAAGGTATGGCTAGTGAGGACTTGACGACTGTCTTTGTCTTTTTTCCCATTCCTAATTCTGATCTCCCTGTCATTTTGCAGACAAAATGGAGGAGGCTCTAAAGAAGAAGGATCATGACCTTGCCGAGGCGCAAAAAGCGGCTTTGGACAAAACAAAGCTCGCAGAAGAAAAACTGGCTTCTTGAAGAAGAGAATGCCAATCTGAAAGCTTCTCTCGACGCGGCCAATAAGGAGGTTAGCCGACTGAAGAACGACAAGGTAGCTCTGAGTGACAAGGCTGGCGAACTGGCGGGGAAGAGGAACGATCTGGAGGCTTATCTGGGAGGTCTCGCCAAGAAGTTATTCCTCAATTCTTGAAGGTAATCCCTCCTATCCGACTGACTTGTTATCGCCGACTCGTCATAGACCCTTTAGCTTGAACTCGAATTGCATTTACAGAATTCTGCCAGAACTTCGAGGAGGAGACTAGTCGAGTGGAGACGAGCTTGGACCCCATCAACTCTCCAGTGAAGGATGAAGCCGCTATGAACGTTGTCGGTGTCAAAACCGGCGGATCTCGGGTAGGGGGTCCCGAACTGTGTGCCTAGGCGGATGGTAACAGGAGACAAGGGACACGATGTTTTTTACCCAGGTTCGGGCCCTCTCGATGGAGGTAATACCCTACTCCTACTTGATTGATATTGATGATATGGGTAGTACAAGAGTAGATCTACCACGAGATCAAGGAGGCTAAACCCTAGAAGCTAGCCTATGGTATGATTGTTGTTAGATCCTAAGGACTAAAACCCTCCGGTTTATATAGACACCGGATAGGTTAGGGTTACACAGAGTCGGTTACAATGGTAGGAGATCTACATATCCGTATCGCCAAGCTTGCCTTCCACACCAAGGAAAGTCCCATCCGGACACGGGACGAAGTCTTCAATCTTGTATATTCATAGTCGAGGAGTCCGGCCAACGGTAAGAGTTCGGCTATCCAGACACCCCCTAGTCCGGGACTCCCTCAGTAGCCCCCGAACCAGGCTTCAATGACGATGAGTCCAGCGCGTTGATTGTCTTCGGCATTGCGAGGCGGGTTCTTCTCCAAATTCCATATACTTGTCGAATAGTGTCAAACCCGATAAATGCTGCGCTCCTGTATGCGCCCAATAATGGCCATCTTCCACGTGTTTGAATGAATGCGAAAAGCCAGGGTATTTTTACAATTACCCCCTAGCCGCGCAAATGAGACGCTTATAAAAGGGGCAAGGATCTAGATCTGAGTCAAACCATCCCCCCTTTGCGAGCTTTGATCGGAGCACCTCTGACCAATGCCCATTCCATCATGGACAGTCGACGCGGCTCCTCCTCTCGCGCTCCCAGCCCTCAGCCAGGAAATTGGGAGAGATGCTCAGTCCCGCATAGCGAGCTAGTTATGCTCCAAGCCAAGGGATTTCTCCCTCCGGCCTTCATGGTTCTGGTTCGAGCCGGACTTGCCACCTACAAGGGCGGAAAGCAAGCGGATTGCGTCCCCGATCCCTCTAAAGCAGAGCGGGTGTGCTTCATATCTTATCTAGTAAGAGGACTCGGATTTCCAATCCATCCATTTCTCCGGGGCCTCTTGGAGTTCTCTGACCTCCAACGCACCATCTTACTCCTGCCTCCATCTTGCACATCGCGGGCTTCGTGGCCCTTTGCGAACTATTCTTGGGCGTCGAGGCTCATTTCGGGCTGTGGAAGAGAATATTTTGCCTAGTTCCCCGCTCTCATGAGGGGTCAATATATCAAGTGGGCGGAGCCGAGTTATGGTGCATCGCCGGGACCGGATACCTATCCGGAACCCCAAAGAAGGCGTCTGAAGACTGGCCTTCGGAATGGTTTTACATGGAGGACGTCCCGCTGCCGGATCCAGTTCGGATCGGCCTTCCGGAGTTCAGCAATGCCCTACTGAAGAAGCGCCTAAGCTGGCGCCCTCGGAGCCCCCGGAGAGAAGATGACTAGGATGTCCGTTATTTGATGAGCCGAATAAGGTTACTGGCTCATGCCGGATTGACCATGACAGGAGTCATGGCAATCTGCGTTATGAGGGGAGTGTAGCCGCTCAATACAGGGGCCACCCATGTGGGACTTCAGCAGGGAGGGCGATGCCACCCATCATGGCCGCATAGGGCCAGGATCGATCACCGAACTGGTGAAGATCTTATGCGCCATGTACACAGGAGAGGAGGAGGATTTCCTCCGTGTCAACCCTCTGAAGGAGTTTTCTTCGAGTAATCCTCGAAGCTGGGTAAGCAAACATTTTGTGACCTGTACGATCCATGTTCCCGTAGTTAAATATCTCATTTCACGGTTTTTGCGCAGGAACTGCGCCGGACTGTGGAGAAGATACACAACCCGCCCCCACAACCTGAGGATCCGGAGCGGTCCCTCGATCCGACCTCCGAAGAGGATCCGAATATAACGGTGGAGTTGATCGACGGGGTGTTCTACCAACTTAGCGTCGACAACGCTTTGGTAGCCATTACGGCCGATTACCCCGGAATACTTCCAGCCCCACAAGTAACTGAGACCGAGATCCCAAAAACCCTGATAACGACCCATCAATGCTTATTTTTTATCACCATATACAAATGGTGCTTCGCAGGGGGTACCTTCGAGGCAGGAAGCCGAACCCGCGGCGACTGGCCAACAAAGGGCAGGCTAAAAAGAAGTGCGGTCCGGATCGAAACTCCGCCGCAACGATATGGCATGTCACCATACTTCCAGGATTGATTCCTGGAAGGCGTAATAACGCTGATGCTCTTTTCAGGAAAAAGAGCGCTCGCCGGACTGAGCCAGGAGAGGCTGCCGATCGAACCTTCACCGGACAAGCTTCAAAGCCGGGTCCGGAGGCTGAGGCGAAAGACGAGGCGTCGTCGGATGCTCCTCCGGCTGGAGGATGCCGACAGGTTGTCCGCCACCAACTCCGAGGTGGAGAGCGCCTTGAATCACAGGCGCCGCCGGACAGTTCTTCGTGACGCATGTTTCTCCCCAGAGGCCTTGAATGCCTTTGATTCGGGATATGTGCATCTTCGTGCCATTCAAGATGGTCTAGCCAGAGCCATGGAGCAGTATGTGAAGGACATGCGGGTAAGGAAATTTGACAGTTATATATGCCAGTAGCCCCCGAGACTTAAAATAGTTAGAATAACTGATTTAAGGATCATTTGTTATCTGAGGATCTTCTGAGAAAAGAATACCCGACTGTCCGGGGGGCTGGAAGAGTCCAGGCCCAACTTGAGGCCGCACAAGCCGCTACGGGGAGCCACAGAGACCCCTCTGGTAATATACGCTTGAAGATAAATAATTTATGAAGTGCGGCGGGTGTGTAAATCTGACAAAAACATTACAGATGGCGCTGGACCAAATCCGGACAAGCAACAGCTCTTACGCCAGTTAAAGGCCGGCGAGAGCATGCTTACGAGGGTGAGGCAGGAGAAGAATAACCTCCAAGACGCCAACACCAAGCTGGGTGAGGAACTAAAGGACGTTCGTGCCCAGTTAGCTGACTCCGTAAAGGAGAATCGGCGGCTTCGTCGCGGCATTTTTAGTAAGTGCTTGAGCAAACTTTGAAAGAGTTCGGCGAGGAAGGCGACTGACATAAACATGTATGTAGGTTTGCTCGTAGGTCGTCCTGAGGAGGAGATGCCCAATTCTTCGGGTGATCTTCTTCCCGAACTGCGTCAGCTACACGAACGAGTCCGGCAGGTGATGAAAGGCATCGGCCAAGCCTTGTGGCCATCTATCTCCCGGCCCGAAGGCATTGGGAAGCTGGCGGAGCGGCTTCAAGGAGCACGGCGGCGCTTCCAGCTATGGAAGATATCGGCCTGCCGTCAAGGCGCCAGGAGGCTGGGCCATGGTGAAGACGCGGTACCACGAAGGCTGACCCAAACCACATGGCCGAGGTCGGACCGGTGGGGCGGATGGGATGGAGATCCACTGTAAGCTTAGTGTACGGCAAAGTAGAATTGGCCGCCAAGTATTCCCAACAAGATTGTAAATTAGATAGCCTATTAGATGGCATTGAGGAGGAATACAATGAGTCGAGTTGACTATGTGAAAATATGACATGAAAGAATGTCTTCTAGCCGGATTGTAGATCGTTTGTCATAGCGGACCTTTTCGCGTCGACCTCCGGACCCAATAATCCGGAGTGTGTACGAATACCTTCGTGGTTATATAAGAACCGTGGTATGCATGGAGACCAGGCGTAGGGGTCATTGTTGCTGTATCAGACAAGTGCCCAACTAGTTATATTATATTACATGGGTAGTAAGAAACATCTTTCAGGGAGAATAGTTCCGTTAAGGGTTCCTTTCGCTCGGATGCATGCCCTAAAGTGCATGTCAAAGCTGCCATAAAAGCAGAAAATCATCTGGGGGCAGATGTGTAAATAGTTAAAAATCATCTTTCAGCTCACCGACCAAATATTACATTAAGAACGCTAGCTTTCGGCTTCACCCAGTCTGAGGTACACATCCGGCTGACTCGGCAGTAACAATCGCAGAGGTGCTCCCTTTACCTCCTAGCAGAAAAATCGGGAACGTAGGGGTAAGCACAGGAGCCAGGCAACCCAGCTTGGCCAAAACTTAAGTCATATCGATGCATATAATGGTGAATAAAGGTACATGCGGAAGTTTAACGCATGTGTTTCATTAAAGCCCGTATAAATAAGCTTCTGTTAAAGAAGCCCCCAGGTATAATGAGCGCGGACAGCGCGTCAAGTGTGTGCGGAAAAAGGACAAATGAGCCTCTAGAGGCTACAAGAAGAAGGGGGAAGGAGAGAAATAAAAGACAGCAAAAAGCAAAAATAAAGAATGTGGACGGAGGAAGGAGACGAACTTGGAGTCTGGCACTTAGGCGTAGAATCTTCGTAGACGGGCTGCGTTCCATGGGTTCGGCTCGAGTCGGTTGTCTGATGCCTTTCACAGACGGTATGCTCCGCCGGTCAGGACCTGGTCGATGATGAAGGGACCTTCCCATTTGGGCTTGAGTTTGTCCTTTTTCTTCTCCGGCAGGCGTAGAACTAGTTCGCCAACGTTATAAGCTTTGGCCCGTACTTCCTGCTTTGATATCTTCGAGCCTGCTGTTGATAGAATGCGGAGCGAGCCTTTGCCACATCGCGCTCCTCCTCCAATGCGTCAAGCTGTCCTGCCGATCGAGCTCGGCTTCTCTTTCTTCATACATGCGTCTGCGAGGTGAGTCATGTATTATGTCGCCGGCAAGACTGCCTGCTGCGTACACCATGAAGAATGGTGTGAATCCGGTACTGATTCGGGCGTGGTCCGCAGCCTCCAGTCTGGTCGAGCTCCTCGACCCAATGCGTGTTAGATTCCTTGAGGGACCGCACTAGTCTGGGTTTAATGCCGCTCATGATTAGACCGTTTTCCCGTTCGAATTGGCCGTTGGTTTGAGGGTGATAGAGTGAGGCGTAATCGAGCTTGATGCCCATGTTTTTGCACCATGATTTGACCTCATCGGCCGTGAAGTTGGTGCCATTGTCAGTAATGATACTGTGGGGGACACCGTAACGGTGCACTACCCCTGATATGAAGTCAATCACTGGTCCGGATTCGGCCGTTTTAACTGGTTTGGCCTCTATCCATTTGGTGAATTTGTCCACCATGACCAATAGGTATTTTTGCTTATGGGTTCCTCCCTTGAGGGGTCCAACCATGTCAAGCCCCCAGGACATGACGGCTAGGTGATGGGTATAGTTTTAAGGCGGTGGGTGGCATGTGGCTTTGGTTAGCAAAAAGCTGGCAACCGACGCATCGTTGGACTAAGTCCTGCGCATCTGCCCGGGCCGTCGGCCAATAAAATCCTGTACGGAAGGCCTTGGCTACAAGGGCCCGGGCTGCGGCGTGGTGCCCACCCAGTCCGGCATGAATTTCAGCTAGGAGGTTTCGCCCTTCCTCTTCGGAGATACACCTTTGGAGGACTCCGGTAGTGCTTTTCTTATAAATCTCTCCCTCATGGACTTTATAGGCTTTAGAACGTCGTACTATGCAGCGAGCCTCATTTTGGTCTTCGGGGAGTTCCTGCCTAGTTAGGTAGGCTAGGAATGGTTCCGTCCACGGGGCGTTAACCGCCATTATTTTGTGAGCAGAGGGTGTTATCTCGGGGGCGGAGCCTCCGGTTGTGTCAGAGTGTTCGGCGTTAGGCGGTGCGGTTGGGTCCGGATTATTGTGCGGACTCCCTTCCCATAATGCGGATGGCTTGAACAGCCGTTCCAAAAGATATTGGGTGGGATGGCATCGCGTTTTGCACCGATGCGTGCCAATATATCTGCCGCTGGTTGTTATCCGGGCTATATGATGAAATTCGAGCCCTTGAACCCGTCTTGACATTTTAGGACCGCATTGCGGTATGCTGCCATTTTTGGATCTTTGGCGTCAAAGTCGTCGTTTATTTGAGATATTGCGAGGTTTGAATCCCCGCGCACCTCTAGGCGGTTAATTCCCATGGAGAATGCCATCCGGAGGCCGTGCAGAAGGGCCTTGTATTCAGGTGCGTTGTTGTAGTCCGTATAAATTATCTAAAGGACGTATTGGACTGTGTCCCCGGTTGGGGACGTCAGGACGACGCCAGCCCCCAGGCCAGCCAACATTTTGGAGCCGTCGAAGTGAATGATCCAATTGGAGTATGCGCCGTACTCTTTACGGAGTTCGGCTTGATCCATTCGACCCGCGAAGTCGGCCAAAACCTGCGACTTAATAGCTCGTCATGGCTTATAAGTTATGTCGAATGGGAGGAGCTCTATGGCCCATTTAGCAATCCGGCCCGTCGCGTCGCGGTTGTTTATAATGTCATTAAGAGGTACTTCGGAGGCTACCGTTATCGAACACTCTTGAAAGTACTATCGCAGCTTCCGGGATTCCATGAACACCGCGTATGCTATCTTTTGATACTGTGGGTACTGGGACTTGCATGGAGTTAGGACAGTGGACACATAATAAACCGGTTTTTGAATAGGGAACCGGTGTCCGTCCGTTCTCGTTCGACAACGAGCACCGCTGACAACTTGATGTGTCGCGGCGATGTATAATAGCATTGGTTGCCCATACGTTACGCCGCCAGACCGGATTTGTTGCCAAAATGGCCTTTATTTCTTCGAGACCGGTAGTGGCGGCATCCGTCCACTCGAAGTGTTCGGTGCGGCGGAGGCGGTAAAGAGGTAATGCCTTTTCTCCTAAAGGGAGATAAAGCGGCTTAGAGCCGCTACGCATCCCGTCAATTTTTGTATTTGTTTGAGGTCTTTTGGAATATCCAATTGTGACAGAGCTCGAATCTTGGCTGGGTTTGCTTCAATTCCTCTACCGGACACGATGAAGCCCAGGAGCTTTCCGGCTGGAACGCCAAGACGCATTTTCCGGATTGAGCTTGATGTCATATTTTCAAGATTGTCGAATGTGAGCCTCAAGTCGCCTACTAGAGTTTCGACATGCTTGGTTTTGACGACCACGTCATCTACATATGCTTCCACCGTTTTGCCGATCTGGTTTGCGGACATGTCCGAATCATGCGCTGGTATGTTGCGGGCGTTTTTGAGCCCAAAGGGCATTGTGTTGAAGCTGAGCGGGCGTATGGAGTGATGAATGCTGTTGCAGCTTGGTGCAGCTCCGCCATCTTGATTTGGTGGTAGCCGGAGTGCAGCGTCGAGGAAGCACAATGAGTCGTGTCCTGCTGTAGCATCAATGATTTGATCAATTCGAGGGAGGGGGAAGGGATCCTTTGGCAAGCCTTATTAAGGTCTTTGAAATCAACACATAGGCGCCAGGATTTATCCTTCTTTGGTACCATCACCAGGTTCGCTAGCCAGTCCGGATGTTTTATATCTCTGATGAATCCGGCCTCCAAAAGTTTGGCTAGCTCCTCTCCCATGGCCTGTCTCTTGGGTTCGGAAAAGCGCCGAAGAGCCTGTTTGACTAGCTTGAATCCTTTTAGGATATTTAGGCTGTGCTCGGCCAGCTGACGTGGGATTCCTGGCATGTATGAAGGGTGCCAGGCAAAGATGTCCCAGTTTTCTTGTAGAAATTCTCATAGTGTGGCGTCTACATCAGGGTTTAATTGTGCCCCAATGGAGGCCGTCTTTCTTTGGAGTCCGTTGGGTGGACTTGGAATTTGACTATTTCATCCGCTGGTTTAAAAGAGGTGGACTTGGATCTTTTATCAAGTATCACATCGTCCCTGTTCACCGTGGGCTAGTGCGGCTGTCTTATTTTCGGCGAGGAGTGCTATGTTCGGATCACTGGCGAGAGTGATGATTCCGTTGGGACCGGGCATTTTAAGCTTCATGTACCCATAATGGGGTATAGCTTGAAAAATTGTGAATGCCTCTCGTCCTAATAAAGCATGATATCCATTTGTTGAGCAGGGCCACTTGAAATGTGACCTCCTCGGACCTGTAATTGTCCGGTGAGCTGAACACTACGTCCGGCGTGATTTTTCCTGTGCAGCATGCTTCCGGTGGGGATTATTCCTCTAAAGGTTGTGCTGCTTCGCTCAATGCGGTTCCGATCTATTTCCATTTTTGGAGGGTTTCCTCATATATGAGGTTTAGTCCGCTGCCGCCATCCATGAATACCTTAGTAAGGCGAAAGCCGTCTACTATCGTTGAGGACCAATGCGGTGGTGCCACAGCAGTTCGAATTTAGGTTAAATCTGGCATTGAAGGTAATAGCCGTGTCACTCCATGGATTTACTGTTGCTACTTGGTAGACTTCGGCAAGGTTGCGGAGTTGTCGTTTTCGCATGTTATTTGATGTGAAAGTCTCGAAGACTGTTAACACCGTACTGGTGTTGCTGGGCTGGGATTACGAAGCTAGAAGCTCTTAGCCACTTTTGGCCACTGCATGATATCCAACATGCTTTCGAAGGCTATGAGTTGGAGTGGCGCCCTACATGCTATGAATTTTTGCGAGGTCCGTTTAGCCAACCCTCCAAAGACGGTTCCGTACCCTTTAGGGGTTTTCGTTTTTGGTATTCAACCCAGGTGCTTGATAATGATGCACCCTTTTGTTCCGGACTAGGGATGTATTCGGGGCCGGATTATCCCAAAATTTACTTTCGGTTTTCCAGGCGCTCTCCATCGCACAGTACTTTTGTATGATGGTCACCAAGTCAGCAAAGCGTGTAATTTCGCGACGACTTATGGCGTTTAGGATTCCCTTGTCCGTGCAATTATTGCAGAAGATTGGTATTGCGTCCTCCTCTCGGCAGTCCTTTATCCTGTTCATAACCAGGAGGAATCTGGCCCAGCAATGATGTACTGTTTCAGCGGGCTCTTGCCGAATTTGAGAGAGATCGCTAATGTTTGGGTGGGCGGGTGGCACTAAATCCGGAACCCCGTCCAATTTAGGACTCAAGGGCTGGGAGGTTTTCGAACTCGGAAGTCTGGATTTTTGAGTGCTATCCAATGAGTCCGACCCGCCGCCTGACTTTAAGTTCAGGGCTTGATCGACATCCGTCCCTCCGCAGGAATCCGGCATGGAGGGATCGGGAATTCGGACGTAGCTAGTCCTTAAGATAGGAGAAGAGTCGCCGCATTGCTCCTCTATCACAGCAACATAATGGGTAGCCTGGGGAGAGTTGATCTCTCTCAGATCGGTTTTAGGCTCGATCCGGTCGTAATCTGTGACGACTCCCAGGGCGGCGATGCGATCCAGGAGATCATTTACGGAGGAGAGCTCGACCGGATCTAACTGTTCGGCAAGTTCCGAACTAACATGGAGATTGGTTTGGCTGACTCGAGAGGTCATCGTCGGCGCGACGGCCGAACTAGCGGTCATGAGAAAACTGCCTAGACGAAGAGTCTGACCGGTGGCCAAGGCTTCTTTGGCGATGGTATCGTCTTTGAAGACGAGATGAGGCATCCTACCTGATGGCGACGGCGGCATAGAGGAACTCTCAATGAAAGCACCAATGTCGGTGTCAAAACCGGCGGATCTCGGGTAGGGGGTCCCGAACTATGCGTCTAGGCGGATGGTAACAGAAGACAAGGGACACGATGTTTTTTACCCAGGTTCGGGCCCTCTCGATGGAGGAAATAACCTACTCCTGCTTGAATAATAATGATGATATGGGTAGTACAAGAGTAGATCTACCACGAAATCAAGGAGGCTAAACCCTAGAAGCTAGCCTATGGTATGATTGTTGTTCGTCCTACGGACTAAAACCCTCCGGTTTATATAGACACCGGATAGGTTAGGGTTACACAGAGTCGGTTACAATGGTAGGAGATCTACATATCCGTATTGCCAAGCTTGCCTTCCACGCCAAGGAAAGTCCCATCCCGACACGGGACGAAGTCTTCAATCTTGTATCTTCATAGTCCAGGAGTCTGGCCAACGGTAAGAGTTCGGCTATCCGGACACCCCCTAGTCCGGGACTCCCTCAAACGTCCTCCGACTGAAGTCTCAGGTTGCTGGCGTAGTGGACTATCTCGCCCGATTGAAGGCTGCGGTATCGCGCATTGACTCGATGCTCTGGCCAGACGAGACGCTTCAAAATGACCTCGAGTCTTTAATGACTCGACAGAATGACGTTCCAAGTAGAGTGCAGGAATGGAAAAAGTCTTCTACCAGGTGTGGCGCTGATGTTGCTCTGTCCCTGGTCCGCGTTCACTGCAAGGAGGCGCGGGAGGGAAAGCTGGCGTCCATCAAAGTTGCCAATACCAAGAAGTATGACTTCCAATCTTTCATGGAGACTTTCAATTCTGCTGCTACTCAGATCGCTGACGGGATCGACCTGGACTAGTTTGTCGCGCCTTCCAGTCCTCCACCTGAGGAGTAAAAAACTTCTAAGCTTCGTCTTAAATTTGCCTCGGAATGACGAGTGGTCTTGTAACCGATAAACTTTAACAGGCTCGACGCCTGAGTACTTCTGAATCCGTAGGATGTTATCTGAACTTGGCTTATCATTGAATATGCTTTCATTTGCCTTTGAGCGAACTTTGTTCTTCACTCAGAATACACTTCAATGCTTGAGATGCAGCTTTGAGGTGGATCCAGTCGACCTGCTCTTCATTGTTCTTGCAGGTAGGGATGGAGCACAGATTGTACTTGTGGCGTAGCTCCGAAGGAGAAAAGTAACAGTCAACCTGCACCTCGTAGTCCTTGCGGATCGGGATGGAACGCACGTTGTACTTGTGGTAAAGCTCCAAAGGAGAAGGTAACATTCGACCTACACCTTTACTTAGGTGAGTACTGGACTGCAGCTAAGCCCCCGAGTGGGAGGGTTACTCTCCACTCGATAGGATTTTCAGATACTTAGGCGAGTACTGGACTGCGGCTAAGCCCCCGAGTGGGAGGTTTGCTCTCCACTCGGTAGGATTTTAAATACTTAGGTGAGTACTTGGACTGCAGCTAAGCCTCCGAGTGGGAGGTTTGCTCCCCACTCGGTAGGATTTTAAATACTTAGGCGAGTCCTTGGACTGCAGCTAAGCCCCCGAGTGCGAGGTTTGCTCTCCACTCGGTAGGATTTTAAATACTTAGGCGAGTACTTGGACTGTAGCTAAGCCCCTGAGTGGGAGGTTTGCTCTCCACTCAGTAGGATTTTTCAAACTTAGGCAAGTACTGGACTGCAGCTAAGCCTCCGAGTGGGAGGATTTTTTGAGTCGTAGCTCTGAAGGAGAAGGCAGCAGTATATCTGTACCTCATCGTCCTTACAAAGTACACATTGTATTGAATACTTAGGCGAGTACTTGGACTGCAGCTAAGCCCCCGAGTGAGAGGCTGACTCACCACTCGGTAGGATTTTAAACACTTAGGCAAGTACTTGGACTGCAGCTAAGCCCCTGAGTGGGAGGCTGGCTCACCACTCGGTAGGATTTCAAACACTTAGGTGAGTACTTGGACTGCAGCTAAGCCCCTGAGTGGGAGGCTTGCTCACCACTCGGTAGGATTTCAAACACTTAGGCGAGTACTTGGACTGCAGCTAAGCCTCCGAGTGGGACGCTGGCTCACCACTCGGTAGGATTTCAAACACTTAGGCGAGTACTTGGACTGCAGCTAAGCCCCCGAGTGGGAGGCTGGCTCACCACTCGGTAGGATTTCAAACACTTAGGCGAGTACTTGGACTGCAGCTAAGCCTCGAGTGAGAGGCTGGCTCACCACTCGGTAGGATTTCAAACACTTAGGCGAAACGGATTCACAGCTAAGCCCCCGAGTGGGAGGCTGGCTCACCACTCGGAAGGGATTTTTTTTACAAACTTAGGCAAAACGGGTTCACAGCTAAGCCACCCACTGGGGGAAATTTCTCATGTAAACGAAAAAGTAATAACAATCACTTGGAAAATTATAACATTCTTGTCTTTGATAAACAAACTTCAGAGGTACTTTTATTACATCTCACACGAGTGAGTACTTAAGTGTAAAAGGGGCGGAGCAGCTCCACATTCCAAGCTCGAGGCTCATCAATCTGGCGATCGACGTTGTAAATATGGTATGCTCCATTGTGGAGAACTCTGGTAACGATGAAGGGACCTTCCCAAGTGGGAGTGAGCTTGTGTGGTTTCTGTTGTTCCACTCGGAAGACCAAGTCTCCTTCTTGAAAGGTTCGGCTCTTCACATTTCTAGCATGGAATCGACGCAAGTCCTGCTGATAGATGGTTGAGCGGATCAGGGCCATCACTTTCTCCTATTCAAGGAGGTCGACTGCATCTTGTCGGGCTTGCTCTGCTTCATCTTTAGAGTAGATTTCGACTCGGGGTGCATTGTGAAGCAGGTCACTCGGCAGAACTGCTTCAGCTCCATAGACCAGAAAGAATGGAGTTCTCCCAGTCGACCGATTAGGAGTGGTCCTCAATCCCCAAAGAACCAACGGAAGTTCGTCAACCCAAGCTCCTGCTGC
Source organism: Aegilops bicornis (assembly GCA_021605145.1). Lineage (NCBI taxonomy): Eukaryota > Viridiplantae > Streptophyta > Magnoliopsida > Poales > Poaceae > Aegilops > Aegilops bicornis. The sequence goes on along the minus strand of CM038675.1, from coordinate 103,763,755 downwards.
ATGCTTGAGATCGCGCATCAGCCGACGTTTCAGTCCTTTGAGAATTAGACCGTTTGCTCGTTTTGCTTGTCCATTCGACTGGGGGTGAGCAACTGAAGCATAGTCGACTCGCGTGCCCTGAGAGGCGCAAAAGGCTTTAAACTTGTCAGAATCGAAGTTTGACCCATTGTCAGTGATGATGCTATGCTGAACTCCATATCTGAATATTAACTCTCTGATGAAACTGATAGCAGTGCACGCATCGAGGTTCTTGATAGGTTTAGCTTCGGTCCACTTCGTAAACTTGTCGACTGCCACTAGCAACCAGGTGAAACCGCTTCGCCAGTTCTCGATCGTCCAATCATGTCCAACCCCCAAACATTGAAGGGCCGGGCAGGTGGAATGGTCTTCAAGGCTGAGGCGGGTTTGTGTGACATATTGGAATAGAACTGACACCCTTCACACTTGTCGACTATTTCCTTTGCCATTTCATTTGCTTTTGGCTAGTAAAATCACACTCGGTATGCTTTAGCCACAATGGTCCGAGAGGACGCATGATGACCACAGTTCCCCGAGTGGATATCCTCAAGAATTATCTGACCTTCTTCTGGTGTTATGCACTTCTGGCCGACTCCGGTCGCGCTTTCTCTGTACAACTGTCCCTTGATCACAGTAAAGGCCTTGTATCGGCGGACGATCTGTCGAGCCTATTCTTCATTCTCCGGGAGCTCTTTCCGTTGGATATACGCGATATACGGCACTGTCCAGTCGGGAGTGATGACCACGACTTCCATGACCAGGTCGACCACAGCTGGGACTTCAACTTCAGTCGGATTGATGGCACTTTTTGGCTGTGGGGCTTCTTTGGTGAAAGGATCCTCTTGAATTGACGGTGTGTGGATGTGCACCAAAGACACATCACTGGGAATGGCTTCCCTCTTGGACCCTATTTTCGCCAAATCATCAGCAGCTTGATTTTTCAGTCGGGGTACATGATGAAGCTCTAACCCCTCAAACTTCTTCTCTAGCTTCCCCACTACATTGCAATAACCAGTCATGGCTGGACTTCTGACATCCCACTCTTTCATCACCTGATTAACCACTAGATCCGAGTCGCCATAAACCATGAGGCGACAGACGCCGAGTGAAATGGCCATACGCAACCCATACAACAGTGCTTCGTATTCTGCTTCATTGTGGAAGAATCAAAGTGATTCTGGAGCACATATCTGAGCTTATCTCCTCGGGGGGAAACCAATACTACCCCAGCACCGGAACCATTCAGCATCTTGGAACCATCAAAGAACATGGTCCAGTGCTCCGAGTGAACTTGAGTCGGCAACTGTTGTTCAATCCACTCGGCGATGAAATCTGCTATTGCTTGGGACTTGATGGCTTTCTTTGCCTCAAACTTGATATCAAGGGGAAGGAGTTCAATCGCCCATTTTGCCACTCGACCAGTTGCATCTCTGTTGTGCAGAATCTTTGATAATGGGGCGTCGCTGACGACTGTAATGGAATGATCGGAGAAGTAATGAGCAACCTTCTTCGCGGTCATATAAATCCCATAAACAAGCTTCTCATAATGAGGGTATCTTTGCTTTGATGGGGTCAATACTTCAGAAAGATAATATACTGGGCGCTGAACTTTGAAGTCCTTTCCTTCTTCTTCCCGCTCGACCGTAAGTACTATACTGACGACTTGTCCTGTGGCTGCAATGTAAAGCAGCAACGGCTCCTTGCTGATTGGGGCAGCAAGCACCGGTCAGTGGAGAGCGAGCTTTTAGCTCGCAAACGCCGCGTCGACTTGAAGTCCACTCGAACTTGTCTGACTTCTTCATCAGTCGGTAAAGAGGCAATGCCCTTTTACCGAGGCGAGAGATGAATCGACTTAAAGCGGCCAAGCATCCATTAAGCTTCTGGACATCGTGCACACGCACAGGGCATTTCATTCGGAGTATAGTGCCAACTTTTTCTGGGTTGGCGTCGATTCCTCGTTTGGAAACGAGAAAACCAAGTAACTTTCCGACAGGAACTCCGAATGTGCACTTTGATGGATTAAGCTTGATATCATACCTCCTGAGATTGGAAAATGTTTCAGCAAGGTCAGTCAACAGGTCGGAACCTTTCCGTGACTTGACCACAATATCATCCATGTATGCTTCCACATTCCGACTGATCTGAGTGAGCAAACACTTCTGAATCATCCTCATGAACGTGGCTCCGGCATTGTTGAGGCCGAATGGCATGGTGACATAACAGAAGCACCCGAATGGAGTGATGAAAGCTGTTTTGATCTCGTCGGGTCCATACAAACGGATCTGATGGTAACCGGAATAGGCATCCAAGAAAGACAACCACTCACATCCCGCAGTAGAGTCGACTATTTGGTCGATGCGGGGAAGAGGAAAATGATTGAGGGAGTCCCGGACTAGGGGTTGTCCGGATAGCCGGACAATCGTTACGGTCGGACTCCAAGACTATGAAGATACAAGATTGAAGACTTCGTCCCGTGTCCGGATGGGACTTTCCTTGGCGTGGAAGGCAAGCTTGGCGATACGGATATGTAGATCTCCTACCATTGTAACCGACTGTGTAACCCTAACCTATCCGGTGTCTATATAAACCGGAGGGTTTTAGTCCGTAGGACGAACAACAATAAACCATAGGCTAGCTTCTAGGGTTTAGCCTCCTTGATCTCGTGGTAGATCTACTCTTGTACTACCCATATAATCAATATTAATCAAGCAGGAGTAGGGTATTACCTCCATCGAGAGGGCCCAAACCTGGGTAAAAACCATCGTGTCCCTTGTCTCCTGTTACCATCCGCCTAGACGCACAGTTCGGGACCCCCTACCCGAGATCCGCCGGTTTTGACACCGACATTGGTGCTTTCATTGAGAGTTCCTTTGTGTCGTCACCGATAGGCCCGATGGCTCCTTCGATCATCAACGACGACGCGGTCCAGGGTGAGACTTTCCTCCCCGGACTGATCCTCGTATTCGGTGGCTTTGCATGGGCCAATTAAGCAGCCATCTGGAGCAATCGAAGCTACGCCCCGCCATCAGGTCAGGTTTGGAAGTTTAAACTATCTCGGCCGATATCCGCGGAGACTTGATCTTCGACGGATTCGAGCCGCAAGCAGCGCCGCCTTGTCTCGATGGGCATGATCTAGCTCTGCGGCGAGCGATTGCCACGGAGGCCGCACCGATTATCCACTCCGCCCGTAATCCGGAGCGGATTCCCGATCGAGGGCGAATGGTTGGACACCGCCTCGGGGCTACAATCATCTGGCGATTGAGCCGAACTCCATCCATGTCCTTTGCGAAGACCTCGACTCCAGGGTGCCGGACTCCTCTCCGGACTCCGAACCCTCCGCGCCCTTGCCAATCGAATCTGATTGGGCGCCCGTTATGGAGTTCACGGCCGCGGACATCTTTCAGTGCTCGCCCTTTGGCGACATCCTGAATTCACAAAAGTCGCTCTCTTTATCCGGAGAGCCCTGGCCGGACTACGGTCAGGAAGGTCGGGATGCGGATGGCGAAGAAATTCAACGTCCACCCGCCACCCACTTCGTAGCCACTGTCGAAAGCTTACACGACGTGCTCGATTTCGACTCCGAAGACATCGACGGTATGGACGACGATGTAGGAGACAACAATGAACCAGCACCTGTAGGATGCTGGACAAACTCATCCCATGATGTATACATGGTGGATAGACCTAAAGGAAATGAAGACGAGGAACAACGGGACGCTACGAAGGATAAATCCCTTGAAAAGCAGTCAAAACAGCAACGTAAACGCCGAACAAAGTCCCGCCTCAACAAAGACCCAGCCATAGAGCAGGGCAAACCGGTGGAAAATGAACAAGCTATTGAGCAATCGTCCGGACAAGACAACTTGGATAAACAATCTTTCCCCGGCGAAGACAACAGTCCGGATGATTTCATGCCGGACAAACCATTGGAGCAAAATGACCTCCAGAAAAGGCTCGTCGCCACTGCGCGTAGCCTGAAAAAGCAGAAGCGGAAGCTCAAAACAGCGGAAGATGCACTCTGGATAAAATGGAGCAAAGTATTGAACACCGCAGACAAGTACGGCGACAGTGGCCGAACAAAGAGCTACCCGAAAATAAAGCTACTGCCCGAATTCGACGAGGAGGCCTTAGAGCCCCCACAATTAAAAAGCAAGAAGGCCACCCGGTCGGATGGACGACCTCACGGCAAAAAGAGAGCAGCGAATGGTGCCGCACACAAGCCAATATGCGATCTGCATAAAGATTCACATCAAAAGGATGGCCCAGTTAGGTCCATCTATGGGCCAAGAAAGCATGCTCGTCAAAGCAATGCAATACGCCAAAATTCCGAAGATCACGGCACACCCAAATATAGGGGTGCCGCACACCCCCTATGTTTCACCGATGAGGTGCTGGATCATGAATTTCCATCGGGATTCAAACCTGTAAACATAGAGGCATACGATGTAACAAATGCACTGAGTCTGGATTGAGGATTACATCCTCCACATACACATGGCTAGAGGAGATGATCTCCACGCCATAAAATACTTACCCCTTAAACTCAAAGGGCCAGCTCGGCATTGGCTTAAGAGCCTCCCCGAGAATACCATTGGAAGCTGGGAAGAGCTCGAGGATGCATTTCGGGAAAATTTTCAGGGGACTTATGTCCGCCCTCCGAACGCAGACGATCTAAGTCACATAACTCAAGAGTCCGGAGAGTCAGCCCGGAAATTATGGAACAGGTTCCTTACTAAAAAGAACCAAATAGTCGACTGTCCGGACGCCGAAGCCTTAGCAGCTTTCAAACATAACGTCCGAGACGAATGGCTCGCCAGACACCTCGGCCAAGAAAAGCCAAGAACAATGGCCGCATTAACAAGCCTCATGACCCGCTTTTGTGCGGGAGAGGATAGCTGGCTAGCAAGATGCAGCACCAGCGACCCAAGTACATCCGAAATCAGGGATGGAAATGGGAAACCATGGCGCAACAAGGACCAGCGCCGGATTAAAAGGAACAGTCCAAAGAGCACGGCAGTCTACGCCGGATTCAAAAGCTCACGGCAGAACAACAAAAAACTGCCCCCTAAGGACAATAGAGATGAGCTATCCAACTTCAACAAAGTCTTGGACAAGATATGTCAAATCCACAGTACTCCTGGGAGGCCTGCTAACCATACCCACCGAAATTGCTGGGTCTTCGAACAGTCCGGCGGTGAGCAGCTGAACACAAGGGGCTCGACACACCAAGTGAAGATGACGACAAAGCGCCTGGCGAGCCCGGAAAACAAAATACTTTCCCACAAGAGGTCAAAACAGTAAACTCACTTCACGTGATCAAAGGGAAAAGCAGAGCGGCGCCCACTAAGCGGCGCGCCACACAATGGTTTTCAAAACCAATCACCTTCGACCATCAGGACTATTCCGAAAATATCCGGAACGCAGGATGGACTGCCTTGATATTGGATCCTATAATCGACGGATTCCAATTTACACATGTCCTCATGGATGGCGGCAGTGACATAAACCTGATATATCAGGACACAATCCGCAGGACGGGGATAAACCCAACCAAAATTCGCCGTAGCAACACCTCCTTTAAAGGAGTAATGCCAGACCCATATGCCCTTTGTACGGGCTCCATACTGCTAGAAGTTATGTTTGGTTCATCCTACAACTTCCGTCGCGAAAAGTTACTCTTCCATATCGCCCCGTTTAAAAGTAGCCATCACGCACTATTGGGACGCGAAGCTTTCGCCCGCTTTAACGCAATACCGCATTATGCATCTCTAACACTTAAAATGCCCGGTCCACGCGGCATCATCTCGCTAAAAGGAAGTATTAAGTGTTACTCGAGCACGGAAGAACGGGAGACTACCTTGACATCCCCACAGCTATCCGGCTTTGCTAGGCAAAAGAACCCGAATTGGTCATTCAAACCCCGGACACGGCTAGAAGAGTCCGGCGCCTACTAGCGGCATACCCCCATACGAGGGGCCGCATGCATATATAACAAGAGACAATAAAGCTCAATTTTATTCAATTCTTCAAACCGTACTCTATTTATTTAATATTAAGTACATCTTTCGCACGATCCTTTTTCTTTCAAACTAAGTTCCTCTCTTTTACAGATGAACAACGTGCTACACCCGTCCAGGATACGGCTGCGCGGAGACACAGCGCAGACGTGCGATGAGGGACCCGTTGCAAGGATTCTTTTCAGATTAAGACCCTGCGTAAACCTTTTTCACTGTCTCTTGTTGATATACATCCCCGGTTCCTTAATATAACCGAGGAGGAGGCTGGTGCTTTGGCATTGGCTGCACCAGAATTTTTTTGGCTGCACTGGACACCAGGGGCTTAGGGAATTATTCTGCCCATTCTCATAAAGACCGAATACCTTAGGGAGTATTCGGCGTCTCGATTAGGCATTATATGCATCAGCTCCGAATCATGTCTTTGGTCAAATGTTGGGTTTCCCGGCTCCTGTGTTTTGCTGCCTTACGTTCCGTTTTCACGGCTAACACGGCACCAGGAGAACTACTGCGATTGTGCCCCGGTTCGCCGGGCGAGCACCTCGAGAGAAAGCCGAAAACTGTCATGATATAGCGAGAGACTGGTCAACCACTCGATGACTCACAGGAATGTTTAGGATTCCTTCGCATTAACGAAGGACCGGTTTTCGGTCAGGCACATATGCACCCCGAATTCGGGAGAGTGCGGTGCCCCCAGGGGCTATATAGTAGCCCCACCCTCGAACTCCTATGGCTAAGTGAAAGTGATAAAGCATTATAGTCCGGTTGCCTGGTTTGCTACGCTATCACCTCCTTAACAGGACCAAGACGTTGGATTAAGTGTGAAAAAGCGCTTTCTTTGCAAACACCCCAGCACTATGAGCGAGTGAGTATAAGCCAAGGACTGCAATCTTTCAGGTTATATACACATATACATAAACGGCCGCACAGGGAGTAGTTTACTACTTGAACGCACAAGTATAAAAAGCTCTTATATTATATTGAAACACTGTTTTCACAAATCATACATGACGTGTCATTTAAACATAATATCCTTCGAGCACTGCGTCTCTATTAAACGAGTGCCCGACAGGACTTCTTCAAAGTAGTGCTCGACAGGTACTCGGCTTCGGTCCGAATCTTGGGATGCAACGTCGGTGGCCTTCATCTCGGCCCAGTATGTCTTGACACGGGCCAGAGTCATCCGTGCTCCCTCAATACACGCCGATCGCTTCATTGCGTCGATCTGTGATACCGCGCAAGGAACTGCTGCACCAAACCAAAATAGCTCTTTGGCTAGGGTCCGCCCGGCCACAAGTGGGTCAAGACATGCTTCATGGAAAATCCGGACAGCCGATTCAGCTCGGCCCATTCGGCCAACCGATCGGTCAGCGGCAAAGGACGCTCCGGACTGTGGAATTGCGACCAATATAGCTCTTCCCTTGATGCCTTCGCCCCGGAAGTGCTCCACCGCGTCCGCAGCGCTCGCCGCCAAGTCCAGATAAGCATCCTCCAAACTCCACAACTTATCCAGCTGAGCATACTTTGGATCTGTATATTTCCTCCGTAGTAGAAACGGTTTTCCAGCCGCAATTGCCCCGGCCTGATTCAGCTCCTCCTTGGCAGCTCTCAAAGCCGACTGGGCATTCTTGGATTCGGCGGCGGCCTTTTTTAGGCCCTCTTGTTCCGCTTGACGTTCTGTTTCCAGAACCTCGCACCGATCGGTAGTATTCCTTAACTTTTTTTCCATATCGGCCATCTCCTCTTCGCTTTGGCAGTGAGCAGCCCGTTCAGCTTCTAGCTCTTTGGCCGCCTTTAAAGCGGCCAAATTACTAATTCTGGCTTGCTCTTTCGCTCGGGCGAGTTCTGCCCGCAGCTCTTCCATGGCAGCGGCACCATCTGCATTAAGCATACGAATAGTAAGACATGGGCGTCAAGCTCCCTTACCAGGTGTCCGCATAGAAGTCGCATACCTTGTGACTCGTAAAATCGTTTATTAACCAGCGCGATGTCCGCATCCGCCTCGTCAAGTTGGCGCTTTAGTTCGGCATATTCATCAGTCCGGCTGGCCTCCGGACGCCCCGCCACCTGTTCAGGAGCGGCGATATGTTAAAACTGAGAATTTGATCCTCGGCACGTTGTCAATTTTGACAACATACCGAGTCTCAGGGCTACTATACATACGAGGCGCATTCTATATGCATAAGCTGTCGAGATGGTACATCATTTTACGTACCTCAAACCCGTCGGTAGCCTTCGGCGGCTTCATGCAATCCGCTCTCGCGGATGCAATTCTTTCAATCACCGTACCCATTAGAGCACGGTGATCTTCTGAAATAGCCGCCGCCCGAGCAGATCCTTCAGCTCCTCGACCGCACACCACCACTGGCGCGGAACTTCCGGCCCGCCGACTTGGGGAACCCTCGCGACGACACCTCCGGGTCGTCTGCTTCTATGAGGGTGCGGCCCGGGTGGAGGCGTTTCGCTCTCCATCATCTCCGGAAGAAGATCCCCCGGAGACGAGCTCTGCTAAGAAGGGCTGAGGTCCGAACTACAAGGTACAATTTCGGTTATCTTCATGAATAAATACAGGGATGTTCCTTATTTACAAGACCCCTTATTTTTACTTACGGCTCGTTGGAGGGCTGATCCCCTCGGGGAAATAATGCGGCTGGGTTACTTCCCAGCGCCGGATTCTCTACCGAAGATTCCTTTCCCCTCTTTGAGGCCTTGACCTCCGGATCTTCCGAAGCGGTCCGCTTCTCTCCTCGGAAGGTGGGACTCTTAATCCCTCCTTCCTTGATAGCCTCCTTCGTAGAGGCAGTTGCTTCCCCGCTCCCCTTTCGCCTTCTTCAAAAGGCGCGACCTTCAACATCTTGGTCAGCATGGGATCCGGCGTGGTCTCTGGGAGGGGAGCCGGACACCTTATTAAATTTGCCTTGGCTATCCACTCCTGTTCAAGAAAATGGCTCCTTTAAAAGGGCATATATATATAAAATAAATGAATGAACAGCTTGTCCAGTTACGGGACTACTTACTTGAGTATCTGGGGGATTGCAGCTTAGTCCTGCGTCCTCGGTCAAGTTCGGACACTTCTCTTGTGATCCGAAGAACAGTTTATACACCTCCACGGGCGTCGTGCACATAAAATTTTGGCGAGCTCGTGGTCCCTCCGGATTGAATTCCCACAGGCAGAGGGGGCGACGTTTGCAGGGCTGAAGGCGCCGGATCACCATAACCTGCGCCATTGCGAACAGATTGATCCCTCTTTCCTGGAGGTCTCAAATACGGCCCTGCAGCAGGGGAACGTCCCTGGACATCCCCCAGTCGAGCCCCTTGTTGACCCATGATGCCAGCCGCTGTGGTGGACCTGAGCGGAAGGTAGGGAGTGCCGCCCATTTGGTGCCCCTGGGAGCGGTGATATAAAGCCACTCCCGTTGCCACAAACCAAGCTCCTCTTGAAAAGAGCCCTCGGGCCACGGAGCATCAGCACATTTGCTGATGACCGCCCCTCCGCACTCTACTTGTTGCCCCTTGATCATGTTTGGCTCCACCTTGAAGGTCTTGAGCCACAATCCAAAGTGGGGGTGATATGGCGGAAGGCCTCACATACGACAATGAATGACGAGATATGGAGGATGGACTCCGGATTCAAGTCATGGAAATCAAGCCAATAATAAAACATGAGCCCCCGCACAAAGGGATCCGTCGGGAAGCCTAAACCCCGAAGGAAGTGGGACACGAACACCACGTTCTCGCCGGGCTCAGGAGTGGGAATGACCTGCCCTGGAGCAGGTAGCCTATGCGAGATCTCGCCGGTTAGGTACCTGGCGTCGCGTAGCTTTAGCACATCTTCTTCTGTGACGGAGGAAGACATCCATCGGCCGTGCTGCTTGGATCCGGACATCGTCGAAAGTCTGGCGCTGAATCAAGCTTTGGGTGTTGGAACTCGAAGCGTGAGGCGAACTCGATGGAGGGTGTAAAAAGAAGAGGGCCTTGGTCTCATTATAAAGAGGTTGAATACCAAGAGCCCACCCCGTGGTCGATTAGGACTCGCCTTTGATAGAGAAGGCAGGCCAACGGGCACGGTTGGGTTACCCACGTCCGTATTGATGAGAATCCCGGAATAAGGGGGCACGATCTATGCTTTTATAAGACGTGCCAAGGAAACCGCCTCGCTAAACACGCTGAGGTGGAACAATAAAAAACGATTCATATAAAGGCCTGGCCGTGGTGTGATGTCACGCCGCGGAATACGTCTGCAGATCTGTGCAGAAATTATTCTCTCTATGGTGTTATGTGGAACTTGTTTTGCAGAGCCGGACACTATCCTTGTGTTCAAAATCTTCTATGAAGTATTCGCAGGAGGAACCCGCCTCGCAATGCCGAAGACAATCAACGCGCAGGACTCATCGTCATTGAAGCCTGGTTCAGGGGCTACTGATGGAGTCCCGGACTAGGGGGTGTCCGGATAGCCGGACTATCGTCACGGCCGTACTCCAAGACTATGAAGATACAAGATTGAAGACTTCGTACCGTGTCCGGATGGGACTTTCCTTGGCGTGGAAGGCAATCTTGGCGATACGGATATGTAGATCTCCTACCATTGTAACCGACTCTGTGTAACCCTAACCAATACTGTGTCTATATAAACCGGAGGGTTTTAGTCCATAGGACGAACAACAATCATACCATAGGCTAGCTTCTAGGGTTTAGCCTCCTTGATCTCGTGGTAGATCTACTCTTGTACTACCCATATCATCGATATTAATCAAGCAGGAGTAGGTTATTACCTCCATCGAGAGGGCCCGAACCTGGGTAAAAAAACATCGTGTCCCTTGTCTCCTGTTACCATCCGCCTAGATGCATAGTTCGGGACCCCCTACCCGAGATCCGCCGGTTTTGACACCGACAATGATCTTTCGGGTAGGCCCGATTGATATGTTTGAAGTCGATGCACATGCGAAGTGACTTGTCCTTCTTAGGGACCATGACAACATTGGCAAGCCACTCAGAGTGGTAAATCTCTCGGATAAACTCTACTGCTAAGAGCCGAGCCACCTCCTCGCCAATGTCCTTTCTCTTTTGGACGGCGGACCATCGAAGATGTTCTTTGATAGGTTTAACTTTTGAGTCGACTCGCAGACGATGCTCAGCCAGTCCCCTGGGAACACCCGGCATGTCAGCAGGCTTCCATGCGAAGATGTCCGAGTTCTCACGGAGGAACTGGATGAGTGCTTCTTCCTATTTGGAGTCGAGCGTTGTTGAGATGTGAGTCGGAGCAGCATTGGGATCAGTCGGATGAATATGAATCGGTTTCGTCTCCCCGGACGACTGAAATGCTGACTCCGTGGCGGGCTTCTTGGCTCGCAACAAATCACTCGGGTCTGCAGTTTTCTGGTACTCTTGCAGCTCTACCACTGCCATCTGAGCATCGGCGATTTTAGAGCCTTTCTGAAAACACTCTTCTGCTTTCTTCCGATTGCCAGTGACAGTGATCACACCTTTGGGGCCTGGCATCTTCAGTTTGAGATATACATAACATGGTCGAGCCATGAAACGTGCATACGCCGGCCTCCCCAGAATAGCGTGATAAGCACTCTGGAAATCCACGACCTCAAAGGTCAACTTTTCCTTACGAAAATTCTTGTAATCACCAAAAACCACAACGAGAGCAATTTGGCCGAGTGACTCAGCCTTGTTTCCAGGAATGACTCCATGGAAGCTCATGTTCTTTGGTGCTGAGTCTGGACATCGGAATGCCCATCCCTTTCAACGTCTCTGCATTCAGTATGTTCAGGCCACTGCCACCATCCATCAAAACCTTAGTTAGTCGAGTGCCTTCGACGACTGGGTCGAGCACCAACGCTTGCCGCCCAGGGGTGGCTATGTGTGTCGGGTGATCAGACTGGTCGAACGTGATGGCGATCTGCGACCATTTCAGATAACTGGGTGTCGCCGGAGCGACCATATTCACTTCTCGGTTGATAACTTTTAGTCGACTTTTTCTTTCAACGTCAGCAAAAATCATTAGGATGGAATTGACCTGGGGGTATCCACCGTCACTATCTTCCTTATCCTCAACTTTGTCCGACTCCTTCTCCTTGTCCTTGGGCTGCTTCCCCTGGAACTGCTGAATCAAGAGCCGACGCTGTCGAGTGGTGTGCTTTGGGTAAATGAGTTTACCCTCTTCATCTTTCTTCGTGTGAATTTGACATGGCAAGTCTAATACATCATTCCCATCTTGGTCTTTCACCTTCTTGGGGTTCCAAGGCCCCTTGGGTTTCCCCTTGAACTTTCCTGGAATCACGGCCAAGGCTTCTCCAGGAGCAGCTGGCTCGGCTTTCCGCTTCGCTTCCATCGGAGTTCCCTCCCCCGGTTTCATTAGCGACTGACTTGTACTTGTCACTCTGGAGCCGATCTTCTTCTTCACCATTGGCGTACTTGGTGGAAATCTCCATCATTCGACTCAGGGTCATGTCTCCGGTCCGACCGAATTTCAAACTTAATTCTCTGTTCTTAACGCCTTCCTTGAAGGCACAGACTGCTTGATGATCAGATACATTCTCTACTGTGTGGTGCAAAGTGATCCATCTCTGGATATAATCCCTCAGAGTTTCATTCGACTTCTGCACACGATCGCAACTCATCAACCCTGCTGGCCGCTTGCAAGTTCCTTCAAATGTCCTGACAAACACTCGGGCAAGATCTTCCCAAGTGTAAATGCTACTAGGTGCTAACTGATTCAACCATGCTCTAGCCGAGCCCTCCAACATGAGAGGCAGTTGTTTCATGGCCACTTCATCGTTGCCGCCTCCAATCTGAACAGCCACTCGGTAGTCCTCAAGCCAAGTATCCGGCTTAGACTCACCAGTGAACTTACTGACTCGATCGCCAACTTTGAAGTTGGGACGAATCACCGCGGCTCTGATGGCTCTGCTAAAACACTCTGGTCCTGAGACATGTACTCTGCTGCTGGCGGGTGCATTCCTGTCATGGCCTTCTCGGTTAGCTCTGTTCCTGTCGACCAAGCCTTGAACGATGACGGATCTCGCATCAAAGCCTGGTTCCCTGGGGTCGACTGGAATTATTCGCCCAACACTGTGATGGCGTCTGTCATCTTTCTGTCGAGGCGCGTATGACCCACCTCTTGGGGGAGGAGTGGGCACTCGACGTCGATCATCACTATCGAATCGGTCTTCATACTGATCCCTCCGGCCTCCATGTCCCTCACGCCTCGGGGGCGATCTTGGTCTATGAGCCGACTGGACTGTATTCGCAGCGACGGATCTGATGTGAATCCTGTTCCACGACTGTGATACAGCTGAATTTTGATCTCCTGCTGCCCGGAGTAAATCTCTGATCTGTAGCAAGCCTCTGCCAGCCTCTAACTGGGAAGGTTGAATGGACTCTGCTATATGGGCTGCATCTGCTAGATTCTGAATTGGAGTTCGGTATACCTGAGTCGGTTGTGGAAAGAGTTGACGTCGACTGGACGACGGGACCCGTTGTTGCGCTCGTTCGTCGAGTACTCACTGGAGATTTTCCAGTCGAGTGCGCTCAGCCAAGTTGGCCAAACGCGCGTCTTCTAAGGCACGGGCCTCGGGGGTTTCTCCAACGATAGGAGTGTGAAGCGCATTCATGTTCCGGCGGCGAAGCTCCTGCCTCTGCAGCGAAGTGAGGGGCTCGGGTTGATATTTTTCGTGAGCTTGCGCCGGCTCGCCTCCGCCAATGCCTCCATCGGCGCGGGGGAAACCAGGAGGATTGCGTGGTCCATCGACCATCAGAACCTCCGCCGCTGGATCACTACTATCGCACTCGGATGCAGTCTCTGCGGAGCCAGTAGACAGATCGAACAGGCCGTAGAGAGATTCATCGGGATCGATTGCCGCGACTTGAGGGGTGGCCGACTGGCGGGCCACTGCGTGCCTCACCCACCGCTGAAGCCTCGACCGACCGGAGCGCTTGCACCGGCGAGAGACTGGGAGGGAGGACGGCACACGCGAAAGTGCGTTGCCTCGCGGACGGGGAGTGCGTCGACGTCGAGTGGAGCCTCCTGCAACCAAGCGGAGTCATCGGCGATGAACATGAGCGCGCCGAGACGGATCTCGCGGCCCTCGACCAAAACTCCACCTAAAACCATGATGAATGGGATCGGAAAAATTGCAACTTCTCCAACAAGTCGCTAAGACACCTGCCCCACGGTGGGCGCCAACTGTCATGGTTCTAAGTCTGACAGTAGATTGGGGGGTAGGTATGGAGAGGCAAGATCCTAGCTATGGAGTAGTTGTATACGCAAGATGATTACGAGTTCAGGCCCTTCTCTTAAGAAGTAACAGCCCTACGTCTCGGAGCCCGGAGGCGGTCGACTATATTATGTGTGTATGACTTACAGGGGTCCGAACCCTTTACACTGAGGAAGGGGGTGGCTTATATAGAGTTCGCCAGACACCTCCAGCCCTCAGTTATGTAGGGATTAAAGTACATTAAGAGAGGGAGTTACTGGTAACGTCCCACATAAAGTGCTATGATGACCATAAAGCCACTTAATGACCTATCGTTTGCATGCAGACTAACTGTAGATCTTCTGGCAGTTGAGTGGTTGGCTGATGGTCAACTGTCTTCAGGTCCGTCGAGTTGAATCCTTCCAGGTCGACTGAAAGGTGTTTTATTCAAGATATGTCCTTGGGGAGGGTATCTTGGACAGGTTCATGACCCTACCCTAGGTACATGACTAGGGCTGGAAAAAAAGCTCGAAGCTCGCGAGCTAAACAAGTAGCTCGTGACTCGGCTCGAATCGACTCGAACTCGAAGAATAACGAGTCGAGCCGAGCTTTTGTTTAAGATCGTTTATAGACCAAGTTAAACGAGCCAATCTCACGAGTACTCGTGTAACTTGTTAGGCTCGATACAATTGATCAGCCACTCCCAATACAAAGAAAGATCCACCACTAAACAGCCTACGTCCCAGGAGCACAACTCAAGGCCGAGCAGTTGAAGGCCTAGCCTCCTAGGAGACTCACGCGTTACAAGAAAATTACAATTGTATAGTGATATATATGTTTAATATATACATATCATTTTATCATATTTGAGGGCTTTATGTTTATATCTTAAACAAGCTTAACAAGCTAAACGAGCCAGCTCGCGAGTTATACGAGTCGAGCCAATCTTGGGTTTGAGCTCGTTATAGTAACGAGTCGAGTCGAGCTAGCTCGTTAACAAAACGAGCTCTAGCGAGTCGAGCCGAGCTGGCTCGACTCGGCTCGAATTCCAGCCCTATACATGACTTCATCACCCGCTCTCGGGCGCCTCCTCCTGCAGCCTCCGTCGATCAGGGGCGCCGCTCGTGGGAGTACGCAGCGCCGTCGGCCATCTCCTGGGCCTCCGCGCCCCTCTCCGTGTCCCCACCCCGACCGGATCCGGAGCTCACCGGAGCCGCCCCGCCGCCCATCGCCGGTCTCCGACCACCTCGCCGGAGTTGTCCCCGGGACAAGATCCTCCACTCCCTCCAACCAAACGGCGCCCCCAATCCCGGATCTCCTCGTCCTGCACGCCTCCGTCCCGCTTTGACTTTCGCGGAGGTAAAAAAACGCCCAAGTCCCCAGGATTTTAACATCATGTGTGCATCTTTGCCATGGCATAACTCCATCCTCGTTACTCCGTTTTGCATGCATGATATGTCAAAATGTTCATCTCAGAGTGCTCTTCATATGGAGTAGTTTTGATGCATGTTAGGATTCATCTTGATGCCTGAACCTTCGTTGCAAAGCTGCTAATTGATATGAGCTGCTGAAATCTGCTGGTTGTTAACGTTATGTATGCATCTTATGAGTGCCACAACTGTGGCCCTGTTGATCCTATGATGATGATCTTGATATGAACATGTTCTGATCTTCATGCTCTACATATTGGTGTGATTTTCATTCATGTTAGGGTGCATCATGATATATTTATCCCTGTTGCAGAAGTGCATGTTGCTGTTAACTGCTGAAAACTGTTGTAACTTGCTGATTTGTCTTTTTTTTTGCACTTTGTGTGTGCATCCTATGAGCATGATGTCTACATGTTTTAGGAGCATTTTCATGCCATCTTTACAGTGGTTCCATCCATGTATTTTTTATGTTATCTGTAGTGAGTGCATCATGCTTGTGAAGTGGGCTACTTGCTGTTAATGTTCTGGCAATGCTGAAACGGCTATATCATGATGCTATCTTTGATTAATGCTACCAAATAATCCATGCATAATCTGGAGGTGCTTATTTGACAGGTTTTGATGACCATGTTAGTATATATCATGAAATTCCTTTTGATGCCTTATATATGTCCTGTAGCATATGTTTTCATTGCCATGACGATGTTTATATAATGTTCCAGATTTCTGTTAACCTCATGATGCCTTGTTGTGAGCTTGTTATTGAGTGATCCATGCCTCTTCTGGAGATGCTCCAATTACATGTTTTGAATTAGGGTATGAGTACTTTGTTCACATGCTTTGGTTGTTAATTTTTAATGTCATATGCCTCTGTCCCATGCTTGCAAACATGCTATCATAATGTTGCTGTTTTACACTTGCTGAAACTGTTTCAACATTCAATATTGTCTTGTTGGTTCCTACTAATCCATAAGCTATATGTATATGATGCCCGGATGTTATTTGCTCTTTGTTATGTGTACTTTGATTCCATGCCCTTGGTTGCTATTTTTACTTGCTGTAGCTTGTCTCTTTCTTGCTATCAAGTTGCCATCATAATAACTCTGCTCATGTATATGCTCCTGTGTTATAAAGTTGCATTTTCAATTGATCATATTGGTTTAATCTTGATGCCTATAAACCTGAACCTTAATGATATTTGAAGTATGTTATTTGTACATAGAGTGAATGTCAAGTTTATGCTCATAAGATTCCTGTAGGATGTTGTTTTGATGTTTGCAAAGTGCCTACTTGCTGTTTTGGGCAGATTGTTGTTATATCTTGATTGGAGTGTATGTGTTGCACCGTTGCTCCGTTTTGAGCATACTCTATATGAAACTTGCTTAGAATTGCATGTAGTTTCATATTATCATGTTGCATCCTTTATTTGAGGTGTTTGCTTGATGTTTGGATGTATTTTGCATCAATGCCATGTTTAACTTGTTTTGCTCATATCTTCTAGGCCGTATCTCCGGATTAAATGAACTTTATATGTAACTTGACTAGAGTTTCGTGTAGATCATCATGGTGCTCTTTAACTTGCTGGTTAACAATTTGAACATAAGCTTTTTTTCAGATCTGGACCAATTTCGAAATTTGCATATGAGGACTTACCGAATTAGTTATATGTTGTTTCCGGCCTCATTTAAACTTGCTTTGATGTGATATTCTTATATGCATCATCTCTTGCCACGAGTAGCACAATATAGTCATTGCTATGCATCATGCTTGTTGGTGCATCATGTCATGTTTATGTGTTGTGTGTTTACCATGTTGTTTGCTTCTTTCCGGTTGTGCTTCTTCTCGATAGTTCCTGTTTTGTTGCGATTGTGAGGATTTGTTCGTCTACGCTTGGTTCGTCTTCATCCGGTCGTCTTCTTCATGGACTCATTCTGCTTCCTAGCGGGATTTCAGGCAAGATGACCGTTACCATGGATCTCACTACTATCATTGCTATGCTAGTTGCTTCGTTCTATCGCTATGCTCCGCTACCTATCACTTGCTTATCAAGCCTCCCAAATTGTCATGTCAGCCTCTAACATTTTCACCCTTCCTAGCAAACCGTTGTTTGGCTATGTTAGCGCTTTGCTCAACCCCTCTTATAGTGTTGTTAGTTGCAGGTGAAGTTGAAGATTGCTCCATGTTGGAACATGTTTATGTTGGGATATCACAATATCTCTTATTTAATTAACTAGCACAGTGGCCCGCCCGATGTGCGGGCTAGATTTTTTGAAGATTTATCATGATTATACAATCTTTGATTTGTTTATTGACATTTGGAACCAAATGTGATCACATTTACAACTTTGAACGTTTTGGAGACATAGTTTTATCTTTGGTTTGTTAGTTTTCTTCTCCATATATAAATATATATGATAAAGTAATCATGTCTCTTCTTCTTATGCATACTGTACTAATTTTTAATATCAGTCCTATTCTGCAATTTATAATTGTACCATTTTCTATGCTTTTAGATGTGTTGGTTTGTTTCAAGCTTGTTTCTTTAAAGAAAGATATGCATTTGTACATGAGTGTCGCGTTTCGGTGCCCAGGCTCATTTGCACCCGGTCAAAAAAAAATCTAAAAATTTCAATTTTTTGCATGGTAGAAAATTTAGTGCATGGGGTCCGCTCCAATTTTCAAATCATTTGGACATCTTAGCAGCTCTCGGCAAGAAAGACAAATTAGGTCAGAACAATGCATGGACAGTAAACTTTTTTACATACCCCAGATTTGTCTTTTGCTGAGAGCTACTCAGATGTCCAAATAATTTAAAACCTGGAGCAGACCTCATGCATCAAATTATGTACCATGCAAAAAAATTGGATTTTTTGAATTTTTATAGTATTTGTTTTGATGTTTTTTCGTCAGTGCGGGTCCCGATGATCGTGGGATCAGAAGCGGATTTTCATTTAAATATTTGCTAATGTTGTGCAAGGTTGACATATTAATGTATTAGTTGTAGATGTGTCTATGTGTAATATTCGTGAGTTATATATGTGTGACCTGGTCTTTTTATTTCAGAAATCCTAAAAATATTAGGTCTTACTTTATGGAATGAGGGAGTAAGAACAGAAGGAAAAGAAGAATATGATTTTTTTTACTTACAGCACAATGGCCATGTTAGTATTACTTTGTGTGTTTACAGGTGAAAAATGTTGTAACTATCTCTGAGGGCATCGCTTTGTGTTGAAGTCGGACTCATGGTATAGATGTGGTCATTCTATAAACATCTGAACCATGAAAGAAATATCAGAACCACATACTATAGTTGATTTGTGTATCAAGGATTGTCGAATACACCATACTGATTAATGATTCTATGTGTCATTTGTGCATGACACTACTTCAGTGCAAAAAAATTGACTTCAAATAGTGGGATAGACGATTTTTTATGTGGCATATATTAGATTAGTGGGTGTAGTGATCACACAAATTATATTCACAAAGTTTGTAAATGACATTTGATGCGAAAATCTGAATATTTATGCGTCGATTTCTAATAATAATTAGGTTTCGTGAAGCTATATCGGGAAAATGTTTATAGTCATGAATATCTATGAATTACGATCCATTAATACTAACTTTTGTACTTTAACGTAGGTGTATTTCTTGGTTGTGGTTACCGAGACAGTTAATGAAGTAGGATTTGGAGTAGAATCGACACTTCAGAGGAAAGAAAAGAAATACACCTAAAAATACAACTAACATCATAAAAAATGAGAAATAATGCTAACAGATAATAGTAAAAAGTATAGGTCTAATTGTCAAGATTTATTATTTCTAGGGTTTACCAGATTAGTTGTGTAATTCGACCAACTTCACTGTGTGTAATGCGAGCCAAATAATTTGTAATTTGTACAGAGTCTGGGTATTTGACATGGCGTATAATAATGAGTACAAAATTAAGTTTGTGTGCGAGAAAAATAAATTTACATAGCTAATCAATATACCAGTTTATTCCTTGAGGATGTCTAAAAATATTCCAATGCTATATGCCTGGCATTTTTTTAACCGCCTAAAATATTTGCAGATGTATGCACTTTTTTTTGCAGATGAACAGCGTGCATACGTCTGCACCTTTACCAATTAAGGTGACTGCCCTTTGCCAGGCGCCCGGTTAACTTAGTTTTTATTTTCTAACCTAGGAGTCCAAGTTGTAGTATTTCCCTATGGGTTTACATTGGGCCTACCGTTTAGTTGAGTTTTTTTTAAGAATCCCATTTATTTTTTCCTAGGCTAAGGATGTACGTCTGGGTCTACACGTTAGTTGTTTCTTAAGAATCCAATTTGATTACTTTCCTAAGCTAGGGTTGTACCCACGTTAGTATTTGTTTTTTCTAAGAGTATATTTTATTTCCATTTCTAGATCTGCACGTTAGATATGTATGTTTTTTCCTTACCAATTGTTCTGCTTGAATAAATTTATACATGTACACGTGTCACGTAAGTGCTCTAGTCCTACCATGTTATATATGTTACATAGATTGAACGGTCATATAATCTTAATTTAAAGAGTTCCACCAGATCAAGGGCTAGTATTTTCTGATTAACGTAGAATTTTCTAGCCTATTTATCTTACTCCTAGTTTCACGGTATATTACTTTTAATATATAATAGATGCATCTATATACTTGGTAAAGGGTGGAAGGCTCGGCCTTATGCCTGGTGTTTCGTTCCACTCTTGCCGCCCTAGTTTCCGTCATACCGGTATTATGTTCCTTGATTTTGCGTCCCTAACACGGTGTGGGTTTATGGGCCCCTCTTGACAGTTCGCTTTTAATAAAACTCTTCCAGCAATGCCCAACATTGGTTTTAACATTTGCCATAATAATACTTAAACTAAATAATAAATTTGCATATGGCGTCATGAATGTCGTTGTCAAAACCAGCGGATCTCGGGTAGGGGGTCCCGATCTGTGCGTCTAGGCTGATGGTAACAGGAAGCATGGGACACGGATGTTTACCCAGGTTCGGGCCCTCTCGATGGAGGTAAAACCCTACTTCCTGCTTAATTAATATTAAAGATATGGGTAGTACAAGAGTGGATCTACCACGAGATCGTAGAGGCTAAACCCTAGAAGCTAGCCTATGATGGTATGATTGTAATTGTGATCGGGCTTCTAAGGACCAACCTCTCCGGTTTATATAGACACCGGAGAGGGCTAGGGTTTACATGGAGTCGGTTACAAGGAAGGAAATATAATATCCGGATCGCCAAGCTTGCCTTCCACGCCAAGGAAAGTCCCATCCGGACACGGGTCGAAGTCTTGAGTCTTGTATCTTCACGCTTCAATAGTCCGGACAATGTATATAGTCCGCTGTCCGGATACCCCTAATCCAGACTCCTCAAGAGCCCCTGAACCAGGCTTCAATGACGATGAGTCCAGCGCGTAGTCTTGTCTTCGGCATTGCAGGGCGGGTTCCATCTCCGTATACTCCAAAGTACCTGTTACAATGAATAGTGTCCGGAACTCCATCAATGTTGTACTCCTTGGCTTCAGTCCCTCAATAATGACCATCTCCACGTGTCAAGCGAATGCGAGGAGCCGAGGTATTTTTCACACTTGCCACCCTTAATGTTTCGGGTTGACCGCCTATTTGAAGAGACGGGGATTCTCAGATCCAAACGTCACTCTTCCCCCTCGAGCAAGCATCCAACAGAGCGCTCCGGAAAAACCATTCCAACATGGCCGGTCGTCATAGCTCCTCTGCTCGCTCTCCTCGCTCCAAGCCGGGGGACTGGGAAGAGTGTTCGGTTCCCCATAGCTATTTGATTGAGTTACAAATCCAAGGGTTTCTTCCACCAGCATTCATGGTCCCTGTCCGAGCCGGAATAGCCACCTATAATGGCGGGGAGCAAGCGGAGAGATCTCCCAATCCGTCTCCAGAGGAGCGAATATGCTTCATCCCGCATCTGCTAAGGGGCGTCGGGTTTCCTATCCACCCGTTCCTTCGCGGGCTCCTGGAGTTCTACTGTCTCCAGTTACACAACTTCACCCCCGCCTCTATACTACATATAGCAGGGTACGTTGCCCTTTGCGAGCTATTTTTTAGGCTGCGAGCCTCACTTCGGGTTATGGAAGAAGCTGTTCTGCCTTGTCCCCCGCAACCAGGGAGAATCCCAATGTCAGGTGGGCGGGGCCGAAGTATGGCACATTGCCGAGACCGGATACCTTTCCGGCACTCCCAAGAAGGCACCAGTGAACTGGCCTTCGGAGTGGTTCTACATTGAAGACGTTCCCCTTCTGGATCCAATCCGGACAGGTCTCCCCCAGTTCAGTAATGCCCAGCCAAGGGCACGTCTAAGCTGGCGCCCCCGAGGCCCCCAAGAGGAGGATACCAGGGAAATATATTACCTGATGAGCAGGATAAAGTTACTGGCCAACTCCGGACTGACGATAGTCGAGGTTATGGCAATATGCATAATACGGGGAGTGCAACCACTTCAATATCGGGGGAAGCCCATGTGGCACTTCAACGGGGAAGATGATGCCACCCGCCGTGGCCGTAAGGGTCCGGACTCCGCCACTGCTCTGGCAAGAATATTGTCCGATTTATACAAAGGGGAAGAGGAGGAATTCCTTCACATCAAACCGCGAGATGGATTCTCCATGTACAACCCCCCAAACTAGGTAAGTTGTCATTCCTTTCCCTACGTCACTTATTGTGGCGTTCTTTGCTAAGATCATCTTCATCGATATTCCCGAGCAAGAACTGAGGAGGGCCGTAGAAGGAATCTCCAGCCCCTCCCCGCAGCCAGAGGACCCCGACAGGGCCCTAGATCCAGGTCTCGCAGAAGATCCGGATATTACCGTGGAGCTTGTCAACGGGATATTTTATCAAGCGAGGTGCGATGGCGCCTCAGTGGCCATTACTGCCGACTATCCCGGACCGCTTCCCTCGTCACGTAAGCCAAGTCGAAAAACCCTATCCTCCGAAGAGGACTCCCTTCAGATGTCAAGCCTTACCCTTGAAGTGTCGTGTTTTTGCAGAGAGGACGGTCGGAGCATGGGGCCGAGCCCCTAGGGACTCGTCGGCCAAGGGCGTCCGGATCGGGCAGGCTCAAGAGGAAGGCGCTAAGGGTCGACTCACCACTATAGAGGTAAGGCAAAAACTTGTGCTGTGATTATGGTATTTTGAAGTATGACAGCACCCTTTGTGTCCTGGCAGGAAGAGGAACAGCCGGACTATATCCGGGGATCCAGCCAACCACGCCTCCACCAGCCGGATTCTAGAACCGGCTTCGAGAGCTGAGGTGGGAGCGGGGCTGATGCCACATAGTTCTCCAACAGAGAATGCGGATATGCTCTCAGCCACGAATTCCGAAGTAGAGAGCGCCATGAATCACTAGAGCCGACGGGCCGTACTTCGGAAAAACATCTTTTCCGAAGAGGCATTTAGCGCCTTCAATTCGGGAGACGCATACATCCGAGCTACTCAAGGCGGGATTGCCCGAGCGACGGACCAGTATACCAAAGATATACGGGTAAGAAAATTAGATAAGCATGTGTAGCAGTAGCCCCTGAGACTTGAAACGGTTGGAACAACTGTTTTAAGGATCAAATTATGCACAGGTCCTTGTAGATAAGAATGAGCAATTGTCTCGGGAGCTGGAGGAATGCAAGGCCGAACTGAGGGCCGCAGTTGCCAAGTTAGAGGAATCACAAAAGCCCTCATCTGGTAACAGTTGTCGCAATTGTACGAAGATGCACCAGTTAGTAAATGGCTGATATGACAAGTCTAACAGAAAATTCTGCAGACAATCCTGGGGTGAATCCGGAGGGCGTAAGAGAGGACGCATAGCATCTCAAAAGGCAGCTAGAGGCTGGCGAGCGCATTCTTACATGAGTTAGGCAGGAGAAGAACAATCTTCAAGATGCCAAAGTCCAGCTGGACGTGGAGTTAAAAGATCTCCACGCTCAGCTGGCGGACTCTGTGAAGGAGAACAAAAGGCTTCGACGCAGCATTTACGGTAAGTGCCTAGACGAACTGTAGTATAGTTCGGCGAGGAAGTATATTGAAAGAATTTTGCTTGCAGGAATTTTAATGGGTCGCCCTGAGGAGGAGATGCCCTCATCTGCAAGTGATTTACTGCAAGGCCTTTTGCAACTGCACGAGCGAGCTCGGCAAGTGATACGGGGTGTTGCTCAGGCTTTGTGGCCATCAAGCTTCTTCTTGAATGGCATGGGGAGCTTGTGGATATGCTTCAAGGAGCACGGCGGCGCTTTCGACCGTGGAAGGTGTCCGCTTGCGGCAAGGTGCAAGAGAAGCCTGGGTTATGGTGAAGACGCCGCTACACCAAGCTGGACCGAACCATATGGTCAAGTAGGATCAAGGGGCCCGATGGGCAAGAAATTCCCGTGAGTCTGGTATATGACCATGTAGCGTTAGCCGCTAAGTATTCTCAACAGGATTATAAGCTAGATAGCCTATTGGATGGTATAGAGGAGGAATATAGTCAATCCAAGTGACTGTGTAATTTAATCGACATAATTAGCCCCTAGCCGGATTAAAATCATTTGTCATGGCGGACCTTTTCGCTTCAGCCCCCGGATCCTACAATGCAGGGTGTGTCCAATACCCACTCGATTATACAAAACCGGGTATGCTTGGAAACAAGGCGTAGGGGTCATAAGTGCTTGAATAGACAAGTACCCAACTAGTTATGTTATATTACATGGATAGTAAGAAACATCTTCCAGGGAGAATAGTTCCGTTAGGGGTTCCTTTCCACGGCACGCATGCCACAATGCACATGTCCGGACTACGAACGATGGCGCAGGATACAAGACTTCTGGGGATTTACGTTATAATAAACGAATACATCTTTTGTTCACCGACCGAATATTCTCTTAAGGAAGCTAGCTTTCGGCTTCACCCAGTCTGAGGTACACATCCGGCTGAACCGGCAGTAACAATCGCAGAGGTGCTCCCTTATGCCCTAGCCGAATTAACGGGAACGTAGGGCATAAACACAAGAGCCAGGCAACCCAACTTGGACACATCTTAAGTCATAACGATGCATATAATGGTGAAGAAAAGGCACATATGGAAAAAGAATGCATATGTGATGGGCGAAAAGCCATGTGAGTAATTATTTTTAGCTTCCGTATAGGAAGCCCCCAGGTATTGCTTACACACCTAGTGCGGCCGGAGTGATCCAGGAATCCGCACTGTATTGAATACTTTGTGTGAAGAGAAAAAAGGTCGAGAAAGGAAAAAGGGATGGAGCATAATTAAAAAGGAGGGGTTAGGAGACGAACATTGAGTTCGGCGTTAGGCGTAGAATCTCCGGAGTCTGGCCGCGTTCCATGGGTTCGGCTCGAGTCTGTTATCGGATGCATTACGTAAGCGGTACGCTCCTCCGGTGAGAACTTTGTCAATGACGAAGGGACCCTCCCACTTGGGTTTGAGGTTGTCCTTCTTCTTATCCGGTAGGCGTAGAACGAGCTCGCCAATATTGTAAGTTTTGGCCCGCACTTCTCTTCTTTGACATCTTTGAGCCTGCAGCTGATAGAATGCGGAGCGGGCTTTTGCGACGTCGTGCTCCTCCTCCAGGGCATCCAAGTTATCCTGCCGATCTAACTCGACTTCCTTCTCTTCGTACATGCGTACGCATGGCGAATCATGTATTATGTCGAAGGGTAATACTGCTTCCGCGCTGTACACCATAAAAAATGGTGTATATCCGGTGGTGCGACTCGGCGTGGTCCGCAGCCCCCATAGTACGGAGTCGAGCTCCTTGACTCAGTGCGTATCCGACTCTTTCAAGGATCGCACTAGTCTTGGTTTGATGCCGCACATGATGAGACCATTTGCTCGCTCTACATGGCCGTTTGTTTGGGGATGGTAGATGGAAGCGTAATCAAGCTTAATGCCCATTTTTGCGCACCAAGTTTTCACTTTGTCGGCTGTGAAATTTGAGCCATTATTAGTGATGAAGCTGTGGGGGACACCGTATCGGTGTACGACCCCGGATATGAAATCTATTACTGGTCCGGATTCGGCACTTTTGACTGGTTTGGCTTCTATCCATTTGGTGAATTTGTCCACCATGACCAATAAGTATTTTTTCTTATGGCTTCCCCCTTTAAGACGTCCGACCATATCCAGCCCCCAGACCGCAAAGGGCCAAGTTATGGGGATTGTTTGGAGAGCGGTAGGGGGCATATGACTCTGATTGGCAAAGAGCTGACAACCGACGCAATGTTGGACAAGGTCCTGTGCGTCTGCTCGGGCCGTCGGCCAATAGAAGCCTGTACGGAAGGCCTTGCTGACTAATGCTCGAGCCGCGGTGTGGTGCCCGCCCAGTCCGGCATGGATTTCAGCCAAGAGCTGCCGCCCTTCCTCTTCGGAGATGCATCTTTGGAGTACTCCGGTAGCGCTTTTCTTGTAGAGTTCCCCTTCGTAGACTTTGTAAGCTTTAGAGCGCCAGACGATGCAGCGTGCTTCATTTTGGTCTTCGGGGAGCTCCTGCCTATTTAGGTAGGCCAAGAAATGCTCGGTCCACGGGGCGATTACAGCCATGATTTTGTGGGCCGAGGATGTTATTTCGGTGGTAGAACCTCTGACCATGTCTGATAGTTCAGAATCTGGGGGTGTATTCGTATCCGTGCTAGTATTGTTGGACTCCCCTTCCCATACTACGGATGGCTTGAACAGCCGTTCCAAGAATATGTTAGGTGGGACAGGGTCGCGTTTAGCACCGATGCGAGCGAGGACGTCCGCCGCTTGATTATTTTCTCGAGCCACATGGTGGAATTCGAGCCCCTCGAACCGAGCTGACATCTTGAGGACGGCGTTACGGTAGGCCGCCATTTTTGGGTCCTTGGCATCAAAATCACCATTTATTTGTGATATTGCGAGGTTTGAATCCCCGTGCACTTCTAGGCGTTGAATGCCCATAGAGACTGCCATCCGAAGACCGTGCAACATAGCATCATATTCGGCTGCATTGTTAGAGTCTGTGTATAATATTTGGAGGACGTACTGGACCGTGTCTCAGGTGGGAGACGTCAGGACTACACCTGCTCCCAATCCGGCCAGCATTTTAGAGTCGTCGAAGTGCATGATCCAGTTTGAGTATGCGTCGTCATTTAGGGAGTTCGGTCATCCATTCGGCGACGAAGTCAGCCAATACTTGCGACTTGATAGCCCGTCGTGGATTGTATGTTATGTCGAACGGAAGGAGCTCAATGGCCCATTTGGCAATCCGGCCCGTAGCATCGGGGTTATTTATTATGTCATTGAGTGGTACTTCGGAGGCCACCGTAATTGAACACTTGAAAGTAGTGTCGTAGCTTCCGGGATGCCATGAAAATCGCGTATGCGATTTTTTGATAGTGTGGGTATCGGGATTTGCATGGGGTTAGGACCGTGGATACGTAGTAAACCGGCTTCTGGAGCGGGAATTTGTATCCGTCAACCTCTCGTTCAACGACGAGCACTGCGCTTACAACTTGATGTGTTGCAGCTATGTACAGCAAAGATAGGTTCGTCAATATTCGATCTTTGTTAATCTTTGGGTTACTGGCCAATAAGGTCTTTATTTCATCCAGTCCAGCCGCGGCTGCATATGTCCACACGAAGTGTTCGATGCGCCGAAGAAGGCGGTAAAGAGGTAATGCCTTTTCTCCTAACCTGGAGATAAAGCGGCTTAGAGCATCCACGCATCCGGCTAGTTTCTGGATGTGCTTGAGGTCTGTGGGTATAGCCAATCGTGATGTGAGCTCGGATCTTTGCCGGATTCGCTTCAATTCCTCTGTTGGAAACGATGAAGCCGAGTAATTTCCCCGAGGGGACGCCAAAAACGCATTTTTCCGGGTTCAGCTTGATGTCTTATGTCCGGAGATTGTCGAATGTAAGCCTCAAGTCATCTATTAGGGTTTCGACGTGTCTTGTTTTTACGACCACGTCATCCACGTATGCCTCCACTGTTTTGCCGATTTGCTTTTCCAGGCATGTTTGAATCATGCATTGGTAGGTTGCGCCGGCGTTCTTGAGCCCGAAAGGCATAGTGTTGAAGCAGAAAGGGCCATATTGCGTTATGAAAGCTGTTATAGCTTGGTCAGACTCTGCCATCTTTATTTGATGGTATCCAGAGTATGCATCGAGGAAACACAGCGAGTCGTGTCCTGCTGTGGCATCAATGATTTGATCTATGCGAGGGAGGGGAAAGGGATCCTTGCGGCAAGCCTTGTTGAGGTCTTTAAAGTCGACACATAGGCACCAGGATGTGTCCGTTCTTGGTACAATTACCAGGTTTGCCAGCCAATCCGGATGCTTGATATCTCTGATGAATACGGCCTCGAGTAGTTTGGCTAGCTCTTCCCCCATGGCCTGCCGTTTGAGCTCCAAAATCCGTCTTAGAGTCTGCTTGACCGGTTTGTATCCTTTTAGTATATTGAGGCTATGTTCGGCCAATCTGCATGGGATGCCTGGCATGTCCGATGGGTGCCAGGCGAAGATGTCCCAATTCTCGCGTAAGAAGTCTCGCAGTGCGGCGTCCATCGCGGGGCTCAGCTGCGTCCCGACGGAAGCAGTCTTCGTGGGGTCCGTTGGATGGACTTGGAATTTGACTATCTTGTCCGTGGGTTTAAATGAGGTGGACTTGGGTCGCTTGTCGAGTATCACGTCGTCCCTGTCCATGGTGGCCCGCAGTGTTGTTAATTCTTCGGCCGCTAGGGCCTCAGATAATGCCTCCAAGGCTAGTGATGCGGTTTTGTTTTCGGCGCGAAATGCGACGTCCGGATCACTGGCTAGAGTGATGATTCCATTGGGCCCGGGCATTTTAAGCTTCATGTACCCGTAATGGGGTATAGCTTGAAAGCTTGCAAACGCGTCCCGCCCTAAAAGGGCGTGGTATCCGCTGCTAAAAGGGGCCACTTGGAATGTGATTTCTTCGGACCTATAATTCTCCGGGGTGCCGAATACCACGTCGAGTGTGATTTTTCCTGCACACCGCGCTTCCCGACTAGGGATAATTCCCCTGAAGGTTGTGCCGCTTTGTTCAATGCGGCCTTTGTCAATTTCCATCTTGCTGAGTGTCTCTTCATAGATCAAGTTTAATCCGCTTCCGCCATCCATGAGCACTTTAGCGAGCCAAAAGCCATCCACGATTGGGCTAAGAACCAGAGCGGCTGGTGCCCAGACAGTCTGGGATCGAGGTTCGTCACTGGCATTAAAAGTTATAGCAGTGTCGTTCCTGGGGTTTATACTGGCCATATGGCAAATTTCCGCGGAGCTTCGATGAGCTCGCTTGCGCCTACTGTTTGAGGCAAAAGTCTCGAAGACTGTTAGTACCGTATTGTGCTCGTTGGCGGGATGTTGTTCTGTAAGAAGATCCTCGCCACTTTTTGCAACCTGCCGGAGTATCCAACATGCCCTAAGGCTATGAGTTGGTGCTGTGTCCGGAGTGCCGTGGAGTTTACATGGCCCATTGAGCCATTTTTCCAATACGGTTCCCTGCCCTGGGGTGGGCTTTGGTTTCTTGGGGATTGGATCGGCCGACTCACGAGAGTTCGCCCGTTTAGTTCGGACAAAGGTTCTGGTGAAAGCCGGACTGTCCCAAAATTCAGTTTGAGTTTTCCAGTCGCTTTCCATCGCACAGTACTTCTGTACTATGATTGCTAAGTCCGTGAAGCGTACTATGTCACGGCGATTTATAGCATTAAGGATTCCCTTGTCCGTGCAGTTTTTGCAGAAGAGCGAGACTACGTCCTCCTCGTGGCAGTCCTCGACCTTGTTTAGCGCAAGGAGGAATTTGACCCAGTAATGATGTACTGTCTCCTAGGGCTCTTGCCTGATGTGGGAGAGATGATTTAAGTCCGCGTGGGTGGTTATAGCTGAATCCGGATTCTGATCCGATCTAGCACCCCGGGGCATGGAAGCTTCCGAGTTCAACAGCTCGGGATTCGGGACGCTACCCAATTTTTCCGGCCCCATGCCCGGTTCTAAGTCCGGGACCCGGGTCATATCCTTCCCCGGGCGGGTGTCCGACTCCGGGAGCTCGGCGATCCGGACATAATTCGTCCTCCAAATAGAGGGATACTCCTTGTGTGGTTCCTCCGATAACGCTATCTCATGGGTGGCTGACGGGGATTTAATGTCCCTTTGGTTGGGTTTAAGCCCGATCCGGTCATAGTCCATTGCGACTCCCAAAGCGGCTATGCGATCCAAGAGCTCATTAAGAGAATAGAGCTCTATCGGATCCATCTGTTCGGCGAGTTCCGAATTGATGCGAAGTTTATGCGTGATGACCCGAGAGGCCATCGTCGGCGCAACAGCCGATGGGGCGGCCATGACGAAGCCGCCTAGTCGGAGAGTTTGGCCTACAGCCAGAGCTCCCCCCGTGGTAATGTTGTCCCTGACAACGAGACGAGCCATCAAACCTTGTAGCGACGACACAGAGGAACTCTCAATGAAAGCACCAATGTCGGTGTCAAAACCGGCGGATCTCGGGTAGGGGGTCCCGATCTGTGCGTCTAGGCTGATGGTAACAGGAAGCAAGGGACACGGATGTTTACCCAGGTTCGGGCCCTGTCGATGGAGGTAAAACCCTACTTCCTGCTTGATTAATATTGAAGATATGGGAAGTACAAGAGTGGATCTACCACGAGATCGTAGAGGCTAAACCCTAGAAGCTAGCCTATGATCGTATGATTGTAATTGTGATCGGGCTTCTAAGGACCAACCTCTCCGGTTTATATAGACACCGGAGAGGGCTAGGGTTGACATGGAGTCGGCTACAAGGAAGGAAATATAATATCTGGATAGCCAAGCTTGCCTTCCACACCAAGGAAAGTCCCATCCGGACACGGGTCGAAGTCTTGAGTCTTGTATCTTCACGCTTCAATAGTCTGGACGATGTATATAGTCCGGTTGTCTGGATACCCCCTAATCCAGGACTCCCTCAATGAACCCGAGGGTTTTTTCTACATAGCAGGGGGAGCAGCGTTGATGGTGTTTGTCCCAAACGGGCAGACTGCGGGGCCACCAGGGGCAACCCGATGATCTGGTTTTACTCGTAGGCTTTCCCATCCGGACGTGTCTTGAGACTAGACACGCGCGGCTACTATCAGGGTGTCGACACGACGGGAGGCTTTGCTTGATTAGTTTTACCATTGTCGAAATGTCTTGTGCACCTGGACCCCGAGTCTGATCGGATGTCCAGGATGGAGGATTGTCTCCGCGGATCGTGAGCTTATAATGGGCTAAGTTGGGACACCCCTGCAGGGTTTAAACTTTCGAAAGCCGTGCCCGCAGTTATGTGGC
Organism: Aegilops bicornis; assembly: GCA_021605145.1. Lineage (NCBI taxonomy): Eukaryota > Viridiplantae > Streptophyta > Magnoliopsida > Poales > Poaceae > Aegilops > Aegilops bicornis. The sequence goes on along the minus strand of CM038675.1, from coordinate 103,732,774 downwards.
AGATGGGAATTTTTAATGTCCGGTTGTAGAAAACTTGACGTCAGATTTGAATTAAAATACACCAACCGTGTGCGTAACCGTGACGGTCTCTTTTCAAGAGGGTCGAGAAGAGAACATGGTGGGGTTATGTTTGAACGTAAGTAGTTCAGGATCACTTCTTGATCATTACTAGTTTGCGACCGTTTGCGTAGCTTATCAGCTTATTCTTGTACTCATAAGTTAGCCACCATATCATGCTTAGTCGCTTGTTGAAGCCTCACCACTTATCCATTCCGTCGTGGTTTTGTCACGGCAGATGTCCTCGTGAAAGGACTTAGTCGTGCAGCCATCGCTATGGGTTAGCTTAAAGGGGTTAAAGCGGACAAGGGACGCAAGAGAGTTTTTGAAAGGATCGAGATGGACCTAGAGGGGGGTGAATAGGTACAATTACAAATTTTAAGTTTTACTTAGCAATTTTAGGCAATAGTGCGGAATATGAAGGTAAGCCTAACAATTGCAAGTGAGTACAAAGTACTAAGCAAGTAACATGAGCACGTAGGTAAGCAAGCACAATATGATATAAGTAAGTGCTAAGAGACAAGTAACCACAAGTAGAAAGTTAGGGTTAGGAATAACCGCAACTTCCGGGAGACGAGGATGTATGTCGATGTTCACTTCCTTTGAGGGAAGCTAGTCACCATTAGAGAGGTGGATGTTACCACGAAGGCACACCAACGCCACGAAGGCTCACCCTATTCTCCCTTTGAGACAACATCACGAAGGCGTTTCTCAACCACTAGTGGTAGACCTTGGGGTGGTCTCCAAACCCTCACAAACTTTTCCGGGGGTAATCACAATGGTCGATTCCTCCCCGGAGCACTCCTACCGCCTAGGAGTCTCCAACCTCCAAGAGTAACAAGATGCACCACAAAAACAAGAGGGGAATCAACTTTCGCTTTGGTGAATGTGTAGATTGAGCACTTCTCCTTCACTTCTCAAAAGATCAAGAGCCCGGAAGTTCCGGCGGCGGACGGTAGTTCCGGACCCCGGAAGTTCCGGCCAGGTTTCGGGATACACAGAGAGTTTGCACCAATCAGTTGTACCCCGGAAGCTGCAAAAACAAAGGACGGAAGTTCCGGCGCCCGGAAATTCTGGCCGCCCCGGAAGTTCCGGGGGACAGAAGTTCCGGAGAGGTTTCGGGCTACACAGTGAGATTGCATGAAAAGTGCAGTTTTTCTGGGTACCCCGGAAGCTTCCCGGACCTTCCGGTCCCCGTTAGTTCCGGTCGTCTCGGAAGTTTCCGGCCTGAACAGAAACATGACACTAAGATTTTCATATCAATGTGAGAAGGTAAGTTGATTCCCTGGATGTTTTTATGATGCACCCCCTCTTAATAGTGCGGCTGCCCTAAGGACTCAAGTAAAAAGAAAACTTAATGGAACTTCTTCTTTCCTTGAGCACACCGCTTTTCCTTTTTGACTTACTCAGGGCTGTTAACACTTAGAGCATGTGGTTAGAAACACAAATGATGTTGTCATAGATGTCAAAAACAATTTAGTGCAATATTGCACTTTCAATATCCCCCTTTTTGACATGGATGACAACAATGCTTGAGAGGATAACCTCATAAAGTATATACAGTATTTAAGCAATTTCAATGATAGGAAGGTACTCCCCCACAACCCATGCCTTATTTTAAGATTGCAGTTGAATGAAAAGACGTGGTTAAGGGATTCTCCCCCTATCACTATGCGTACCCAGACAAGAATGATATATCGAGATAGAACGCTTTACTAACCTTTGTACCCACAATATGAGCAAATAGAATATGCCATGTAACCCCCTTGCCATAAGTTTCTCACACACAGATAGAATATTTAACGGAACATAAATAGGTTCAAATAGCAAGCAAAGATCCAAATTAAGGCAGATAAATCGAAGATAAGCGATAAACCCTATCAAGCACCACAACATCTCCCCCTGTTGTCACCAAGATGGCAAAAAGGAAGGATTGAGGAATCCATAAACAGCCCCTAGGAGAGGAACGCGGAAGGGTCATCGGTCGACTCTCCAGAAGACTCGGAGCCATGAGGGCAGTGAGAAGAGGTTGCATCGCCGGCTTCAACATCAAACCGAGCAAACTTGGACTGGTATTTCGCAAACGAAGTCACACGAGACTCAGAGCCGTGAGCAATGTTCATACCAGATGCACGCAGACCATCCTTAAGAGCCTTCATGCTCTCCTTCCTAGACTTGTGCTCCTCCCACTGCTTCTTATGCATATCTTGCTGAAGACAAAACATGTTCTTGAGAAGGCGCCAAATTTTGTTGCTCTTCTTTGACCCGGAGTCACTGGGCTCCCCACGATGAAAAGTGTGAGAGCGGGAACGAAACTCAAAGCGGTGAGAATCTCCAGCATGTAGCTCCTCTTCCTCATCATCCTCACCCTCATGAGCAGTTGCCTTGCCCTTCCTAACAAGCAAGTTAACACTGGAGTGGCTAGTCAGACGCCGACCAGCAAGTGCTTCAGGAGCAATCTCAGCAATCAAGGCAGTAATAAGGAGCATAGATAGGAACCTTTCGGTTCATTACCACACTGTACATCTCATGCCACATAAAGTCCATCACATCAATGGGGCCCTGCTCGGAGTTGTGACAAGTGTAGTGAAGAAGATTGATGAGGTGACCACGAATCTTGGTCTTGTCACCCACCTTGACCGCGAGTATCTCTCGAAAGATTTGGTGCATGATGTCATAGAAAGGCAGAAGATCACCAACAGATGCAACCTTTCCTGATGGAGGATACAAATCAGCCAAGTGAATAGCCTGGAAGACCCCTTTGTCGTGAATCTTGCAGCCACGGTCAACAGTAGTGTCAGTATACTCATAGCCCAGAAGCCCGGCCAGCACTGAGAACGGAGTAGAGAACTTCTCATTGCCACTCATCCAGGTAAGAGTGCGCTGCATATCAGTCCCAAAATGCACTATGGCATAGAACTGAGCCACAAGGGGCGGAGACACATCATGTTGAAAGCGCATGAGTGGAAGGAGGTTGAGCTTCACACACATGTTCTGGATCCCCTCAAAGTAAGCACAATTTGTTGGAGTCTTGTCAAAGTGAGCAATGTTGATACTCTTCTGGGGGACATACTTCTTGACGAATTGAGAAAAAATCTCTTCATAGTTGCGTTGCTGGAAAAGGGTCCAAAACTTGGAATCAGCCACATGATCACGGTCTTGACAATAGGGATTGACTCGGCGCAGAGCAATCCACTCTGGTGCGGGCATTTCCTTCATAGTGACTGGCTCAGGAGGTGGAGGTTGAACATTTGGTGCTTTGGCCTTCTTGGAAGTAGTCTTCCGCTTCTTGGAGTGGACGGGAGCAACAGGAGGAGATGCACTATCTTCAGCCTCTGCATCTTCCTCAGGATGGAAGTCAAACATGTTCTCACGCCCCAAAACAACCGTCGTTGTCTTCTTGACCCTAGCCTTGGATTTCTGTTCATACACCTTAGATGAGTGAGCACGCGAACCAGACCCTCCTGCTGACAGAGAGAGAGAATTTCATAGGGATGGAATAAGTACACAAGCCTCAAAAAAAGAAAATCAAAGAATCTCACTGGTCGAGGAGATTTGGCAGAACTCTGCTTACGCCGGAAGTTCCGGGGAGGCCGGAAGTTCCGGGAGCCAGAAGGTCCGGGGAACCCGGAAGTTCTGGCCGACGGAGTACCGGCCCATCCCGAACATGGAAACCTAGCGAGGCCGGAAGGTCAGGCCTGCCCGGAAGTTCCGGGCACCAGCATGGTCGCAGGGCTCCTTCCGAATCTAAGCAGGGGACAGACATGGACCGACCAACGAGAAGCAAAAGTCATGGAGTACTGCAGATCTAAAGTGGATGCAGGGCTCGAGATGTGAAGTTTGTGTTTATTCTAGAACCATAAGCGTAGCCTACAATCCCTAGGAATTTAGAGAGAGCAGAGAGAAGCTCAGGTTACTTTCCTCCATGGAGATGGTGGAGAGGACAGATCCCCTCCAAGCACGATGAAAGGGAAGAAGGAGCCGGAGGTTCCGGGGGCCGGCAGCTCACCCGGAAGTTGTCGAAGGGTGAGGGGTGCCACAGGGAAAGAGAGCAGTGGAATGGGGGAGAAGGGGAAAAAGGACCCCTTCGTTATCCCCTGCCCATAATAAGTGCCCATGACCCGCGACGCCTGGAAGTTCCGGGCAAGGCCGGACGTTCTGGCGGCCGGAAGTTCCGGGCTCACCCCGGAAGTTCCGGGATATCCAGAGAGATTACAGCCTCTCTGAACTCCTGAGAACTAGAGGGAGAGAGTCCGAAAGCTCCCAAGACCACCACACACCACATGAACATTTATATGGTTATGATTTGAAGCTTGTGCACTAGACAAATATCAGATGGTTTCGAGATGAGAGAGGCTTGAGTAGAACTTGAGCAAGGGGCATGTTGGATGAATACAAGGGGCAAAGCACAAGAGCAACAACAAGAACACTCAAAAGAGAGAAAAACACCGGACAAACACACAGAGAACAAAATTTAAGAATAAGTCCAGCCTCTCTAAGAGAGGACGGTGGATGAGTCCACCATGTTTGAGTATACGTGACTTGGTACTGCGAAGATTTTAACCTTGAGCCCAGAATCACTACTCCATCATGGAAAGCACCATAGTCCGAGAACCATGATAACTTTGAGAGTGTTTGTTATTTTTATGCATTGTGTAGGGTGAGCATATTCATGAATTGAATGTCTTCCCCTAAATATATGCCTACATCAAGACAAAACATTATGAAAATGCATGCATGGGTACTAGATTTCACATAATGTTGTCAAGCTCCAAGATACCAAGTTCACGCCTAAGTCGACAAAACCTTGCTTCATCCAATGGTTTGGTGAAAATATCTGCAAGTTGTATATCCGTACCAACATGATCGATGTGAATATCACCCTTTTCCACATGATCTCTCAACAAGTGGTACCTAATATCAATGTGCTTGGTTCGGAGATGAACCTTGGGGCTCTCAGCAATATTGATGTCACTTTCATTATCACATAGGAGAGGCACGTGTCTATAAGTGATACCATAATCCTTCAAGGTTTGTCTCATCCATCGTAATTGAGTTGCACAACTGCCGGCTGCAATGTATTCAGCTTCTGCGGTATAGAGGGCAATACAATTTTGTTTATTTGAGGACCAACTTACCAAGGAGCGACCAAGAAATTGACATGCACCGGAGGTGGACTTATGATCAACTTTGTCGCCAGCCCAATCCGCATCGGTATACCCAATGAGATCAAACTTAGCATCCTTGGGGTACTGATGTCTACTACACAACCTTCTTCTTGTAGACGTTGTTGGGCCTGCAAGTGCACAAGTTTGTAGGACAGTAGCAAATTTCCCTCAAGTGCATGACCTAAGGTTTATCAATCCGTGGGAGGCGTAGGATGAAGATGGTCTCTCTCAAACAACCCTGCAACCAAATAACAAAAATTCTCTTGTGTCCCCAACACACCCAATACAATGGTAAATTGTATAGGTGCACTAGTTCGGCGAAGAGATGGTGATACAAGTGCAATATGGATGGTAGATATAGGTTTTTGTAATCTGAAATAATAAAAATAGCAAGGTAACTAATGGTAAAAGTGAGCGTAAACGGTATTGCAATGATAGGAAACAAGGCCTAGGGTTCATACTTTCACTAGTGCAAGTTCTCTCAACAATAATAACATAGATAGATCATATAACAAGCCCTCAACATGCAACAAAGAGTCACTCCAAAGCTACTAATAGCGGAGAACAAATGTAGAGAATATGGTAGGGTACAAAACCACCTCAAAGTTATTCTTTCCAATCAATCCATTGGGCTATTCCTATAAGTGTCACAAACAGCCCTAGAGTTCGTACTAGAATAACACCTTAAGATACAAATCAACCAAAACCCTAATGTCACCTAGATACTCCATTATCACCTCAAGTATCCATGGGCATGATTATACGATATGCATCACACAATCTCATATTCATCCAACCAACATAAAAGTACTTCAAAGAGTGCCCCAAAGTTTCTACCGGAGAACCTAGAACGTGTGCCAACCCCTATGCATAGGTTCATGGGCGGAACCCGCAAGTTGGTCACCAAAACATACATCAAGTGGCACAAGATATCCCATTGTCACCACGGATAAACACGGCAAGACATAAATCAAGTGTTCTCATAAAAGACTCAATCCGATAAGATAACTTCAAAAGGGGAAACTCAATTCATCACAAGAGAGTAGAGGGGGAGAAACATCATAAGATCCAACTATAATAGCAAAGCTCGGGATACATCAAGATCGTGCCACAGAGGAACACGAGAGAGAAGACGAGAGAGAGAGAGAGATCAAACACATAGCTACTGGTACATACCCTCAGCCCCGAGGGTGAACTACTCCCTCCTTGTCATGGATAGCGCCGGGATGATGAAGATGGCCACCGGAGATGGATCCCCCCTCCGGCAGGGTACCGAAAAGGGGTCCCGATTGGTTTCTCATGGCTCTGGAGGCTTGCGGCGGCGGAACTCTCGATCTATCTTCTGTTCTGGAAGTTTTAGGGTACGTAGGTATATATGGGTGAAAGGAGTACGTCGGTGGAGCTACGGGGGCCCCACGAGGCAGGGGGCGCGCCCGGGGGGGGGGGGGTGGGCGCGCCCCCCACCCTCGTGAGCACCTCCCGTATCTTCTGACGTGGGGTCCAAGTCCATCAGGTGGGTTTCCTTCCAAAAATAACTTCTCCAGTTGATTTCGTTCCGTTTGACTTAAATGCGATATGCCTTTTCCTCGAAACACTGAAATAGGCATAAAACAGCAAATCTGGGCTGGGCCTCCGTTTAATAGGTTAGTCCCAAAAATAATATAAAAGTGGAAAATAAAGCCCAATATTGCCTAAAAGAGTTGATAATATAGCATGGAGCAATCAAAAATTACAGATACGTTGGAGACGTATCAAGCATCTCCAAGCTTAATTCCTGCTCGTCCTCGAGTAGGTAAATGATAAAAAAGATAATTTTTGAGGCGGAGTGCTACTTGGAATAATTTCAATATAAATCTTCTTACTTGTGATATGAATATTCAGATCCGAAAGATTTAAGACAAAAGTTCATATTGACACAAAAATAATAATACTTCAAGCATACTAATCAAAGCAATCATGTCTTCTCAAAATAACATGGCAAAAGAAAGTTCATCCCTACAAAATCATATAGTTAGGCTATGCTTCATTTTCGTCACACAAAAATGTTCCCAACTTCTATACCCCCGATGACAAGCCAAGCAATTGTTTCATACTCAAATAATCTCAAACTCTTTCAACCTTTACACAATACATGAGCGTGAGCCATGGGTATAGCACTATGGGTGGAATAGAATATGATGATGGGATTGTGTGGAGAAGATCAAAAAGGAGAAAGTCTCATATCGACGAGGATAATCAACGGGCTATGGAGATGCCCATCAATTGATGTCAACATGAGGAGTAGGGATTGCCATGCAACGGATGCACTAGAGCTATAAGTATATGAAAGCTCTACAAAAGAAACTAAGTGGGTGTGCATCCAACTTGCTTCCTCACGAAGACCTAGGGCACTTTGAGGAAGCCCATCATTGGAATATACAAGCCAAGTTCTATAATGAAAAATTCCCACTAGTATATGAAAGTGCCAAAATGAGAGACTCTCTATCATGAAAAACATGGTGCTACTTTGAAGCACAATATATGAGACTCACTACATGAAGAACAAGGTGCTACCTTGAAGAACAACTGTGGTAAAAGGATAGTAGCATTGTCACTTCTCTCTTTTTCTCTCATTTTTTGGGCCTTTATTTTTTTTGGCCTTGCTCTCTTTTTTTTCGTCCGGAATCTCATCCCGACTTATGGGGGAATCATAGTCTCCATCATCCTTTCCTCGGTTGGGACAATGCTCTAGTAATGATGATCATCACACTTTTATTTCTCTTACAACTCAACTATTACAACTCGAAACTTAGAACAAAATATGACTCTATATGAATGCCTTCGGCGGTGTACCGGGATGGTGCAATGAAACAAGAGTGACATGTATGGAAAATAATGCATGGTGGCTTTGCCACAAATACGATGTCAACTACATGATCATGCAATGGCAATATGACAAAAGTAATATGTCATAATAATGATGATGGAAGTTGCATGGCAATATATCTCGGAATGGCTATGGAAATGCCATGATAGGTAGGTCTGTTGGCTGTTTTGACGAAGATATAAGGAGGTTTATGTGTGAAAGAGCGTATCATATCACGGGGTTTGGATGCACCGGCGAAGTTTGCACCAACTCTCAAGGTGAGAAAGCAATGCACGGTACCGAAGAGGCTAGCAAATGCGGAAAGGTAAAAGTACTTATAACCCATGGACTCAACATTAGTCAAAATAACTCATATACTTATTGCAAATTTTTAGAAGCCATCAAAAATCAAGTACTACGCGCAATGCTCCTAGGGGGATAGATTGGTAGGAAAAGACCATCGCTCGTCCCCGACCGCCACTCATAAGGATGCACAAGCGAGGTACACTTCATGTTTCAAATTTGTTACACAACTTTAACCATACGTGCATGCTACGGGACTTGCAAACTTCAACACAAGTATTTCTCAAATTCACAATTATCAACTAGCACGACTTTGATATTATTACCTCCATATCTCAAAATAATTATCAAGCATTAAATTTATCTTAGTATTCAATTCACTCAAAAGAAAGTTTCACATATCTTGAATACCAAGTATATTAACATTAAGCAAATTACCATGCTATTAACGACTCTCAAAATAATCTAAGTGAAGCATGAGAGATCAAGTTTCTTTAAAACAAATCCACCACGGTGCTCTAAAAGATCTAAGTGAAGCCCTAGAGCAAAAATTATCATGCTCAAAAGATATAAGTGAAGCACTATGAGCAAAACTATCAAGCTCAAAAGATATAAATGAAGCACATAGAGTATTCTAACAAATTCCAAATCATGTATGGCTCTCTCAAAAGGTGTGTAAAGCAAGGATGATTGTGGTAAACTAACAAGAAAAGACGCAAATAATACAAGACGCTCCAAGCAAAACACATATCATGTGGTGAATAAAAATATAGCTCCAAGTAAATTACCGATGAAAGTAGATTTAAAGAGGGATGCCTTCCGGCATCCCCAAGCTTTGACTTTTTGGTGTCCTTGGATTATCTTGGGGGTTACATGGGCATCCCCAAGCATAGGCTCTTGCCACTCCTTGTTCCATAATCCATCAAAAGAATTCACCCAAAACTTGAAAACTTCACAACACAAAACTCAATAGAAATCTCATGAGCTCCGTTAGAGAAAGAAAACAAAAGACTACTTTAAGGTACTGTAATGAACTCATTCTTTATTTATATGGGTTTTAAACCTACTGTATTCCAACTTCTCTATGGATCATAAACTATTTTACTAGCCATAGATTCATCAAAATAAGCAAACAACACACGCAAAACAGAATCTGTCAAAAACAGAATAGTCTGTAGTAATGTGTAACTAACGCAAACTTATGGAACTCAAAAAACTCTACCAAAATTAGACGGCCTGGACAATTTGTTTATTTATCAGAAGCAATTGGAATCAATGTTTTATCACGTTCTGGTGATTTTGAACAATTCGGGCACTGAGCGCAAAGATTCTGGAAATTACAGCAAGATCAAATAACTATCACCCAAGAAGATCTAATAGGTTTAACTTGGCACAAACACTAATTAAAAGATAAAACCACATATAAACATAGGCTAGATGGATTATTTATTACTAAACAGAACCAAAAAGCAAGAAAATAAAATAAAATTGGGTTGCCTCCCAACAAGCGCTATCGTTTAACACCCCTAGCTAGGCATGATGATTTTCAATGATGCTCACAAAAAAGATAGGAATTGAAACATAAAGAGAGCATCATGAAGAATATGACTAGCACATTTAAGTCTAACCCACTTCCTATGCATAGGGATTTTGTGAGCAAACAACTTATGGGAACAATAATCAACTAGCATAGGAAGGCAAAACAAGCATAACTTCAAGATTTTAAGCACATAGAGAGGAAACTTGACATTATTGCAATATGTAGAAGCATATGATCCTATCTCATAATAATTTTCAGTAGCATCATGAATGAATTAAAAAATATAACCAGCACCTAAAGCATTCTTTTCGTGATCTACAAGCATAGAAAATTTACTACTCTCCACATAAGCAAATTTCTTCTCATGAATAGTAGTGGGAGCAAACTCAACAAAATAACTATCATGTGATTGAAAATTAAGATCAAGATGACAAGTTTCATGGTTATCATTATTCTTTATAGCATACGTGTCATCACAGTAATCATCATAGATAGGAGGCATGCTTTCATCATAGTAAATTTGCTCATCAAAGCTTGGGGGACAAAAAATATCATCTCCATCAAACATAGTTATCCCAAGCTTGTGGCTTTGCATATCATTAGCATCATGGATATTCAAGGAATTCATACTAACAAAATTGCAGTCATGCTCATCATTCACATATTTCATGCCAAGCATTCTATGTAATTCTTCTTCTAGCACTTTGGCACAATTTTCCTTTCCATCATTCTCACGAAAGATATTAAAAAGGTGAAGCGTATGAGACAAACTCAATTCCATTTTTTGTAGTTTTCTTTTATGAACTAGACTAGTGCTAAAACAAGAAACAAAAGATTCGATTGCAAGATGTAAAGATATACCTTCACTTACCTAGCCTCCCCGCAACGACGCCTTGAGAAAAGAGCTTGATGTCTACTACACAACCTTCTTCTTGTAGACGTTGTTGGGCCTGCAAGTGCAGGTTTGTAGGACAGTAGCAAATTTCCCTCAAGTGGATAACCTAAGGTTTATCAATCCGTGGGAGGCGTAGGATGAAGATGGTCTCTCTCAAACAACCCTGCAACCAAATAACAAAAAGTCTCTTGTGTCCCCAACACACCCAATACAATGGTAAATTGTATAGGTGCACTAGTTCATGAAGAGATGGTGATACAAGTGCAGTATGGATGGTAGATATAGGTTTTTGTAATCTGAAATAATAAAAACAGCAAGGTAACTAATGGTAAAAGTGAGCGTAAACGGTATTGCAATGATAGGAAACAAGGCCTAGGGTTCATACTTTCACTAGTGCAAGTTCTCTCAACAATAATAACATAGATAGATCATATAACAAGCCCTCAACATGCAACAAAGAGTCACTCCAAAGATACTAATAGCGGAGAAAAAACGTAGAGATTATGGTAGGGTACGAAACCACCTCAAAGTTATTCTTTCCAATCAATCCATTGGGCTATTCCTATAAGTGTCACAAACAGCCCTAGAGTTCGTACTAGAATAACACCTTAAGATACAAATCAACCAAAACCCTAATGTCACCTAGATACTCCATGTCACCTCAAGTATCCGTGGGCATGATTATACGATATGCATCACACAATCCCATATTCATCCAACCAACATAAAAGTACTTCAAAGAGTGCCCCAAACTTTCTACCGGAGAATCAAGAACGTGTGTCAACCCCTATGCATAGGTTCATGGGCGGAACCCGCAAGTTGGTCACCAAAACATACATCAAGTGGCACATGATATCCCATTGTCACCACGGATAAACACGGCAAGACATACATCAAGTGTTCTCATAAAAGACTCAATCCGATAAGATAACTTCAAAAGGGGAAACTCAATTCATCACAAGAGAGTAGAGGGGGAGAAACATCATAAAATCCAACTATAATAGCAAAGCTCGATACATCAAGATCGTGCCATAGAGGGAACACGAGAGAGAACATGAGAGAGAGAGAGAGAGAGAGAGAGAGAGAGAGAGAGAGATCAAACACATAGCTACTGGTACATACCCTCAGCCCCAAGGGTGAACTACTCCCTCCTCGTCATGGATAGCGCCGGGATGATGAAGATGGCCACCAGAGATGGATCCCCCCTCCGGCAGGGTACCGGAAAGGGGTCCCGATTGGTTTTTCATGGCTATGGAGGCTTGCGGCGGCGGAACTCCCGATCTATCTTCTGTTCTGGAAGTTTTAGGGTAAATAGGTATATATGGGTGAAAGGAGTACGTCGGTGGAGCTACGGGGGCCCCACGAGGCAGGGGGCGCGCCCAGGGGGTCGGCGCGCCCCCCACCCTCGTGAGCACCTCCCGTATCTTCTGACGTGGGGTCCAAGTCCATCAGGTGGGTTTCCTTCCAAAAATAACTTCTCCAGTTGATTTCGTTCCGTTTGACTCAGATGATATTCCTTTTCCTCGAAACACTGAAATAGGCATAAAACAGGAAATCTGGGCTGGGCCTCCGGTTAATAGGTTAGTCCCAAAAATAATATAAAAGTGGAAAACAAAGGCCAATATTTCCTAAAACAGTAGATAATATAGCATGGAGCAATCAAAAATTATAAATACGTTGGAGACGTATCAGGTACCATAGACCCAACTTTGGGGTGTGAATAAGGTATCTAAGAATATGCTTAACCGCCTTGTGATGACTTTCCCTAGGGGAAGCTTGAAATCTAGCACACATGCATACACTAAACATGATGTCTGGTCTAGATGCACAAAGATAAAGCAATGAACCAATCATAGAGCTGTATTTAGATGGGTCAAAAGGAATACCGTTGGTGTCTTCGGTGAGTACAATTTTGGTTGGCATGGGTGTCTTACATGGACTAGCATCAGTCATGCCGAACTTTTCTAGGATATCCTTGAGGTATTTTCTTGAGACTAGAAAATTCCTTCTTGAAATTGTTGAATTTGAAATCCAAGAAAGAACTTCAAATCCGTATTAGGTGACATTTCAAAATTCTTGGTCATGGAGTCCGCAAACTTCTTGCACAAATGAATGTTAGGAGAACCAAAAATTATATCATCTACATAGATTTGTCATAAGATCAAATCACCCTTTTCTCACTTAGTAAAAAGAGTGGGATCGATCACCCCTCTCACAAAGTCATCATCGAGTAGAAACTTCTTAAGATGATCATACCAAGCACGATGTGCTTGTTTGAGGCCATACAAAGCCTTGTGAAGTTTATACACATAGTCTTTGTGATCGGGATCAACGAACCCGGGTGGTTGTGACACATATACTTCTTCTTGTAGAGGACCGTTAAGGAAAGCACTCTTTACATCCATTTGATGCAATCTAAATCCATTGAAAGCAGCATAAGCAAGTAAGATGCGAATGGATTCAAGACGGGCAACGGGGGCAAAGGTCTCACCAAAGTCCAAACCTTCAACATGTGAGTACCCTTGAGCCACTAACCTTGCCTTGTTGCGGATGATTATACCATTCTCATCTTGCTTGTTCTTGAAAATCCATTTTGTTCCAATGAAATTGTGTTCCGTAGCTGGTCTCTTGACTAATGAGCACACTTGGTTGCGTTCAAAACTGTTCAACTCTTCTTGCATAGCAACGAGCCAATCGTTGTCCATCAATGCATCTTGTACCTTGAGAGGTTCAACACTAGAGACAAACGAGAAGTGAGCACAAAAGTTAGTCAATTGTTTACGAGTGACTCTACCTTCCGATATGCCGGTGAGGATTTTATCAACATCAACACGACCTGCCACTTGAGGCATGATGGAGGTTAAGGTTTCGCGAGGTTCAACTTCATGTCCATCATCCATGTCCTTAACATACGGATCATTAATGTGTGGTGGCAGATCTTCTTGTGCATATTGCATTTGTTGAGGTTCATCATCAATGGTTGGACTTTCTTGTTCTTGCCCTTGATGATGATCTTGTTCTTGATGATTCTCATAAAGAGGAACTTGATCATCTTCTTGTACTTGGACTAAGGGCATCGGTTGAACAATAGGAGTTTGTGGTGGTATGGGTGTTGAAGTAGTTTGATGATGTGTGAGATTTCCCTCTTCTTGTTCTTCATCATGAGGTTCTTGTTCCATTGGAAGAAGTGCACCAACACCCATGGTTCAAATATCTTGAGAGGAATCTTCTTCACCTACATCACTTAGATCAACTTGCTTCCCATGGGAGCCATTAAATTCATCAAACACCACGTCACAAGTTTCTACAACACATCCATTGGATTTGTTGTAGACTCTATAGGCGTGAGATTTTGATCCATAGCCAACAAATATGCCCTCAATTGTTTTGGATTGAAATTTTCCTAACCGTTCTCTTTTGTTGAGGATGAAACATTTGCACCCAAATACACGAAAGTACTTGACATTTGGTTTGTTCCCAGTTAGGAGCTCATATGGAGTATTTTCCAGTATAGTGCGAAGGAAAAGCTGGTTTGATGCATGGCATGCAGTGTTGACAGCTTCGGCCCAAACACTATGTGGTGACTTGTATTCATCCAACATGGACCTTGCCATCTCCACAAGGGTACGGTTCTTCCTTTCGGCTACACCATTTTGCTGAGGAGTGTATGGATCTGAATATTGATGCTCAATCCCTTCATCACTAAGGAATTCTTCCAAGGTATAGTTTTTGAACTCAGATCCATTGTCACTTCTTATTGCCAAGATTTCTTTGTCAAACTTGTGTTGTGCTTTCTTGGCAAAATCAATGAAGGTGATCTTCGTCTCATCCTTGGACTTGAGGAAAAACACCCATGTATATCTTGGGTAATCATCAACAATGACAAGTCCATACTTTTTCCCACCAAGACTATCCCATGAAGGAGGCCCAAAGAGATCCACATGAAGGAGCTCCAAAGGCCTTGAAGTAGACACAATATTGTTGGGTGGGTGCTTTGATTGATGTTGCTTCCCGGCTATGCATTCACTACACACACGATCTTTCTCAAAAGAGACATTTGTTAGTCCAAGGATGTGATTACCCTTAAAGAGATCTTGAAGATTCCTCATGCCGACATGGGCTAGCCGGCGATGCCATAGCCACCCCTTGTCGGCCTTGGCCATTAGACAAGTTGCATGGAATGTGCTCTCTTTCGAGAAATCAACCGTGTAAAGGTTGCCATCCAACTCTCCAACAAATGCCACTTCGAGAGTATCTCTCTTAAAGACTTTCACATCCGTTAGTCCATAATAGTGTATCATAACCAATAGAAGCCAATTAATGAACAGAAAGCAAGTGATATTTAAGGGATTGGACAAGCATGACATTTGCAAGAGACATGTCATTTGTGATAGCCACCTTCCCCAACCCAAGTACATGTCCTTTTGATCCTCCACCAAACATAATGCTCATAAATGGTTGAATAGCTTCCATGAAATCGTAGAGCAATTTGCTATCTCCGGTCATATGATTGGTACATCCACTATCAATCACCCATTTTACTCCACCGGAGAAGGCAACCTACACACAATTATTACTTGGTTAGAGGCACGCATTTTGCAATGGGATCTCTCAAGTTAGTCACAAGGGTCTTAGGGACTCAAATAGCATAAAACCGAAATGCATTTCGAGGACCAACAAACTTTGCATAAACTTCTCCATCCTTAGTCTTACGAAGTACATAGGATGGAGGCATGAACTCTTTTGGCTTGTTGAGAGTGGGCATGCCCCTTGTGGCCTTCCCACTAACAACCTTACCTTTCTCCATGTGTCCTTCTCGTACAAAAGTTTCTTTTAAAGGGGTGGTGCACTTTTGAGAGGACGTCTTCTTCTTGCTTGTGCTTGGGTCAAACCCGAGTCCCTCTTTGGCGAACACTTCATTGTGTTGGCTCAACACCTCATTAAGGTTCTTTTGCCCTTGAGCACATGTCATGAGCCCTTTCTTGATTTGAGCCTTGAGAAAACGATTCTCCTCAAGAATAGATGCTAGATCACTACTACAGTTAGTAGAACAAGCATCAACATTGATAATAGGAGACGAGTAAGCCTTAGCTAGAGTTTCAAGATAAGTAAGTTTGAGCGTCTCAAAACTCTTTGTAAGAAGGGTGAGCCCTTCTTCCTTAGTCTTGAGGGACACGGATAGAAGCTCACAATCCTTAGAGAGAGAAGCATGAGACTTCGCAAGCTTACTTTATCATTCATCAACTCTTCACAAGAGCCAATAGCCTTTTTCAAGGAGGCAAGATCTTTAGTATGAACATCAATATTTGCACCAATTTTTAAGCATAGTTCATCATTTCGTGCTTCCTCATATTGGACTTTCCGCTCAAGGATTTCACATTTTTCCTTTTCCTCGGTGATGAGGGTTTCGAGTTCCTTAATGGTGATGGTGTGCTTACTCACCATCTCCATAAGCATAAGAAACATAGTGAGCTTCTTTCCATTGAGGGAGCACATGAACTTATTAAGTTTAGCAAGCATAGGATCATTTAGATCATCATCCTCATAACTATCCTCCGCATCAAGATACTCATCACTAGGAGTAGAAGGAGTTAAAAGAGGAGGATTTGATCGTGGAGTTACCTTGACCTTGTCAGGAGAGCTTTAGTACTCTCCATCTTCTACCACGGCCTTTGCCATTAGGCACTTGTGAGCGTTGCCCTTGTAGTATTTCATGTAGTTGTAGCTGACCACATCACCACTCTTTTTTACTAACCTCAAAGTATTTTGAGAGTCTTGAGCAACTCCGGCAACGCCACTAACATCATCCGGATCGGATTCTTCTTGAGAAACCATTGCTTTCCCATCTTTCTTCTTGAGCTTGGAGTTCAAAGGATTTGGCAACTTCTTCTTGGGAAAGGTCTTGGGAAACCTTGGTTTATCCTCTCTCTTCTCATAAGGTCACTCGTTTGAGAAGTGGTTGGTTTCTTCACAGTTGTAGCATTTTCTTACTTTCTTCTTTTGAAATATTCCCTTGAATTTTCCCGCGCTAAACTTCTTGACAAAGAGAGCCATGTCTTCATATGAAGGGCCCTCATAGGATTCAATCTCATCACCGTTTTCATCATCATCATCTTCTTATTCCTCTTCACTTTCCTCATCTTCACATACATGCTTGGCCTTCAATGCAAGATTGATCTTTGATGATGGAGTACCATGCATGGCAAGATGTTTTGTGGCATTAGCCTTTGACTCTTCAAATAGTTGGAAGGTGGATATGATGTCATCTGTAGTCATTTCCTTGAAGGTATGGTGTTGTCTTATGTCCCACACCATTTTATGGTGATATGGGGCAAGAGCATGAAGCAACTTATCCACAAGGAATAGCTTAGTCATGTTGAATCCATCTTGTGTCTTGTCACACTCACACGACTCAATGTCAGCAGTGAGGGTCATGAGATGCTCAAGAGTTTGATTGGAGGTTTCACCTTTATCCATACAAAAGTTTTGCAATTGCCCCTTAGCAATTTCATATTGAGCATTCCGGAGGGCAGAGGTGCCAGTCTTGGATCTTATAATACTTTCCCATAGTTCCTTGGCACTTGTGATGTGTATGAACGGTCTCCTTTGCTTTTCATCCATACCTCTCCTTATACACATGATTGCAGTGTCATTGAGATTCTTTTCATAAATTTCTCTTGGTGTAGGGTTCTTTGGATCAACCACATGATAACCATACTCCATGATCTCCATCATCTCATCGTTTCCATGTTGAAGATGATCCTGCATAGCAACTCTCCACAAGGCAAAATCAGAAGTGGCACTAAGTAAAGGAGGTTTTCCTTGAGGATTATATCTTGGTTTCTCAACCTGAGGTCTTGCGTAAACCCAAGGAACACTGGTGTGTTCATTGCTAGGAGGTTGTTGACCAAGTGACGGAGCAGGCACAGTTGGCCTTGAAGCCGCACCACCCGAGAGTGGTGCAAGCACGGTGGACAACATGGCTAATCTCATTTGGACCAAGGCCTCAAGAGAAGCATCATGCTCCTCTTTTTGCTTAGCAAGGGCCCGTTCCAGATCCTCAGATGTAAAGTACTTGACTTCAGAAGAAGCCTCGCCTTTATCCTTTGGATCTGCAACCAGGGGAGTCCCATCCGGGTTCATCTTGCTCTAGGGCGGTTAAGCCACAAGAATAGAGCACGAGGCTATGATACCAATTGAAAGGATCGAGATGGACCTAGAGGGGGGTGAATAGGTACAATTACAAATTTTAAGTCTTACTTAGCAATTTTATGCAATAATGCGGAATATGAAGGTGAGCCTAACAATTGCAAGTGAGTACAAAGTACTAAGCAAGTAACACGAGCACATAGGTAAGCAAGCACAATATGATATAAGTAAGTGCTAAGAGACAAGTAACCACAAGTAGAAAGTTAGGGTTAGGAATAACCGCAACTTCCGAGAGACGAGGATGTATGCCAATGTTCACTTCCTTGGAGGGAAGCTAGTCACCGTTAGAGAGGTGGATGTTACCACGAAGGCACACTAACGCCACGAAGGCTCATCCTATTCTCCCTTTGAGACAACACCACGAAGGCGTTTCTCAACCACTAGTGGTAGACCTTGGGGTGGTCTCCAAACCCTCACAAACTTTTCCGGGGGTAATCACAATGGTCGATTCCTCGCCGGAGCACTCCTACCGCCTAGGAGTCTCCAACCTCCAAGAGTAACAAGATGCACCACAAAAAAAAGAGGGGAATCAACTTTTGCTTTGATGAATGTGTAGATCGAGCACTTCTCCTTCACTTCTCAAAAGATCAAGAGCTTTTGTTGGGTAAGGAGGGAGATCTCCAAGAAATAGAGGTCTGAAAATGGAGGTGAGAGAAATGGAGTTGTCACCTTCTTCGTGAGGAAGAAGAAGACTATTTATAGGTGGGGATGGAATCTGGCCGTTGGAGGCAGATTTCTGCGTTGCCCGGAAGTTCTAGCGACGGACAGAAGTTCCGGACCCCGGAAGTTCTGGCCAAGTTCCGGCAAGGTTCCGGGATACACAGAGAGTTTGCACCACTCAGTTGTACCACGGAAGCTGCAGAAATAGAGGACGGAAGTTCCGGCCGCCCCGAAAGTTCCGGGAGATGGAAGTTCCGGAGAGGTTCCGTGCTACACAGAGAGATTGCATGAAAAGTGCAGTTTTTCTGGGTACCCCGAAAGCTTCCCGGACCTTCCGGTCCCCGGAAGTTCTGGTCGTCCCGGAAGTTCCGGCCTAAACAGAAACATGACACTAAGATTTTCATATCAATGTGAGAAAGTAAGTTGATTCCCTGGATGTTTTTATGATGCACCCCCTCTTAATAGTGCGGCTGCCCTAAGGACTCAAGTAAAAAAGAAAACTTAATGGAACTTCTTCTTTCCAATAAGAGAGGGAAAAACCATCCATGCTGCACTTTGACTTACTCAGGGCTGTTAACACTTAGAGCATGTGGTTAGAAACACAAATGATGTTGTCATAGATGTCAAAAACAATTTAGTGCAATATTGCACTTTCAGTTTTATACTAGTTCGGCCCCTTACGATGAAGGTAAAAGCCTACGTCTAGTTGTGATGGAATTGATGGGGTTTCGATGACCAGGGAGCGAATAAGCTTTGCCTGAGTCTCGAGTTGTTGTCTGTTGTCCTGAACCGCCGTCGGGTCGTCCCCTTATATACATGGGTTGACGCTCGTCGGTTTACAGAGTCCCGAGGCCGGCTCATAAACGTGTCCGGCTCGGTCTCCACTCATTCTACCTTACAATGCAAGTTATATGTTAATGCCGTTTTATAGCTACAGGCCTTAAACCAGTTCTGGGCCTTGGGCCTTTACTCAGCGTCACCGTTTGTCTTCATGGGCTTCAAGTTAATCCGGCCTCTCCTAGCCGATTTACGCCCAGTAGTAATATCCCCAACATTAGGCCCCAGACTGATTTGAACTGGTTCATGTCAGTCCTTAGGAAAACTTCGTCTTCAACATTTTCACATAATTTTCTAAACCGCCGTGACATCATCTTCCCAAATCATGGTAAACCGTCATGACGTCATCTGTTAAACTGTGAATGACACATCTTCATTAATGGGTCTCCGACAATCGAGGCGACAGCTTCGCTTTCCAAATTTTTGGCTCCTTGATTTTCGCGCCTGACACTTATCCCTTGCCTTTATAAATATGGATGAGGGGTCATTTTCACCTTTCCCCTTCGTGCCTCTTCGCGTCGTCGTCTTCCTTGCGCAGCTCAACCCTTGGAGCTCTACCGCCACCGTCGACCGTCGCCTCTGCCTCGACTCTGGCTGTTGCATCACCCTGAACGTACCAGAAAATTGCGGTGCCCCTCCACTTCCTCGTCAGCACAAGTAAGCTTTCTGCTCTTTCCGCCATAGATCTGTTCTAGGGTCTCGGTGTTCGTCGCTGTTCTTCGGTGTTCATCAGAGTCCATTACCTGCATAATAGGGTTTTGATCCTAGACCTTGATAGTTATTCTGTCCAATGATAGCCGTAGCTCTTTTCCCATCTAATGCGCCTTGCTAAGATAGAAAATCCCATCTGAACCTTCCTCCGCTGTTTCAGCACCGCTTCTTAAATCTGAATATATTTTCCTTTTCTGACATGCCACATATCCAAAATTGTAATACCAGCTTGTGAAATTTGTTTTCCTTCACTTATACATCTGCAGTCTTGACTCTTGAATGTTTAGACTAGGCGGTTTAACTTTGTAGAAAAAATGACAACCCGGTATATACCATTAGTCCCCTTGTTGAACCGCCAATATACTTCCACTTATCACCTCCACTGGTGTACTGCTTTACTGTTGAACTCCAGTTTGTAAATAGCTAACTCCGGTTTAACAATATACTTTCGTCTTGTATCACTGTATAGCTGTCCAACATGAATCTTAAACCGGAAATCATTATATTGTAGATCTTCATTGCCATGGCCAAACAAGTGTATGAATGCAATTGGGTCCCTTCTCGAGTAACAGAGGAACAGTTAGACAATCTTGTCAAAACGGGTGCCTTCAACAAGAAAGATGTCATTCACTGGAGGGTCCCTGGCCCGGAATGTCCTCCTACTCCCAAAGACGGAGCAGTTGTTGTTTTTGCTGATCACCTAAGTCGGGGTTTCAACCCTCCCGGTTCAAAATTCTTCCGGGATGTACTGGCCAACTTCCAACTGCGCCCACAAGATATTGGCCCTAACTCTATAACCAACATCTGCCACTTTCAAGTGTTTTGTGAGGTTTACCTTCAAGAGGAACCTTCCGTAGAGCTATTCAGGGACTGCTTTCATCCGAACCGCCGCCTGAGTTCAAAGATGGGCCTAACACAGAACTGGGCGGGATGGCGATTCAGAAAAGCAAAGAAGTCACCTTTCCTCATGCCAATCTCCACAGTCACCCCAAAGATTGGAACCAGACCTGGTCTTACTGCAAGGACACGTCTCTAGTTGATGAAAAACCCCTGCCGGGTTACCGTCCTGAACGTCTGAGCAACACACACCCTTTTCCTCAAAGGCTGACTACTAAAGAAAGAAGAAAATATGCTCCTCAACTATCCAGGCTTAGGGCCTTTATGGCCAACAGTTTAACAGGAGTGGACTTTGCACGCTGCTGGATAAGTTGGAGCGTTTTGCCTTTGAACCAACGCCCCGGTTTGATGTGTGAGTATACAGGAGAATTGAATGATGCTCAGTGGCACATTGATATTCAGCTGATAGATGACAAAGTCACTGAGGCTGTAAAAAAGATACTGAATGAACCAGAGGCTACCTGTGCTCAAACCGGGCTCCCCCCTTTCTGCACCATCAACAAAATGCTAGCCGTAAGATTCATACTATTCGTTTTATCTGAAATTGCTTCTGTCCTGATGTATTCTGAAAATGTGATGACTTTTTGGCAGGACAATGATCCATTCTGGAACAAGAAACCTCCGCAAGACAAACCGGCGAAGCCAACCCGCCAAAAGACCAAAGCTGTGAAAAGACCAGCTAACCGGAAGAGAACCACTGCATCCTCCGATCCACCGGTTGATGATGATGTGGGTAACTCGGATTTTGAGGTAGAACTTGACTCACTTGGTTCATTTTTCATACGCCTTATTGATGATGATTATTGCCAGGACGACGCTGAAGTCAGTCATACCGATGCTATAGAGGTAATCATCCTTTCCTCTGATTCAAACACTTTGCCTTCACTAAAAACCCGTCGAGCAAACCGGAAAATTAAATTTTCACATCCTCTTGCTTATTTGGATCCAAACTTTCTTATGAAGGCACAACAGCACGAGGCTCGCCGCACAACCCGGCATAGCGGCCAGATAGTTACCTCCACCGGTTTACCGAACAGCCCGGTTCGGAAACGACTATCGGAGGTCTCTAATTCCCTTGACATGTCATGCCCCAAAGTAGGCTGTTTTCGTCAACCTCTTAATCTGTCTGACTTCAATTATCAGGGCACTTCTCATTCATCCTCTGGCGAGTCGTCAGTCACCAAACTTCCACCTCTCAAAACGGTAATTGGGTAAGCTGTTCACTTGCCTTATTCTTGATATGCATTTTATATGCTATACTGAGCTTCGTGTTTTTATTTTGTCAGCGCTAAGCCCAGACCAAGCAAGAAAGCTCGCCTGAACAAACCATCAGAAGATGATACAACTGTTGAACCGGAGAAAACTCCAGATCATGTAGAAGCCCACCTTGATGATGTGCTGAATGATCCACTGCCTCAAGATGATGACTTTGTTACTAAACCGGCAGACATCGACACCACATGCCATGCTGACGAACCGGCCCGTTCTCCTCGAACTGACAAAACGGCAAGTCCAGCAAAGAATATCAACAAACCGGCGACCCCAGTACGAGCTGCTGCTGAAAAGGATGATGATGTTCTGATTACTGGCGGGCGTTGGCTATACAGATCCAGGGAATCATGTCGCTTTGTCGAAGCATACCTCCAAGGAGGAATTTTTTTGCAATTGGTAAAGGCAAATGGAATGCCGATCTGTCCACCTATACCCATCTGAACGCTCAAGACCTTCATTCCGGCTATCTGTACCGTCTGTTCACGAGCCGTGACTATGAAGCCGGTCTGGTCAATATGATGAAGGAAAAATATGAGGTAACTTTATGCATACTTCTCTTGCTGTATTGTGTTTGCAGTTTATCAACTGTAGTAGCCCCCAAGTGACGGTTTAAGATAGCAACTTAAACCGGGACTTTGATAACAATCTTTGAGCTTGCAACAATGCATTTTAACTTCACCGATGTAGTCTCCAAAGTCCGGTTTAACTGTATAGAGATTAAGCGGGACTTTATAGAAGAATTCCCTTTTTAGCAAAATACGAGCAAATACACATTAGCCCCCAAGTGCCAAGCTTAATACTTGTATTGTGCTTTGGGAGTTTGAAAATTGTCTGTTAGAGCAAATATGCATTAGCCCCCAAGTGCCAAGGGCATAACTTGTTATTGGCTTGGTACTTCAAGTATTTACTGTTACCTGACCAGATGACTGTCTCTTTGTAGGCTGAGCTGAGCAAAAAGGAGAGCCAAACCGCTGACCTTCAAGAAAACCTTAAATTGCAACAAGATGAAACCTCTAAGGCAAAGGCAGAGCTGACCAGCGCTTTAGGCGATATGGAGAAACTGAAAGAAGGCTTCAACAAGGAATGGTCAGCTTGGGAAAATGAAAACTCCGATTTGATCAAAAGGGCTGAGAAAGCAGAAACTGCTCTTAAACCGGTGGTTGATGAATTGGCCAGCATAAAGCGGCAGGTTCATGCCATGACCGCAGCCGTGTTTAGTAAGCATCCGTAACTCCCTATTTTACCATATTCTTTCATGTATTTGCCAGTTTACTAACCCTTGCAATGATATAGGAACTCGTATTGGCCACTTGGGATCTGACATTCAGAAGAAGTTAAAAGCAGCCTATACTCTGATAGAGCAGCCCTATACCGGCGCACAACGGATCATATATACTGCTTCTCACAACAATCCTCCTCCCACCTTGATTAAGGATACTTTAGAAAGGTTATCCATGCTACCTTCCCGGGTTGATGAACTGAAAAAGTCTGCTGCTAGGACGGGCGCTTTGGCTGCACTGACCCGGGCAAAGGCATGGGTACCTAACTTTGATCCAATTGAAGCGGCTCAAGGCTATCCCAGTTTGAAGGAAGACGGGATAGAATTCGGCGAAGATGGTTTCCGGATCATAAACCGGGAGGTACGCCCATTGGCTTGTCAACTAGTTGAAGAAGTGGACCTGTCATACTATCAAGCAAACTAAGATGACAAGAACAAGCAGGTTGCTGCACCAATCATTTTAGGAGAAATATAACCAAAGATGGAAATATATAATACCTGCAACTTTTATGCATGATGTTGGCTAGCCAACCTTGTAACGGGGCTTATAACCCCAATCATTTTAGGAGAAAAACTACTCCTGTTGAGATAAAGCCGGTTTAAAATGTAAACCGTGCCGGTTTACGATAAACACCGGTTCACCCCATAATAGAATTTTATTTTGAAAAATCAGACCGGGCAAATAGTCTTCGGCCTATGATTTGATCGTGTACCATCAATTTGTAATCGACAGTCGGACCGGGATATTTAACGCCGGTCTAAAAAGCAACAAAAATTCTTTATTAAAAAAGAAAACAGAACCCAAACAAAGGCAAATAAAAACCATTGTAGGCGAGGCTTTGAGCCGATCAAGAGGCGTAACCATGTTTCAGACATGGCCAAGCCCCCAAGAAGGCATAGCTATGGTTCGGGTTCGATCAGGGCCCCAAATGATGTTGTGGCATTACGCCGATCAAGAGGTGTAGCTATGGTTCGGGTTCGATCAAAGCCCCCAAGTGATGATGTGGCATTGCGCCGATCAAGAGGCGTAGCTATCGTTCGGATACGACCAAGCTCCCAAGTGATCTTGTGGCATTGCGCCGATCAAGAGGCATAGCTATGGTTCGGATACGACCAAGCTCCCAAGTGATGCTATGGCATTGTGCCGATCAAGAGGCGTGGCTATGGTTCGGATACGACCAAGCCCCCAAGTGATATAATATAAAGCCTTTGAGAGGCCAAAACCAAGGGGTAAACCAAACACCGCTTTATCAACAGAAGCTCCATGTAACCACACATGTTGTAAGAAAACAACAGATACCCCGCTTTAGCTGAGGTTTCGATTTATTATATTAATCATAATATATACATAGGCATAATATATACATAAGCAGAGCCTATAGCTCAAGTATAGTAAGGCCGAAGATGAGCAATATTCCACGGCCGGTTGGTCTCCTCCTCCGATTTACGTGAGTCCCTGCGCTCTCGAACATCGATTAAGTAGTATGACCCATTGTGCAGATTCTTGCTGACCACAAAAGGTCCTTCCCAAGGTGGGGATAACTTGTGCATATCCGTCCGATCCTGGATGAGCCGAAGCACCAAATCTCCTTCTTGAAATGTTCTGGTCCTAACCTGGCGGCTATGATAGCGACGCAGATCTTGCTGATAAATCGCCGAACGGGCGGCCGCTATGTCACGCTCCTCATCTAACAGGTCGAGAGCTTCTTGCCGTGCCTTCTCGTTGTCCGCTTCAACATATGCCGCCACCCGAGGCGAGTCATGAAGGATGTCACTAGGAAGAACCACCTCCGCTCCATAAACCATGAAGAACGGTGTGTATCCTGTTGACCTATTGGGCGTGGTGTTGATGCTCCATAATACTGAAGGTAGCTCCTCAACCCAACAACCCAGCGTCCGCTGCAAGGGAACCATAAGCCGAGGTTTGATGCCTCTCAAAATTTCTTGATTGGCCCTCTCCGCTTGACCATTGGACTGTGGGTGAGCCACTGATGATAAATCAAGCCGTATATGCTCACGTTGACAGAACTCCTTCATGGCACCCTTTGAAAGATTGGTACCATTATCAGTGATAATGCTATGTGGAAAGCCAAACCAGAAAATCACCTTTTTGATGAATTGAACCGCCGTGGCCGCGTCACACTTGCTAACTGGTTCTGCCTCCACCCACTTTGTGAATTTATCAACCGCCACCAAAAGGTGGGTCTTCTTATCTTTGGACCTCTTGAAAGGCCCAACCATATCCAGCCCCAAGTCGCAAACGGCCAAGTAATTGGAATCATCCTCAATTCTTGAGCCGGTACATGAGCGCGCCTTGAAAACTTCTGACAGCCATCACATCGTCTGACCAAGTCCTCGGCATCAGCATGAGCTGTTAACCAATAGAAACCGTGACGAAACGCCTTAGCCACCAAAGATTTTGAACCGGCGTGGTGACCACAATCTCCTTCGTGAATCTCACGTAAAATTTCACAACCTTCTTCAGGAGACACACAACGCTCAAACGCCCCTGTAACACTGAATGATGCAGTTCTCCGTTGATAATAGTCATAGACTTGGACCGCCGGATTAGCTGCCTGGCTAGTGTCTCATCCTCTGGTAACTCGCACCGGTTCATGTATGCAAGATAAGGAACCGTCCAATCCGGGATAACATGTAGAGCCGCCACCAACTGAGCTTCCGGATCAGGAATAGCCAAATCCTCTTCACCAGGGAGCTTGACGGACGGATTATGCAGAACGTCCAAGAAGACATTAGGCGGGACCGGTTTACATTGAGAACCCAGGAGACTTAAAGCGTCCGCCGCTTTGTTCTTCCGCCGGTCCACATGATCCACCGGATAACATTTAAAGTGACCTGCAACAATGTCCACCTCACGACGATACGCTGCCATGAGTGGGTCCTTGGAATCCCAAGCATGGAGTAAAGCTTCATACTCAGCTGCATTGTTAGTGTAAGGGAACATTAAACGAAGAACATAACAAAACTTATCACCTCATGGGGAAGTTAATACGACTCCAGCCCCCGAGCCCTCCAATTGCCTGGACCCATCAAAGTGAATAGTCCAATAAGTATGATCCGGCTTCTCTTCAGGAGCTTGTAGTTCTTGAAGGAAATATGCCCTAGAGGCAATAATAAAGTTATTATTTATTTCCTTATATCATGATAAATGTTTATTATTCATGCTAGAATTGTATTAACCGGAAACATAATACATGTGTGAATATATAGACAAACAGTATGTCACTAGTATGCCTCTACTTGACTAGCTTGTTAATCAAAGATGGTTATGTTTCCTAACCATGAACAAGGAGTTGTTATTTGATTAACAAGGTCACATCATTAGTAGAATGATCTGATTGACATGACCCATTCCGTTAGCTTAACACTTGATCGTTTAGTTTGTTAATGCTTTCTTCATGACCCATACATGTTCCTATAACTATGAGATTATGCAACTCCCGTTTACCAGAGGAACACTTTGGGTACTACCAAACGTCACAACGTGACAGGGTGATTATAAAGGAGTACTACAGGTGTCTCCAAAGGTACTTGTTGGGTTGGCGTATTTCGAGATTAGGTTTTGTCACTCCGATTGTCGGAGAGGTATCTCCGAGCCTTCTCGGTAATGCACATCACTTAAGCCTTGCAAGCATTACAACTAATGAGTTAGTTGTGAGATGATGTATTACGGAACGAGTAAAGAGACTTACCAAGAACGAGATTGAACTAGGTATTGGATACCGACGATCGAATCTCGGGTAAGTAACATACCGATGACAAAGGGAACAAAGTATGTCGTTATGCGGTTTGACCGATAAAGATCTTCGTAGAATATGTAGGAACCAATATGGGCATCCAGGTTCCGCTATTGGTTATTGACCGAGAACGGTTCTAGGTCATGTCTACATAGTTCTCGAACCCGTAGGGTCCGCACGCTTATATATACGGGGGCAGGGGGCACCCCAAGACACACAAGTTGATCTATGGATCTTTCCTTAGCCGTGTGCGGTGCCCCCTTCCACCATATTCCACTTCGGTCATATCGTCGTAGAGCTTAGGCGAAGCCCTGAGACGGAGACGTCATATCGTCGCGGAGCATAAGCGAAGCCCTGCGTCGGTGGAGCATCAACATCGTCCACCACGCCGTCTTGGACGGAACTCATCCCCGACACTTTGCTGGATCGGAGTCCGGGATGCGTCATCGAGCTGAGCGTGTGCAGAACTCGGAGGTGCCGTGACGTTCGGTGCTTGGATCGGTCGGATCGTGAAGACGTACGACTACATCAACCGCGTTGTTATAACGCTTCCGCTTTCGGTCTACGAGGGTACGTGGACGGACACTCTCCCCTCTCGTTGCTATGCCATCACCATGGTCCTGTGTGTGCGTAGGGAAATTTTTGAAATTACTACGTTTTCCCAACAGTGGTATCAGAGCCTGGTTTTATGCGTTGATGTCATATGCACGAATAGAACACAAGTGAGTTGTGGACGATACAAGTCATACTGCCTACCAGCATGTCATACTTTGGTTCAGCGGTATTGTTGGACGAGACGATCCGGACCAACCTTACGCCAGACGCTTACGCGAGACCGGTTCCCTCGGCGTGCTTTGCACATAGATGGCTTGCGGAAGACTGTCTCTCCAACTTTAGTTGAACCGAGTGTGACTACGCCCGGTCCTTGAGAAGGTTAAACGGAGTCTATTTGACAAACTATCGTTGTGGTTTTGATGCGTAGGTAAGAACGGTTCTTGCTCAGCCCGTAGCAGCCACGTAAAACTTGCAACAACAAAGTAGAGGACGTCTAACTTGTTTTTGCAGGGCATGTTGTGATGTGATATGGTCAAGACGTGATGCTATATTTTATTGTATGAGATGATCATGTTTTGTAACCGAGTTATCGGCAACTGGCGGGAGCCATATGGTTGTCGCTTTATTGTATGAAATGCAAGCGCCATGTAATTGCTTTACTTTATCACTAAGGAGTAGCGATAGTCGTAGAAGCAATAGTTGACGAGACGACAACGATGCTACGATGGAGATCAAGGTGTCGCGCCCGGTGACGATGGTGATCATGACGGTGCTTGGCGATGGAGATCACAAGCACAAGATGATGATGACCATATCATATCACTTATATTGATTGCATGTGATGTTTATCCTTTATGCATCTTATCTTGCTTTGTTTGTCGGTAGCATTATAAGATGATCTCTCACTAAAAAATTATCAAGAAGTGTTCTCCCTGAGTATGCACCGTTGCCAAAGTTCGTAGTACCCAGACACCACGTGATGATCGGGTGTGATAAGTTCTACGTCCATCTACAACGGGTGCAAAACAGTTGCACACGCGGAATACTCAGGTTAAACTTGACGAGCCTAGCATATAACAGATACGGCCTCGAAACACGGAGACCGAAAGGTCGAACGTGAATCATATAGTAGATATGATCAACATAGTGATGTTCACCATTGAAACTACTCCGTCTCACGTGATGATCGGACATGGTTTAGTTGATTTGGATCACGTGATCACTTAGATGACTAGAGAGATGTCTATCTAAGTGGGAGTTCTTAAGTAATATGATTAATTGAACTTTAATTTATCATGAACTTAGTCCTGGTAGTATTTTGCAAATTATGTTGTAGATCAATAGCTCGCGTTGTTGCCTCCCTATGTTTTTATATGTGTTCCTAGAGAAAATTGTATTGAAAAATGTTAGTAGCAATGATGCGGATTGGATCCGTGATCTGAGGTTTATCCTCATTGCTGCACGTAAGAATTATGTCCTTAATGCACCGCTAGGTAGATGACCTATTGCAGGAAGCGGATGCATACGTTATGAGCGTTTGGCTAGCTCAATATGATGACTACT
The DNA here is from genome assembly GCA_021605145.1 of Aegilops bicornis. Taxonomy (NCBI): domain Eukaryota; kingdom Viridiplantae; phylum Streptophyta; class Magnoliopsida; order Poales; family Poaceae; genus Aegilops; species Aegilops bicornis. The sequence continues at coordinate 103,703,225 of CM038675.1, read as the reverse complement.
TGATAGTTTAGTGCACCATGCTTAACGGCTTAGAATCGGGACTTCAAAGACGTTTTGAACGTCATGGACCATATGAGATGTTCCAGGAGTTGAAGTTAATATTTCAAGCAAATACCCGAGTTGAGAGATATGAAGTCTCCAACAAGTTCTATGTTTAAAAGATGGAGGAGAATCGCTCAACTAGTGAGCATGTGCTCAGATAGTCTGGGTACTTCAATCACTTGAATCAAGTGGGAGTTAATCTTCCAGATAAGACAGTGATTGACAGAATTCTCTAGTCACCATCACTAAGTTACTAGAACTTCGTGATGAACTATAGTATGGCAAAGGGAAGAAGGGGAACTTCAAAAAGAAACGGCAAGCAAGTTGCTGCTCGAGTGAAGAAGCCCAAGTCTGGACCTAAGCCTGAGACTAAGTGCTTTTGCTGCAATAGAACTGGTCACTAGAAGCGGAACTACCCCAAGTATTTAGCGGATAAGAAGGAGGGCAAAGTGAACAAGGGTATATTTGATTTACATGTTATTGATGTTTGCTTTACTAATGTTTTTAGTAGCCCATGTGTATTTGATACTTGTTCGGTTGCTTAGATTAGTAACTCGAAACAGGAGTTACGAATAAATGTAAACTAGTTGAAGGGGAAGTGACGATGAGTGTTGGAAGTAGTTCCAAGATTGATATGATCATCATCGCACACTCCCTATACTTTCGGGATTAGTGTGGAACCTAAATAAGTGTTATTTGGTGTTGAGCATAAATATGATTTGATCATGTTTATTACAATACGGTTATTCAATTTAAGTAAGAGAATAAATTGTTGTTACATTTACATGAATAAAACCTTATATAGTTACACACCCAATGAAAACGGTTCATTGGATCTCGATCATAGTGATACACATATTCATAATATTGAAACCAAAAAGATGCAAAGTTAATAATGATAGTGCAACTTATTTGTGGCACTGCCGTTTAGGTCATATTGGTGTAAAGCGCATGAAGAAACTCCATGTTGATGGATTTTTGGAATCACTTGATTATGAATCATTTGATGCTTGCGAACCGTGCCTTTTGGGCAAGATGACTAAAACTCCGTTCTCCGGAACAATGGAACAAGCTACTGACTTATTGGAAATAATACATACCGATGTATGCGATCCAATAAGTGTTGATGCTCGTGGCAAGTATCGTTATTTGCTGACCTTCACAAGATGATTTGAGCAGATATGGGTATATCTACTTGATGAAACACAAAGTCTGAAACATTTGAAAAGTTCAAAGAATTTCAGAGTGAAGTGAAGAATCATCGTAACAAGAAAATAAAAGTTTCTACGATATGATCGCAAAGGAAAAATATTTGAGTTACGAGTTTGGCCTTCAGTTAAAACAATGTGAAATAATTTCACTACTCACGCCACCTGGAACACCACAGCATAATGGTGTGTCCGAACGTCGTAACCACACTTTATTGGATATGGTGCGATCAATGATGTCTCTTACCGATTTACCAATATCGTTTTGGGGTTATGCATTAGAGACAGCTGCATTCACGTTTAATAGGGCACCATCTAAATCCGTTGAGACGACACCGTATGAACTATGGTTTAACAAGAAACCTAAGTATCGTTTCTTAAAGTTTGGAGTTGTGATGCTTATGTGAAAAAGTTTTCACCGATAAGCTCGAACCCAAATCGGAGAAGTGCGTCTTCATAGAATACCCAAAGGTAACTATTGGGTACACCTTCTATCACAAGATCCGAAGGCAAGTTATTCGTTACTAAGGTGGATCCTTTCTAGAGAAGAAGTTTCTCTCGAAAGAAGTGAGTGGGAGGAAAGTAGAACTTGATGAGGTAATTGTACCTTCTCCCTTATTGGAAAGTAGTTCATCAAAGAAATCAGTTCCAGTGATTCCTACACCAATTAGTGAGGAAGTTAATGATGATGATCATAAAACTTCAGATCAAGTTGCTACCAAACCTCGTAGGTCTTCTAGAGAAAAATCCGCACCAGTGTGGTACGGTAATCGTGTTCTGGAAGTCATGTTACTAGACCATGATGAACCTACGAACTATGAGGAAGCGATGATGAGCCCAGATTCCGCGAAATGGCTTGAGGCCATAAAATCTGAGATAGGATCCATATATGAGAACAAAGTGTGGACTTTGGTTGACTTGCTCGATGATCGCAAGTCAAGTTAAATAAATGGATCTTCAAGAGGAAGACAGATGATGATAGTAGCGTTACTATCTACAAAGCTCGACTTGTCGCAAAAAGGTTTTCGACAAGTTCAAAGTGTTGACTACAATGAGATTTTCTCAAACTGTAGCGATTCTTAAGTCTGTCCGAATCATGTTAGCAATTGTCACATTTTATGAAATCTGGCAAATGGATGTCAAAACTACATTCTTTAATGGATTTATTAAATAAGAGTTGTATATGATGCAACCAAGGTTTTGTCAATCCTAAAGGAGCTAACAAAATGTGCAAGCTCCAAAGCGATCCATCTATGGACTGGTGCAAGCATCTCGAGTTGGAATAAGCGCTTTGATAGTGTGATCAAAGCATATGGTTTTATACAGACTTTTGGAGAAGCCTGTATTTACAAGAAAGTGAGTGGGAGCACTACAACATTTCTGATAAGTATATGTGAATAACATATTGTTGATCGGAAATAATGTAGAATTATTCTGCAAAGCATAAAGGAGTATTTGAAAGGAGTTTTTCAAGAAGGACCTCAGTGAAGCTGCTTACATATTGAGCATCAAGATCTATAGAGATGGATCAAGACGCTTGATAAGTTTTTCAATAAATACATACCTTGTCAAGATTTTGAAGTAGTTCAAAATGGAACAGTCAAAGAAAAGTTCTTGCCTGTGTTACAAAGGTGTAAAATTGAGTAAGACTCAAAACCCGACCACGGCAGAAGATAGAAAGAGAATGAAAGTCATTCCCTATGCCTCAGCCATAGGTTCTATAAAGTATGCTATGCTATGTACCAGACCTATTATATACCTTGCTCTGAAATTGGCAAGGGAGTACAATAGTGATCTAGGAGTAGATCACTGGACATTGGTCAAGAACATCCTTAGTGAGGACTAAGGAAATATTTCTCGATTATGGAGGTGATAAAAGAGCCCGTCAGTAAAGAGTTACATCGGTGCAAGCTTTTACACTGATCCAGATGACTCTAAGTCTCAATCTGGATACATATTGAAAGTGGGAGCAATTATCTAGAGTAGCTCGTGCGAGCATTGTAGACATAGAATATTTGCAAAATACATGCGACTCGAATGTGACAGACCGTTGACTAAGCTTCTCTCACGAGCAAAACATGATCATCCCTTAGTACTCTTTGGGTGTTAATCACATAGCGATGTGAACTAGATTATTGACTCTAGTAAACCCTTTGAGTGTTGGTCACATGACGATGTGAACTATGGGTGTTAATCACATACGAGATGTGAATATCGTATGTTGAATCACATGATGATGTGAACTAGATTATTGACTCTAGTGCAAGTGGGAGACTGAAGGAAATATGCCCTAGAGGCAATAATAAAGTTATTATTTATTTCCTTATATCATGATAAATGTTTATTATTCATGCTAGAATTGTATTAACCGAAACATAATACATGTGTGAATATATAGACAAACAGTATGTCACTAGTATGCCTCTACTTGACTAGCTTGTTAATCAAAGATGGTTATGTTTCCTAACCATGAACAAGGAGTTGTTATTTGATTAACAAGGTCACATCATTAGTAGAATGATCTGATTGACATGACCCATTCCGTTAGCTTAACACTTGATCGTTTAGTTTGTTAATGCTTTCTTCATGACCCATACATGTTCCTATAACTATGAGATTATGCAACTCCGTTTACTGGAGGAACACTTTGGTACTACCAAACGTCACAACGTGAATCGGGTGATTATAAAGGAGTACTACAGGTGTCTCCAAAGGTACTTGTTGGGTTGGCGTATTTCGAGATTAGGTTTTGTCACTCCGATTGTCGGAGAGGTATCTCCAGCCTTCTCGGTAATGCACATCACTTAAGCCTTGCAAGCATTACAACTAATGAGTTAGTTGTGAGATGATGTATTACGGAACGAGTAAAGAGACTTACCAAGAATCTAGATTGAACTAGGTATTGGATACCCACGAGCGAATCTCGGGTAAGTAACATACCGATGACAAAGGGAACAAAGTATGTCGTTATGCGGTTTGACCGATAAAGATCTTCGTAGAATATGTAGGAACCAATATGGGCATCCAGGTTCCGCTATTGGTTATTGACCGAGAACGGTTCTAGGTCATGTCTACATAGTTCTCGAACCCGTAGGGTCCGTGACGCTTAACGCTTCGATGATGATTTATTATGAGTTTATAAGTATTGATGCACGAAGTTTGTTGAGTCCCGGATGTGATCACGGACATGACGAGGAGTCTCAAATGGTCGAGACATAAAGATTGATATATTGGAAGCCTATGTTTGGACTTGGAATGGTTCCGAGTGAAATCGAGAATTTATCTGAGTACCGGAGGTTACCGAACCCCCGGAACTACATGGGCCCATAGTGGGCCTTGGAGGAAAGGAGAAGGGCAGCCCTAGGTGGTCGCGCCCCCTTCCCCTAGTCCTATTAGGACTAGGAAAGGTGGGCCGCCCCTCTCTCTCTTTCCTCCAGGAATCCTAATCCAACTAGGATTGAGGGGGAGTCCTACTCCGGAGGGAGTAGGACTCCTTGCGCGCCCCCTTGGGCCGGCCACCTCCCCTTGGCTCCTTTATATCACGGGGCAGGGGCACCCCAAGACACACAAGTTGATCTATGGATCTTTCCTTAGCCGTGCGGTGCCCCCTTCCACCATATTCCACTTCGGTCATATCGTCAGAGAGCTTAGGCGAAGCCTGCGCCGAGAAGTCATATCGTCATGAGCTTAGGCGAAGCCCCTGCCGGTGGAGCATCAACATCGTCCTGCCACGCCGTCGTCTTGACGGAACTCATCCCCGACACTTTGCTGGATCGGAGTCCGGGATCGCCATCGAGCTGAACGTGCGTAACTCGGAGGTGCCGTAGTTCGGTGCTTGGATCGGTCGGATCGTGAAGACGTATGACTACATCAACAGCGTTGTTATAACGCCTTCGCTTTCGGTCTCACGAGTGCGTGGACGGACACTCTCCCCTCTCGTTGCTATGCCATCACCATGGTCCTGTGTGTGCGTAGGGAAATTTTTGAAATTACTACGTTTTCCCAACAGTTCTGTCCAGTCGTTGATGAAATCCACAAGTGCTTGAGACTTGATAGCCGTTCGGGGTATATACTTCAACCCGTGAGGCCCGAGCTCTATAGCCCACTTGGCAATCCGCCGATTGCTTCCTGCTCGGATTATGTCTCCCAAAGGAGCAGAGCTGACCACTGTGATGGGATGACCTTGGAAATACTGCTTGAGCTTCCGGCTTGCCATGATAACCCCATATACCAGCTTCTGCCAGTGCGGGTACCTCTGCTTGGACTCAATAAGCACCTCACTGATATGATAAACCGGACGCTGAACCGGATACTCCTTTCCTGCCTCCTTGCGCTCCACCACAATAGCCACACTGACAGCCCGAGCATTAGCTGCCACATATAGAAACAATGGCTCTTTGTCAACTGGGGCAGCAAGAACCGGCGGATTAGCCAGCTGCCGCTTTAAATCCTCAAACACTTCATTCGCGGTGTCACTCCAGACGAAGTTATCCGTTTTCTTCAGCATCTGATAGAAAGGAATAGCCTTCTCGCCGAGGCGGCTGATAAACCGGCTCAACGCGGCAATCCGTCCTGCCAGGCGTTGAATGATACGTCTCCAATGTATCTATAATTTTTGAGTGCTCCATGCTACTTTATCTACTGTTTTAGGCAATATTGGGCTTTATTATCCACTTTTATATTATTTTTGGGACTAACCTATTAACCGGAGGCCCAGCCCAGATTTGTTGTTTTATGCCTACTTCAGTGTTTCGAGGAAAAGGAATATCAGACGGCAAAACGGAACGAAATAAACTGGAGAAGTTATTTTTGGAAGGAAACCCACCTGATGGACTTGGACCCCACGTCAGAAGATACGGGAGATGCTCATGAGGGTGGGGGGCGCGCCCACCCCCTGGGCGCGCCCCCCTGCCTCGTGGGGCCCCCGTAGCTCCACCGACGTTCTCCTTTCACACATATATACCGTCGTACCCTAAAACTTCAAGAACAGAAGATAGATCGGGAGTTCCGCCGCCGCAAGCCTCCAGAGCAAGGAAAAACCAATCGGGACCCCTTTTCCTGCATTCTCACGGAGGGGGGGATCCATCTCCGTGGCCATCTTCATCATCCCGGCGCTATCCATGACAAGGAGGGAGTAGTTCACCCTCGGGGCTGAGGGTATGTACCAGTAGCTATGTGTTTGATCTCTCTCTCTCTCTCGTGTTCTCTCTTGTGTTCCTCTATGGCACGATCTTGATGTATCCCGAGCTTTTCTATTGTAGTTGGATCTTATGATGTTTCTCCCCCTGTTGGGTTCTACGGTAGGGTGCGTCGACTGCAAATTAAAAATTCCTACACGCAGAACATCCAGGAACATGCTACGGGAGATGGATCACAGTTCGTTACCACTAGACGCGCAGTGCCGTGCGGCGGAAGAAGACTTGGGGCAGCGCGTCCGAGTGTATCGTCTTCTCCTCGTCCGATCTCCCTCGAGCGGCCAGTCGTCCGATCCCACGTACGAGTTCGCCGGAGCGGCGCAAGTGCACCGCCTCTAACGGTATCCGCGCGTGCGGGAGGAACGCGTCGTATGGCGGACTGCTAGGTCCGATCACACAGTCGGCGGGGAGTGGAGGTGGCTATTCGCAACACATGCAAACCCTAGCCGCAACACCGAAGCGATCAACCGCCTGAGTGTGCCGCACCTCCACTTTATATAGGCGTCCGTCGCGGGCTCAACAATTGGGCCTCGCACGGACCCTAAAGCCCAAAGTCTATTCGGTCACGTTCCTAGTCCAGTTCGGATCACATCCGACCAGTGTCCTAAGAACTGACCTCGTAGGTTCCTTCCCTTAAGCGCGCGACCCCTTAGGTTCAAGTCGGCTTGGTCACAGTTCGGATCACCGCCGACATGCACGGTTGGTAGCGGCCTCTAGCAAGGCGTGCCGGCCACCAAGCAGACTATGAAGCTGGTTAGGCGAACCTATACAACATGTCACACTTCTGTTCCCTTTGCCGCACGATATATGTTGTCGGGCTCAAAGCGACTGTCATCCTTGTGCTAGCCGACCTCTTTCTCGTTCGGTGATACCGACCACCGTCCGGATTATCTCATAATCCTTGTCGCATGGCCATGCTTTGTTCTGGTCGATCACACGAGGGGCCCAGAGTATATCTCTCCTGATTGGAGGGGCAAATCCCATCTTGCTCGACCATGTCTCGTAGCATGGGACTGGACAAACCCGAAACCTACCTTTGTAACTACCCAGTCACGGAGTAGCGTTTGGTCGGCCCAAAGCAAGTCTGTCACCATCCCGAGTACATGCGTCAGCTCAGGTCTTAGGACATAGAACGTATGTTGTACTAGAGACTCACAGATGACATAACGCTGCGTCTCATAGTTGGGTCTGTCCGACTCGGACCTTATCTCGACTCGGATCCGACTATGTCGAATCCGACCAGACCTTTCCAAGTCCATATTATCCGGTTAGCATCCAATGCTCCATGGCTAGTGAGACCGAGCCATCGACCGTGTCATATGCTAGTCTAGTCGGCTGCGTGTCCACACAGCCCTTTCGACTAGGGACCTTTTAGGACAGTCATCATACAATGCATAGTCCCACAAACAAGTCAATGCATTTGCCGATACACATCATTGATAATGTCCAAGGACTATCTTTATTCATAAACACATAGGAAATATCATCATACATGATTGCCTCTAGGGCATATCTCCAACAGTCTCCCACTTGCACTAGAGTCAATCAAATAGACATCGAATGCCCATAGCTCTAACGTGCCCCTCATGCTTGGGTTGTGGAAGCGGCTTAGTCAACGGATCTGCAACATTTGCATCCGTGTGAATCTTGCATAACTCTACATCACCATTCTTTACGATCTTTCGTATCAGGTGATATTTCCGGTCTATGTGTCTGACCTTGTGGTGATTCCTCGGCTCCTTGGCTTGTGCGATGGTACCAGAATTATCACAATAAAGGTCCAACGGTTTCACCGAGGCTGGGAAAATACCAAGATCATCCAGAAAATGTCGGATCCAAACACCTTCCTTTGCAGCTTCACAAGCCGCAATGTATTCGGCTTCTGTGGTAGAATCGGCCACCGTATCCTGCTTGGAACTCATCCAAAGGTAATCGCTTCCTTCGTTCAGGACGTACACGAATCCGGACTGTGATCGACAATCATCTCTGTCGGTTTGGAAACTAGCATCGACGTAACCCCTTACGACGAGCTCTTCCTCTCCTCCATAAACTAGGAACATCTCTTTAGTCCTTTTCAGGTACTTCAAAATAGTCTTTACCGCTACCCAGTGACTCTCACCTGGGTTGGCCTGGTATCTACTTGTTAGGCTTATTGCAAAAGCAACATCAGGCCTTGTACATATCATGGCATACATGATGGATCCGATTGCAAAGGCATACGGAATCCTACTCATCCTGCTTCGCTCATCAGATGTCGAAGGACTCTGAGTCTCGCTTAGCCTTATACGATGTGAGAGCGGCAAGAACCCTTTCTTCGCCTCACTCATGTTGAACCGCTTCAACACTTTATCTATGTACGTGCTCTGGCTTAAGCCGAGCAGCCTCCTCGATCTATCTCTATAGATCTTAATGCCTAAAATATAGACTGCCTCACCAAGGTCCTTCATCGAAAACTTGCCATTCAATGATCCCTTGACCGTTTAACATCGAAACATCGTTCCCGATCAGTAGTATGTCGTCCACATACAAGATCAAAAACACTATCGAGCTCCCACTTAACTTCTTGTATAAACAAGAGTCCTCTTCGCTTTTGATGAAACCGAGACCAGTGACGACCTCATCAAAACGAATGTTCCAACTCTGAGATGCTTGCTTCAACCCATAAATGGATCTCTTGAGCTTGCATACCTTACTAGTGCTAGTCGGATCGACAAAACCCTCGGGCTGTATGATATACACGTCCTCGGTTAAATTTCCGTGAAGGAAAGCCGTTTTGACATCCATCTGCCATATCTCGTAATCGAAATATGCAGCTATAGCTAGTATGATCCTCACCGATTTCAGCATCGCTACCGCGCAGTAAGTCTCGTCGTAGTCAATTCCTTGAACTTGTCCATAACCTTTAGCGACAAGCCGAGCTTTGTGGATCTGAACATTTCCATCCACATCGGTTTTCTTCTTAAAGACCCATTTGCAACCAATGGCAGTTACGCCAGGTGGCGGATCAACCAAGTCCCAGACTTGATTCTCATCCATGGACTTTAACTCGGATCTCATTGGCCTCTAGCCATGCCTCGGAATCTGGGCTCACCATCGCTTCCGCATACGTGGCCGGCTCGTCGCTTTCTAGCAACAATACATCGCGCACTCTGCGCAATCTTTCCGACCTCCGTGGTTCCGGCGTCGCTTCCACTACGGGTTCCCTGACTGACTCCGGTATGATTTCATCACCAGCCGAGCCCTCCCCGAGTGGTCCTCGAATTTCTTCAAGTCAAACCGTCCTCCCACTGGCCTCCCGACTGAGAAACTGTTTCTCAAGGAAAACCCCGTTCCGAGCAACAAACACTTTGTTATCTTCCCGGTTGTAGAAGCTATATCCCAAGGTTTCCCTCGGGTATCCCACGAATATGCATTTATCCGACTTGGGTGTAAGCTTGTCTGACATAAGTCGCTTGACAAATGCTTCACAACCCCAAATCTTTAGAAAAGACAAACTGGGACTCTTCCCAGTCCACAACTCATGCGGTGTCTTGTCTACGGATTTTGATGGTACCCTATTAAGTGTGAAAGCTGCAGTTTCTAGAGCGTATCCGCAAAATGACAAGGGTAAATCCGATTTGCTCATCATAGACCGGACCATGTCCAACAAGGTCCTATTCCTCCGCTCGACACGCCGCTTTCTCCGTATGCGTGCAGGAGGTGTGAGCTGAGGTACTATACCTCGACTTTTCAGATGATCATCGAACTCATGGCTCATGTACTCACCTCCACGATCAGATCGCAGAAGCTTTATAGTCTTGCCGAGCTGATTCTCAACCTCGCTCAAACTCTTTGAACTTTTCAAAAGTCTCCGACTTGTGCCTCATCAAATAGATATATCCATATCTACTCAAGTCGTCGGTAAAAGTCACGGCATCGATAGCCACCTCTGGCATTTGTGCTCACTGGACCACACACATCACTGTGTATAAGCTCCAATAGCTCGGATGCCCTCTCGCAACTCTTTGCGAAAGGAGACTTAGTCATCTTGCCGAGCAAGCATGATTCACATGTCTCGAACGACCCGAAGTCGGACGAAGTTAGGAGCCCATCATCATGGAGCTTCTTCATGCGTTTTAGACTAATGTGTCCAAGCCGCAATGCCGTAAGTATGTCGGATTTATCTCATTAGGCTTATGCCTCTTGACATTCACGTTATAGACCGGTTCCTATTCTAGATTCAATATAAATAGCCCATCAACAATGGGTGCATAGCCGTGGAACATACCATTCAAAAATATCGAACAACCATTGTCCTTTAAATTGAATTCATAACCCCGACTCATCAAACATGAGGCAGTAAATAATGTTCCGACTAAGTGCAGGAATGTAATAACAATTATTCAATTCCATAATGAATCCGAAGGAAGCTGGAGCTGCATTGTGCCGACCTCCAACACAGCAACTCTTGCTTTGTTGCCGACCCTGATGTCAATCTCCCCTTGTGCCACACGCCTAGTTCTTACCAGCCCCTGCATCGAGTTGCAAATATGAACAACCGATCCGGTATCAAATACCCAAGAGCTACTAGGTATGTCAGCAAGGTAAATGTCTATAACATATGCAACAAGTGTACCTTTGCTTGAAGAAGCATTTCCGGCCTTCTTGCCATGCTCGCAAGCCACTTGCTACAGTTTCTCTTCCAAAGGACCGGTCTCCTTGCGGTGAAAGCAAACGGTCTTGAGTCCGGTCCAGACTTTCGCGCAGCAGAGGTTACCGCCTCCGTGCCCTTTGCCTTAGCCTTTTTCTTGGACCAACTCTTCTTGAACTTAGCCGATTTCTGCACCATCAACACTTGATGCGTGCCTTTCTTAATATCCTGCTCTACCACCTTGAGCATCCCATGCAATTCAGTGAGCTTCTTATCCATGCCATGCATATGATAGTTCGAGATGAACGTCCCATAGCTGGGCGGAAGAGAACCCGTAACAGCATCAAGAGTCAGCTCATCCAAGAGCGGGAAGCCCAAACGATCCAAAGCTTGCACATATCCGATCATCTTGATCACATGTGGGCTCGATGGATCACCTTCCTTCAGCTTGCAATCCATAAAGGATCGCCAGACGTTGAACCTTTCGGTCCTAGCTCAGGTTCCGAAACATGCTCTTGAGACTCTCGATCATATCGTAAGCCTCAACATTTTCGAAATGCTGTTGCAAATCGGGCTCCATACAAGCCAGCATCAGACAGCTGATCTCCGTTGATTCATCAACGAGTTTCTTGTAGGCATTCTTAGCTGTGGCACTAGCATTATCGGCAGGTTCCTCTGGAAGTGGATTCTCTAGAACATGTTCCTTTTTATCGTGCTTGAGAACAATTCTCAAATTTCTATACCAGGTGGTAAAGTTTGTTCCATTCAGTTTATCCTTTTCCGTAATTGATTTCAATGCAAAGTTGGGTTGAGCAGGTGGTGCCATTGATCTACAAATGTAAAATATGCAATCACTAAGCAATGTGTTTATGTAGAGTAATTCTAGCCTAAACAGAAATACTCCCATCAAGTCAGCATCCTCCGCAAACTCTCGGTGATTCAGGATCCGACTAGCGCATGCGACTAGTGAGCTTTAGCATCACTGCTAGCCAACATACCTATCCGTAAGCAACTCCTTGCTAATCGTATCTCTATACGACTTCGCCGGTCGGGAAGGTATCTCATACCCGGCTTCCAACCTTCTTTGCCACAAGGCCCAAAACCGCTTTTGATAGCCTTGTCAAGTTAACTCGATGCAAAGGTGCATGTCCGTGTCCGACCACGAACCCTTCGATTCAAGGACACCCAAAGCAGCACCCCAATTTTATGAGCCCACTACTAGACGTACTTGACATGCGAAGGTGCAACATCGGGGATGGCAATTCGCTTGATATTCATGAGGGATCATTCTATCATTTTAACATGCATAGAAACAAAGAAGCATAACAATCACAAATATAACACATATTGTGAAATAGTATGGCTCCTTCATGGACGTTCTTCCAGGTCGGCTCCGACTCTGGTGACCATCTACTGAACTCCATCTTGTTTGTCACGCCGGACGCCAAGCCACCAACCTGATCTCTATTATCCAACTACTACAACTAGTAATGAATTTACATAGAGTCACAAGTCGACACGCAGGTCGTTATACATTATAATGACAGCACTTTGGCTCCTGCCCGCTGACAAACATGACACGCAGGCCACGTATAAATTACACACATGCATCACATACACATGAGCCATACTATTCACATCAAACCTGCAAAACAAAGTTATGCATAGAATCGCATTCTACCGGTTTGTGTGTCGGGTACGAAATACACGGCGCTACGCACATGTTTCGGAAATCACAGATCACATCTGAACTCCGATCACGCCGAATTCTCTGATCTGACCGATCTTATCGATCATCGCGAATCCGATTTGGATTTACGTTTCACTGTTAACCCCGATAGCGGATGACCGACCGGTAGGGGTAGATCGTGTCACGACCTCATCGATCCCGATTTACAGAAAACATAGCCTCAACGATCCCCATGTGCAGTTGATCACATCAACCGTGCACAAAGCCGATCTCTTCAAGGACAACAGATCTCATCTGCCGCCTCCACATATCTAGTATGCATACGATCTGAATCCAAATCCTATAACAGAGGCTCTGATACCACTGTTGGGTTCTACGGTAGGGTGCGTCGACTGCAAATTAAAAATTCCTACGCGTAGAACATCCAGGAACATTCTAAGGGAGATGGATCACAGTTCGTTACCACTAGATGCGCAGTGCCGTGCAGCGAAAGAAGAGTTGGGGCAGTGCGTCCGAGTGTATCGTCTTCTCCTCGTCCGATCTCCCTCGAGCGGCCGGTCGTCCGATCCCACGTACGAGTTCGCCGGAGCGGCGCAAGTGCACCGCCTCTAACGGTATCCGCGCGTGCGGGAGGAACGTCGTGCGGCGGACTGCTAGGTCCGATCACACATTCGGCGGCGAGTGGAGGTGGCTATTCGCAACACATGCAAACCCTAGCCGGAACGCCGAAGCGATCAACCGCCTGAGTGTGCCGCACCTCCACTTTATATAGGCGTCCGTCGCGGGCTCAACACTTGGGCCTCGCACGGACCCTAAAGCCCAAAGTCTATTCGGTCACGTTCCTAGTCCAGTTCGGATCACATCCGACCAGTGTCCTACGAACTGACCTCGTAGGTTCCTTCCCTTAAGCGCGCGACCCCTTAGGTTCAAGTCGGCTTGGTCACAGTTCGGATCACCTCCGACATGCACGGTTGGTAGCGGCCTCTAGCAAGGCGTGCCGACCACCAAGCAGACTATGAAGCTGGTTAGGCGAACCTGTACAACGTGTCACACTTCTGTTCCCTTTGCCGCATGATATATGTTGTCGGGCTCAAGGCGAGACTGTCATCCTTGTGCTAGCCCGACCTCTTTCTCGTTCCAGTGATACCGACCACTGTCCGGATTATCTCATAATCCTTGTCGCATGGCCATGCTGTTCCTGGTCAGATCACACGAGGGGCCCAGAGTATATCTCTCCTGATCGGAGGGTCAAATCCCATCTTGCTCGACCATGTCTCGTAGCATGGGACTGGACAAACCCGAAACCTAGCTTTGTAACTACCCAGTCACGGAGTAGCGTTTGGTCGGCCCAAAGCAAGTCTGTCACCATCCCGAGTACATGCGTCAGCTCAGGTCTTAGGACATAGAACGTATGTTGTACTAGAGACATATCGCTGCGTCTCATAGTTGGGTCTGTCCGACTCGGACCTTATCTCGACTCGGATCCGACTATGTCGAATCCGACCAGACCTTTCCAAGTCCATATTATCCAGTTAGCATCCAATGCTCCATGGCTAGTGAGACCGAGCCATCGACCGTGTCATATGCTAGTCTAGTCGCCACGCCGTCCACACAGCCCTTTCGACTAGGGACCTTTTAGGACAGTCATCATACAATGCATAGTCCCACAAACAAGTCACGTACTTGCTGATACACATCATTGATAATGTCCAAGGACTATCTTTATTCATAAACACATAGGAAATATCATCATACATGATTGCCTCTAGGGCATATCTCCAACACCCCCTCTACTCTCTTGTGATGAATTGAGTTTCCCCTTTGAAGTTATCTTATCAGATTGAGTATTTTATGAGAACACTTGATGTATGTCTTGGTGATCAACTTGCGGGTTTCATGACACTTGGGAAGCTATGCATAGGGGTTGGCACACATTCTTGACTCTCCGGTAGTAGCTTTGGGGCACTCTTTGAAGTACTTTTATGTTGGTTGGATGAATTTGAGATTGTGTGATGCATATCGTATAATCATGCCCACGGATACTTGAGGTGACAATGGAGTATCTAGGTGACATTAGGGTTCTGTTTGATTTGTGTCTTAAGGTGTTATTCTAGTACGAACTCTTTTATAGATTGACCAAAGAATAGCTTTGTGGTGGTTTCTGCATCGACCATAATCTCTATGTTTGTTCTCCGATATTAGTGTCTTCGGAGCGACTCTTTGTTGCACGTTGAGGGATTGTTATATGATCTATCTATGTTATTATTGTTGAGAGAACTTGCACTAGTGAAAGTATGAACCCTAGGCCTTGTTTCCTATCATTGCAATACCGTTTACGCTCACTTTTACCACTTGTTACCTTGCTGTTTTTATATTTTAATATTACAAAAACCTATATCTACCATCCATATTGCACTTGTATCACAATCTCTTCGCCGAACTAGTGCACCTATAAAATTTACCATTGTATTGGGTGTGTTGGGGACACAAGAGACTCTTTGCTATTTGGTTGCAGGGTTGCTTGAGAGAGACCATCTTCATCCTACGCCTCCCACGGATTGATAAACCTTAGGTCATCCACTTGAGGGAAATTTGCTACTGTCCTACAAACCTGTGCACTTGCAGGCCCAACAACGTCTACAAGAAGAAGGTTGTGTAGTAGACATCAAGCTCTTTTCTGGCGCCGTTGCCGGGGAGGCTAGGTAAGTGAAGGTATATCTTTAGATCTGGCAATAGAATCTTTTTGTTTCTTGTTTTAGCACTAGTTAGTCTATAAAAGAAAATTACAAAAAAATGGAATTGAGTTTGTCTCATACGCTTCATCTTTTTAATATCTTTCATGAGTATGATGGAAAGGAAAATTGTGCTCAAGTACTAGAAGAAGAATTACATAGAATTGTTGGCATAAAATATGTGAATAATGAGCATGATTTCAATGTTGTTAGTATGAATTCCTTGAATATCCATGATGCTAATGATATGCAAAGCCACAAGCTTGGGGAAGCTATGTTTGATGAAGATGATATTTTTTGTCCCCCAAGCTTTGATGAGCAAATTTACTATGATGAAAGCATGCCTCCTATCTATGATGATTATTGCGATGACACGTATGCTTTAAAGAATAATGATAACCATGAAACTTGTCATATTGATCTTAATTCTCAATCACATGATAGTTATTTTGTTGAGTTTGCTCCCACTACTATTCAAGAGAAGAATTTTGCTTATGTGGAGAGTAGTAAAATTACTATGCAAGTAGACAATGAAAAGAATGATTTAGGTGCTGGTTATATTGTTGAATTCATTCATGATGCTACTGAAAATTATTATGAGGGAGGAATATATGCTTGTAGGAATTGCAATAATATCAAGTTTCCTCTCTATGTGCTTAAAATCTTGAAGTTATGTTTGTTTTACCTTCCTATGCTAGTTGATTATTGTTCCCATAAGTTGTTTGCTCACAAAATCCCTATGCATAGGAAGTGGGTTAGTATTAAATGTGCTAGTCATATTCTTCATGATGCTCTATTTATGTTTCAATTCTTATCTTTTTGTGAGCATCATTGAAATCATAATGCCTAGCTAGGGGCATTAAACGATAGCGCTTGTTGGGAGGCAACCCAATTTTATTTTAGTTTCTTGCTTTTTGGTTCTGTTTAGGAATAAATAATCCATCTAGCCTCTATTTAGATGTGGTTTTATGTTTTAATTAGTGTTTGTGCCAAGTAGAACCTTTGGGAAGACTTGGGTGAAGTCTTTATGATCATGCTGTAAAAAACAGAAACTTTAGCGCTCACGAGATTAGCTGTAACTTTTTACTGGAGAGTGTTTTTAGGTTGATTCTTTTTGAAGATGATTAATAGAAAAATTTCTCAGGTCCAGAAATTTATTTCATAATTTTTGGGGTTTCATAAGTATACTCTTGAAACAGATTACTACAGACTGTTCTGTTTTTGACAGATTTTGTTTTAATTGTGTTGTTTGCTTATTTTGATGCATCTATGAGTAGTATCGGAGGGTATGAACCATAGATAAGTTAGAATACAGTAGATATTACACCAATATGAATTTAGAATGAGTTCATTACAGTACCTAAGTGGTGGTTTTATTTTCTTATACTAACGGAGCTTACGAGTTTTGTTTTTGAGTTTTGTGTGGTTGAAGTTTTCAAGTTTTGGGTAAAGATTCGATGGACTATGGAATAAGGAGTGGAAAGAGCCTAAGCTTGGGGATTCCCAAGGCACCCCAAGGTAATATTCAAGGACAACCAAGAGCCTAAGCTTGGGGATGCCCCGGAAGGCATCCCCTCTTTCGTCTTCGTTCATCGGTAACTTTACTTGGAGCTATATTTTTATTCACCACATGATATGTGTTTTGCTTGGAGCGTCATTTTTTTTTGTTTTTTTTGCTTGATGTTAGTTATAATAATGTTATTCATCTTTAGTTTCAATAAAAAAGTCAAGGATAGCCTTTGCCATGCTTAGTTTGCTAGTATGCATGTTGCTGTTTGAAAACAGAAAGTTTACCGCTGTTGCAAAAATTCTCTAGAAAAGTCAGAGAGTGGTATAATGTTGAATCTTTTTGCATATTGAGATCTGATAAATTTATTACAGTGGGAATTTTAGTTCATAATTTTTGGAGTCAGGGAAGTATTGATACTCTTGCAGTCTTTACAGACTGTACTGTTTTGGCAGATTGATGTTATGTTTGCATTGTTTGCATATGTTTGCTTGTTTAATGATTCTATTTAAGGATAGGAGTATTAAATATGCAGAAGCATTTAGTATGCAATGTTGAATAATAATTTTAGTGATTTTTTACAGTAGGAAATGATAAGGTTTTGCATTGGTTTATACTAACCTATCTCACGAGTTCTTGTTGAGTTTGTTGTCAATGAAGCTTTTGATAAAAAGAGAAACCATGATATGAGAGGAATTAAGGAGACACAAAGTTCAAGCTTGGGGATGCCCAAGGCACCCCAAGATAATATTTCAAGAAGTCTCAAGCATCTAAGCTTGGGGATGCCCCGGTAGGCATCTCACCTTTTTTCTTCAACAACTATCAGTTAGTATCGGTTGAGCCTAAGTTTTTGCTTCTTCACATGAGTTGTGCTATCCTTGCAATGTAGTTTTCTTTAGCTTTGTTTGCTGTTTGAGTAAAGTATCAAGATCTGAAATTATTAAATGGGAGAGTCTTCACATAGTTGTATAATTATTCGACTACTCATTGATCTTCACTTATATCTTTCGGAGTAGTTTGTCATTTGCTCTAGTACTTCACTTATATCTTTTAGAGCACGGTGGTGGATTTATTTTGTAGAAATAGATGATCTCTCATGCTTCACTTAGATTATTTTGAGACTCTTAAATAGCATGGTAATGTGCTTAATCATAATATGCTAAGCATACAAGATTTGTAAGAATTCTTATGAGTGTGTTGAATACTAAGAGAAGTTTGATACTTGATAATTGTTTTGAGATATGGAGGTAGTGATATTAAAGTCATGCTAGTTGGGTGATTATGAATTTAAAGAATGCTTGTGTTGAAGTTAGCAAGTCCCGTAGCATGCACGTATGGTTAAAGTTGTGTAACAAATTTGAAACATGAAGTGTACCTGGCTTGTGCATCCTTATGAGTGGCGGTCGGGGACGAGCGATGGTCTTTTCCTACCAATCTATCCCCCTAGGAGCATGCGCGTAGTGCTTGATTTTTTATGACTTCTAAATTTTTGCAATAAGTATATGAGTTCTTTTGACTAATGTTGAGCCCATGGATTATACGCACTTTTACCTTTCCGCCTTTGCCAGCCTCTTCGGTACCGTGCATTGCCCTTTCTCACCTTGAGAGTTGGTGCAAACTTCGCCGGTGCATCCAAACCCCGTGATACGATACGCTCTATCACACATAAGCCTCATTATATCTTCCTCAAAACGGCCACCATACCTACCTATTTATGGCATTTCCATAGCCATTCCGAGATATATTGTGATGCAACTTTCCACCGTTCCGTTTATCATCATTATGACATACATTACTTTTGTCATATTGCCATTGCATGATCATGTAGTTGACATCGTATTTGTGGCAAAGCCACCATGCATTATTTTTCATACATGTCACTATTGATTCATTGCACCATCCCGGTTGTCGGGTGGTAGGTGCGACATATGCCAACGGGTGGCTAATCATAGTGGGAGCCAATAAGACGTCGCCGGTGCCTGGAAACGGGATGAGGCGAAGAAATGCACGCCGGCGAATCTTACCCAGCTTCGGGGCTCTCCGTGGAGATGACACCCCTACTGCTGCTCTGTGGGGTCTCCGCATGGTCACTAGATGAACAAGTTGCTACAAGATGCTCCTTGAGCTGTTCGGTGAGAGGAAGAAGAAGGGCACGGCTAGCTCTCCTCTTCCCTCTACGTAGTGGCTAAAACTATCAGAGTCCAACCCTTTGCATGGGTGCCCTGGGGGGTTTATATAGGCCTACCCCCCAGGGGTACAATGGTAATCCGGCTAGGTGTGGGCCTTAGCCGTTAGTGTCTTCATCCGCCGGCTTCTTCGTCGGCCGCTGGGGCCCGCCGACTTGGTGGGTCCCGCCGGCTGCCGGCTTCCTGGTCGACAAGCTGGCCCCACCATTGAGGGCCTTGTCGGGGCTGGTTATCGCTGCCTCAACTCGATGACGAGGGCTTTGTCGGGGTAAGCATGGCTACAGTGTCGCCGCCTTGGCGGCGATCAATGTATCCCCACGTCGTCTTGCCTCCTTAATGAGGTGCTTCCTTCAAGGGAGGGAACAAGCTGGCTATGGGGAGCCGGCCATATCTCAGGTCGACTGGGGGAGCCCGAGCCGCCTTTGGGCATCTCTCTGACCGGAGGGACCCGCCGCCTGCGGGTAGTACAGACAGACTGTCGTGGGTGACGTCACAGTCAACATGGCAATAGTGTCGCACCAGACGGGTGATGGCTGCCCCAGACGGGCGATCAGTAGCCACGCCAGCCTCCGGATGCGGGGCGGCTTCACTGTAGCCACGCCCCGTCTCATCGCCGTTATGTGGGTGCAGATTCTGAGGGTGCGGTCTTGGGCACCTGTGGGGTGGCCGGCTCCTTGGAGTCGGCCTTCTCGTGGCCGGCTGCGCGGAGTCGGCCCTCTGGTAGCCGCCTCCATGGAAGTCGGCCCTCTCGTGGCTTTCTTCTATGGATCTTGGGGCCAGGCCGCCTCCTGATAGCCGGCCGGGGGAAGGCGGCCCAGCGTCTTGGATGTTGGATGACTTGATTGGCTTGTTTGGCTTGTAATTTTTTCAGAAGCCCCAGGGGGAGCCGGCTAGGCTACCCGTGGTCATTGACTCCGACAGTAGTCCCCGAAGCTGATTGGGCTTCGAGGTTGGAGGGAGGACGAGAAGCTCGATCAGCTTCCTATCCTGGGAAGCCGGTAGCTAGGAGCCGGCCTTGAACAGGTGCGCCGTCTTCGGGAAGCTCCGGGGTTAGAAAGGGGGAACGTGAGCCAGCTTGCGTGTTGACTGCGCGTCACCTTGTGCGCCACGTGGCCGGAAAAGCTTGCCAGCCCACGCGCGCGACGGGACGTCGCCGCAGGCCAGGGCCTACCAAGCCTACGCCTCGGCCCACACGCGGATTCTCTGTGGCCCAAATGGACTACTCGTCTTCTCGTGGTGGTTACAGCACGCCTTTAGGGCGCCATAATCACGGGACGTGGGGGGAGTGGGCGCAGTTAATCCCATGTTCCACCACGCCTCGCCTCCTCGGCTCCGCCGCCCGAGCCTATAAGTAGGGGGAGGAGGGGGAGCGGCAGGGGCTCGCACGCTCGCCCTCGCTCATCTCCCTCCTCTACTTTCTTCCTCACTCTTCCGCCGCCGCAGCGCACTCGCCACCGCGCTGTTCCGCCGTGAGTTATTTTGGCTCGCCGCGGTTCCTTCGTCGCGTGGTCGTGCTCTCCGCCGCCGCGGCTCTTTCCTTCCGCTCGTTCCCATGGCGTTGTCGAGCTCGTGGGATGGCTCCAACGTCAATGAAGATCACATTGATTGGCTCCGCCGGACGTGGCGGTTGCCGAGCGAGGACCTCGTGAAGACCCGCCTCGCGCCGGAGGCGGAGATTTCGCCGGCGCCGGAGGAGGGCGAGCGGGTCATCTTCCGCTCGCACTGCCTGGGCGGCCTCGGCCTGCCGGCGAGCGGGTTCTTCCGCTCCTTCCTCGACTTTTACCATCTTCAGCCACATCACCTCACCCCCAACACGGTGATGCTGCTGTCGGCCTTCGTCACTCTGTGCGAAGGCTTTCTCGGCGTCCTCCCCACCCTTGAGCTCTGGGGGGAGTTCTTTCAGTGCAAGCTCGGCACTGTCTCTGCGGGCGTGCCCGCCCCCTGCGGCGCCTTCATCGCCAAGCGGAGGACGACCGACAACAACCCTTTTCCGCCTATCCCGCTGATCCAGTCGGTGAAGCTTTGGCAGCAGTCGTACTTCTACGTGAAGAACATCGCCGCGCAAGGCGACTACCTCAATCTGCCGGCTTACGTAGCCGGCCCGCAGCCTGCAAGGCCGGCGTCTTGGTCCTTCCGAGCCCAGTCGCTCACCTGGGCCGGGAACGCCGCCGTCACCCGGCTCCGGGTGATGGTCCAGTCGGAGGGCTTGGTGGGGGCCGACTTGGTGGCCGCCTTCATGGAGCGCCGGGTGCTTCCACTCCAAAGTCGGCCGCACATGATCTGCCAAATGAGCGGCCGCTTCAATTCGTCTTGCCGGCTGAGCACCAGAGAGATGCCTCGCGACGAGGTATCTTACATGGTGAACTATATCTCCAACTGCAAACTCACCGTGGAGTGGCAGTATCACAAGGCGCCATATTCTCGGACCAACCCACCGCCTGTGGTGAGTTTGTCCTTATTCTCTTCTTCTTTCGTTACCGTGTTCGTGATAGCCGGCTCTTGACTAATCAGCTTTGTCTTTGAGCAGAGCCCTCTTGTTCGACCGGCGCCCAGGGCCGCAGGGCCGGAGCGCCAGTTTACGGACGACCGCGCCGTGGACGACCCTGACGACCCGGATCTGGGGGCGGCCACCATGGATGACGCCGTAGTCGCAACCGGCGGAGAGGCAGGCGGCCCCGACCTTACGGCCGGCTTTGAGGACTGGCCGGAGGAGGACGAAGCCGAAGCCATCCCGCGCCGCCAGCCGGTGGCCGATCGTCATGGCGCGGGGCCTTCCGCCATGCCAACTGCTCGGGGTGGCGTGCAGAAGCGTCGGGCCGCGCTGGGTCTCTTCGGCAGCCGGCCGAAGAAACCCAAGAGCTCCGCGGCGGCGACCAAGCGAGACGAGGCGGCTGCGAAAGCAGCCCGCTTCCGCAAGGTGGTGAAGCAGCCACAGGCGATTTCGGCGTAAGTGTTGTGTGTCTTGTACTTTTGTTGTCTTTCTTGGTTGAGGCTCATCTGAGCCGTCTTCTTGGTTTGTTGAACAGGGTGCCGCTTTCCCTTGAGCGGGTTGACGCCGCCTCCATAGTCGCGCCGACGGGAGGGTCTTCGAGTTCCCGCCGAGTGGACCCCCGCGCCGACCTCAAGGAGGCAACGGAGCAGAACACGCGGGAGGCTCGCGAGGAGCGGGAAGCGGCGGAGCGGAGGGCCGTCCAGGAGGCGGCGGAGAAGTCGGCCGAGGCGCTAGCCGAATCGGCGGCCAAGGCCCTGGCGGAGGCCGCGGCCGCGGAGAGGGAGGCGGAGGCTTTGCGCAATCAGCCTCCGCAGCTCGTCATTCCCCTTCGTGCCGTGGCTCCTGATGTCCCCGTACCTCCGTCGGAGGAACCCGACCGCGACCAGCCGGTGATGGAGAGGATGGAGGTCGACGTGACGATCCTGGGGGAGGCGCCACAGTCGCCGACTGGAGTGGGCCAAGGCGGCCGACCTGCTGCGGCGCCTGGGCAGCCGGCCAGGGGCGAGTCAGCGGTGGGGGCGGATCTCGTGGTGCAGGCCGGTGCCCGCCAACACAGGAGAGGCGTCCTCGACGCTGGAGCCGCAAGGGCTGCAGGTGCTACCGACGGCACAGACTCGAGGCGGCCAGCGCCAAAGACGTCTGAAAGTGGACGCCAGCGCGGACGGCCGAGCTGAATGGGGCGGCACAGGAGGTCCGACGCCGGCTTCAGGCTCAGGCCGGCTTGCTGCAATGATACACCCAGGAGTTCCTTGCTACGCGCTCGGTCGTCCGGGTGAGTCTTCTGGCTTTGATCGATTTCTTTTTTGATTTCTTCCGTGGGGCGGCCAACAAGACTCCACTGGTGTAGTCCCGAAGTTTCGAAGTCGGCCGAAAGCAGCGGCTTGAAACTTCTTAGCAGGCTTTGGTAGCAATCTTGTTCTTATACGCACCACGATGATTTCCGTGAGTATCACAATCTTCGCTGCCGCCTTTCAACTCCTGTGCCTGTGGAGCTGAGCCAGAAGGCCGCCGATCTGACGAATAGCTGGAGATTCGGGCCGGCTGCTGAGCAGCCGGGTCGGATCTTCCCTGACGACTTTCCCTTACTGCTTTTTTCCTTTTTCTCCATGCTTGCAGGAGCTAATGCCGACTTGAGGGGGCAGCTAGGCGAGGCCCAGACCGCTCTTCGCGCCAAGGAAGCCGAGGTCGTCGCCTTGGCCCAGGAACGCGACCGCCTGGCCAAGAGGCTGGCCGACTAGGAGGAGAGCCACTAGGCGGCCCTGAAGAAGGTGCAGGATAACGAGGCCGCCCTTAAGGCCGAGTTCGAGACCGAGGCGGCGGGCTGGGCTCAGGCAAGGCAGGCGCTGAGCGAGGGTTATGGGCGGGTGGCGGATCTGATCGACGGTAGGCCGCCTTCCCTTCTCACTTCTTTGCTTGCCCCATGCCCTCTTGTTCATGTTCTGATTTTTGTGCCGTTTTCTTGTTCTTCACGCAGACTACTTCCCCGGCTACTCCATCGCCGCCAGCCAAGCCATCGAGGCCCATCGCGAGACGCGTCGGCAAGCAGGGGTTGCAATTGCGCCAGACGCCAGCCGGACGCTCGAGGAGCAGCTCTTGGTGATCCAGGCTCGGCTGCAACCGGCTCACCACATGCTCCGCCGGCTTCAGCGTGCCGGTGCGCAAGTGTTGGCCGCCTTCCGCCGGGCGAGGTGATCCTCGCACTTCTACCGGATCGCCGACTGGCTGGAGGTTGCGGTTGGCCGCTTCGAGGCCTGGAAGGCTTCCGCTGCTCGGTCCGGCGCCGGGCGGGCGCTGGAGTTCGTCCGGGCCTGGTATCCTGGGCTAAACCTGCGCCAGCTGAGCACTTGGAGGCAGGAGGCTGACGAGGAGCTGGTGGCGGTGCGGCCTGCTATCATCTAGCGCGCTTCGGCTATCGCCGAGTACATCGACACCAGCGTCTTCGCTCGTGAAGTGAACGACAATGGAGTCGCCCAACCGGAGGAATGGTTCGGGCTCAATCCGGCGAAAGGCGAGGATTCGGCGGAGGAGATTGCCTCCAGCGATGAGGCCGAAGGCAACGAGGAGGAGGGTGGTGGAGACGCCGCGCCATACGTTGAAGTGACCAGCCAGCTTCAGCCTGATCGTGCCTCTATCAATGAGGCACGCGCGAGCACGCCGCCTGCCAGGGGTGAAGATCAGGCCGAGACTCGCCACCGCCACCTCCGCCAAGATTACCGCCTCCGCCGACCTACCCGACTACTGTTGTTCACTGGCTTGATCTCGCCGCTCTTGCTTTTCTCGCTGTTGCTCTTTGAACAAATTTTATTAACTTTATGCAGTTCCACCTAATCGGGTGTATTCAGACTATGTTGAATGCCGCCTTTCAAGGCTTTTGTGTAAATATAATTATGCATGTGTTTGGCTTCCATTCGAGTTTGCTTTTTATCCTTAGGCCGTTTCCTTTGCTGCCTTCCCTTGATTGCCGCCTTCCTAGCCGAATAGCTGCTCTGCAGTCTGTGGCTGGGGAGGGACTTGGCTATTTGTGGGAAGGCAAGTACTTGAGCTTTGTCGGATTGTGGCAGGGTTGAATGGAAGCCGGCCGGCCGGCTATTCTGGTAGCCGGTCGGCAATGGGAGGAAGCCGGCTTTTGTTATATAAGTTCGTTAGTCCTTAGCCATTTTTCGTGTGGGCATCCTTTCCTGCCTTTGACTCTTGCCAGCCGGACAGTCGTTTCTTCGAGATGCGGCTTTTGACAAGAGAGGGCTTTGGTGCCAGCACACTGCTTGTCTGACTACAGGTGGAACTTTAAATATAACTCAATGCGGCCAGTCCCTGGGCCGACTAGTCGAGCCCGGTTGTCGGTGTCAAAACCGGCGGATCTCGGGTAGGGGGTCCCGAACTGTGCGTCTTAGGCGGATGGTAACAGGAGACAAGGGACACGATGTTTTACCCAGGTCCGGGCCCTCTTGGTGGAGGTAAAACCCTACGTCCTGCTTGAATAATATTGATGATGTGTGTTACAAGAGTGGATCTACCACGAGATCAAAGAGGCTAAACCCTAGAAGCTAGCCTATGGTATGATTGTTGTTAGTCCTATGGTCTACAGCCGTCCGGTTTATATAGGCACCGGAGAGGGCTAGGGTTACACAAAGTCGGTTACAAAGGTAGGAGATCTACATATCCATATCGCCAAGCTTGCCTTCCACGCCAAGGAAAGTCCCATCCGGACACGGGACGAAGTCTTCAATCTTCTATCTTCATAGTCTTGGAGTCCGCCGATGATGATAGTTCGCTATCCGGACACCCCCTAGTCCGAACTCCTCAAGAGTCTCCCCGAACCGGGCTTCAGCGACGACGAGTCCGGCGCGTATATTTTCTTCGGCGTTGCAAGGCGGGTTCTCCTTCAAACTTCATGTTTCCGTTGAATAGTGTCCGGCGTCCTTATAAATGCTGCGCTCCTTGGCTTCTACGCCCAATAATGGCCTTCTTCCACGTGTCGTACGAATGTGAAAGGCTGGGGTATTTTCACATTTTACCCCCTAGCCGTGCGAACGAGCCGCCTATAACAGAGGCGAGGATCTAGATTCAGCTCACACCATCCTCCATCCGCAAGTTCTCATCGAAGCGCCTCTGATAAAAATCCATTCCATCATGGATAGCCGACGCGGCTCCTCCTCTCGCGCTCCCAGCCCTAAGCCAGGAGATTGGGGGAGATGCTCAGTTCCACACAGCGAGCTAGTCGCACTCCAAACCGAGGGATATCTTCCCCCAGCTTTCATGGTTCCGGTTCGAGCCGGACTATCCACCTACAAGGGTGGAAAGCAGGCGGAGAGCGTCCCCAACCCTTCCAAAGGGGAGCGGGTATGCTTTGTCCCCTATCTAATAAGGGGACTCAGATTTCCCATACATCCGTTTCTCCGGGGGCTCCTAGAGTTCTACGGACTCCAGCTTCACCACCTCACGCCCGCCTCCATTTTGCACATCGCGGGCTTCGTAGCTCTTTGCGAGCTGTTCTTGGGCATCGAGCCCCATTTTGCGACGTGGAAGAGATTGTTTTGTCTCGTACCTCGTTCTCATGAGGGGTCGATATATCAAGTGGGCGGAGCCGAAATATGGCGCATCGCCGGGACCGGATATCTATCCGGCACCCCGAAGAAGGCGTCCGAAGACTGGCCTTCGGAATGGTTCTACATGGAGGACGCCCCTCTGCCGGATCCAGTTCGGATCGGCCTCCCGGAGTTCAACAATGCTCCCTTGAAGAAATGCCTGAGTTGGCGCCCGCGGAGCCCTCAACGGGAAGATGATAGGAGCGTCCATTATCTGATGGGCCGGATTAGGTTACTGGCCCACTCCGGATTGACCATGATTGGAGTCATGGCCACGTGCATTATGCGAGGGTGCAGTCACTCCAATATAGGGGCCACCCTATGTGGGATTTCAATGGGGAAGATGACGCCACCCGTCATGGCCGCAAAGGGTTGTGCTCGGCAGCCGATCCGCAAAGATCCTGTCCGGCTTGTACAAGGGAGAGGAGGAGGACTTCCTCCGCAAGAATCCGTTGGATGGATTTTCTATGAATAACCGTCGGAGCTGGGTAAGCGGATGTTCATCTACCCGATCCATACTTTTAAAGTCAAGTGTCTTACTCTGTGATTTCGATGCAGGAGCTGCGCCGGGACGTGGAGGGCATACAAAGCCTAACTCCACAGCCCGAGGATCCGGAACGATCCCTTGATCCGACCTCCGAAGAGGATCCGGACATAAAGGTGGAGCTGATTGACGGGGTGTTCCATCAACGTAGCATAGACAATGCCCTAGTCGCCATTACGGCTGACTACCCCGGTTTGTTTCTGGCCTCCCAGGTGACTACGACCGAGGTCTTGACACCAACATTTGATCCGCGCTCAATTCTGACCATCCCATATTGATGGTGCATCGCAGGCGGTGCCTTTAAGGTGGGAAGCCGAACCCGCGGCGGCCGACCAACAAGGGTCAGTCTGGCCCAGCAGGCGGAAGAGGAGCGCGACGCGAACCGAAACATCGCTGAAACGGTACGGAGCACCGCTGTTTTTAAGGGAAGGATCCCTAGGAGGTATATTAATGCTCATAACTTTTCCAGAAAGAGCGCTCGCCGGACAGTGTCCGGAGAGGTTGCCAATCAAGCTTCCGCCATCCATGCTCCAACGCATGGTCCGGGAGGGGAGGCGAATACAAGGCATGAGCCGGACGCTCCTCCGACGGAGGATGCCGACAGGCTGTCCGCCACCCGGTCTGAGGTGGAGAGCGCCATGAATCACAGGCATCGCCGGACAGTTCTTCGTGACGCGTGTTTCTCCCCGGAGGCATTAAATGCCTTTGATGCGGGAAACGCGCACCTCCGTGCCGCTCAAGATGGGTTAACCAGAGCCACGGAGCAGTATGTGAAAGACATACGGGTAAGTAATTTTAATAGTTATATATGCCAAGAGCCCCGAGACTTAAAATAGTTGAAATAACTGATTTAAGGATCAATTATGATGCAGGATCTTACGGAGAAGAATACCCATCTGTCCCGGGAGCTCCGAGAGTGCAAGGCCCAACTTGAGGTCAAGATCAAGCCGCCACAGGGGAGCCACAGAGACCCCCACCGGTAAGACGATTTTGAAAAGATAATTATTTAACAAAGTGCGGCGTGAATCGACAATAATATTGCAGAGGGCGCCGGACTAGATCCGGACAAGCAACAGCCATCTGCGTCCGCTAAAGGCCGGCGAGAGGGTGCTTATGAAGGTGCAGCAGGAGAGAAACAAGCTCCAAGATGCCCACACCCAGCAAGGAGAAGAGCTGAAAGGTGTTCGGGACCAGCTGTCTGGCTCCGTGAAGGAGAATCAGCGGCTTCGTCGCGGCATTTATAGTAAGTGCTTGAACAAATTCCTTTGAAAATAAGAATTCGGCGAGGAAGTCGATTGACAGAAATATGTCTTTAGGTGTGCTCACAGGTCGCCTCATGGAGGAAATGCCTGAGTCAACGGGTGACCAACTTCCCGAAGCTGGTGCAATTGTTTCGGACGTGTTCGGCAAAGCGATGAGTGGCGCTGCTCATGCTTTATGGCCATCCGCCTCCCTACCCGAGGGCCTTGGTGAGCTTGCTGAGAAGCTTCAGGAGCACGGCGACGCCTCCGCTTGTGGAAGATATCGGCTGCCGTCAAAGGCGCCAGGAAGGCCTGGGCCATGGTGAAGACACGTTACCCGAAGTCTGACCCAAACCACATGGCCGAGGTCGGACCTGCGGGGCCTGATGGGAAGGAGATCCCTGTGAGCTTGATGTACGGCCAAGTAGAACTGGCCACGAAATATTCCCAACAGGACTGTAAATTAGACAGCCTGTTAGATGGGATTGAGGAGGAGTACAATCAGTCGGTTTGACGATGTAATTTGAAATGACATGTAAAATGCCTTCTAGCCGGATTGTAGATCGTTTGTCTTTGCGGACTGCTTTCGCTTCAACCTCGGGACCCAACAGTCCGGAGTGTGTCCGAATACCCTTATGGTTATAAAAGAACCGGGGCATGCATGGAGACAAGGCGTCGGGGTCATAATTGCTTTATCGCATAAGTGCCCAAATAGTTATGTTATATTACATGGTTAGTAAGAAACATCTTCCGGGGAGAATAGTTCCGTTAAGGGTTCCTTTCCACTGGGGCATGCCCTAAAGTGCAATGCCGACTCGAAAATAGCGTAAAAGCATCCGGGGCAGATAAATAAGTAAGTAATAAATCATCTTTCAAGTCACCGACCGAATATTCTCTTAAGAACGCTAGCTTTCGGCTTCACCCAGTCTGAGGTACACATCCGGCCGACCCGGCAGTAGCAATCACAGAGGTGCTCTCTTTACCTCCTAGCCGAACAATCGGGAACGTAGGGGTAAGCACAGGAGCCAGGCAACCCAGCTTGGCCAAAACTTAAGTCATACCGATGCATACAATGGTGAATAAAAGGTACATGCGGAAGTATGACACATGTATTGGGCATGAAGCCCAGATGAATAAGCTTCTGTTAAAGAAGCCCCTGTATAATGAGTGCCAGAGCACATCAAGTGTAAAGCGAACAAAGCTAAATCAGCCTATAAAAGGTATTGAAAAAAGAAAGTGGGAAGAAGGAGGGGGACAAGAGACGGTAAAAAATATAAAAAGGGTGGACGGGGGAGTGAGGCAAACCCGAAGTCCGGCGTTAGGCGTAGAATCTTCGGAGACGGGCTGTGTTCCATGGGTTCGGCTCGAGTCGGTTGTCAGATGCGTTACGTAGACGGTATGCTCCGCCGGTCAGGACTTGGTCGATGATGAAGGGACCTTCTCACTTGGGATTAAGTTTGTCCTTTTTCTTGTCCGGTAGGTGTAGAACAAGTTCGCCAACATTGTAAGTTTTGGCCCGTACTTCTCTGCTTTGATATCTTCGAGCCTGCTGATGATAAAATGCGGAACGAGCCTTTGCCACATCCCGCTCCTCCTCTAAGGCGTCCAAACTGTCCTGCCGATCCAACTCGGCTTCTCTTTCTTCATACATGCGCACATGAGGTGAGTCATGAATTATATCGCAGGGTAGAACTGCCTCTGCGCCGTATACCATAAAAAATGGTGTGAATCCAATAGTTCGGTTTGGCGTGGTCCGCAGCCCCCAGAGTATGGAGTCAAGCTCCTCTACCCAGTGTGTGTTAGATTCCTTGAGGGACCGCACTAGTCTGGGTTTGATGCCGCTCATGATTAGACCATTTGCTCGCTCGACTTGACCGTTAGTTTGGGGGTGATAGATTGAAGCGTAATCGAGCTTGATGCACATGTTTTTGCACCAGAGTTTAACCTCATCGGCCGTGAAGTTCGTGCCGTTATCAGTGATGATGCTGTGGGGGACGCCAAAACGGTGTACTACCCCGGATATGAAGTCTATCACTGGTCCGGATTCTCGCTGCTTAACCGGCTTGGCCTCAATCCATTTGGTGAATTTGTCCACCATGACCAATAGGTATTTGTGCTTGTGGGTTCCCCCTTTAAGGGGTCCAACCATGTCAAGCCCCCAGACGGCGAACGGCCAGGTAATGGGTATAGTTTTGAGGGCGGTGGGTGGCATGTGGCTCTGATTAGCAAAGAGCCGGGCAACCGACGATCGTTGGACTAAGTCTCGAGCATCTGCCGGGCTGTCGGCCAATAAAATCCTGTACGGAAGGCCTTGCCTACACGGGCCCGGCTGCAGCGTGGTGCTCACGAGTCCGCGTGAATTTCAGCCAGGAGATTTCGCCCTTCCTCTTCGGAGATACACCTTTGAAGGACTCCGGTTGTGCTTTTCTTATAAAGTTCTCCCTCATGGACCTTGTAGGCTTTAGATCGCCGAACTATGCAGCGGGCCTCATTTTGGTCTTTCGGAAGTTCCTGCCGCATTAAGTAGGCTAGGATGGTTCGGTCCACGGGGCAATTACTGCCATTATTTCGTGAGTTGAAGGTGTTATTTCATTGGCTGAGCCGCCGATTGTGTCAGAATGGTCTGAGTTAGGTGATGCAATTGCTCCGGATTGTTATTTCCGGACTCCTCTTCCCATAATACGGATGGCTTAAAGAGCTGTTCCAGAAGATGTTCGGAGGGACGGCGTCTCGTTTCAAGGCCGATGCGTGCTAACACGTCTGCGGCCTGGTTATTATCCCGGCTACATGGTGGAATTCGAGTCCTTCAACCGAATCGACATTTTTAAGACGGCGTTGCGGTAAGCTGCCATTTTTGGATCTTTAAGGCCAAAGTCTCCATTTACTTGGGATATTGCGAGGTTTGAATCCTCACACCTCTAGGCGTTGAATGCCCATGGAGATTGCCATCCGGAGGCCATGTAGAAGGGCCTCAGATTCGCCGCGTTGTTGGAGTCCATGTACATTATTTGAAGTATGTATTGGATTGTGTCTCTAGTTGGGGACGTCAGGACGACACCAGCCCCCAAGCCAGCCAACATTTTGGATCCGTCGAAATGCATGATCTAGTTGGAGTACGCCGTGCATTTTTAGGGAGTTCGGCCGTCCATTCGCACGAAGTCAGCCGTAACTCCGCGATTTTATAGCTCGCCGTGGTTTGTAGGTTATGTCAAATGGTAAGAGCTCGATAGCCCATTTTGCAATCCTGCCCGCTAAGGCCGCGATTGTTTATAATATCGTTGAGAGGTACTTCGGAGGCCACCATTATTGAACACTCTTGAAAGTAGTGTCGCAGCTTCCGGGATGCCATGAACACCGAATACGCTATCTTTTGATAATGTGGGTACCGGGATTTGCATGGAGTTAGAACAGTGGATACGTAGTACACTTGTTTTTGAAGAGGGAATCTGTGCCCTTCTGTTTCTCATTCAACGACGAGTACCGCGCTGACAACTTGATGTGTTGCTGCGATATATAATAACATAGGTTCGCCCAGGTTGGGCGCGGCCAGAACCGGATGTGTTGCCAGTATGGCCTTTATTTTTTCGAGTCCGGCTATGGCAGCATCCGTCCATTCAAAGTGTTCGGTGCGCCGGAGGAGGCGGTAGAGGGGCAGAGCCTTTTCTACCAAATGGGAGATGAAGCGACTTAAGACCGCTACGCATCCGGTTAGTTTTTATATCTGCTTGAGGTCTTTTGGAATATCCAATTGTGATAGAGCTCAGATTTTGGCCGGGTTTGCTTCAATTCCTCTACTGGATACGATGAAGCCCAAGAGCTTTCCGGCTGGTACGCCGAAGACGCATTTTTCCGGATTGAGCTTAATGTCATATGCTCAGAGGTTGTCGAATGTCACCCTCAAGTCTTCTACTAGAGTTCCGACGTGTTTGGTCTTGACGACCACATCGCTTCACGTATGCCTCTACTGCTTTTGCCTATCCGGGTAGCCGGACATGTTTGAATCATGCTAC
Source organism: Aegilops bicornis (assembly GCA_021605145.1). NCBI lineage: Eukaryota > Viridiplantae > Streptophyta > Magnoliopsida > Poales > Poaceae > Aegilops > Aegilops bicornis. Next base: position 103,671,163 of record CM038675.1, on the reverse strand, counting down.
CGATATGTTGCGCCGGCGCTTTTGAGTCCGAAGGGCATTGTGTTGAAGCAGAATGGCCCATATGGAGTAATGAATGCCGCTATGGCTCGATCTTTTTCCGCCATCTTGATTTGATGGTATCCGGAGTATGCGCCGAGGAAGCTAAATGAATCGTGTTCTGCGGTAGCATCGATGATCCGGTCGATGCGAGGGAGGGAAAGGGTCCTTTGGACAGGCCTTGTTAAGGTCTTTAAAATCGACGCAGAGGCGCCAGGATTTGTCCTTTTTTGGTACCATTACTAGATTGGCTAGCCAGTCCGGATGTTTTATATCTCTGATGAATCTGGCTTCTAAGAGTTTGGCTAGCTCCTCTCCCATTGCCTGTCTTTTGGGGATCGGAAAATCACCGGAGAGCTTGTTTGACTGGCTTGAATCCTTTTAGGATATTTAGGCTGTGCTCTGCCAGCCTGCGTGGGATTCCTGGCATGTCTGAAGGGTGCCCGGCAAAAATGTCCCAATTTTCCCGAAGGAATTCTCAGAAAGCGGCTTCGACATCAGGACTTAATTGTGCCCCAATGGAGGCCGTCTTTGTGGGGTCCGTTGGATGGACCTGAAATTTGACTATTTCTGGCTCTGGTTTAAAAGAGGTGGACTTGGACCTCTTATCGAGTATCACATCATCCCTATCCACCGTGGGAGCGCAGCGTAGTTAGTTCCTCCGCCGCTAGGGCTTTGGACAATGCCTCTAGGGCCAAGGCGGCTGTCTTATTTTCAGCGCTGAGTGTCAGATCCGGATCATCAAGCGAGAGTGATTATCCCATTGGGTCCGGGCATTTTGAGCTTCATGTACCCGTAGTGGGGTATAGCTTGGAAGATTGTGAATGCCTCTCGCCCTAACAAAGCGTGATATCCGCTGCAGAATGGGGCCACATGGAACGTGACCTCCTCGGACCTGTAATTGTCCGGTGAGCCGAACACTACATCTAGTGTGATTTTTCCTGTGCAGCATACTTCTCGACTAGGGATTATCCCTCTGAAGGTTGTGCTGCTTCGCTCAATGCGGCTCCAGTCAATTTCCATTTTTTGAAGGGTTTCCTCATAGATGAGGTTTAATCCGCTGCCCCCATCCATGAGTACCTTAGTAAGACGGAAACCGCCCACTATCGGACCGAGGACCAATGCGGCCGGTGCTCTAGCTGTTCGGAATTTAGGTTCGTCATTGGCGTTGAAGGTGATAGCCGTGTCGCCCATGGATTTGTTGTTGCTACTTGGTAGACTTCGCGAGGCTGCGGATTGTTCGCTTCGCATGTTATTTGATGCGAAAGTATCAAGACCGTTAATACCGCATCGGTATCGCTGGGTTGGTTGCCTGGGCTAAAAGGCCCACGCCACTTTTGGCCACTCGCCGTAGTATCCAACACGCCAAGGCTGTGTGTTGGAGTGGCGCCCGTCATCGGTGGGATTTTGCAGGTCCGTTGAGCCATCCCTCCAAGATGGGTTCCGCACTTTAGGGGTTTTTGCTTTTGGTTTTTAACCCGTGTGCTTGAGTATGAAGCATCCTTTTATTTCGGACTGGTTTGTATTCGTATGGATTGTCCCAAAACCTAGTTTCCGCTTTTCCGTGCACTCTCCATCGCTAAAGATTTTTGTACGATGGTCGCTAGGTCGGTGAGGCGTGAAACTTCGCGACGATCGATGGCGCTTATGATTCCCTTGTCCGTGCAATTGTTGCGTAAGATTGAAATCGCGCTTTCTTCACGGGCAGTCCTTTATCCTGATCATAACCAGGAGGAATCTCGCCCATTAATGATGTACTGTATCATCGCTCTCTTGCCGACTATGAGATAGAACGCTTATGTTTGGGTGGGCGGGTGGAATTAAGTTTGGAACCCCGCCCGGTCTGAGGCTCAAAGGCCAAGAAGCTTCCGGATTCGGAAGTTTGGTTTGCTGAGCGTTTTCCAACAAATCTAGTCCGATGCCTGACTCTAGGTTCAGTATTTGATTAGCGTACGTCCCTCCGCGGGAATCCGGCATGGAGGGATCCGGAATCCGGACATAGTTGGATTTTAACATAGAAGAAGAGTCGCCGCATTGTTCCTCTTCCACGACAACGCTAGGGTAACCTGGGAGAGTTAGTTTCTCTCGGATCGGTTTTAAGCCCAATCTGATCGTAGTCGGTAGCGACTCCTGTATGCGATGGCGCGATCCAAGAGCTCGCTTACGGAGGAGAGCTCGATCGATCTAGCTGCTCGCGAATTCGAGCTGACTTGAAGATCGCTTTTAATGACTTGAGAGGTCATTGTCGGGCGGTGGCCGAACAAAGCGGTCATGAGAAAACCGCCTAGCCGGATAGTTCGCCGGGCGTGCCAAAGCTCCGCTGATTTACGGGCGCCTGCCTTTAAAGACGGAAAAGGAATCCTTCCCGATGGTGACGGCACAGAGGAACTCTCAATGAAAGCACCAATGTCGGTGTCAAACCGGCGGATCTCGGTAGAGGGTCCCGAACTCAAGCGCCTTAGACAGATGGTAACAGGAGACAAGGGACACGATGTTTTACCCAGGTTCGGGCCCTCTTGATGGAGGTAAAACCCTACGTCCCTGCTTGATTAATATTGATGATGTGTGTTACAAGAGTGGATCGACCACGAGATCAAAGAGGCTAAACCCTAGAAGCTAGCCTATGGTATGATTGTTGTTCGTCCTATGGACTACAACCGTCCGGTTTATATAGGCACCGGAGAGGGCTAGGGTTACACAAAGTCGGTTACAAAGGTAGGAGATCTACATATCCAGACGCCTAGCTTGCCTTCCACGCCAAGGAAAGTCCCATCCGGACACGGGACGAAGTCTTCAATCTTCTATCTTCATAGTCTTGGAGTCCGGTCGATGATGATAGTTCGGCTGTCCGGACACCCCCTAGTCCGGAACTCCCTCACCGGTGCCAGACGAAAAAAAGGTGAAATGACAAAATCATAGGCATGATACTCGTCATTCATAGATAAAAGGTGGCAGTCCCCGAGTGCTCCTCGGGGGGGCCCATTATCTCATACTTAGTACAAAAGGTAGCGTGATACATACTGCATTTTAACTGTAAAATCTTCGGAGGAGGTTGGCGTTCCATGGTCGTTCCGACTCCTTTCCGGAATCATCTCTCTTTCATGCCTTTGGCTTCTGTGCGTCGATTCGGTAGTAGGAGTCGTTTCCCAATGCTCTGATGACGATGAAGGGACCTTCCCAAGAGGCCGAGAGCTTGTGCTGGCCGGCTGTTCGCTGGATCAGCCGGAGCACAAGGTCGCCCTCTTGAAAGGATCTTGGCTTGACCTTCCGGCTATGGTAGCGGCGCAAACCCTGCTGGTAGATGGCAGACCGGCTGAGGGCTAACAGCCGGCTTTCTTCCAGGAGGTCGACGCCGTCTTCTCGTGCGTCTTTGGCTTTTGCTTCCGTGTACATGGTCACCCGAGGCGAATCGATCTCGATGTCGGTTGGGATGACAGCCTCGGCGCCGTATACAAGGAAGAAAGGGGTGAAGCCGGTTGACTTGTTTGGGGTAGTGCGCAGACTCCAGAGGACGGTCGGTAGCTCGTCGAGCCAACAGCCGGCCGAGCGCTCCAGTGGCACGACCAGCCGGGGCTTGATGCCGGAAAGGATGAGGCCATTGGCTCGCTCAACTTGGTCATTTGACTGCGGGTGGGCAACGGACGCTAGGTCCGCCGGATGCCTCAAGCGTCAGTAAACATGCCAATGCTCCTTTGGCGAAATTCGTGCCGTTGTCGGTGATGATGTTGTGTGGCACGCCGTACCGAGTTGTGATGTCTGCGATGAATGTCACGGCAGTCGGCCCATTCAGCTTCTTAATCGTCTTTGCTTCGATCCACTTGGTGAATTTATCCACAGCGACAAGCAAGTGTGTCATGCCGCCGCTACTGCCTTGAATGGGCCCACCATGTCCAATCCCCAGACGGCAAAGGGCTAGGTGAGGGGAATGGTCTTGAGTTCTGAAGCCGGCAGGTGTTGCTTGGAGCTGAAGACTTGGCAGCCTTTGCAATGCTTGACTAACTCCTTGGCGTCGTCCAAGGCAGTCAGCCAAAAGAATCCATGGCGGAAGGCTTTTGCAACGAGGGATCTTGAGGCTGCGTGGTGGCCGCATTCGCCTTGGTGAATGTCCTTGAGGATTGCTATGCCCTTCTCCGGTTCGACGCAGTGCTGGAAGACTCCAGTGACACTGCGCCTGACGAGCTCTCTGTTGGCAATTGTATATGCGCCGGCTCGGCGTTGGACTTGTCTTGCCGCGATCTCGTCAGCCGGCAGCTCTCTGTTTATCAGGAAGTTGAGGATGGGCTGAGCCCATGATGGAGCTGTGACTTCTTCTATAGCCAACACGGCCATCGCAACCGTGGTGGGTGGGCTGGGTGGTGAAGAGCTGAGCTGGCCACCGCCGTGGCGTTGAACCAGTCTCGGCCGACTACCATAGTCCCCGGCCGGGTTCTCAAGTCCCCGGTCGGGTGCGACTATGGTAGTCCCCGAGCCGCTTATCGAAGTCCCCGGCCGCTTGGCTCCCCAAGCCGGATCCGGCTGCGTCGGGGTTAGGCGGCACGAAGATGGAGTCGGATTCTGGAGACGGCTTGATAGACGGCTTGAGGAGGTGTTTGAGAGAGACGCCGGTTGGTATAGCTTGTCGGGTTGAGCCTATCTGCGCCAGGGCATCTGCTTGTTCGTTGTCGGCCCGTGGCACGTGGAGGAACTCGCATCCTTTGAAGTACCCGCTGATTTGCTGAACGAGGAAGCGGTAGCTCGCCATGTTTGCGTCCTTGGCGCCCCAAATGCCGCCGGATGATCGCTGGACCACCAAATCCGAAGTCGCCATAGCACAGATCCGGCGGATGCCGAGCTCTTTGGCTAGCCGGAGTCCGTATGAGCGCCAGACTCGCCACGTTGTTGGAGGCGGCAAAGTGAATCTGCAACGGTATCTAAGTTTGTCGCCTTTGAAGAGGTGAGGACGATGCCGCTCCCAAGCCGGTGCGCATCTTGGACCCGTCAAAGTGCATCTGCCAATGAGTGGAGTCGAGCTGGCGGTACGGGTCTCGCCTGCCGACGAGGAAGTCGGCCAATGCTTGCGACTTGATGGTGGTGCGAGGCTGGTAGAAGATCGTGTAGGGGGCAGCTCAATGGCCCATTTTGCCACCCGACCGACGCTGGCCCCGGCTGCCTATGATCTCGGCGAAAGGGCGGTGCATACGACCGTGATGGAGTGCTCTTGAAAGTAGGGCTTCAGCTTCTTGGCGGCGGCACACGCCAGTAGCACATCTTCCGTAGTGCGGTGTAGTTCGCTGAGGCGGATAGTACTTCGCTTAAGTAGTAGACCGGCCTCGACCGGCAGAGCTCGGCCTTCTTCCGGGTGTTGGACCACGATGACGGTGCGACCACCCGCTGGTGGTGGCGGCGATATAAAGGAGCATGGGCTCTTTCTCGGTCGGCGCCCGCCAAGACAAAGGAAGCGTGGCAAGCATCTTCTTCAGCTCGTGAGAGGCTTGGTCGGCTTGGTCGTTCCACTCAAAGTGAGTGCTTTTCTTCATGAGTCGGTAGAGGGGGAGTGCCTTTTCTCCCAGCCGGCTGATGAAGCGGTTCAGGGAGGCCAGGCACCCGGTAAACTTCTGGACGTCACGCAGCTTGGTGGGAATCTCCATTCTCTCAATGGCCTTGATCTTCACTGGGTTGCATTCAATGCCGCGTTCAGAGACCAGGAAGCCTAGGAGCTGGCCGGCTGGCACTGTGAACACGCATTTCTCGGGGTTGAGCTTGATCTGAAACCGGTGCAGGTTCTCAAAGGTTTCCTTGAGATCTTCTAGCAAGGTGTTGCGCCTCTCCGTCTTCACCACGATATCGTCTACATAGACGTATGCTTCGCCGAGTTGCTTGAGGAGGCATTTCGCATGCAACGCCGAAGGTGGCACCGGGCGCTTCTCAAGCCGAATGTCATTGTCGCAGCGTAAAGTCTCGAATGGTGTGATGAAGGCGGTCTTCAGGCGGTCGGCCGGGTCCAACTTTATCTGGTGGTAGCCTGAGTAGGCATCCAAGAAACTCAACAGCTCGCATCCGGCTGTGGAGTCTATTACTTGATCAATCATGGGTAAGGCAAAGGGATCTTTGGGGCAGGCTTTGTTGAGGCTTGTGTAATCTATACACATGCGCCATTTGTTATTCTTCTTCAGCACGAGGACCGGGTTGGCGAGCCACTCCGAGAAGAAAACCTCCATGATGAAGCCGGCTACCAAGAGCCGGGCTATCTCTTCTCCCACGATCCTTCTCTTCTCTTCTGACAGTCGGCGGAGGGGCTACTTGACTGGCTTGGCGTCTGCTCGGACATGTAGCTTGTGCTCGGCGAAATCCTTCGGAACACCCGCCATGTCCTTGGGGGACCATGCGAAGATGTCCCGATTCTCACGGAGGAAATCGACGAGCTCGCCTTCCTATTTACTGTCCAGGTTTGCCCCGATGATGACAAACCTTTCTGGGTGGTCTGGGTCCACTGGTATCTTCTTTGTTTCCTTGGCCGGCTGGAAGGAACCTTGGGCATCACACTCTTTGGGGTCGGGGGACAGGGCAGGCTGCTTGCCGGCCATGGCCATGACTTGGTGCAACATCTCCTTCTCTTCGGCGACCATTTAGGGACCGCCAGCCGGTCATTGGCTGCAGCACTCGGAGGACTTCTCAGAGTCGCCGGCTATGGTGATGATGCCCTTGGTGCTCGGCATCTTCATCTTGAGGTAGGCATAGTGGGGTACAGCCATAAACTTGGCCAGAGCAGGCCGGCCGAGCAGCGCATGGTATGAAGTGATCCTTGTCTCCGAAGAGAACATCTATCTTGATCTTGCCGTTGGGTGAACAGGACAGGCCGGGTACGATGCCATGGAACATGGTCCGGCTGGGCATGAGGTGTTTGGCCTTGATGTTCAACTTCTCCATGGTATCCCGCACAGATGTTGATGCTGCTCCCGCCGCCTATCAAGACGCTGGAGAATCGGGCAAGCAAGCCCGTCTGCTAGGGTCGCTTCAAAACCAAGGCATAGGAGCCCGGGAAGGCATCACCTCTGGCTGGCCGGCCCGGCTCCACCGATAGGCCTCTCGACCAAAGGCATGAATTCGGGGTTGTTGGAAGCAACTGCATTGACTTCTTGGTGCTGTCGGCGCCGGCTGCGCCGGTCTTCGGGCTGGCTCGTGAAGACGACGTAGGCGGCGTGCTCGTTGGGGAACTGGTCTTGGATGGTCCCGACTGCTGGTTGAGCGGCCGGCTGTTGGGGAGCCGGAGGTGGCTGTCCAGCAGGTGGAGGCGGCACCAGCCCTTCGCCGTTGGTGATTTGGGTGAGCCAGTGGCACTTCTGGGTTGTATGGTTGGACGGCTTCGCGCCACTGTGGAACTTGCATGGGCCGTCAAGAGCTTGCTCGTAGGATAAAGCCGGCTGCCAAGCCGGCCTGCCGCCCTTCGGCTTCTGGCGCTGGGCCGCCTTCGTGTTGCTCGTCTTGACGGTGGCCACCGCCGATCAAGCGGAGGCGGCATTGGGCCTTTGTGCTTGTTGTCGTGCTGGTACGGACGTCGGCTAGAGTCGCCAGCCGGCGTTTTGGGAGCCAGGTTGAGTACCTTCCCGGCGGCGTCTACCCAGAGCTCGGTCTTCATTGACGAGTCGGCGGTGGCGTACTTGTCGGCGATGACAAGTAATTCATCGAGGGTAGCCGGCTCGTCGCAGAGGAGCTTGTGCTTGAGGAGGGCGCCTTCTCGGCACCCGGCGGTGAAGTACTCTATCGCTTGAACCTCGTGCACCCCCTCGCAGGAGTTGCGGAGCTCGGCCCAACGCGTGAGGTAGTCGCAAGTCGACTCAGTGGGTCCTTGCACGCACAAGGAAAGTTGCCTGGGCTTAGGAGCCCGCTTGTAGGTGCTGGTGAAGTTGCGGATGAAGGCTTCGGTGAAGTCCAGCAGACTGTTGATGCTGTACGGCTTGAGGCTGTTGAGCCAGGTTCGCGCCGTGCCCTGAATCATGAGGGGCACATATTTCACGGCAACGCGCCTGTTGCCGTTCGCTATGCTGACTGCGGTCGAGTAGTCGATCAGCCAATCCTCTGTCTTCACGGAGCCGTTATACTTGGGCGTATCTCTTGGGAGCGAGAACCCTTTGGAGAAGGGCTCGTCGCGGATGCGGGGTTCGAAGCAAGGCGGCCCGACATCGTCTTCTTCTTCCAACGCCAGGGATCGCGCCAGGCGGTCGATCCGGTGGCGGGCGTTGCCACCGATTTTCGCGCGGCCTAGTCGGCCGCTGAGAGTCGGGTGTGTGACAGGCGGCGGGGTGGTATATCTTCCCCGCGAGGTGGAGGAGGGGGCGGGTTGCCTCGCCGTTCCATGGCTCAAGGGCGGCCTTCCGCGTCGCGCTCGATGGAGATCCGGGTCCGGCTGCAGCTGGCAGCTGGCTCCTTTTCTTGCCGTGCGCGGGCATTGCCCGCAGTCGGCGTGCGTGACGTTGCACCGTGCTCTCGGCGTGGGGGATGGCTTTCGGCGCGGGTGTTGTCTTCTTGCCGCTCTGCGGCCGCGCCGATCAGTTGCTGAATGCGTCTTGCCATGTAGGGAAGCTCGTCGGGCCCTAGCCCGTTCAGCTCTTCTACGGTCGCCTGGGCGGCGCGCAGGTTCTCGAGGGGCGTGGCATAGACGGTGCGGTCCACGCCCAGCATGTCAGCGATGGCTGCGCCGCGTTTCTTGACAATGCCGAGTCGGCTCGGCCCTTCGGGAGGCGGCGTGCCGAAGGCGGCACGGTCGACTTCGCGCTGGTGGGCCTCGGCGAGGCGCCTCGTGGAGGTTATCCTCCGGCCCTCCGCGTGGAGGGTGAGGCGGCGTGCTTCCAAGATTTCGGTGTCGGCGTCGGCCGGAGAGGGGCGGACAGGTCGTGGCGGCGCTACCGGGCGGGCGTCGTGTGCGTTCTCGCCCGAGGGGCCGCCGTGACTGATGACCAGCACCTCGGTGATGGCGCTGCTGCAGCTGTCGGCTTGGGGAAGCGGGTCGTCAAAGATGACGACGTTGGTGGGGAAGGCGTCGAGCGATGCCGTGTCGGAGTCGACAAGCATCGGGTCGGTGGAGCCAACCAACTCCAAGTCCACAGCGGGCTCGCTGGAGACGTGGAGCTGATCAAGGAGGCTGACGAGGTGGCTTTCGAGGCAGCCGGTGCCCGCATCGGATGCGGGCTCGTCGGAGATGCGAGTCTCGCCAAGAAGGTCGGCGAGGCAGCTCGCCGCATAGCGTCGATGACGCCTTGCAGCCTTGTCGGGCAAGCGCCATCGGCGTGCCGGGCTGGCTACGCCTGGGGAGGAAGAGGGTTCCCGTCCAGAACAGGTCTCCGGACGACGGTGCACCTGGCCCCACGGTGGGCGCCAAATGTCGGGTGGTAGGTGCGACATATTCCAATGGGTGGCTAATCATAGTGGGAGCCAATAAGACGTCGCCGGTGCCTGGAAACGGGATGAGGCGAAGACATGCACGCCGGCGAATCTTACCCATCTTCGGGGCTCTCCGTGGAGATAACACCCGTACTGCTGCTCTGCGGGGTCTCCGCATGGTCACTAGATGAACAAGTTGCTACAAGATGCTCCTTGAGCTGTTCGGTGAGAGGAAGAAGAAGGGCACGGCTAGCTCTCCTCTTCCCTCTACGTAGTGGCTAAAACTATCAGAGTCCAACCATTTGCATGGGTGCCCTGGGGGGTTTATATAGGCCTACCCCCTAGGGGTACAATGGTAATCCGGCTAGGTGTGGGCTCTAGCCGTCAGTGTCTTCGAAGCCGGCTTCTCCGCCGGCCGCTGGGGCCCGCCGACTTGGTGGGTCCCGCCGGCTGCCGACTTCCTGGTCGACAAGCTGGCCCCACCATTGAGGGCCTTGTCGGGGACTGGTTACTGTTGCCTCAATCCTGATGACGAGGGCTTTGTCGGGGTAAGCATGGCTACAGTGCCGCCGCCTTGGCGGCGATCACTATAGCCCCACGTCGTCTTGCCTCCTTAATGAGGCGCTTCCTTCAAGGGAGGGAACAAGCCGGCTATGGGGAGTCGGCCATATCTCAGGCCGACTAGGGGAGGCCGAGCCGCCTTCGGGCATCTCTCTGACCGGAGGGACCCGCCGCCTGCGGGTAGTACAAACAGCCTGTCGTGGGTGACGTCACAGTCAACATGGCAACAATGCCGCGCCGGACGGGTGATGGCTGCCCCGTACGGCGCACTGTAGCCACACGCGCTCCGGGATGCGGGGGCGGCAGGCTTCACTGTAGCCACGCCCCGTCTCATCGCCGTTATGTGGGTGCAGATTTTGAGGGTGCGGTCTTGGCCGCCTGCGTGGTGGCCGGCTCCTTGGAGTCGGCCTTCGTGGCCGGGTCACAGAAGTCGGGTTCTCCGTAGCCGGCTCCTTGGAAGCCGGCCCTCTCGTGGCTTTCTTCTATGGATCTTGGGGCCAGGCCGCCTCCTGACAGCCTGCCTAAATGATAGCCGGCCGGGGGAAGGCGGCCCAGTGTCTTGGATGTTGGATGACTTGATTGGCTTGTTTGGCTTGTAATTTTTTCAGAAGCCCCAGGGGGAACCGGCTAGGCTACCCGTGGTCATTTACTCCGACACCGGTACACCGCCGGAGGCATTCTTATAGAGTCATACCTTGTTCTAGTTTCGAGTTGTAATCCTTATGTTGTAATCAATAGAAGTGTGATGATCATCATTATTAGAGCATTGCCCAAAAAAAGAGAAAGGCAAAAAAAGGCCCAAAAAAAGGGATAAATAAATAAATAAAAAGGGCAATGCTACTATCTCTTTTTCCACACTTGTGCTCCAAAGTAGCACCTTGTTCTTCATGTAGTGAGTCTCATATATTGTGCTTCAAAGTAGCACCTTGTTCTTCATGTAGTGAGTCTCATATATTGTGCTTCAAAGTAGCACCATGTTTTTCATATAGTGAGTCTCATAAGTTGTCTTTCATACTAGTGGGAATTTTTCATTATAGAACTTGGCTTGTATATTCCTACGATGGGCTTCCTCAAATGCCCTAGGTCTTCATTAGCAAGCAAGTTGGATGCACACCGACTAGTTTTCTTTTGTTGAGCATTCATAGCTCTAGTGCATCCGTTGCATGGCAATCCCTACTCCTCATGTTGACATCAATTGATGGGCATCTCCATAGCCCGTTGATTAGCCTCATCAATGTGAGACTTTCTCCTTTTTGTCTTCTCCACACAATCCCCATCATCATATTCTATTCCACCCATAGTGCTATATCCATGGCTCACGCCATGTATTGCGTGAAGGTTGAAAAAGTTTGAGATTATTTAAGTATGAAACAATTGCTTGGCTTGTCATCGGGGGTATAGAAGTTGGGAACATTTTTGTGTGACGAAAATGAAGCATAGCCTAAATATATGATTTTGTAGGGATGAACTTTCTTTTGCCATGCTATTTTGAGAAGACATGATTTCTTTGATTAGTATGCTTGAAGTATTATTATTTTTGTGTCAATATGAACTTTTGTCTTGAATCTTTCGGATCTAAATATTCATATCACAAGTAAGAAGAATTACATTGAAATTATGTCAAAGTATCACTCCGCATCAAAAATTCTTTTTTATCATTTACCTACTCGAGGACGAGCAGGAATTGAGCTTGGGGATGCTTATGGCGACTCCACCACCACCCTCTCCCTCCCATGGCGACTCCGGTCTCTGACCTAAGTCTCCACCGCCGGCGACACCAATGGATGGCCTCCTCCATTGGGACTTCTCACCCGGTCTTCGTGTGGAGGAACAGGTGCGTTCACGGTTTAGATCTACGGTCCATTTCGTCCCCAACCCCAACTCCAAGGAATTCTTCCTTGAAGTTTCCTTCTCCTCAGCCTCCTTTCACCTCACGGAAGAATCAGTGGGCTTGGCCTTGCAATCTTGCATTGGAGGTCTCTGTGATGGTTTCAATGTGCTTCATTTGGGTGATCGCCGTTTTCGGTTCTCTGTGGCCTCGAATCGAGTGGGTCATTTCATTTTTGGCCTAAGAGATCGCATCTGGCCGGGCTTTGTTTGTCACTTTCATCTCCATAGAGGTGTGAATTCTACCCCTCCTCAGATTATGGGGTGGCATGCAGATGCTGAGCTTAATGATTTGGCTTCTTCCCCGGGTCCGGCGATTAAATCTAAATGGCTCACCAATCAATATAAAGATGTTATTGATCCCACATCGTTATCAGTTTTCCGAAATTTGGGGCTCGCTCCGCCGCCGACGGTAAGACATTCCGGCGAGGGTTCTTTGCCGGCGATCACATTTGGAAGTTTTTCGGGCCCGGATTCTCAGGAGGATATCTCTCGTTTTCGTTTTGGGTCCATCAATGTACCGATATTGCCCAGATCTCATGTCATGTTGCCATCTTTTCAGGGACATCGGTTTTTTCACAAAGTTTGGGATGATATTCCTGAGGATATGCTTTTCCATATCCTCGATGGATGGCAGGCTGGATATGATAACACCAGCGTTCAGCTCATGGTGAGTCTCTCTTCTATACCCTCAAAGGAATATATCTATGAACGGCTTAAGCACCGCTCTAACTGTGATAGGTTTGGTCACTCGCCATCAATTTGTACTGGTTTTTTCTGTCAAGCTTGTGGTGATACATCTGGATCGTGCTCTTGTTCTTCATCGATCTCCGGCCAGGATTCAAACCGAGCTGCTCACACCTCGTCTCGTCATGAGCCATGCATAATGGGCCGGTCTGATCGTCCCGTCACCTGTTTGGCTTGCTCTGTTATTGGCCACCGGACTGCGAACTGCCCTGGGCTGCTCCGTTGCTCCTTCTGTAACCATCTTGGCCATAGGGCCCATAAGCCCACTCAATGCCGCAGGCTTCCTAAACTAGGTTGGGTACAAATGCGACTACACGGAACTAAATTGGCTGAGATCCGGTCCCAGCATATCTCGGCATCTTCTAAGATGGATAATTCTGAGGTTGTTGGTGTGCCCCATGCTTTTCGGAATCCACGCGCGTGTATGGTCTGGGTTAAAAAACAGAAAATCCCTTTGGACGTGGCTCCTTCCCATTGCCTGTCGATACGCCTCCCTTTTCCACGGGCAGTCAATTCCACCGGCCAGAATCACCAATCGACCGCAGTAACACCTCCCTCGAGCACACCACCTCTACCATCACCTAAAACCACCGCCTAGGATGTGCCGCCGCTCACCTTCGCCCCAGCCGGCTTCTCTTCGACACCTCCGATGGCCAACTTCCCGGTGCGCCCGTTCGCCTTTGCTCCTGAGGGTTCGACCTTTGACAGAGGCCCAGCTCACCGCGTGCTGCGCCATGTCATGGTGGTGGATGACCCCCCGCTCAACCATGATAGGTACGCCATTGTTTCTGTTCACCCTCCTGTCCCCGATCATCAGAAGGAGTTCTGACTCGCAGAAGTTTGCCGCATCATCACCATTGGTCTTGAGTATGACCTGCTGGATGATTTTGTTTACCCGCTTGGTATTGGGTGCGTGGTGTTTGCGGATATGGAGAGTAGAGATGCTGCGATTAGGGAAGGACCCCATGCTCTCACTGATGACTCACATTTTTCATTAGTTCCGCACGACGAGAGCATCAATATGCGCATGCCTGCGTTTGAGTACGAAGTCTGGATTATGTTTCTTGCTTTTCCCTTGGATTATCAGACTGAACACTATATTCACAAGGCAGTCTCCAATTTCGGTAAACTTTTGGTTTGGCCGCGTCCGGGACAGAACAAGGCTCGTGTTCTTGTCAAATGCCACATGAAAGATGTTGCGGAATTTCCTCACAGTTTATTGGTGACTCGAGTTGGTTTGTTGCCTGGTCTTGGACGCTCTTGGTCTGTTCCTGTTTATGTGCTGAATGGGAGAAACACTATCCCTGGCTTGTTGGGCACGGAGGAAGCTCCTCCCCTCCTAAATGCTTCTCCGCATCCTTATGAATTGCCATTCTACACTCTCATGCAGCAAGCCCGAATCGATGAGATGGCTGCGCAAGACGCTCTGAATGATGCTGCCTGGAATGCTCCAGAGCCAGAGCAGGAGGAGCTGCAGGAGAATGGATGGCGAGCCTGGCCAGTCATCCCCCCTCCCTACTCTGGTTTCAGTTTCAGAACTTTCTTTCAGTATGAGGGGCCATCTCTAATGGATGGAGTTGATCCTGAACACAATATCCAAGATAATCTGTCTGATGTGTGGTCGTCTGATGCTGAGATTGAGGCAGTTGAAGCTCTCGCTCACCGTTTTGTCCTTGGCAACCCTACTGCACGATTGGCCTTTGTCAGAGCTGGAGGTGATACTGTTAATCTGCTGATTGCGATGGATATGGAGTTCTTGACTTGGCTGGGTGGTATGCTTAAACGCATATACACACGAACCCTTACAGATGCACACAGGGGCAGTGTGATGCTATCACTCAATCCTTTTAGGGTCATCCAGAATCACTCCAATTTCATTGTTGTTGCCTATGTGATGAATGTCACCCTTGAGCCTGATGTCATGGCACGTATCTTCAGTGATCGTTTTCAGTCAGGAGTCTGTATTGGTCCTCGTCTCTTGCTGCAAAGTGGCCCACAAGTTGCGGTTGAAACTGCCGTTATGGATTGGGAGGAGGCTGCCCACTCCCCTGGGCTCAAGGCAATCTCTACACAATTTGCTCCCGAGCCTGTGTGCACTGAACCCGCTCCTACAGTCCGGTTGGGCCATGGGTCTGCTCTACAGATGATTGCCTCCTCATCCTTGTTTGCTACCAGAGCTTCCAGTTGCACCAGGGTCCCCCTCGACACTACTGCTGTCAAAAGAAGTACAAGATCCAACAAATATGATGGCTTTAAGGTCAACCAGATCTCTGACAACAGGCAATCTAGGTCACTAGTGAGAGCTCGTGTGGTGCCAACATTTCGTGCTGTTTCTATGGCTGCTGCTCCTACTTCTTCCGCTGCCACTGCTTGCCCTGCCCCCACCTCTGTCGAAGAAATCCAGCAGGTGGGCGCCCGGTGTGGTATTCCTCCTGAAGATCTCGTTGCTGAGAAACTGCTGGATGACCAGTCGTCGGCTCCTGACGGCGGCAACTGATCTTTGTCTTCGTCATGAATAAATCGTGGAATGTCTTGTCGTGGAACATCAGAGGCATAAACTCTGATGGTAAACTTTTGGCTCTTAGGAACGCTATTGAATCTAGCGGGTGTTCGGTGCTATGCATCCAAGAAACTAAGCGCGAGTCCTTTGATCTAGCTTTTATTAAAACGTTCTGTCCTAAGCGTTTCGATAAATTTTTCTTTGTGCCTTCAGTAGGTGCCTCTGGTGGCCTGATTACTATTTGGAACAGCTCTTTGTTTGTGGGCACACCGTGGCTTACGGAGTCTTTTGCTTTGGGGATTTATTTTGTTTCAACACAATCGAATGAATCTTGGAAACTTGTCAATGTCTATGGCCCTTGTACTGGTCAGAAACGTCTGGATTTTAGCTATTGGCTTTTTGATCTTCATATACCTGATGATGAGAACTAGCTAATCCTCGGTGACTTTAACTTCATCCGCTCACCGTCCAACCGAAACAAGCCAGGAGGAGACGCCAATGATATGCTTGTGTTCAATGAAATAATACGTGCACAGTCTCTGATGGAACTGCCAGTTAAAGGCCAATCGTTCACCTGGAGTAATATGCAGGACGACCCGCTGCTTGAGCAACTTGACTGGTTTTTCTCCTCCTCTAACTGGACCACGTCATATCCCAACACCATGGTGCTGCCTCTGGGCAAACCTGTATCTGATCACACTCCTTGTGTTGTGGCTATCGAATCCAAAATACCCAAATCCAAACTCTTCCGATTTGAGAACTATTGGGTCAATCATGCAGGTTTCCTTGATGTTGTTGCTGGCTCCTGGTCCAAACCATGCTATGCCCCTAATTCTGCGGCCCTCGTCTGTAAGAAGCTCAAACACTTACGTTACGATCTTAAACGTTGGAGCCGGGGTATCTCTAATCTGAAGATCATGATTCAGAATAGTAACAAGGCTCTTCTCAGGTTGGATGATATTGAGGACAAGCGTCTCCTTGTTACCCAAGAAAAGAATTTCAGGTGTATTCTCAAATCACATCTCAATTCTTTGTTGAAATATCAGAATGAGTACTGGAGGAAAAGGTGCACTGTCAGATACTTTCGGTTTGCCGACGAAAACACTAAACTCTTCCAGTCCCTTGCGACCGAAAGGTTTAGGCATAACTCTATTGCTAGCCTGAGAGATGGGGATACTATCATTAACGATCATGTTGGCAAAGAAGGGATCCTTTATAAAACATATAAGGATCGATTGGGCTCTTCTAAACCCACCTGTATGCATTTTAACCTTGCCCGGATCATCAGACGGGTAGATGGCTTGGAGGAGTTGTCGGCACCTTTCTCAAGAGGCGAGATCGATGCTATCATCAAAGAAATGCCAGCTGATAGAGCCCCAGGCCAGGATGGTTTTAACGGGTGTTTTCTTAAAAGCTGTTGGCCAATCATTAAAGAGGATTTCTATAAATTGTGTGAGGATTTTCATGAGGGGAACTTGGATATTTCCAGCATTAGCGAGGGGTATATCACCTTGATCCCCAAGATCTATTCCCTGCAAACCGCTAATGAGTACAGGCCAATAACTCTGCTTAACTGCTGCCTCAAGATCATCACCAAAATTTTGGCTAATCGTGTGCAAAAAATTATTCTGAAAATCATCCATAGGAATCAGTATGGATTTCTTAAAGGAAGAACCATTCAGGGCTATCTGGCGTGGACATTTGAGTATATACATCAATGCCAGGCATCCTCTCGACAGATTATACTGCTCAAACTTGACTTTGCCAAAGCCTTTGATACAATTGAACATGCACCAATGATGGAGATCATGCGACACATGGGCTTTGATGACAAGTGGCTAGGCTGGATGAAAACTATTTTTGGTTCTGTGTCTCTTCCAGATTTCTCAATGGAACTCCGGCAGAAAGTTCTCTTGTAAATGTGGAGTGAGGCAAGGAGACCCCCTATTGCCACTGATTTTTGTGCTCGCAGCTGATCTTCTGCAATCTGCGGTTAATGATGCATTCGTTCAAGGGTTGTTGGACTTGCCAATCCCGAATAACCGTTGTGGTGATTACCCAGTAGTTCAATACGCGGACGATACCATCTTAGTGATGCCAGCCTGCCTTGATCAAGCAGCCCGCATGAAAATCATTCTGGAGGACTATGCTACTTCTGTTGGACTGAAAATCAACTTCCATAAATCTACATTGATCCCCATTAACATAGATCAGCCATATGCGATTGAATTAGCTCAGGTTTTTGGCTGCACTGTTGGGAGTCTCCCGTTCACATATCTTGGCCTCCCCATGGGCACGACTAGACCCACACTTCTGGAACTCATGCCTCTAGTGCATAATGTGGAGAGAAAGATGTCCACAGCTCTGTCCCTAATGTCGTCCAGGGCCAAACTCACGTTGGTCAATTCAGCAGTGACTTCGATGCTGATCTATGCCATGTGCACGATCAAACTGCATCCTAGAGTGATTGAGCATTTGGATAAATTGCGCAGGTACTGCCTCTGGGCTAAAAACTCTGAAGATGGCGTTAAAAATAACTCTCTGGCTGCCTGGGAGTTAGTCTGCAGACCAAAACACAAGGGTGGCCTGGGGATTATTGACATCAAGACGCAGAATATGGCCCTTCTCTTGAAGCATCTCTTCAAATTTTACAATCATGATGATGTACCCTGGGTGACCATGATTTGGGATGCGTATTATACTGGCGTGATGTTTTGCAACTCTCTAACGTCTTCCGTGGGATTACCACTTTCACGCTGGGAGATGGGTCCTCCTCCCTCTTTTGGAAAGATGCCTGGTTCGGCACTGACCGCCAGGCCCCCCTCATGGAGCTCTACCCCCGAGCCTTCTCATTCTGTTTGAATGAAGATGCATCTGTCGCTAATGTCCTCACGACCACGGACCCCAACTTACTCTTCCATCTGCCATTGTCAACACAGGCCAGGGGAGAGGTTAGAGAGATCCAACAGGGCTCGTTGCACACAGTCTTGGATAGTGATCAATATGATGCCTGGGAGTGCACCCTCGATGGAACTTACTCCTCGAAGTTTTATGAACACTGTTTCAGGGAGGTTGTTGCGGACAAGGCCTTTCTCTGGCTCTGGAAAGCTAAATGCCCAATCAAATTCAAAATGTTCGGGTGGCTGTTGCTGGTTGATCGCCTGAACACAAGGAACATGCTGAGACGTAGACACTATAATGTGGCTAACAACGTTTATACCTGCATGCTTTGTCAAATCCCACCTGAGGAAACAGTGGAGCACCTGTTCTTCGCCTACCCGTTTAGTCAGCGCTGTTGGGCCAAAGTTGGCATGCTTTGGCCAACGATGGGAGACAGAATCTCTTTGATTCATGGAGGCAAAGAGAGCTGGCATCAGCCTTTGTTTATGGACATATTCTTGATGGCAGCCTGGAGTCTGTGGATGGAAAGAACAATGTTTATTTCAGAGGGATCCAACATTCACTTGACTCATGGCTTGCTAGATTAAGAAATTTGCTGTGTCTTTTATTGCATAACTGTAGAGAGGATATCCATCCTTACCTAAACGCTTACATACAAAGCTTGTAACCTTCCTTGTAACACTTGCCTAGCTTTGTTTCTTCTGAGCTTGGCCGGGGGGCCACCAAAAACCCATTTGTAACCTTGATGTAATTATTCTCTTGTGAGTAATAGAAAGTCACTGGGAGCCTCTCCCACTGTCGTTAACCGTCAAAAAAAGCTTGGGGATGCTTGATATGTCTCCAACGTATCTATAATTTTTATTGCTCCATGCTACTTTATCTACTGTTTTAGGAAATATTGGGCTTTATTATCCACATTTATATTATTTTTGGGACTAATCTATTAACCGGAGGCCCAGCCCAGATTTGTTGTTTTATGCCTATTTCAAAGGTTTCAAGGAAAAGGAATATCAGACGGAGTCAAAACGGAACGAAATCAACTGGAGAAGTTATTTTTGGAAGGAAATCCACCTGATGGACTTGGACCCCACGTCAAAAGATATGGGAGGTG
This sequence comes from Aegilops bicornis, assembly GCA_021605145.1. Lineage (NCBI taxonomy): Eukaryota > Viridiplantae > Streptophyta > Magnoliopsida > Poales > Poaceae > Aegilops > Aegilops bicornis. The sequence goes on along the minus strand of CM038675.1, from coordinate 103,652,063 downwards.
CTCACGAGGGTGGGGGCGCGCCCACCCCCCTGGGCGCGCCCCCTGCCTCATGGGGCCCCCGTAGCTCCACCGACGTTCTCCTTTCACCCATATATACCATCGTACCCTAAAACTTCCAGAACAGAAGATAGATCGGGAGTTCCGCCGCCGCAAGCCTCCAGAGCCACGAAAAAACAATCGGGACCCCTTTCTGGTACCCTGCCGGAGGGGGGATCCATCTCCGGTGGCCATCTTCATCATCCCGGCGCTATCCATGACGAGGAGGGAGTAGTTCACCCTCGGGGCTGAGGGTATGTACCAGTAGCTATGTGATTGATCTCTCTCTCTCTCTCTCTCTCTCTCTCTCTCTCTCTCTCTCTCTCTCTCGTGTTCTCTCTCGTGTTCCTCTATGGCACGATCTTGATGTATCCCGAGCTTTGCTATTGTAGTTGGATCTTATGATGTTTCTCCCCCTCTACTCTCTTGTGATGAATTGAGTTTCCCCTTTGAAGTTATCTTATCAGATTGAATCTTTTATGAGAACACTTGATGTATGTCTTGGTGATCAACTTGCGAGTTTCGTGACACTTGGGAACCTATGCATAGGGGTTGGCACACGTTCTTGACTCTCCGGTAGTAGCTTTGGGGCACTCTTTGAAGTACTTTTATGTTGGTTGGATGAATATGAGATTGCGATATGCATATCGTATAATCATGCCCACGGATACTTGAGGTGACAATGGAGTATCTAGGTGACATTAAGGTTTTGGTTGATTTGTGCCTTAAGGTGTTATTCTAGTACGAACTCTTTTATAGAGTGATCCGAAAGAATAGCTTTGTGGTGGTTTCGTACCCGACCATAATCTCTACGTTTGTTCTCCGCTATTAGTGTCTTCGGAGTGACACTTTGTTGCATGTTGAGGGATTGTTATATGATCTATCTATGTTATTATTGTTGAGAGAACTTGCACTAGTGAAAGTATGAACCCTAGGCCTTGTTTCCTATCATTGCAATACCATTTACGCTCACTTTTACCACTTATTACCTTGCTGTTTTTATATTTTCGTATTACAAAAACCTATATCTACCATCCATATTGCACTTGTATCACAATCTCTTCACCGAACTAGTGCACCTATACAATTTACCATTGTATTGGGTGTGTTGGGGACACAAGAGACTCTTTGCTATTTGGTTGCAGGGTTGCTTGAGAGAGACCATCTTCATCCTACGCCTCCCACGGATTGATAAACCTTAGGTCATCCACTTGAGGGAAATTTGCTACTGTCCTACAAACCTGTGCACTTGCAGGCCCAACAACGTCTACAAGAAGAAGGTTGTGTAGTAGACATCATTGAACTTCATTGATACACTTCGGTTTAGCCAAGGAGGTGATGGCCTTGATCTTTTCTGGATTAGCCTCAATGCCCCTGTTAGACACCAGAAAGCCAAAGAGCTTGCCTGCCGGGACACCAAAAACGCACTTAGCCGGGTTAAGCATCATCTTGTAAACCCGCAGGTTATCAAAGGTTTCCTTTAAATCATCAATCAATGTTTCCTTCTTCCTTGACTTGACCACAATATTATCCACATAGGCATGAACATTACGGCCAATTTGTGTATGGAGACAGTTCTGCACACACCGTTGATAAGTCGCATGGGCACTCTTGAGCCCAAAGGGCATAGATACATAGCAAAAGGCTCCAAAGTGGGTTATAAAGGTCGTCTTCTCCTGGTCCTTAACTGCCATCTTGATCTGATGATAATCGGCATATGCATCCAGAAAGCTTAAACGCTCACAACCCGCTGTAGCATCAATAATTTGATCAATACGGGGAAGGGCAAAAGGATCTGTTGTGCAAGCTTTCTTGAGATCTTGTAATCCACACACATCCGCCAAGTGCCGTTTTTCTTAAGGACCAGCACCGGATTAGCCAACCACTCAGGATGGAAGACTTCAACGATAAATCCAGGCGCTAAAAGACTGGCCACTTCTTCTCCAATAGCTTTGCATCTTTCTTCATTGAACCGGCGGAGAAACTGTTTAACCGGTTTATACTTAGGATCAACATTAAGTGTGTGCTCAGCGAGTTCTCTCGGTACACCTGGCATGTCAGAAGGCTTCCACGCAAAGATGTCTCGATTCTCACAGATGAACTCGATGAGCGCGCTTTCCTATTTCAGATCCAAGTTAGCGCTGATGCTGAACTGCTTGGACGAATCGCCAGGTACGAAGTCCACAAGCTTAGTCTCATCAGCCGATTTAAACTTCAAGGCCGGATCATGCTCGGTAGTTGGCTTCTTCAATGGAGTCATATCTGCCGGATCAACGTTTTCCTTGTAAAACTTCAACTCTTCTGTGGCACAAACCGACTCAGCATAGGCCGCATCACCTTCTTCACGTTCCAGAGCGATCTTGCGGCTCCCATGGACAGTTATAGTTCCTTTGTGACCCGGCATCTTGAGCTGAAGATAAACATAACAAGGCCGTGCCATAAACTTAGCATAAGCCGGTCGTCCAAACAGGGCGTGATACGGACTTCTGATCTTCACCACTTCAAAGGTCAAAGTTTCTGATCTTGAGTCATGCTCATCCCCAAAAGCCACCTCCAGAGCTATCTTGCCAACAGGATACGCTGATTTACCAGGCACCACCCATGGAACACCGTGCTGGATGGTCTAAGATTTTTATCTGTTAACCCCATGCGACGGAAAGTTTCATAATACAGGATATTGATGATGCTCCCTCCGTCCATGAGTACCTTTGTGAACTTATAACCTCCTACCTGAGGTGCCACTACCAACGCCAGATGACCCGGATTGTCAACCCGGGGCGGATGATCCTCCCTGCTCCACACAATCGGCTGCTCAGACCAGCGTAAGTAACGGGGCACCGCCGGCTCAACGGAGCTTACTGCCTTCCTATGAAGCTTTTGGTCACACTTGTCCAAGCTAGTGGTGAAGACATGATATTGCCCACTATTTAACTGCTTTGGATTGCTCTGGTAACCCGACTGCTGATTATTGTAGCCACCTTGGTTGCCCTGATTTCCTTGATTTGTATGTCCGCCCTGATTACCATGGAAGCCTGAACCGGAATTTCCTCCACCATAACCCGGCCCATGAGACCCAGGGCCTGAACCGTCACCTGGTCCGTGATCATACCGGAAGTCATTAGAATTTTTGAACTCTTGCATGATATAGCAGTCCTTCCAGAGGTGTGCGGCCGGCATCTCCTTCGTCCCATGTTTCGGGCAGGGCTGGTTCAATAGGTAAGATAGACGGTCCGGGTTAGGGTTAGGTGCCCCATTGCGTCGGGGCCGTTTATCCTTGCGTTGTTGACCATTATCCTGCACACTGGCATTGGCCACAAAGTCCATGTTGTGGTCCACTTTACGTTTACCGCCGTTTCCATGACCCGTCGAGCTGTGGTGGTGCCCCTTGGCGTTGCTGCTCTTCTTTCCCTTCCCTGCCTTATCATCATCCGACTCGGGATCCTTGGTACTATCAGAGTCAGCATACTTTACTAAAGCGGCCATGAGGGTTCCCATGTCAGTTCAATGGTGTTTCATCCGTCCCAACTTCAACTTCAGAGGCTTAAACTGGCAATTACCTTCCAAAGTTAGAATCATGTGTCGCTGCTGATGCGGTCCGATGAATGCAAAATTTCCGAGACCCGGCGCACCCACTGGATTGTTGATTCTCCTTCCTCTTGTACATAAGCAGCTAAATCCACAATCGACATAGGCTGCTTTCATGTATCTTTAAAATTCTGGATAAACCGGGTTCTCAACTCGGCCCATGATCTAATAGAATTAGCAGGTAGACCTTTTAACCAAGTACGAGCCGTCCCTTCTAGCATCATGGTGAAGTACTTCGCACAGGCTGCATCATCCACATCCAGCATCTCCATGGCTGATGTCTACTACACGACCTTCTTCTTGTAGACGTTGTTGGGCCTGCAAGTGCACAGGTTTGTAGGACAGTAGCAAATTTCCCTCAAGTGGATGACCTAAGGTTTATCAATCCGTGGGAGGCGTGGGATGAAGATGGTCTCTCTCAAGCAACCCTGCAACCAAATAACAAAGAGTCTCTTGTGTCCCCTACACACCCAATACAATGGTAAATTGTACAGGTGCACTAGTTCGGCGAAGAGATGGTGATACAAGTGCAATATGGATGGTACATATAGGTTTTTGTAATCTGAAAATATAAATAAAGCAAGGTAACAAGTGGTAAAAGTGAGCGTAAACGGTATTGCAATGCGTTGAAACAAGGCCTAGGGTTCATACTTTCACTAGTGCAAGTTCTCTCAACAATAATAACATAGATAGATCATATAAAAATCCCTCAACATGCAACAAAGAGTCACTCCGAAGACACTAATAGCGGAGAACAAACGAAGAGATTATGGTAGGGTACGAAACCACCTCATAAGAAGACACTAATAGTATGGATAGCACCAATAGTATAGCAATTATTATATTCTTCCAAGCAAGTGCCAAAAAGATTTTCATAAGAAGTATCATTATCTTCCCAATCATAATCATCACAACAAGCAATAGGCACAACGAGATCATCATCAAGTGTATCATCTTCATTTTCATGAGGCACAGCAATAATAGGAGCAACTTTATTTGGGAGAGATACCTTTTTACCTCTCTTCCTTTTTCTTTTCTTCTTCTTCACCACATCATGTGTGGGTTCAATCCTCTTTTTGGAGCTCCTTATTAATGAGATTGGTTGAATAGAAGGCTCCTCCTCGTTACCTGATTCATCATAAGAAATAATAGGAGGATATTGGGAAGTCTCTTCCCTTTCATTAGCATTATCTTCATCCTCTATTTGTTTTCTTTTCTTTATGTAATTGGCAATATAAGGATTTTCAATGCAATTCACCGCACAATACATATAAATCTTCTCTAGATCAAAATCAAGAATTCTATCAAGATTAAATTTTGGAATACCCTCAGTTATACGTTTCATTTCTTCATACCCCAAAAGAAGGCTAAGCTCCTTATGATGCTCAAGGGTAATCAAATTATCACAATATTTTGACACGACTTGATCATGAAACAAATAGCATTGGAGCTTTAAATGACCATGTTCATTGCAAAGTTCGCAAGGGGCACGAAAAATATTGAATCTTTCAGCACATTCATCTAACTCTTCTTGCAACAATTTGGTTTCTAAGTACTTATGCCTCTTGCAATATCAATCTTCCCTATTTGGTGTGTACTTACAAACCCAATGCACTCCACAAAAATTGAGAAGTTTATAGGAGGCATTTTCATCATAATTAGTGCAATCATCATTAGTACTATGGATATTGCAATCATGCTCATCATTCAAAGATTTAGTGCCAAACAATTTAATGCATTCTTCTTCTAACACTTTGGCACAATTTTCCTTTCCATCATACTCACAAAAGATATTAAAAAGGTGAAGCGTATGAGACAAACTCAATTCCATTTTTTTATATAGTTTTATTTTATAAACTAAACTAGTGCTAAAACAAGAAACAAAAAAGATTCGATTGCAAGATCTAAAGATATACCTTCAAGCACTCACCTCCCCGGCAACGGCGCCAGAAAAGAGCTTGATGTCTACTACACGACCTTCTTCTTCTAGACGTTGTTGGGCCTGCAAGTGCACAGGTTTGTAGGACAGTAGCAAATTTCCCTCAAGTGGATGACCTAAGGTTTATCAATCCGTGGGAGGCGTAGGATGAAGATGGTCTCTCTCAAGCAACCCTGCAACCAAATAACAAATAGTCTCTTGTGTCCCCAACACACCCAATACAATGGTAAATTGTGTGACGCCCCCGATTCAATCGTACACTAATCATGCACGCAAACATGTACGATCAAGATCAGGGACTCACGGGAAGATATCACAACACAACTCCAAAACATAAATAAGTCATACAAGCATCATAATACAAGCCAGGGGCCTCGAGGGCTCGAATACAAGTGCTCGATCATAGACGAGTCAGCGGAAGCAACAATATCTGAGTACAGACATAAGTTAAACAAGTTTACCTTAAGAAGGCTAGCACAAACTCGGATACAGATCGAAAGAGGCGCAGGCCTCCTGCCTAGGATCCTCCTAACTACTCCTGGTCGACGTCAGCGGGCTGCACGTAGTAGAATGCACCTCCAGTGTAGTAGGAGTCGTCGTCGACGGTGGCGTCTGGATCCTGGGCTCCGACATCTGGTTGCGACAACCAGGTAGAAGGGTAGGGGAAAAAGGGGGAGAAAAGCAACCGTGAGTACTCATCCAAAGTACTCGCAAGCAAGGAGCTACACTACATATGCATGGGTATATGTGTAAAGAGGCAATATCGATGGACTGAACTGCAGAATGCCAGAATAAGAGGGGGATATCTAGTCTTATCGAAGACTACGCTTCTGGCCGCCTCCGTCTTGCCGCATGTAGAAGAGAGTAGATTGAAGTCCTCCAAGTAGCATCGTATAGCATACTCCTACCCGGCGGTCCTCTCCTCGTAGCCCTGTTAGAGAGCGACCACCGAGTTGTCTCTGGCACTTGGAAGGGTGTGTTTTATTAAGTATACGGTTCTAGTTGTCATAAGGTCAAGGTACAACTTCAAGTCGTCATGTTACCGAAGATCACGACTATTCGAATAGATAAACTTCCCTGCAGGGGTGCACCACATAACCCAACACGCTTGATCCCATTTGGTCGGACACACTTTTCTGGGTCATGCCCGGCCGCGGAAGATCAACACGTCGCAGTCCCACCTAGGCCAATAGAGAGGACAGCACGCCGGTCTAAACCTAAGCGCCAGGGTCCGGGCCCATCGCCTTAGCACACCAAGACGCTATGCGACGCTGCCGGAAGCGTAACTAGCCCCCTTAATACAAGAGCAGGCTTACGTTCCAATCCGGTAGCGCCGCTCGATCGGCCAGCGTCCGCGAAGGCTTCGGCTGATACCACGATGCCGAGTGCCCATATCTTTCCCACGTAGTTGGTTAGTGCGTATAGACCAAATGGCCAGACTCAGATCAATAACAAGATCTCGTTAAGCGTGTTAAGTATCTGTGAATGCCGACCAGGGCCAGGCCCACCTCTCACTCAGGTAGTCTCAACCTGCCCTGACGCTCCGCCACAAAGATCCACACAGAGGGTCATGGGACAAAGGTCCTTTCAGCCCCCAATCCGTGAATCACTCGCGGGTGCTCCACGAGCCGACCCGACTTTAGTCACCACATGTATCATGTATAAAGTATATAGCATATACCCGTGATCACCTTCCAAGTGATCACGGCCCGATAGTATAGCACAGCAGACGGACAAGAATGTAGGGCCACAGATGGAATACTAGCATCCAATACTAAGCATGTAGGATTGCAGGTAAAGGTATCAACAGTAGTAGCAAGGACAGGATATGCATCAGGATAGGAATAACGAAAAGCAGTAACATGCTACACTACTCTAATGCAAGCAGATAGAAGAGAATAGGCGATATCCGTGACAAGGGGGGGCTTGCCTGGTTGTTCTGGCAAGTAGGAGGGGTCGTCTTCGATGTAGTCGAACACACGAACATCGGCAGCGGTCTCGGAGTCTACCGGAAAGAAGTAATGGAGGGGGAACACAATAAATAACAGAGCAATCAAATGTAACACAAAGCAAGACGCGGAAATACGTTGTGCTAGGGGTGAACTATCGCAGGGATAGGTAATACCGGCGAAAGGGGGAAACAACCGGGAAAGTATTCCCGGTGTTTCGTGTTTTTGGACAGATGAACCGGAGGTGAAAAGTTGCAGGTTCGATAGGTTAGGGATACATGGCGGACGAACGGGCTGCATATCCGGATTCATCTCGTCGTTATGAGCAACTTTCATGTATAAAGTATTTTCATCTAAGCTACGATTTATTTTATATGATTTTCAAAAGTTTTAAATTATTTTTAGAATTTATTTAATTAATTTAAACTAACATTATCCAGAATAGTGTTTGCTGACATCATCATGACGTCTGCATGACGTCCGATCAATCAGGGGTTGATCGGGTCAAACCGACGTGTGGGTCCTGTCTGTCATTGACACACGCTTAACTAAACAGGATTAGTCAATTTAATTAAAATGATTAGGTTAATTAATTAGGCTTAATTAGATTAACTAACATGATTAATTAAGTTAATTAATTATTTAAGTAAATAATTAATTGTTATTTTAATTATTATTATTCTATTATATATATATATTCCTTTTTTAATTTTCGTTCTGAAGGGTGGGGCCCCCTAGTCAGTGGCACACAGGGCCACCGCAGGGCGGTTGCTAGCGGGTGCGGGCGCACCCGAGCGGGCATCGCTGAGGCCAGCCATGGGCGGGGACCGAGGCACGGTGGCGCCGACGCAGGAGGCAGAGGCCGTCTTCATGAGGCCGGGCAGGACAGCGACGTCTGCGGGCACGAAGCGAGGCGGGTCACAGTGAGCGCTGGCCAAAGCGCGGGCCCGAAGCGTCAGCGTCTGTGGCCGCAGCCGAAGGCCGCAGAAGCGAAGGGCTTCAAGTGCCGGAGCACGCAACGGGCAAAGTAGGCGGTGTGGTCTGCAGTGACGAACGCAGCCACGGCGGGCACGTCTTGCGCAGACGATGGCGGGGTGAGGCCAAGACGGGAGGAGGCCGCGCCCCGGGCGGTAGAGGGCGCGACGACGGCACGGCCGGTCGGTGCCGCTGTCAGGTTCAGGGAGCTGCCCGCCTGCGCGAAAGCACGGGCCGGAGCGCGGGCGCGCGATGGTCGCGGGCGAGGGAGTGCGAGGAGAGGGGCGGAGCACAGAGGAGGAGTAGGGTCAGGGCAGCGGGGCGCGAGGAGGGCGACGGAGACGAGCGGCGGAGAGGATGCAGGCCGGCGGGTGGCTCTGGCGACGGCGGTTCGTGGCGGCGTCGAGGTCGGTGGACCGCGTCGGGGAGGAGGACGACAAAGACGGCGGTGGTGGAGACGACGACGTCCGGGACGAGCGCGGTGACGGCGGTCCTCAGGCGGGGGGGGGGGGCTCCGGGCGGCGTCTTGGCGGTGGGGTGGGTCGAGCCCCCGATCCAGATCGGATCGGGAGGAGGGCAAGAGGGACGAGAGAGTGGGGTGGGGATCATGCGGGGAGGAGGGGTTGACTCGGGGGGTAGGGTTTGGGGTACGAGGCCATATAGGCCACGGAAGGTTAGGTGGGCCAGTTGGGCTGGCCAGCTGGGCCAGAGCCCAGTGAAGGGGGGGGGGTTCCCTTTCCCTTTTTTGTTTGTTTTGTTTTCTTTTACCTTTTCTTATTTTTCTTTTCTGTTTTCTTTTAGTTCCTAATTATTTTGGTTTTAATAAAATACCAAAGTGGCACCTAAATTGATGTTACAAATTATGTCACAACCACAAAAAGTTTCATCCCAAAATAATATAGTTTAGTATTTTAAAAAATATTAAAGGCATTTAATTAATGGTTTTAGCTACTGATTTAATTAGTTTAGTGCATTTAAACATATTATATAGACTTGGTTTCTCCACCAATATATCTTATGAATTATTTGTCAAAATAAGAACATTTTAGTTTTGACTTTTGAAAACTTTAATTGTTTGACTTGTTTTTGAATTTGGATTTTGAATCGGTTTTGAACTAACGCGAGATTAGCAACAGTAATCGAGGTGATGTGGCATCATTAGCAAAGGTTACTGTAGCTTGATTATCCGGGCGTCATAATAGGTGCACTAGTTCGGCGAAGAGATGGTGATACAAGTGCAATATGGATGGTAGATATAGGTTTTTGTAATCTGAAAATATAAAAACAGCAAGGTAACAAGTGGTAAAAGTGAGCGTAAACGATATTGCAATGCGTTGAAACAAGGCCTAGGGTTCATACTTTCACTAGTGCAAGTTCTCTCAACAATAATAACATAACTGGATCACATAACTATCCCTCAACATGCAACAAAGAGTCACTCCAAAGTCACTAATAGCGGAGAACAAACGAAGAGATTATGGTAGGGTACGAAACCATCTCAAAGTTATTCTTTCCAATGAATCCGTTGGGCTATTCCTATAAGTGTCACAAACAGCCCTAGTGTTCGTACTAGAATAACACCTTAAGAGACAAATCAACCAAAACCCTAATGTCACCTAGATACTCCAATGTCACCTCAAGTATCCGTGGGTATGATTATACGATATGCATCACACAATCTCAGATTCATCTATTCAACCAACACATAGAACCTCAAAGAGTGCCCCAAAGTTTCTAACGGAGAATCACGACGAAAACGTGTGCCAACCCCTATGCATAGGTTCATGGCGGAACCCGCAAGTTGATCACCAAAACATACATCAAGTGAATCACGTGATATCCCATTGTCACCACAGATACACATGGCAAGACATACATCAAGTGTTCTCAAATATTTAAAGACTCAATCCGATAAGATTACTTCAAGGGGAAAACTCAATTCATTACAAGAGAGTAGAGGGGGAGAAGCAAGATAAGATCCAACTATAATAGCCACTACAATAAATTTGTTAATACGTGAAGGTGACAGTCCGTCATGGAACAGAAGAAAACAGTCATGGGTGCCCACCTATGACGGAGTGGTTGTCCGTCATGTATATCACGTCATAATTTGGCATCGTGCTGACCATGACGGATTTTCACCGTCATGGATTTGCCCCAGGCCCGCCCAAGGCCAAAACCATTGTGACGGAACAATCCGTCATGGACTAACGCCACGTAGGATTTTCAATTAACCAACTGCAATGACGTGGCTGCCTACGTGGACACTTTTTTCTGTCACAAAAATTGTCATGGATTTAGGGGCAATATAAATTTAGTTCTTCCATTAGCCTATTTCATTCGGCCCAATTTTCACCAAGTATATTTTTAAGCATAATGGGTTCCACAAATCATAATGCGAACTATGGCCCAAGACCAAAGTTTCATACATACATATATGAATCAATATGCAATCATCCACAGGTATTTACAAAACAGAAGTTTACAAAATCCTTCAGGAAATGGTAATTTTACAATATAGGTTGACAAAATATCACTCAACAAAGTTAGGAAATAGTACAATCCAGCTCACACAAAGAGAACAATTAAACTATTGAAGTTATTATTCATCTTGTCATCGGCCCTCCTGATGGACACTATGCATCATGTCATGCTGATTGTTATTGGCAGCACCAAGTAGCCCACTATGCAATCATACCTAGCATATTTACAAGACCATTAGATATGTTAGATATAAATAGATATAAGAGAATTGTAACAAATGTAAAAACTGAATAACATAATATCTGCTACATATAAGTTTCATGTAGATCTGTATTAATTAAGACAACCAAGTTATGGGTAAAACATGAAATGTTAAGTAGTTTGCATATCATGCAAACAAGAAATAGAAAAACGTTTGTCTGACAATGGGGGACAATACATAATACAATGCACAGGATTCATTCAATTATCATGTGTAATGGTACCTAACGATGTAGTCAATTCAGCAAAAGAAGGCATGTACCTATACATTCAAGAGGAAGATACACAATTTTCAATTGTTTAGTTTGGTAAAATAGATACCTGTACGTTTAGGAGAAGGATATGGAATTGTTAATCAAATAAAAAATTATAGATAACGGACACTAGATGCATGCATCGATACTTTGAACTGGACACTTTCCCACGTTTTGAGAACATCCCTAGAAACCAAACACAACACTTGACCGGATTTGCAGCCCGCTTCCTAAAGAAATTCTGTTATTTTTTGAGGTTTTTTCGTTGCTGTGCACCTGATGGAGATTTCAAGAAACATGAATACAAACTGTGAAGGAAAACTTTAGCCCTAACACATCTGCGCGGCCGCACAGAGCTCTTAATTGATGAACTGTTCGGCACTAGATCCAACACCTTGCTGGAAGTGGGAAGTGGCTATTGCGCGTCAGTATACTGTATGCAAGGCAGATTTTGAGGGAAAATAGTAATCAATATGGCCAATATAGATTTAATGCTAGACTTATTGTTGACCTTCCAGTAGAGTGGTCTTTCTAAGCTAAGACATGAAAATGAAAAAGAAGAATACTACTACTCGAAACAAGTTTTGTACATGCCCCATATTTTGAGTGAAAAAACTGGCGACAGACTAGCTCAAAAACATCAAAGACTATATGTGTTTTGCAAGTTTATCTGTGAACTTTATTTGATAATTATTTGCCATTGATGGTGAAGGCACTATGGAATTTCGAGCATGACTTCATGCCTCCAAGCATCTAGAAGTAACATGCATGTAGAAATATAACACGAAGTGCAGGTATAAGCCATCAAGTAATAAATCTAGCATTCCTTCAAATTTTTAAGGAATGAAATGACTTGCAGAAATATATGTGCAGACCTGTAGAAGAACATAACTTCAAAGCACTAGCACTTTCATTGCCCCAATTCTAGTTTAGCACTTCAAACACAGAAGATTAACAAAAAATATTCTAAGGCAATGTTGACAGTTTACCAAAAACCTTAGCAATAAAACATGAGGAAATTGTTTATTGCATCATTTACTAGAAATTTGCATAACACAACACTTGCTGGAAGACATTGGACTAGTGATGTAAAGTATATAAATCGTGAGTATTATGCCCATTTTAATCCACTTTACATTGCTGAGGTCATTTTACTCTTCTGAACATATCCATGTCAAGGGAAAAATGTGAGGAGTGTATTAACAACCTAAATATAAGAATATTGTGAAATACAATGTTATTGTACAATGAGGGGTCTACTTTATGTTTCCAAAATTCTCAAAGGGTGGTCACTGCATTTACCAAAAAAAATGAACAAACCATGTTGGAACATCGCACCCCACTATCCGCCACAAATATTACTTGGATGTTCAGTGGAAGGATAAGATACCATGGAGATAAATCAAGAGTTGCCAGAATTTGAATGTTCAGTGGAAGGATAAGATACCATGGTACTCTTCTCCTCGGCAAAAAGGCAGATAGCATCGTCACCTGCCCCACTGGCAATAACATTCTTGCCTTGCGTAGAGTAGCAAGGAACCAACAGGAGCATCTCATGGGCGTTTACTTATTAAAATAGCAGCTTTAACTAACTAGCAGATCTTAGAAATTCTACATTGCTGCTGCTCGCAATGCTAGCTGGCTGTAACTTTCATGTCAGAAAACAAAGTAGCCACGTATTGTGCATCATGGTTCAGTACAAGAAAATGTGAGAGCCCTTGGAGAACTATGCTAGAGCAGAGCAGTAATCACTTGGAAAGGGAAGAAAAACAGAGTGAGAGGGTCGACCTTGTTCTGTGGGGAATCATGGTGGTCGGGGCAGACGATCTCGTTGTCGAGCTCGAGCGTGGGGTGCGAGTCGTCACCATCCATGGAACTGGAGAGACGGAGAGCTCCTGCTGATCTGAATCAAAGCAAAAAAAGTCGATTAGGGATGGGACAGAGAAAGAATGAATGGAGGAAAGGACACGAGGGGGTAGGGAGGGACCTTGTGCGGGGCGGCGGCGGCCCCAGCAAGGTCGAGCTTGTGCCTCCTACAGGTCACGGTCGTCATCCTCTCCTCGTCCCGCGATGGCTGATCCGAATCTCTGGACGGCGAGGCAGCTGCGCAGCCTGGGAGACGGAGTAGAAGGCCCCTGCAGTAGATCCATGGCCCTTGTCGTTGCTTGCGAGCAGCTGCTGCTCGCTGCATCGGCTATGGTTGGCTCTCGCTTCCATTGGGTCGCTTCAGCCGCCGTCGCCTTGGATCTTGGCTGCCCTCATCGGTTGGAGGCGGGGAGGTGGAGGCGAAGGACGGGGTGGAGAAGATGGGAGGCGTGGAGGAGGAGGACGGGGACGAGGAGATGCATGGTGGTGGAGGCCGGGGACTAGGAGATGTGATGTGTGGTGGCGGCGGACGGAGAAAAGAGATAAGGGACGGGTGTGTCTTAGGGTTAGGCTTTATACGGCGAAAGTTTTAGGGCTTCTGGCGGGCTTGCGGTGCTGTACTAGGCCGTTCATGACAATTTTGAAATTGTCACCGAAAATCCATCATGGACTAACAGGTTTCTTGTAGTGAGCAAAGCTCACGATACATCAAGATTGTGCCAAATCAAGAACACGAGAGAGAGAGATCAAACACATAGCTACCGGTACATACCCTCAGCCCCGAGGGTGAACTACTCCCTCCTCGTCATGAAGAGCGCCGGGATGATGAAGATGGACACCGGTGAGGGTTCCCCCCTCCGGCAGGGTGCCAGAACAGGGTCCCGATTGGTTTTTGGTGGCTATAGAGGCTTGCGGCGGCGGAACTCCCAATCTAGGTTCTCTTCTGGAAGTTTTACGATACGTAGGTATATATGGGTGCAGGGGGTATGTCGGTGGAGCTACGGGGGCCCCACGAGGCAGGGGGCGCGCCCCCCACCTTCATGAGCACCTCCTGTATCTTCTGACATGGAGTCCAAGTCCATCAGGTGGGTTTCCTTCCAAAAATAACTTCTCCAGTTGATTTCATTCCGTTTTGAGTCTGTCTGATATTCCTTTTCCTCGAAACACTAAAATAGGCATAAAACAGCAAATCTGGGTTGGGCCTCCGGTTAATAGGTTAGTCCCAAAAATAATATAAAATTGGATAATAAAGCCCAATATTGTCTAAAACAATAGATAATATAGCATGGAGCAATCAAAAATTATAGATACGTTGGAGACGTATCAATGGCCATCTCATAGCTTTCAACCCATGTCTCTGGGGGTAAATCGGCAGTGTAATTTGGCACCTTGCGCGGGCCCTTGAAATCCTTGGGCAGGCGTACATTGCGTAACGCCGGGACGAGACACGGTACCCCCAAAGAGCTAGAGGTAACTCCTGGCTCTCTCAACGTGGTTGGACGAACCGTAGTAATCTGACAGGCTTCATACTGCGCTGCTAACTCGGCCTCCCTGCGCGCGCGAGCCCGGTCCACCACTTCCTGAGCATCACTTGCACCCCCTGCCGGGTTGTGGCCACGGGGCGGTTCGCGGTTCCCTGCATTGCTTGACACGGCCAGTTCATCCATACGCCTGCTATAACTCCGGCTTGGACAGGGGGTGGAATGAATCTGATCACGACTGTATGAATAAGCCTGATGTTGCTCCAAGGTGGTCCGAAGAAGTCCTGTAACCCGACGCGTCTCGATCGCCGCCAGAGAATCGCCTTCAATTGGGATAGCTTCCAGCCGTGAAGCGGCAGCAACAAGATTGTCTATTGGAGTAGAGTAATGACCCGGTGGTGTTGGAACAATCTGCGTCACGTTGTTGTTCTGTCAAGGCGGACCCATCAAATGGGGCTGAACCGGCGCCCCCGCTCCAGGTGCCTCCGCCCGGTTTACTACCGCGGGTTATCGTCCTCGCACTGGGTGTTAAAGAGGTTCCTAGCATCATAAACCGGAGGCAGGCGAGACCGGTGTCTTCTCTTTAGGACTTCGTGCGATGCATTCTGATCCAGCATAAGCCGGTAAGCCTGTGCATCCAAAGCGGCCCGTTATGCGGCCATCCTGGCATCCTCAGCAGCCAAATCGGCCTTGGCCTGAGTAATCTGATCCCTTACTTTCACGTCTTCCGCATTGTGTGCATCCTGATCCGCCGGGTGAGCCTCCGCCATTAGTGTTGCCAACGCATCAAATAGATCTGATAAAACCTGAGCCGGCGGCCGCACAGGGCCTCCTACCCCGACCGCCGTTGCTGCTGCGGTCGAAGAGTAGAGCGCCGGCTGTGTACCGGCCATGAAGATTCCAACCCGGTTTGGCGATCGTAGGGGTCCGAATCATCGTCGCCATCGGAACAGCCTCCAATCCGGCCATCTTGTAGCTGATATAACGACTCGGTCTCTCCGGTCGATGACTCATCGCCGGAATAAACGACGGTCTCACCACCAGATTCCGATCTGTCCTCGTACTCCCCTCCATGGATGACTCCCACGAAGGCACGCTTCATGGCAGGCTTGACCCGGGCAGATCGCGCATGCTGAGCCGTTTCGACGAGGTCGGTGCAGATGTCCGGCTCAGGGCCCGGCTCACCGATCTTGCCAATGAAAATGTGTATGCCACCAAAGGGGACCCGCAGCGTACTCGATTGAGCCGCCTCGGGGCCCCAGCCCGCATCGTCGATGTAGAGCTTGCCGCAACGACTCTTAGTCATCCGGCCCACAGCGTAACCCTTGAGTCCTTCGAAGCTGCCCTCAAGAACTTGAAACCATCGTGCAATAGCCCCACGGTGGGCGCCAACTGTCATGGTTTTGTTATGGAAGATGTCCTCGTGAAAGGACTTAGTCGTGGAGCCATCGCTACGGGTTAGCTTAAAGGGGTTGAAGCGGACAAGGGACGCAAGAGAGTTTTATACTAGTTCGGCCCCTTACGATGAAGGTAAAAGCCTGCGTCTAGTTGTGATGGAATAGATGGGGTTTCGATGACCAGGGAGCGAATAAGCTTTGCCTGAGTCTCGAGTTGTTGTCTGTTGTCCTGAACCGACGCCGGGTCGTCCCCTTATATACATGGGATGACGCCCGTCGGTTTACAGAGTCCCGAGGCCGGCTCATAAACGTGTACGGCTCGGTCTCCACTCTTTCTACCTTACAATGCAAGTTACATGTTAATGCCGGTTTATAGCTACAGGCCTTAAACCAGTTCTGGGCCTTGGGCCTTTACTCAGCGTCACCTTCTGTCTTCATGGGCTTCAAGTTAATCCGGCCTCTCCTGGCCGGTTTACGCCCAGTAGTAATATCCCCAACACATTCCATACCCATTAAGCTTTGCTAGTCTTGATACCCATGGTAATGGGATTGCTGAGTCCTCGTGGCTCACAGATTACTATAACAACAGTTGCAGGTACAGGTAATGCGATGATCATGATGTGAGAGCGATGCTTGCTTATTTGAGTTCTTCTTCTGCTTCGTCGTTCAAGGGATAGGTTCCTAGTCGGCAGCCTGGGCTAGCAGGGTGGATGTCGTTTGAGTTTCTGGGTGTGTTTCATCTGTAGTCGGATGTTGCTCTTATGTATGATGTCATTGTATTCATGTGGCATTGTATTTCTCTTGTATGTATCCCCAACTATTATGTTATGGTACGATGTAATGATATCCACCCTGCAAAAGCATCTCCAATATGCTCTTCTATCCTTGATGGGACCTTCGAGATCCTTAAGGATAGGGTCGCATATTGGGCGTGACAAGTTGGTATCAGAGCCTCGACCAACCATAGGAGCCCCCTTGATTGTTCTTAGCATGGCCGTTGTCGAGTCTAGAAAAAACTGATTTCGGAGTCTAGTTATATTGGAGAGTAGGAATTATTTTTACTCCTTTGCCCCTTCGTCGCTCCGGTGAGGAATCTTGACGTAGGTGTTTTGAATTACTTCTCTTCCCCTTCAAACTTTCTTTAGGATCACGCGGTTAGTTTTTCGATCGTTGGTTCTCAGCTTCTTTTCATCCGGTGCATTTCTCGTCAAGTTGACTCGAGCCTCTTCATCTTTGCCAAGTTCAATCCACAGTTGTTTTCTCTTTCCCACCTGCCCAGCCTTTTCTCTTCTCGGAGCCGGAGTCCGTAATCGAGTATCCATCCTACTCGTTCGAAGCCTTTGCATTCTTTCCTCATTTATTTCAACCGGTGTTTTCCTCTTCGAGTTATTCGCCGGTTCCCCGTTCCAAGTTGCCTTTGTTTTTCCCGCCCTCCCACCCTTTTTTCTTCCTGGAGTCGGCGTCTCTATTCGAGCATCAATTTCATTCGTGCGGAGCCTCTTCAGTCCACCCTCATTTATTTCAACCGGTGAATTCTTGTCACGTTTGACATTCTTCATCTCTTTTTATTTCCGGTGGATTCAATTCAAGTTTTTCAGGTTGATCATATTCTTTTCCTTGGATCAAATGTTCCCTCTTGCTCGTTCGCCTCTCGCCAGTTTATCCTTCTGAAGTGCTCAAGACATCTCAGGAGATTCGTCGGTGTTCCAATGAATACGAGGTTGTCACCTCATTCAAGTCTTTCAATTGTTTCGGTGCATCATTTCTCATTCAACAATCCTTTTCAACGTTGTTTTCTTTTTAGTGGGCCCTAACCCACAGGTCTTTTCCTAGGATCTTACCTGACTCTTCTAATTATTCCGGAGCCATTCCTAATTATTTTCAAAGCGTGACGTAAGAATGGATTCCATCAATCACATGCCTTCCCCAAGATTGCTCTCAAATTCTTTTCATTGTTGGCTCAACCTTTTTGCTTTTCATTCTGCTGCAGTATCTCAGTAATTTTGGTGGTGCTTCTCGTCGTCATTTGAAGACCGAAGAAGAGTTCCTCTTAAATATTGCCCGTTCTCTCGAAGATTTGCGGTTCTAGCTTCATGTTATCCTCTCAAGTTGTTCTGTTTTTCACATATTCTTTGCTTACCCAATCCGGAGTATGTCAGGAATTGTTTTTCCGTTCCTTTTCACCGAAGGGCATCATTCCAGAAGAATTCTTCGTCCTCACATTCCAGCTATCGTTATCCAATTACCCCGGCGCAACTGTCAAGTATTCTTTAATCAGCTTGTTATATCTTTGTTCTTTTGCATCTAAATCCCCTCAAGCATATTTGTTCTTCAATTTCTTCTCGGTAATTCATTCTCTTTCATCAATCATTTTCGAATTCTTACGCTGGTTCGTTCAAGATTCCTTTTTCCTTTGTTAGCATATCAATCACTCGTGGTGGAAGTTGTTGTTCTCCCATCCGTTCTTTCCACGTGGAATTCTTTAAAAATTCTTCCGGAGGCATTGCATTGCTTATCTCGTCAAGTGTCATTCCATCTTGTGAAGTTCTTGTTCTACTCCTTCCATTTTCAGCCGGAATGCTGCCGAAATTCTTTCATTCTTATTCCTTTCTATCTTCTTCCAACCGGAGTGGTTTCAGAGTCTATCTTATTCCATGAGCTTTTGATTCTCATCATATTTGTCGTTCCTCTTTTCTACCCGAGTGCTCTTGAGCTTGTTCATCTTCTCTCTTGCGCTTTTGTTTCACCTCTCCCTCTTTCTCTTCCATCTCGTCCTAAGATCTCAGGACGAGATCTCTTGTTAGTGGAGGAGAGTTGTAACGCCCCGAATCCGATGCGCCAGGTGTCTTCCAGTTATTCGCCGTTGTTGCCATGTCATCTGCTTGCATGTTGCACTTTGCCATGTCATCATCTGCATTTCATCTGCATGTTTTTCAAAACTTGCATCCGTTCTGGTTCCCCCGGTTCTCTCCGTTGTTCGTTCTGAGCACAGACACACTCGCATGCACCCGTCGCACCTCCCAGTTCTTGTTTTGTGAGCCACTGAAAAATGTTCTCGGAATGGGCCGAGATTTGCCGAGTTGCCTTGGTATATCACCGATACCGCCTGTCAAATTTCGTCCCATTTGGAGGTCGTTTGATGCCCCCAACGGTTAACCGGGTAACCGCAAAAGCCCCTCTCTCTTTGCAGCCCGACATCCCTCCAAACAGCCCACTAGCCCATCTAACTTCCCCCCATGCTCTCCGTCGTTCGATCACGATCGTGTGGGCGAAAACCGCACCTCATTTGGACTCTCCTAGCTCCCTCTACCTATATAAACTCCCCCTCCCCCGAAATTTGCGGATGAATCCTACCCTAACCCTCGCTTCTTCCTCCTCCAGCCGCCAGACATGTCCACGCCCCACCGGACATGTCCGCCACCGCCCCGTAGCGAATCGGGAGCCACCACGTCGCCAGATCCTCCCACCTCCGCCATGTCCGGCTGAAGCCCATCCGGGCCCGCCCGGCACGAGGCCAGCAGAGTCAGCCGCCCACGCCGCCAGCCTCTCCGTCGTCGTCCAGCCCCGCCCGCTGCCGCTGCCTCCACCTGGCCAGCTGACCCCGCCGCCTGACTCACGCCCGCCTCCTCGCCACCTGCCGCCGCCCGGGCGCCCATGACGCCACCGGAGGCCGGCGACCACCCGCTTCCGGGAGCCGCCTCCTGCAGCCTCCGTCGAGCTCGGGCGCCGCCCGTGGGAGTACACCGCGCCGCCGGCCATCTCCAGGGCCTCCGTGTCCCCAACGCCGGCCGGATCCGGAGCTCATCGGAGCCGCCCCGCCGCCCATCGCCGGTCTCCGACCACCTCGCCGAAGTTGTCCCCGGGACAAGATCCTCCACTCCCTCCAAACAAACGGTGCCCCAATTCCCGGATCTCCTCGTCCCGCACGCCTCCGTCCCGCGTTGACTTTCGCGGAGGTAAAAACGCCCAAGTCCCCAGGATTTTAACATCATGTGTGCATCTTTGCCATGCCATAACTCCTTGCTCGTTACTCCATTTTGCATGCATTATATGTCAAAATTTTCATCTCGGAGTGCTTCATGATGGAGTAGTTTGCATGCATGTCAGGATTCATCTTAATTCCTTAACCTTCGTTTCAAAACTGCTAATTGATATGAGCTGCTGAAATCTGCTGGTTGTTAACGTTATGTATGCATCTTATGAGTGCGACAACTTTGGCCCTGTCGATCCTATGATGATGATCTTGATATGAACATGTTCTGCTGTTCATGCTCTACATGTTGGTGTGCTTTGCATTCATTTTAGGGTGCATCTTGATATATTAATCCCTGTTGCAAAAGTGCATGTTGCTGTTAACTGCTAAAAACTGCTGTAACTTGCTGATTTGTCATTTTTTGCACTTTGTGTGTGCATCCTATGAGCATGATGTACACATGTTTTAGGAGCATTTCCATGCCATATTTACAGTGTGTCGGGGAAGCTGATCGTGGCCCACGAACACCTATGGGACCGGGTCCCTTGTGGTTCGGAGGGGGGCGGAGATTGCACAAAGAGCGGATCAAAGCGATGCACACGAGCAGATTTACCCAGCTTCGGAGCTCTCCGGAGAGATAACACTCCTATTGCTGCTTTATGGATTGTATTGTGTTCTTGCTAGGGAGCAACAGGAGCTACAAAACCTAGCCTGAGTGTCTCTAGTCTCGAGTGAGTCGAATGAACTGAGCCGGAGCCGAACCGAACCCTTTCTACGTTGCACTTGGGCCTCCTTTTATAGGCACAAGGGGTCACCACAGGTGGCAAGTAGACAAGGGTAGGATAGTAAAAACAGAGGTTGGTACACCGCTTTGTACAGTGTACAGTAATCTATACCTAACTCTGACGGCAAGGGACAAGAGTCATAAATGCCCGTCTCAGTCGCCTGAACAGTGTAACAGGGACCGTCAAGTGCGCCTCCGTTCGCCATGATGGCAGCTTGTCAGCGCCGCCTATCGCCGTTCCCTGCTGGCTGCACAGCCCATTGACACGCGTGCTTGGGAAAGCCCCATGACGACACGTTGGCGGATGAGCTGGAGCGGAGATGAAGAGAGGTTACCTGCCGCGGCAAGCGCCTTGCCGCGGCAAGGTCCTTGTCGCACTCGGGAGCTTGTCGCTCGCCAAGCCTTCCCGGCAAGCTCCTCTTGCCGGGGTCTTGTTTCTTTCGTGCCTTGAGTGGCCTTCCCGACAAGCTCCTCTTGCCGGGGCCTTGATTATTTTGTTCTTGAATGGCTCCAAAGGAGCCGCTGAGGACCTTGGCAGTCACCAGGCCAGCCCGCGGCTGGTGTCATGCGATCGTCTGCAGACGAGTTCGGGGTACTAGGGTACCCCTACTCTAGTACACCGACACAGTGGTGCCATCCATGTATTTTTATGTTCCCTGTAGTGAGTGCATCAAGCTTGTGAAGTGGGCTACTTGTTAATGTTCTGGCAATGCTGAAACGGCTATATCATGATGCTATCTTTGATTAATGCTACCAAATAATCCGTGCATAATCTGGAGGTGCTTATTTGACATGTTTTGATGACCATGTTATTATATATCATGACATGCCTTTTGATGCCTTATATATGTCCTGTAGCATATGTTTTCATTGTCATGAGGATGCTTATATAATGTTCCAGATTTCTATTAACCTCATGATGCCTTGTTGTGAGCTTGTTATTGAGTGATCCATGCCTCTTCTGGAGATGCTCCAATTAAATGTTTTGAATTAGGGTATGAGTAATTTGTTCACATGCCATGGTTGTTAATTTTTAATGTCATATGCATCTGTCCCATGATTGCAAACATGCTATCATAATGTTGCTATTTTACACTTGCTGAAACTGTTTCAACATTCAATATTGTCTTGTTGGTTCCTACTAATCCATGAGCCATATGTATATGATGCCATGATGTTATTTTCTATTTGTTATGTGTACTTTGATGCCATGCCCTTGGTTGCTATATTTACTTGCTATAGCTTGTCTCTTTCTTGCTATCAAGTTGCCATCATAATAACTCTGCTCATGTATATGCTCCTGTGTTATAAAGTTGCATTTCCAATTGATCATATTGGTTTAATCTTGATGCCTATAAACCTGAACCTTAATGATATTTGAATTATGTTATCTTTACATAGAGGGAATGTCAAGTTTATGCTCATAAGATTCATGTAGCACGTTGTTTTGATGTTTGCAAAGTGCCTACTTGCTGTTTTGGGCAGATTGTTGTTATATCTTGATTGGAGTGTATGTGTTGCACCGTTGCTCCGTTTTGAGCATACTCTATATGGAACTTGATTAGAATTGCATGTAGTTTCATATTATCATGTTGCATCCTTGTTTTGAGGTGTTTGCTTGATGTTTGGATGTATTTTACATCAATGCCATGTTTAACTTGTTTTGCTCATATCTTCTAGGCCGTAGCTCCGGATTAAATGAACTTTATATATAAATTGACTAGAGTTTCATGTAGATCATCATGGTGCTCTTTAACTTGCTGGTTAACAAATTGAACATAAGGTTTGTTCAGATCTGGACCAATTCTGAAATTTGCATATGAGGACTTACCAGATTAGTTATATGTTGTTTCCGGCCTCATTTAAACCTGCTTTGATGTGATATTCTTGTATGTATCATCTCTTGCCATGAGTAGCATCATATAGTCTTTGCCATGCATCATGCTTGCTGGTGCATCATGTCATGTTTATGTGTTGTGTGTTTACCATGTTGTTTGCTTCTTTCCGGTTGTGCTTCTTCTCGATAGTTCCTGTTTCGTTGCGATCGTGAGGATTCATTCGTCTACGCTTGGTTCGTCTTCATCGGCGCGTCTTCTTCATGGACTCATTCTGCTTCCTAGCGGGATTTCAGGCAAGATGACTGTTACCCTGAATCTCACTACTATCATTGCTATGCTAGTTGCTTCATTCTATCGCTATGTTGCGCTACCTATCACTTGCTTATCAAGCCTCCCAAATTGCCATGTCAGCCTCTAACCTTTTCACCCTTCCTAGCAAACCGTTGTTTGGCTATGTTACCGCTTTGCTCAGCCCCTCTTATAGCGTTGTTAGTTGCAGGTGAAGTTGAAGATTGCTCCATGTTGGAACATGTTTATGTTGGGATATCACAATATCTCTTATTTAATTAATGCATCTATATACTTGGTAAAGGGTGCAAGGCTCGGCCTTATGCCTGGTGTTTTGTTCCACCGTTGCCGCCCTAGTTTCCGTCATACCGGTGTTATGTTCCTTGATTTTGCGTCCCTAACACGGTGTGGGTTTATGGGCCCCCCTTGACAGTTCGCTTTGAATAAAACTCTTCCAGCAAGGCCCAACATTGGTTTTAACATTTTCCATAATAATACTTAAACTAAATAATAAATTTGCATAGGGCGTCATGAACCCGAAGATTTTTTTTTCTACATAGCAGGGGGGCCAGCGCTGATGGTGTTGGTCCCAAACGGGCAGACTGCGAGGCCACCATGGGGCAACCTGAGGATCTGGTTTTACTCATAGGCTTTCCCATCCGGACGTGTCCTGAGACTAGATACGCGCGGCTACTATCAGGGTGTCGACACGACGGGAGGCTTTGCTGGATTAGTTTTACCATTGTCGAAATGTCTTGCACCGGGACCCCGAGTCTGATCGGATGTCCCGCGATGGAGAATTGTCTTCGCGGATCGTGAGCTTATAATGGGCTAAGTTGGGACACCCCTGTAGGGTTTAAACTTTCGAAAGTCGTGCCCGCGGTTATGTGGCAGATGGGAATTTTTAATGTCAGGTTATAGAAAACTTGACACCAGATTCAAATTAAAATACACCAACCGTGTGCGTAACCGTGACGGTCTCTTTTCGAGAGGGTCGAGAAGAGAACACGGTGGGGTTATGTTTGAACGTAAGTAGTTCAGGATCACTTCTTTATCATTACTAGTTTGCGGCTGTTTGTGTAGCTTCTCATCTTATTCTTGTACTTGTAAGTTAGCCACCATATCATGCTTAGTCGCTTGCTGCAACCTCACCACTTATCCATTCCATACCCATTAAGCTTTGCTAGTCTTGATACCCATGGTAATGGGATTGCTGAGTCCTCGTGGCTCACAGATTACTACAACAACAGTTGCAGGTACAGGTAATGCGATGATCACGACGTGAGAGCGATGCTTGCTTATTTGAGTTCTTCTTCTGCTTCGTCGTTCAGGGGATATGTTCCTAGTCGGCAGTCTGGGCTAGCAGGGTGGATGTCGTTTGAGTTTCTGTGTGTGTTTCATCTGTAGTCGGATGTTGCTCTTATGTATGATGTTATTGTATTCAAGTGGCATTGTATGCCTCTTGTATGTATCCCCAACTATTATGTAACGGTACGATGTAATGATATCCACCTTGCAAAAGCGTCTCCAATGTGCGCTTCTATACTTGGTGGGACCTTTGAGTTCCTTTAGGATAGGGTCGCATATTAGGCGTGACAACAAGGAACGATCAAAACAAATAAATTTAACATAGAAGATGAAAATGTAAACCGTCATGACGGAATTTCTGAAGTGCAGAAACTCAAAAAAAAGAAAAAAGAAATATACAAACAACAAACGGAATTACTGATGCAAGACGGAGACTCACAATAAAGATTATTCGGACAACAAACAAGTTATTCAACATGACAAGATCCCCTGCCTTCAAGATGTACTGCTCTGGAGGAGATATCCAAGACCAGATCAATATATTGCCTGATATTGTTCACGCGTAAGAAAAATGGCGGTAAATACCAAGTTGTTTATACGAAGAAGGGTACACTTGGTAGAAATTATACATGGTCAGGAAAAATACTTCGTATAATATGCTCACAAAATTTTATGTACTTCGTATAAGCTAGCAAGGGAGAGATGATTCATAAACTAAAGATTGAGAAATCAAAAGGAAGAACTTGACTACAGCTTGCGGTACGTCTTTAAGCTGGCCATGATGATTCTAGTCAAGGAGAGTGATGCTTCTGGTTTCCATCCCAAAAAAACATTGAAAACACCTAAACATGTAGATATGTGATTCATCTGTATGCTCGTGCATTCAGTAGGAATGTAATATTATTTTTGCACAAACGGAAATCAGATTTAAGCACTATAACTCAACATGGCTTTGGTTGCTAGTTGTGGATCAGAGAGTTATATATAATTGACTAAGTTAAGCTGCACTTCAAATAGATGGTGAAGCAGTGCTAAGATTTTTCTTTTTAAAACACACCTTGATGTCTATTGTGAGACTTTTCGATGCTCCCCCAGATGATCTCTAGAAGGTATGCATATGCTGCTAGCAATTTATCAATTGGATTCGAAGTTACATAGATTTAGTAACCAAGTGACATGTATCGATGATATCATTAAGAAAAACTCCCTAGGAGATGAATGTTAGGCATCTGGGCATTTATTACTCAAAATAAGAACAGAGATGAGAGATGGAGCAAATGAAGGACATATCCAGCATGAAGTTATTTGTTGTATACTCTTTCTAATTTGGTAGCACTACTATCTTCACATCATAGCTTTCCTGTATGTGACGCTTTACAGGCAGTGCAGAGATGTCAGAGCCACCATCCGCCATCCCTGCATGTTGCTGCACCCCTCCTCCATCACCACAAACGCCCAAAACTGCCCATGCAGTCACAGCAAAGCCAACTGACGTTTTATGGAAGTCCTTCTGAATCTTGCTCACCTATGCAAGCTCATGTTGTCATGCCGAAGCCCACTACCGTCACAGCCGCGTCCCCACAACGTCCGCGAGTAATGCTCCCGACGTATAGGGTTGTCCGCGGACTTCTGTCATTGTGGTTGTGGGTCGCGGCCAAGGTTTTTATTACCGAATGAGGCAATTTTAGAGGGACTGGTAAATGTGGTTACTACGGTTACCGAGAAATACTGAAAATATTTCGAGTGAATTTTATAGTTGAATTTTAAATTCAAATAAGTGAATGAACAAATATTCGAACCAGAGACCTCTCAAAATAGGAACTCGGTTGCTACCCACACGTCAGAACCAACTCTCATGGCATTAATTAGACTCTACATACTTTACTATAAATTGAGTGTTTAAATTCAAAAATTTCAAAAAAATGGTATTTTTTGCTCGGTATGACGATTTACCGAGGGGCACGGAAATACGCGGTAACCATGAGAAATCATGAAATTTCGACCGGTAACCAAAACCTTGGTCGCGGCATCTACGGCCTCTGCATGCGCTGGCCACAGGATGGCGTTGTCCACGGAGTAGTCCGCTCCACCGCGGCCGCCAATCCTCCGCTACTCGAAAAGAGAGTAAAAAAGCAGCAAAAAAAACAAAATAGGGAAGAGGGACGCCGCACAAATAGGGGAGAACGCCCTCGCCTGGGAATCCCCTCACCTGGGCCACGGATGGGATCCAACGGACGGCAAGGGGTGCATGTGCCTTCTTC
Source organism: Aegilops bicornis (assembly GCA_021605145.1). Classification (NCBI taxonomy): domain Eukaryota; kingdom Viridiplantae; phylum Streptophyta; class Magnoliopsida; order Poales; family Poaceae; genus Aegilops; species Aegilops bicornis. The sequence continues at coordinate 103,625,384 of CM038675.1, read as the reverse complement.
CTCTCGCTGGATTAACGACACACCACGCCGGCGACGGGAGTAGGAGCAGCGCCAGCAGGAGGAGCCGGGGCAGCGCCAGCAGTCATCGAGGCCACGGGATCTTGGGGAGGCCGACGTTGCAGAACGGGACTCCAGTGCTGTTGAGCTCCATGGCGGCGCTTGTGAGCCGGACCGACGGGGCGTCGCTTACGGGGGCTGGCTGGGGGCTGAAGTGAGGACGCCGACGGCGGATGGACGTAGTGCAGGAGACAGAGGGGGCTGAACGTGTGCACCCCAGCCAGGCGGTCCAACAGTTGTGGAACTTTAAGAACTCAAGCATCAAGGACGGGTAACCACGTCGCGGATGAACCCTGCCGGCGCACTTCACCATGCATCCTCCTGTGCACTCCTGGCCCAGGCCACCTCCAGCTCCCACATAACCTGCACGGCGGAGCAAGTCCGGCCCATCCCTCCGGTGCCCGCTTCCTCTCCTACTGCAACGGAAGCCACCAACTCTACCTCCACCACCGCCTCTACCCTTCCCGGCTCACGTCGTAGCCCCTGCTGCGCTGGACAAACCACGAGAAATCGCCGCCGACGTGAACGGCGTAGGGGTTTGCGGCAGACACGGCAACCGGCGGACCGAGTATAGCAGCCCGGCCAGATTGCTGCACCGAGCCCCACCACATCGGGGCATCTGCGCGCACCTCCCGCCGGTCATCGCTGATGGCTCGTGCATCCGCCATCAACTCGGCCGTGTGGAGGGGAGATTGTACCGACCGGCACCAGGAGATGAAATGGGTCCTGGCGGTTGGGGGATCCGGCAAGGCATGAGTCAGTGGCGGCGAGGTTGGGGATGACCGACGGCCGAGGCAGCGGGCACCAACCTCGACAACACCATGGGCGAAAAATATCCATATCCAAATCCATGAAGACATTGTATGCCTGTCCATGAAAAAATCCATGGGCAAAAAATTATGTCCATGTCCAAACCCAATGATTATCCATCGGGTATGGATATTCATCGGGTTCTCTTAACACATATACATAAATACATAGCACAACATTCACTTAAGCTCCCAAGTTCTCATCAAATGACATAGCAAAAGTGCACAACATCAAATGAGCTCTTAGATTCTCACAAAATGACATAGGACAAGTTTACATCACCAAATAAGCTCTCAGATTCTCACAAAATGACGTAACATCAAATAAACATAAATACACAATTATCCTTCCTCGCAAAATGACATAGCAATAAAACAAGATCATTTCTCAATCTTGATTTCTCACAAAATGGCATAGAACAACATCAAGTAAGCACATTTACTACCCTGCATTATCTTCCATTCTTCACCCCAATCTTCTAGGCATCATCTTCAGACTTCTGTTATGTTGGGCTCGCTACGAGTTAACATTTCCAGGGCTAACGGCGGCAGGGCCTTGTGCTCCAGCATGAGAAGCTACTGAGTTGTACATGCAAAAAAAAGTAACAATCTTCAGTTTCAATTAAAGTGATCCAAGGTTCATAATGTGTAAACTGTTCCAATTTGGAGATATTGTAATCTCTAAATCGTAGTGAATGGTCGGTACGAACCTAAATTAATTACTCTATCATTTTTCTTTTATGGATAAGATAGAACTGCCTAGATTACACGTCAGATTCTATGAATCTTAATCATTCACAATCCTATAGATTAAAATACACTGAGATGTGGTAAAACCTAATTACTGATTAACATGCATAGCTACAGACCACGCCATGTATCCAAATATGATACGTGCTCATTTGGTAACCAACGAAAATTTACCTAATTCTATAAATATCTTCCAGTTACTACTGTAAGCTGCAAAAAATATTTGATTTGCAGACATACATGAAAGGTATTCAGGAAACAAAAAAATTACTACTCCTCAAATTACTACTGTAAACTGAAAGAAATACAGTACTTAATTTCAGACATACATGAGAGGGATTCACAGAACAAAAAATCTACTACTGCCCCAATTACTACTGTAAACTGAAGAAATACTTAACTTGCTGACATACATGAGAGGGATTCCAAAAATTACTACTGCTCCAAATACTACTGTAAAATGAAAGAAATGCTTAATTTGCAGACATACATGAGAGGGATTCAGGGAAGAACCACAACTTGCACACCCACGTACAGGAACACCAGTCGTACATGAGATAGATTCAGGGAACAAAAGAAACTCACCCTGAACGTCGGTTGTTTGTTGTGTTCATCACCTCCTTGGCAGCGTCATGGTCCTCTTCTGGGCCTGCGCTCATCGACCGGCACTCCGGTGCTGTCGTGCTCCTAGTCCTGCGCGTAGCAACGCTGTTGTAGGTTGCACCGCGCTGCATAGGTGTGCTCTGCATCGCAGCTCAGATACTTGCGCCGCCCGCTGTAGTATGTGTGTGCGAGAAGAAGTCGAGACAGAGGGTCGAGGGGATTTGGAGTCGGGCTGCGACTGTACAATGGCGTTGAATGCTGAAGTGTTGCATGCCAGTGCCATATGTAGAGGTAAGGCTGGTCATAGTGGGGAGTAACTTAGGGTAGTAACATGCATACGTTACTACTCTATGTTACTACCCTTATAGTGGGAAGTGTCATATGTGTAGTAACATACACATGTTCATTTATTGTCTTGTAGACTCATTTTGCATTGGAAAGCGCTATGTGATGGTAACATATTAGGTTACTCTATTTGCCTCTCTCCTCATTAACTACTTGCCACATCAACATTTTTGCTTATGTGGCATCTATGTTACTACCTATGTTACTTCCACTATGACCAGCCTAAAAGATGGCGGCGCTGGCAGCTGCATCTAGGGCTGCGTGAGTAGTAGGCCGAGGAGACGGAGATGGTCTGGTGATTGATGGTGAGTCGTTGAACGAGGAGATACAAAGAATGAGAAGAGGTAGAGTAAGTTACGGTGGGGACTGAGGAGGGATTGTACACTTTATTTTTTTTTTCCTTTTTATAAATAAAAAATACATTGAAACATGGGATAGCGAGGGTCACTGAATTTTGACACACATGTCATACTATGGGGTCGGGTTCAGGTGCTGCCCATGAACGTAAAAATGTATCCAAACCCTACCCATTCGGGTCGGGTATCCACGGGTATCCATGTCCATAAATAAAATAATCACCACCCATCCATCAGAAGCACCGCTCCGTAAGTGGAAGCAAGCCTGCGACGGCAAATCTGTATTTATAGAAACCTAACCCACCAGAAGTATCCAGCAAGCGAAGACCAGAAGCATCGATCTTCACAGCGACGCCGAGAAATATAGATGCACAAAGCGGCGCCGAGAACCATCCTAAAACAACACCGCCTAACCGTCCATGCAAATCACGTAAAACCCATCAAAACAGGGACATGTACACATCAGGTTGAAGAAATATAAGACTAGCCACAGTAGGAGTAACTTCAGCAGTAACATCAAGTCCAACTCAGCAAATTTACTTATGTGGCAATGAGTTAATGAGGAGAGAGGTAGTTACAGCTAGTTATTGTAACATCACATGTCCCAATGCAATATGAGTCTATAACCTAATAAATAAAGCTTTACATGTTACCACACTTATGTTACTACCCACTATGAAGGTAGTAACATAGCCTAGGGATTTTTGTATGTTACTAATGTATGTTACTATGCATTGTGGCTAGTCTAAATCACAACCGAACACCCATGCAAATCTCCCAATAGGAAACTGCCATGGCAGCATGCAGAGCACATGTACCATGGCCCACGAATCACGCCGCCATGCAGCGCATGTGCGGGCAGAAAGAATGTCCCCAAATCGCGACATAAATCATTACATCCACCCGAGCGGTACCCGTCCAGATCCCCAGTAATTAACGTGTCATCATCAGATTGGTCTGATTTTCACTGATAGAAAAAAGTCAAAAAAGACAAGGTAAATCAAACCTAGCCAGGTTTAGTATTTGTAGCAATAGCGCGTCTGCACAGAAAAGTGCTACTACTATAATTCCCTCACTGGTGCCGGTAGGCTAGGAATAGTAGTAGCGGTTCTCTCAGAAGCACGCTACTGCTAAAAACTTTGTAGCAACGTGTTTATGCTGTAGAGCGCTATTGCTATGAAAAAGAAAATAAATAGAAAAGTAAATGAAAATGAAAGAAATATAAAAAGGAGAAATTAAAAAAAGAAAATGTAAAGAAAACAAAAGAAAAAGAAAAAGAAATCAGAAAGGAATAGCTGTAGCGCGTTTCGCCGAAACGCGCTATAGCTAAAATATACTAAACCTGGCTAGGTTTGATTTACCATGTTTTTTTCTTCTCATTGAAAACTTGACCGATCTATGTCGTAAGCTGGGGGAGGCTGACACGTTAATTACTGGGGGAAATTATGGGGTAAGCCTTGGGTGCACTTAGCGATCTATGTCGATGGCGATTGCGGATTGGTTTTCTCTTCTCCTCTATGTTCCTTCCGTGTGTCGATGCATCTCTCGAAGACTCGCGTGGGCTCTCTGCCACCGCCACCCACCGCTCAACCTCCGATGCACCACCGCTCAACCGCCGTACCTCCTTATAAAATGGCTCTCGCCTCTTAAGCTCGCTCCGACGCCCATGCCCATCACGCAGCGCCCACACGCGCCAGCAGGTCTGGACGAGGTGATGCTGGAGGTCGGTGAGGCCCCCTCGGCGCACGGTTTGGTTCGCAGCGGACCGCGAAGCAGAGCTAAGAATAGAGTTATTATAACAAAAAATCTTATGGTCAGTTGGGTTGTATATTTGTACGTTTTGTATCATAAATCGTGCGTGTCAACCTAGCTAGGTCTGTATGCTGCCTGTCAAAGTCCTCTGGAGTTTTATTGGGTTCCCTCCCTCTCCGGCGGGGGGAGAAAAATGTTGTAAAATTTTATAAAAATGTTCATGTTTAAAGGTATTTGCAATTTCAAAAACGTTCATGTTTTGATACATATGTGAATGGCAGTGGCATGGCATCGGGAGAAAATCCCAACCAAATATATTTTTTTACCGAGAAGGTTGAGTAGCCCAACAAATCAAGTCTGAATTATCTATGTCTATCTCTCCCAAAAAATGATATAAAATAGCATATTAATGCATAAAAACATCCAAGATGGATAATATAATAGCATGTAACAATCAAAAATTATAGATACGTTGAATACGTATCAACATCCCATGTTGTTAAACCCCAGAGATCTTGTGTGGCTACACCTTCGCAAAAACCACTTCCCCAACAAGCACAAGTCCAAGCTTCTACCCGATGTGGATGGACCATTCAAGGTGCTCACACACTACAATAACAATGCCTACAAGATCGACATTCCACGCGACAATTACAACGTGAGCGGCATCTTCGATGTCAAGGACCTATCTCCCTAACATGGTGAAATTAATGATTCGAGGTCGGATCTTCCCCAAGGGGAGGGAAATATGATGTGGAGCATCCTTCGGTCATCCCCGTGTGTACATGACCCCTCGTTGTAGCTGCTGCTAGCCCGTGCACATGGGCGTGTATTGAGGGTGTCCTGGATTAAGGGGTCCTCGGACAACCGAACTATATGCGTATGCCGGACTGTTGGACTATGAAGATACAAGATAGAAGACTTCGTCCCATGTCCGGGTGGGGCTCTCCTTTGCGTGGAAGACAAGCTTGGCGATTCAGATATGAAGATTCCTTTCTCTGTAACCAACTCTGTGTAACCCTAGCCTTCTCCGGTGTCTATATAAACCGGAGGGTTTAGTCCGTAGGACAACAACAATCATAATCATAGGCTAGATTCTAGGGTTTAGCCTCTACGATCTCGTGGTAGATCAACTCTTGTAATACTCATATCATCAAGATCAATCAAGCAGGAAGTAGGGTATTACCTCCATCGAGAGGGCCCGAACCTGGGTAAACATTGTGTCCCCCGTCTCCTGTTACCATTAGCCTTAGACGCACAGTTCGGGACCCCCTACCCGAGATCCGCCGGTTTTGACACCGACATTGGTGCTTTCATTGAGAGTTCCACTGTGCCGTCACCATAAGGCTTGATGGCTCCTTCAATCATCTACAACAACGCAGTTGATGACCCACAAGTATAGGGGATCTATCGTAGTCCTTTCCATAAGTAAGAGTGTCGAACCCAACGAGGAGCAAAAGGAAATGATAAGCGGTTTTCAGCAAGGTATTCTCTGCAAGTACTGAAATAAGTGGTAACAGATAGTTTTGTAATAAGATAAATTGTAACGAGCAACAAGTAACAAAAGTAAATAAAGTGCGGCAAGGTGGCCCAATCCTTTTTGTAGCAAAGGACAAGCCGGAACAAACTCTTATATAAGGAAAAGCGCTCCCGGGGACACATGGGAATATCATCAAGCTAGTTTTCATCACGTTCATATGATTTGCGTTCGGTACTTTGATAATTTGATATGTGGGTGAACCGGTACTTGGGTGTTGTTCTTACTTGAACAAACATCCCACTTATGATTAACCTCTATTGCAAGCATCCATAACTACAACAAAAGTATTAAGGTAAACCTAAGTACCTAACCATAGCATGAAACCTATGGATCCAAATCAGCCCCTTACGAAGCAACGCATAAACTAGGGTTTAAGCTTCTATCACTCTAGCAACCCATCATCTACTTATTACTTCCCAATGCCTTCCTCTAGGCCCAAATAATGGTGAAGTGTTATGTAGTCGACGTTCCCATAACACCACTAGAGGCTAGACAACATACATCTCATCAAAATATCGAATCTAATACCAAATTCACATGACTACTAATAGCAAGACTTCTCCCTTGTCCTCGAACAAACGTAACTACTCACAAAGCATATTCATGTTCATAATCATAGGGGTAATAACATGCATAAAGGATCTGAACATATGATCTTCCACCAAATAAACCAACTAGCATCAACTACAAGGAGTAATCAACACTACTAGCAACCTACTAGCACCAATCCCGGACTTGAAGACAAGAATTGGATACAAGAGATGAACTAGGGTTTGGGGATGAGATGGTGCTGGTGAAGATGTTGATGGAGATTGCCCTCTCCCGATGAGAGGAGCGTTGGTGATGATGATGATGATGATTTCCCCCTCCCGGAGGGAAGTGTCCCCGGCAGAACAGCTCTGCCAGAGCCCTAGATTGGTTCCGCCAAGGTTCCGCCTCGTGGCGGCGGAGTTTCGTCCCGAAAGGTTGCTTCTTATTTTTTTCTCATCGAAAGACTTCATATAGGAGAAGATGGGCATCGGAGAGCCACTAGGGGAGCAGGGTGTGGGCCCCCTGGCCTTCATCTTTGGCGATGATTTTTCTTTATTTATTTTAAGATATTCCGTGGAGTTTCAGGACTTTTGGAGTTGCACAGAATAGGTCTCCAATATTTGGTCCTTTTCCAGCCCAGAATTCCAGCTGCCGGCATTCTCCCTCTTCATGTAAACCTTGTAAAATAAGGGAGAATAGCCATAAGTAATGTGACATAACGTGAAATAACAGCCCATAATGCAGTAAATATTGATATGAAAGCATGATGCAAAATGGACGTATCAACTCCCCCAAGCTTAGACCTCGCTTGTCCTCAAGAGAAAAGCCGATAACAATAAATATGTCCTCATGTTTAGAGGTAGAGGCGTCGATAAAAATAAAATACGGACATGAAGGCATCATGATTATTCTCATAACAGCAACATATATAGATTTTGTCATATGATTACTTATGTTCAAGTGATGATCTTTTCACAATGCAAAGGTATGAATCAGAAACCTTATTGAGCACCAACAAATTATAACCCCAGTCATTGAAGCAATTGCAATTTATCATAACATCGGAAAGAGTCTATGTCAGAGCTTAAAAGCAAGTCCACATACTCAACTATCATTTAGTCCTTCATAATTGCTAACACTCACGCAATACTTGTGGTTACGGAGTTTTAATCGGACACAGAGAAAGATAGGGGCTTATAGTTTGCCCCACAACCTTTTACCTCAAGGGTAATGTCAACAATAATAATTCATGCTCCCCTACATCCAATCAGATATATATATCATGTTCTTTCCAACATGCTGGGCTTGCCAAAGGATAAAATGAAAAAGGAAAGGTGAAGATCACCGTGACTCTTGCATAAGGTAGATGATAATAATAAAAGATTGGTCCTTCACAGAGGGAAGCAGAGGTTGCCATGCGCTTTTATCGTTGGATGCACAAAATCTCAATGCGGAAGAACGCCACTTTATATTGCCCTTGTGATATGAACCTTTATTATGCAGTCCGTCACTTTTATTTCTTCCATATCACAAGATCGTCTAAAGCTTATTTCTCCCACACCAATCAATCATACATATTTAGAGCAATTTTTATTGCTTTGCACCGATGACAACTTACTTGAAGGATCTTACTCAATCCATAGGTAGATATGGTGGACTCTCATGGCAAAACTGGTTTAAGGGTTTTTGGAAGCACAAGTAGTATCTCTACTTGGTGCTGAGAATTTGGCTAGCATGAGGGAGAAAGGCAAGCTCAACATGTTAGAGGATCCATGACAACATACTTTATCTCAGATATAAGAAAACATAACTCATCACGTTGTCTTCCTTGGCCAACATCAACTCTTTAGCATGTTATATTTTAATGAGTGCTCCCAATCATAAAAGATGTCAATGATAGTATATCTATATGTGAAACCTCTCTTTCCTTATTACTTCCTATTAATTGCAACGATGACCAAAGCTATATTTGCCAACTCCCAACAACTTTTAATCATCATACTCTTTTTATGTGAAGTCATTACTCTCAATAAGATCAATATGAACTCTTTGTTTCTTTTTATTCTTTTTCTTCTTTCTATTCTTTTGTTCGCCCAAGATCATAGCAAGATAATCAAGCCCTTGACTCAACACTAAACTTTATTATATATATAGCTCACGGACTCGATTACATAGAGAGATCATAAAGCTAAACTCAAAACTAGATCATGCCATAACTTTATTCTACTAGATCAAGATACTACTAATAGGATCGAACTAAGAAAAAACAGTAAAGATAGGAGTTGTGATGGTGATACGATACCGGGGCACCTCCCCCAAGCTTGGCAGTTGCCAAGGGGAGTGCCCATACCCATGTGATTATGTCTCCTTTGTTGATGAAGAAGGTGGAAGTGTTGTTTATGATGCAAGCTTGTCTTCCATTTTCCAGGGCATAGGCTCACCATCGTAGAAGAATGATCGAGTCTCCGGAATCCTCAAATCTGCAGCCAAACTCATCCTTTTGAATCTATATTCATACTCACATTTTTGATTTTGCAGATCATAGATTTGGGCTTGGAGGTGCTCGATCTTCTCATGTAGCTTGAAGATGGCCTCCTCGGTGTTCTTGGCATCCGGCTCGTAGTTGTTGGTGAACTCCGCGAGCATCGTGTGGGTAGCGTTGATTCCACGCTCCACCATCCCCTGGCACTTGAAACTTGTTGCTCCATTGCTTCGAGCCTCGACTCCACGCTTCCGGTTCCCTTGGGTCCCTCAGCATCGCGGATGTGCAGCAACCCATCACGCATCTCAATGGTTTGAGGGTGTCGCAGCACCTCCACGAGGTAAGGGTTGATCACCTTCTCGAAGAACTTGTCCTTGGAAGCACTTGGGGACGTCATGATGATCTAGACCTGTCAGAAAAACAGCTCGAAACAAGAATAGGAGAGATTTGCGTAATACGGGAGTCAAAACCTTTGGTGTTGGGGAACGTAGCAGAAATTCAAAATTTTCCTACGTGTCACCAAGATCTATCTATGGAGAAACTAGCAACGAGGGGAAGGAGAGTGCATCTACATACCCTTGTAGATCGCTAAGCGGAAGCGTTCATGAGAACGGGGTTGAAGGATTCGTACTGTCGTGATCCAAATCACCGGAGATCCTAGTGCCGAACGGACAAGACCTCCGCGTTCAACACACGTGACAGCCGGTGGCGTCTCCCATGCCTTGATCCAGCAAGGAGAGAGGGAGAGGTTGAGGAAGACTCCATCCAGCAGCAACACAACGGGCGTGGTGGTGGTGGAGGAGCGTGGCAATCCCAAGAAGCCGCCAAGCACCAAGGGAGAGGAGGAGGAGGAGAGGCAGGGCTGCGCTGGAGAGGGAGAGGCTCTCGTGTGTTATGGGCAGCCCCTAGGCCTCATATATATAGGGGAAGGGAGGGCTGCGCCCTCTAGGGTTTCCACCCCTAGGGGTGGCGGCCAGCCCTAGATGGGTTTTGGGGCGGCCAAGAGGGGAGAGAGGAGGCGCCCACTAGGTGGGCCTTAAGGCCCATCTCGAACTAGGGTTTGCCCCCTCCCACTCTCCCATGCGCCTTAGGCCCCTTGTGGGGGGCGCACCAGCCCTCCTAGGGGCTGGTCCCCTCCCACACTTGGCCCACGCAACCTTCTGGGGCAGGTGGCCCCACTTGGTGGACCCCGACCCTCCCGGGTCCCGGTACATTACCGATATCGCCCGAAACTTTTCCGGTGACCAAAACAGGACTTCCCATATATAAATCTTTACCTCCGGACCATTCCGGAACTCCTCGTGACGTCCTGGATCTCATCCGGGACTCCGAACAACATTCGGTAACCACATACAAACTTCCTTTATAACCCTAGCGTCATCGAACCTTAAGTGTAGACCCTACGGGTTCGGGAACCATGTGGACATGACCGAGACGTTCTCCGGTCAATAACCAACAGCGGGATCTGGATACCCATGTTAGCTCCCACATGTTCCACGATGATCTCATCGGATGAACCACGATGTCAAGGACTCAATTGATCCCGTATACAATTCCCTTTGTCTAGCGGTATTGTACTTGCCCGAGATTCGATCGTCGGTATACCGATACCTTGTTCAATCTCGTTACCGGCAAGTCTCTTTACTCGTTCCGTAACACATCATCCCGTGATCAACTCCTTGATCACATTGTGCACATTATGATGATGTCCTACCGAGTGGGCCCAGAGATACCTCTCCGCTTACACGGAGTGACAAATCCCAGTCTCGATTCGTGCCAACCCAATGTAGACACTTTCGGAGATACCGTAGTGCACCTTTATAGCCACCCGATTGCCAGGACGCTTGGTACACCCAAAGCATTCCTACGGTATCCGGGAGTTGCACAATCTCATGGTCTAAGGAAATGATACTTGACATTATAAAAGCTTTAGCATACGAACTACGATCTTTGTGCTAGGCTTAGGATTGGGTCTTGTCCATCACATCATTCTCCTAATGATGTGATCCCGTTATCAACGACATCCAATGTCCATGGTTAGGAAACCGTAACCATCTATTGATCAACGAGCTAGCCAATAGAGGCTTGCTAGGGACATGGTGTTGTCTATGTATCCACACATGTATTTGAGTTTCCTATCAATACAATTATAGCATGGATAATAAACAATTATCATGAACAAGGAAATATAATAATAATAACTAATTTATTATTGCCTCTAGGGCATATTTCCAACAGTCTCCCACTTGCACTAGAGTCAATAATCTAGTTCACATCGTCATGTGATTAACATCGATAGGTCACATCGCCATGTGACCAACACCCAAAGAGTTTACTAGTGTCAGAACTAGTTCACATCATCATGTGATTAAGACTCAATGAGTTCTGGGGTTTGATCATGTTTTGCTTGTGAGAGAGGTTTTAGTCAACGGGTTTTAGTCAACGGGTCTGAACCTTTCAGATCCGTGTGTGCTTTGCAAATTTCTAGGTCATATTATAAATGTTGCTTCCATGCTCCACTTGAAGCTATTCCAAATGGTTGCTCCACTATACGTATCCGGTTTGCTACTCAGAGTCACTCGGATAGGTGTTAAAGCTTGCATCGACGTAACCCTTTACGCCGAACTCTTTATCACCTCCATAATCGAGAAACATGTCCTTATTTACTCCAAGGACAATTTTGATCATTGTCCAATGATCCATTCCTGGATCATTCTTGTACCCTCGACCGACTCATGGCAAGGCACACTTCCGTGCGGCACACAAAGATAGCATACTATAGAGCCTATGTCTGAAGCATAGGGGCGACCTTCGTCCTTTCTCTCTTTTCTGCCGTGGTCGAAGCTTTTAACTCTTAACTCCATACCTTACAACTCGTGCAAGAACTCCTTCTTTGACCGATCCATCTTGAACACTTTCAAGATTATGTCAAGGTATGTGCTCATTTGAAAGTACTATTGAGCGCGTTTTGATCTATCCTCATAGATCTTGATGCTCAATGTTCAAGTAGCTTAATCCAGGTTTTCACTTGAAAACGCTTTTCAAATAACCCTATATGCTTTACGTAGAAAATTCTACATCATTTCGATCATCAATATGTCAACAACATATACTCATCAGAAATTCTATAGTGCTCCCACTCAGTTCTTTGGAAATACAAGTTGCTCATAAACATTGTATAAACCCAAAATCTTTGATCATCTCATCAAAGCGCACATTCCAACTCCGAGATGCTTACTCCAGTCCTTAGAAGGATTGCTGGAGCTAGCATACCTTTTAGCATCCTTAGGATTGACAAAACTTTTCTGATTGTATCACATACAACCTTTCCTTACGAAGACTGGTAAGGAAACTCGTTTTGACATCCATCTGCTAGATTTCATAAATGCAGCTAATGCTAACATGATTCCGACGGACTTAAGCATCGCTATGGATGAGAAAATCTCATCGTAGTCAACTCCTTGAACTTGTGAAAAACTCTTCGCCACAAGTCGAGCTTCATAGACGGTGATCTTACCGTCCACGTCCGTCTTCTTCTTAAAGATCCATTCATCTCAATGGCTTGCCGATCATCGGGCAAGTCCACCAAAGTCTATGCTTTGTTCTGATACATGGATCCTATCTCGGATTTCATGGCTTCTAACCATTTGTCGGAATTTGGGCCCACCATCGCTTCTCCATAGCTCGTAGGTTCATTGTTGCCTAGCAACATGACCTTCAAGACAGGATTACCGTACCACTCTGAAGCGATGCTGGCGTCCTTGTCGCCCCACGAGGTTCGGTAGTGACTTGATCCGAAACTTCATGATTACTATCATAAGCTTCTACTTCAATTGGTGTAGGTGCCACGGAACAACTTCCTGTGCCCTGCTACACACTAGTTGAAGTGACGGTTCAATAACCTCATCAAGTCTCCACCATCCTCCCACTCAACTTTTCGAGACAAACATTTCCTCGAGAAAGGACCCGATTCAAGAAACAATCCCTATCGCTTTCGGATCTGAATTAGGAGGTATACCCAACTGTTTTGGGTATCCTATGAAGATGTATTTTATCCGCTTTGGGTTCGAGCTTATCAACCTGAAACTTTTTCACACAAGCGTCGTAGCCCCAAACTTTTAAGAAATGACAGCTTAGGTTTCTCTAAACCATAGTTCATACGGTGTCATCTCAACGGAATTACGTGGTACCCTATTAAAGTGAGTGCGGTTGTCTCTAATGCCTAACCCATGAACGATAGTGGTAATTCGATAAGAGACATCATGGTACGCACCATATCTAATAGGGTGCAACTATGATGTTCGGACACACCATCACACTATGGTGTTCCAAAGCGGTATTAATTGTGAAACAATTTGCACAATGTCTTAATTGTGTGCCAAAGCTCGTAACTCAGATATTCATCTCTATGATCATATCATAGACATTCTATCCTCTTGTCACGATGATCTTCAACTTCACTCTGAAATTACTTGAATCATTCAATAATTCAGACTTGTGTTTCATCAAGTAAATACACTCAGTATCTACTCGAATCATCCATGAAGTAAGAACATAACGATATTCACTGCATGCCTCAGCACTCATTGGACTGCACACATCAAAATGTGTCACTTCAACAAGTTGCTATCTTGTTCCATCTTCATCAAACCGAGGCTTTTCACCATCTTGCCCATGTGGTATGATTTGCATATCTCAAGTGATTCAAAATCAAGTGAGCCCAAACGATCCATCTGCATGGAGTTTCATTATGCGTATACACCAATAGACATGGTTTGCATGTCTCAAGCTTTTCAAAAACGAGTGAGTCCAAAGATCCATCAACATGGAGCTTCTTCATGCGTTTAACACCAATATGACTTACATGGCAGTGCCACAAGTAAGTGGTACTATCATTACTATCTTATACTTTTGGCATGAAAATGTGTATCACTACGATCGAGATTCAATAAACCATTCCTTTAGGTGCAAGACCATTGAAGGTATTATTCAAAATAGAGTAACCATTATTCTCCTTAAATGAATAACCGTATTGCGATAGACATAATCCAATCATGTCTATGCTCAACGCAAACACCAAATGACAATTATTCAGGTTTAATACTAATCTTGATGGTAGAGGGAGCGCGTGCGATGTTTGATCACATCAAAATTGGAAACACTTCCAACACATATCGTCAGCTCACCTTTAGCTAGTCTCCGTTTATTCCGTAGCTCTTTTATTTCGAGTTACTAACACTTAGCAACCGAACCGGTATCTAATACCCTGGTGCTACTAGGAGTACTAGTAAAGTACACATTAACATAATGTATATCCAATATACTTCTATCGACCTTGCCAGCCTTCTCATCTACCAAGTATCTAGGGTGGTTCCGCTTCAGTGTCCGTTCCTCTCATTACAGAAGCACTTAGTCTCGGGTTTGGGTTCAACCTTGGGTTTCTTCACTGGAGCAGCAACTGATTTGCCGTTTCATGAAGTGTCCCTTCTTGCCCTTGCCCTTCTTGAAACTAGTGGTTTCACCAACCATCAACAATTGATGCTCCTTCTTGATTTTTTACTTTCGTATTTGTCAAACATCGCGAATCTCTCAAGGATCATCATATCTATCCCTGATATGTTATAGTTCATCACGAAGCTCTAGCAGCTTGGTGGCAATGACTTTGGAGAAACATCACTATCTCATCCGGAAGATCAACTCCCACTCGATTCAAGTGATTGTTGCACTCGGACAATCTGAGCACAAGCTCAACGATTGAGCTTTTCTCCCTGAGTTTGCAGGCTAAGAAAATCGTCGGAGGTCTTATACCTCTTGACGTGGGCACGAGCCTGAAATCCCAATTTCAGCCCTCAAAACATCTCATATGTTCCGCGACGTTTCGAAAACGTCTTTGGTGCCTCTACTCTAAACCATTTAACTGAACTATCACATAGTTATCAAAACGTGTATGTCCGATGTTCGCAACATCCACAGACAACGTTTGGGGTTCAGCACACTGAGCGGTGCATCAAGGACATAAGCTTTCTACTGATCGCATAATCGCTACTGTCAACTTTAAACTATATTTTCTCTAGGAACATATCTAAACAGTGGAACTTAAGCGCGAGCTATGACATAATTTGCAAATATCTTTTGACTATGTTCAGGATAATTAAGTTCATCTTATGAACTCCCACTCAGATAAACATCCCTCTGGTCATTCTAAGTGATTACATGATCCGAGTCAACTAGGCCGTGTCCGATCATCACGTGAGACGGACTAGTCATCATCGGTGAACATCTTCATGTTGATCGTATCTACTATACGACTCATGCTCGACCTTTCGGTCTCCGTGTTCCGAGGCCATGTCTGCACATGCTAGGCTCGTCAAGTTAACCCCAAGTGTTTTTGCTATGTAAATCTGTCTTACACCCGTTGTATGTGAACGTAAGAATCCATCACACCCGATCATCACGTGGTGCTTAGAAGCGACGAACTGTAGTAACGGTGCACGGTCGAGGAGAACACTTCTTGAAATTTGTGTAAGGGATCATCTTATTTACTACCGTCGTTCTAAGTAAACAAGATGCATAAACATAATAAACATCACATGCAATTATATAGTGACATGATATGGCCAATATCATTTTGCTCCTTTTGATCTCCATCTTCGGGGCTCCATGATCATCATCGTCACCGGCATGACACCATGATCTCCATCATCATGATCTCCATCATCGTGTTCGCATGAAGTTGTCTCGCCAACTATTACTTCTACTACTATGGCTACCCGTTAGCAATAAAGTAAAGTAATTACATGGCGTTGTTTAATGACACGCAGGTCATACAATAAATAAAGACAACTCCTATGGCTCCTGCCGGTTGTCATACTCATCGACATGCAAGTCGTGATTCCTATTACAAGAACATGATCAATCTCGTACATCACATATCATTCATCACATTCTTCTTGGCCATATCACATCACATAGAATACCCTGCAAAAACAAGTTAGACGTCCTCTAATTGTTGTTTGCATGTTTTCTGATGGCTGCTATGGGTTTCTAGCAAGAACGTTTCTTACCTACATAAAACCACAACGTGATATGTCAATTGCTATTTACCCTTCATAAGGACCCTTTTCATCGAATCCGTTCCGACTAAAGTGGGAGAGACTGCACCCGCTAGCCACCTTATGCACCTAGTGCATGTCGGTCAGTGGAACCTGTCTCACGTAAAATGCGTGTAAGGTCGGTCCGGGCCGCTTCATCCCACAATACCGTCGAAACAAGATTGGACTAGTAACGGTAAGCATATTGAACATCATCAACGCCCACAACTACTTTGTGTTCTACTCGTGCAAAGAATCTACGCAATAGACCTAGCTCATGATGCCACTGTTGGGGAACGTGGCGAAATTCAAAATTTTCCTCGTGTCACCAAGATCTATCTATGGAGAAACTAGCAACGAGGGAAGGAGAGTGCATCTACATACCGTTGTAGATCGCTAAGCCAAGCGTTCATGAGAACGGGGTTGAAGGAGTCGTGCACTGCCGTGATCCAAATCACTGGAGATCCTAGTGCCGAGCAGACGGCACCTCCGCTGTTCAACACACGTACAGCCCGGTGACGCCTCCCATGCCTTGATCCAGCAAGGAGAGAGGAGAGGTTGAGGAAGACTCCATCCAGCAGCAACACAACGGCGTGGTGGTGGTGGAGGCGTGGCAATCCCGCAGGCTTCGCCCAAGCACCAAGGGAGAGGAGGAGGAGGAGAGGCAGGGCTGCGCTGGAGAGGGAGAGGCTCTCGTGTGTTATGGGCAGCCCCTAGGCCTCATATATATAGGGAAGGGGAGGGCTGCGCCCTCTAGGGTTTCCACCCCTAGGGGTGGCGGCCAGCCCTCGATGGGTTTGGGGGGGGCGGCCAAGAGGGGAGAGAGGGGAGGCGCCCAGTAGGTGGGCCTTAAGGCCCATCTGAACTAGGGTTTGCCCCCTCCCACTCTCCCATGCGCCTTGGGCCCCTTGTGGGGGGCGCACCAGCCCTCCTAGGGGCTGGTCCCCTCCCACACTTGGCCCACGCAACCTTCTGGGGCAGGTGGCCCCACTTGGTGGACCCCCGGGACCCTCCCGGTGGTCCCGGTACATTAGCGATATCGCCCGAAACTTTTCCGGTGACCAAAACAGGACTTCCCATATATAAATCTTTACCTCAGGACCATTCCGGAACTCCTCGTGACGTCCTGGATCTCATCCGGGACTCCGAACAACATTCGGTAACCACATACAAACTTCCTTTATAACCCTAAGCGTCGCCATCGAACCTTAAGTGTGTAGACCCTACGGGTTCGGGAACCATGCACATACGACCGAGACGTTCTCCGGTCAATAACCAACAGCGGATCTGGATACCCATGTTAGCTCCCACATGTTCCACGATGATCTCATCGGATGAACCACGATGTCAAGGACTCAATCGATCCCGTATACAATTCCCTTTGTCTAGCGGTATTGTACTTGCCCGAGATTCGATCGTCGGTATACCGATACCTTGTTCAATCTCGTTACGGCAAGTCTCTTTACTCGTTCCGTAACACATCATCCCGTGATCAACTCCTTGATCACATTGTGCACATTATGATGATGTCCTACCGAGTGGGCCCAGAGATACCTCTCCGTTTACGGAGTGACAAATCCAGTCTCGATTCGTACAACCCAACAGACACTTTTAGATACCGTAGTGCACCTTTATAGCCACCCGATTACGTTGTGACGTTTGGTACACCCAAAGCATTCCTACGGTATCCGGGAGTTGCACAATCTCATGGTCTAAGGAAATGATACTTGACATTATAAAAGCTTCAGCATACGAACTACGATCTTTGTTCTAGGCTTAGGATTGGGTCTTGTCCATCACATCATTCTCCTAATGATGTGATCCCGTTATCAACGACATCCAATGTCCATGGTTAGGAAACCGTAACCATCTATTGATCAACGAGCTAGCCAATAGAGGCTTGCTAGGGACATGGTGTTGTCTATGTATCCACACATGTATTTGATTTTCCTATCAATACAATTATAGCATGGATAATAAACGATTATCATGAACAAGGAAATATAATAATAATAACTAATTTATTATTGCCTCTAGGGCATATTTCCAACATTTGGGAGAATATATAATGAATTTTTACCGACCAAAATACGTATCGTGCAAGAAAACAGAGTCCGGAGGGCACATGAGGTGCTCACGAGGTAGGGGGTGTGCCCAGGGGGGTAGGGCGCGTCCACCACCCTCGTGGGGCCCTCGTGTCCTTCCAGGACTGCTACTTATTTTTCTATTTTTCTAAATATTCCAAAACGGAGAAATATTGCCTTAAAAATTGTTTTGGAGTCGGTTTACTTACCATACCACATACCTATTCCTTTTCGAGTCTGCAAGCAGTCCGGAAAGTGTCCCTTATGTATTCCTCCGGGGTTACGGTTTCAATAATATTGGTTTCAACATTTATGGGATTACCTGAGATATAATGTTTGATCCTTTGATAGTTTACCACCTTCGGATTTGTACCTTCGAAGTTGTTTATTTTTATGGCACCGGAACGATAGACCTCCTCGATAACGTAGGGACCTTCCCATTTAGAGAGAAGTTTTCCTGCAAAAAATCTTAAACGAGAGTTGTATAGCAATACATAATCACCTACATTAAACTCACGCTTTTGTATCCTTTTGTAATGCCATCTTTTAACTTTTTCTTTAAACAGCTTGGCATTTTCATAAGCTTGGGTTCTCCATTCATCAAGTGAGCTAATATCAAATAACCTCTTCTCACCGGAAAGTTTGAAATCATAGTTGAGCTCTTTAATAGCCCAATATGCCTTATGTTCTAGTTCGAGAGGTAAGTGACATGCTTTTCCATAAACAATTTTATACGGAAACATACCCATAGGATTCTTATATGTAGTTCAGAGGCCCATAATGCATCATCAAGTTTCTTGGACCAATTCTTTCTAGACCTATTAACAGTCTTTTGCAAAATTAATTTGAGCTCTCTATTACTCAATTCTACTTGACCACTAGACTGTGGGTGATAAGGAGATGCAATTCTATGATTAACGTCATATTTAGCAAGCATTTTACGGATAGCACCATGAATAAAGTGTGAACCACCATCAGTCATTAAATATCTAGGGACTCCAAACCTCGGAAAAGTAACTTCCTTAAGCATTTTAATAGAAGTGTTATGATCAGCACTACTAGTTGGAATAGCTTCTACCCACTTAGTAATGTAATCAACAGCAACTAAAATATGTGTATATCCATTAGAGGCAGGAAAAGGTCCCATATAATCAAAGCCCCAAACATCAAAAGGTTCAATAACAAGTGAATAATTCATAGGCATTTCTTGACGTCTACTAATATTACCAATTATTTGGCATTCATCACAAGAAAAAACAAACTTACGGGCATCCTTGAAGAGAGTAGGCCAATAAAAACCGGATTGCAATACCTTATGTGTAGTTCTGTCTCCAGCGTGGTGTCCTCCATAAGCTTTGGAATGACACTTGCGTAGGATCTGTTCCTGTTCATGCTCAGGTACACAACATCTAATAACACCATCTACTCCTTTATAAAGATGTGGGTCATCCCAAAAGTAATGTCGCAAATCATAGAAAAACTTTTTATTTTGTTGGTATGTGAAGCTAGGTGGTATAAATTTAGCAACAATATAATTAGCATAATCAGCATACCATGGAGTGCTATGATAAGTGCTTATGACATTTAATTGTTCATCAGGAAAGCTATCATCAGTAGGTAGTGGGTCATCAAGAACATTCTCTAACCTAGATAGGTTATCTGCAACGGGGTTCTCAGCTCCTTTTCTATCAACAATATGCAAATCAAATTCTTGCAGCAAGAGAACCCATCTAATAAGTCTAGGTTTAGCATCTTTCTTTTCCATAAGATATTTAATAGCAGCATGATCAGTGTGAATAGTTACTTTAGAATCAACAATATAGGGTCTGAATTTATCACAAGCAAACACAACTGCCAAAAGTTCCTTTTCGGTAGTAGCATAATTTCTTTGAGCATTGTCTAGAGTCTTACTAGCATAATGGATAACATTTAATTTCTTATCAACTCTTTGCCCTAGAACAGCACCTACAGCATAATCACTAGCATCACACATAATTTCAAAGGGTAAATTCCAATCGTGTGGCTGAACAACAAAAAGTGCAGAGACTAATGCTTTCTTAAGTATTTCAAATGCTTCTACACAATCATCATCAAAGACAAATGGTACATCTTTTTGTAATAAATTAGTCGAGGCCAAGAAATTTTTGAGAAGTCCTTAATGAACCTCCTATAAAATCTGGCGTGACCAAGGAAACTTCTTATACCTTTGATGTCCTTGGGATATGGCATCTTTTCAATAGCATCAACCTTGGCTTTATCAACTTCAATACCTCTTTCAGAAACTTTGTGCCCCAAGACAATGCCTTCATTAACCATAAAGTGGCACTTTTCCCAATTCAAGACAAGATTAGTTTCTTCACATCTCTGCAAAACTTGATCAAGATTGCTTAAGCAATCATCAAAAGAGGAACCATAGATGGAAAAATCGTCCATGAAGACCTCACAAATTTTTTCACAAAAATCAGAGAATATAGCCATCATGCATCTTTGAAAGGTAACAGGTGCATTACATAAACCAAAAGGCATACTTCTATAAGCAAAAGTACCAAAAGGGCATGTAAAAGTAGTCTTTGGTTGATCTTTAGCCGACACAGGTATTTGAGAGAAACCAGAATAACCATCTAGAAAGCAATCTTGTGTATGTTTGCATAATCTTTCTAGCATTTGATCAATAAAAGGTAAGGGTAATGATCTTTCTTAGTAGCTTTATTTAATTTGCGGAAATCAATTACCATCCTATAACCTCGTGATAATTCTTTGCGGGATCAATTCATCTTTATCATTAGGGACAATAGTAATACCTCCCTTCTTAGGGACACAATGGACAGGACTTACCCACTGACTATCAACAACGGGATAAATTATACCTGCCTCCAGAAGCTTGAGTATTTCTTTTCTTACCACTTCTTTCATTTTAGGATTCATACGTCGTTGAGGATCACGAACTGGTTTGGCATCCGCTTCCAAATTTATTTTATGTTGACAAAAAGTGGGACTAATGCCCTTAAGATCATCAAGAGTATATCCAATAGCGGCACGGTGCTTCTTCAGAGTTTTCAATAATATTTCTTCTTCATGCTCTGAAAGGTTAGCACTAATAATAACAGGATATATTTTCTTTTCATCAAGATAAGCATATTTAAGATTATCAGGCAACGGTTTAAGCTCAAACACGGGATCACCCTTGGGTGGAGGAGGATCCCTAAGATTTCAACAGGCAAATTGTGTTGCAGAATAGGTTCCTGTTTAAAGAATACTTCATCTATTCCCCTTCTTTCATTCAAGAACATATCATTTTCATGGTCTAGCAAATAGTGTTCTAAAGGATCACTAGGAGGTACGGCAATAGAAGCATGACCAATAATTTCATCCTTACTAGGAAATTCTTCCTCACGATGTTGTTTACTAAATTTAGAGAAATTAAACTCATGAACCATATCATCCAAGCCAATAGTAACAACATTCTTTTTTCAAACTATCTTAGCATTAACAGTGTTCAAGAAGGGTCTACCAAATATAATGGGACAAAAGCTATCTTGTGGAGAACTGAGAACAAGAAAATCAGCAGGATATTTAGTTTTCCCACACAAGACTTCAACATCTCTAACAATTCCCATTGCAGATATAGTATCTCTATTGGCAAGTTTAATTGTAACATCAATATCTTCTAACTCAACGGGTGCAATTTCATGCTTAATTTCTTTATATAAGTCATAAGGTATAACACTAGCACTAGCACCCATATCACATAAGCCATGATAACAATGATCTCCTATTTTAACAGAAATAACAGGCACGCCTACCACAGGTCTATGTTTATCTTTAGCACACGATTTAGCAATTCTAGCAGATTCACCACAGAATTGAATAACATGCCCATCAATATTATCAGACAAGAGATCTTTAACAATAGCAATATTAGGTTCTACTTTAACTTGCTCAGGAGGTGTATAAGTTCTAATATTGCTTTTACGAACAACAGTTGAAGCTTTAGCATGATCCTTTATTCTAACAAGGAAAGGTGGTTTCTCAACATAAGAGGTAGGAACAATAGGATCATTATAAGTGACAGTATTTTCTTCAACTTTAATAGGTGCAGCTACTTTTACTTCTATGGGAGGATGATATTTAAACCACTTCTCCTTGGGGAGATCAACATAAGTAGCAAAAGATTCATAGAAAGAACCTACTATCTCAGAGTCAAGTCCATATTTAGTGCTAAACTTACGGAAAATATCGGTGTCCATAAAAGATTTAACACAATCAAACTTAGGTGCCATACCTACTCCTTACCTTCGTCGAGGTCCCAATCTTCAGAGTTGCGTTTAATTCTATCCAATAAATTCCATCTGAATTCAATAGTCTTCATCATAAAAGAGCCAGCACAAGAAGTATCAAGCATGGTGCGATTGTTATCAGAAAGACGAGCATAAAAACTTTGAATAATTATTTCTCTTGAGAGCTCATGATCGGGGCATGAATATAACATTGATTTAAGCCTCCCCCAAGCTTGAGCGATGCTTTCTCCTTTGCGAGGCCAAAAATTATATATATAATTGCGATCACGATGAACAAGATGCATAGGGTAATACTTTTGATGAAATTCCAATTTCAATCTTTTATAGTTCCATGATCTCATATCATCACATAGCCTATACCATGTCAATGCGTCTCCCTTCAAAGATAAAGGGAAGGCCTTCTTCTTAACAACATCATAGGGTATACCTGCAAGCTTAAATAATCCACATATTTCATCCACATATATTAAATGCTCATCAGGATGCTTTGTTCCATCTCCTGTAAAAGTGTTAGCTAGCAGTTTTTTCATCATACCTGAAGGAATTTCAAAAGGAGTTTCATTTTCAATAGGTTCAGTAGGTTTAGGAGCAACTCTTTGCTCTCTTGGGACGGGTGAAGATACCCCGAACAAGGCCCTCAGAGAATTACTTCCCATAGTAACAAGTGACAGTAAATTTCAGCACACTAAATAATTTTTTCCTTACCAAATTCCACCTACCAAAGGCGCTACACTCCCCGGCAACGGTGCCAGAAAAGATTCTTGATGACCCACAAGTATAGGGGATCTATCGTAGTCCTTTCGATAAGTAAGAGTGTCAAACCCAACGAGGAGCAGAAGGAAATGATAAGCGGTTTTCAGCAAGGTATTCTCTGCAAGTACTGAAATAAGTGGTAACAGATAGTTTTGTAATAAGATAAATTGTAACAAGCAACAAGTAACAAAAGTAAATAAAGTGCAGCAAGGTGGCCCAATCCTTTTTGTAGCAAAGGACAAGCCGGAACAAACTCTTATATAAGGAAAAGCGCTCCCGAGGACACATGGGAATATCATCAAGCTAGTTTTCATCACATTCATATGATTCACGTTCGGTACTTTGATAATTTGATATGTGGGTGGACCGGTACTTGGGTGTTGTTCTTACTTGAACAAACATCCCACTTATGATTAATCTCTATTGCAAGCATCTGCAACTACAACAAAAGTATTAAGGTAAACCTAACTATAGCATGAAACATATGGATCCAAATCAGCCCCTTACGAAGCAAAGCATAAACTAGGGTTTAAGCTTCTGTCACTCTAGCAACCCATCATCTACTTGTTACATCCCAATGCCTTCCTCTAGGCCCAAATAATGGTGAAGTGTTATGTAGTCGACGTTCACATAACACCACTAGAGGCTAGACAACATACATCTCATCAAAATATCGAACGAATACCAAATTCACATGACTACTAATAACAAGACTTCTCCCTTGTCCTCGTGAACAAACGTAACTACTCACAAAGCATATTCATGTTCATAATCAGAGGGTAATAATATGCATAAAGGATCTGAACATATGATCTTCCACCAAATAAACCAACTAGCATCAACTACAAGGAGTAATCAACACTACTAGCAACCTACTAGCACCAATCCCGGACTTAGAGACAAGAATTGGATACAAGAGATGAACTAGGGTTTGGCGATGAGATGGTGCTGGTGAAGATGTGGATGGAGATTGCCCTCTCCCGATGAGAGGAGCGTTGGTGATGATGATGACGATGATTTCCCTCTCCCGGAGGGAAGTGTCCCCGGCAGAACAGCTCTGCCGGGGCCCTAGATTGGTTTCGCCAAGGTTCCGCCTCGTGGCGGCGGAGTTTCGTCCCGAAAGGTTGCTTCTTATTTTTTTTCTCATCGAAAGACTTCATATAGGAGAAGATGGGCATCGGAGAGCCACCAGGGGGCCCACGAGGTAGGGGTGCGCCCCAGGGGGCTCCCCCCACCCTCGTGAGCAGGGTGTGGGCCCCCTAGCCTTCATCTTTGGTGATGATTTTTCTTTATTTATTTTAAAATATTCCATGGAGTTTCAGGACTTTTGGAGTTGCACAGAATAGGTCTCCAATATTTGGTCCTTTTCCAGAATTCCATTCTACTACCGCATTCTCCCTCTTCATGTAAATCTTGTAAAATAAGGGAGAATAGCCATAAGTAATGTGACATAACGTGAAATAACAGCCCATAATGCAGTAAATATTGATATGAAAGCATGATGCAAAATGGACGTATCAGCAGTCCAGGGTGAAGTCTTTCTCCCCGGATAGATTTTCATATTCGGCGGCTTAGCACTGCTGGCCAACTCGCTTGGCCATCTGGAGCAGATCGACAGCTACGCCCCTAGCCATCAGGTCAGGTTTGGAAGCTTGAACTACACCGCCGACATCCACGGAGACTTGATCTTCAACGGATTCGAGCCCACGACAGCCACGCCCTGCCGCCATGATTAAATGACCTAAATCTGTCATCAGACTATGTGCAGGAGATAGCGCCTGTAATCACTCTGGCCCTAGATCCAGAGCAGAGCGCACCATCCAAGGACGGGAAGCTCAAACTCGCCATGGAGGCTGCAGACTCAGCGGCGCTAGAGCCAAACACAGACCTGACCTCCAACGAGGCATGTGTCATCGGAACCTCGGACTCGTCTCCGGCCATAGGCTCCGAACCGCGTGTATCCGCACCCATCGAATCTGACCGGGCGCCAATCTTAGAGTTCAGCTCCGCGGACATCTTCCAACACTCACCCCTAGGCGATGTGTTAAACTCATTAAAGTCTCTCTCCTTGTCAGGAGATTCTTATCCGACCTATGTCCGGCTCGAGTGGGAAGCGGACGACGAGGAACTTCGTCACCCACCCACCACCCACTTGATAGCCACTGTCGATGATTTGAACGATGATACGTCTCCATCGTATCTATAATTTTTGATTGTTCCATGCCAATATTCTGCAACTTTCATATACTTTTTGGCAACTTTTTATACTATTTTTGGGACTAACATGTTGATCCAAAGGCCCGGTGCGATTCACATGCATTGCATGTTTTTGGTTTCGCAGAATATCCATATCAAACGAAGTCCAAACGGGATAAAAACGGACGGAGCTTATTTTTGGAATATTTGGAAAATCTGGGAGAAAGGTCAACGTGAAACGGTGTCCGAGGTGGCCACGAGGCAGGGGCCCACGCCCGTACCAGGAGGGCATGCCCCCCACCCTTGTGGGCCACCCGTAAGGCGGTTGATGCCCTTCTTTAGCCGCAAGAAAGCTAATTTTTGGGGAAAATCACGGCGAAGGTTTCAGTCCAATCGAAGTTACGGATCTTCGGATATAAAAGAAACGGTGAAAAGGCAGCAGAACAGAACGCAGAAACAGAGAGAAACAGAGAGATAGATCCAATCTCGGAGGGGCTCTCGCCCCTCTCACGCCATGGAGGCCAAGGACCAGAGGGGAAACCCTTCTCCCATCTAGGGAGGAGGTCAAGGAAGAAGAAGACGAAGGGGCCCCCTCTCCCCTTCTCTTTCAGTGGCGCCGGAACGCCGCTGTGGCCATCATCATCACCGCAATCTTCACCAACAACTTCACCGCCATCATCACCAACTCTTCCCCCCTCTATGCAGCGGTGTAACCTCTCTCTTACCCGCTGTAATCTCTACTTAAACATGGTGCTCAACGCTATATATTATTTCCCAATGATGTATGGCTATCCTATGATGTTTGAGTAGATATGTTTTGTCCTATGGGTTATTTGATGATCAAGATTGGTTTGAGTTGCATGTTTTATTATTGGTGCTGTCCTATGGTGCTCTCCGTGTCGCGCAAGCGTGAGGGATTCCCGCTGTAGGTTTGCAATATGTTTATGATTTGCTTATAGTGGGTGGCGTGAGTGAACAGAAGCACAGACCCGAGTAAGTAGGTTGTTTGCGTATGGGATAAAGGGGACTTGATGCTTTAATGCTTTGGTTGGGTTTTACCTTAATGATCTTTAGTAGTTGAGGATGCTTGCTAGAGTTCCAATCAGAAGTGCATATGGATGCTTGCTAGAGGATGCTTGCTAGTAGTTTAAATTCCCTTCATGCTTACCGAAGGATGAATGCTATGATAATTGCTATGATCCCATTGATTCTCTTGAAATATTTCTTTTTGATGATGCTTGCTATGCTTGTGGCCAAGATGCCAATATGAATTATGCTTATGGAGATGAACTTGCTATAGTTCCTTATGTTAACCATGAAATTGTTGATGTTGCACCCACGCATGATAGTCCTATTATCTTTTTGAATTCCCCCGATTATACTATATCGGAGAAGTTTGCACTTATCAAGGATTATATTGATGGGTTGCCTTTTACCGTTGCACATGATGATTTGGATGAATATAATATGCATGTGCTTGCTGCTCCTACTTGCAATTATTACGAGAGAGGAACTATATCTCCACCTCTCTATGTTTCCAACACGATAAAATTGCAAGAAACTGTTTATACTATGCATTGGCCTTTACTTTGTGTGCATGAATTGTTCTTTTATGACATGGCGATGCATAGGAAGAGAGTTAGACTTTGTCATTAAATGATATATGTTACTTTGTGCTCATTACTAAATTACAAATCATCGCTAATTAAAATTGGCTTCTGAAAGATCGAGGATGTCGCCTAGAGGGGGGGTGAATAGGCGCTTTAAAATAATTACGGTTTAGGCTTGAACAAATGCGGAATAAACCTAATGGTTAATTTGTCAAGCACAAAACCTAAAACAACTAGGCTCACCTATGTGCACCAACAACTTATGCTAAGCAAGATAATCAACTATGTGATAGCAAGATATATGACAAAGAACAATATGGCTATCACAAAGTAAAGTGCATAAGTAAAGGGGCTCGGGTAAGAGATAACCGAGGCACGCGGAGACGACATGTATCCCGAAGTTCACACCCTTGCGGATGCTAATCTCCGTTTGGAGCGGTGTGGAGGCACAATGCTCCCAAGAAGCCACTAGGGCCACAGAATCTCCTCACGCCCTCGCACAATGCAAGATGCCGTGATTCCACTAAGGGACCCTTGAGGGCGGTCACCGAACCTGCATAAATGGCAACCCTTGGGGCGGTCACCGAACCCAGACACTTCGCAACCCTTGGGGCGGTCACGGAACCCGTAAAATTGCTCAAGGCGATCTCCACAACCTAATTGGAGACCCCCGACGCTTGCCCGGAGCTTTACACCACAATGATTGAGCTCCGAACACCACCAACCGTCTAGGGAGCCCAAGCACCCAAGAGGAACAAGCTCAAGGGCACCAAGCACCCAAGAGTAATAAGCTTCTCAACTTGTAACTTCCACGTATCACGTGGAGAACTCAAACCGATGCACCAAATGCAATGGCAAGGGCACACGGAGTGCCCAAGTCCTTCTCTCCCAAATCCCACCAAGCAACTAATGCTAGGGAGGAAAATGAGAGGAAGAACAAGAAGGAGAACACCAAGAACTCCAAGAACTAGATCCAAGGGGTTCCCCTCACATAGAGGAGAAAGTGATTGGTGGAAATGTGGATCTAGATCTCCTCTCTTTTCCCCAAAAAACTAGCAAGAATCCATGGAGGGATTGAGAGATAGCAAGCTCGGAGAAGGTCAACAATGGGGGAAGAACACGAGCTCAAAGGATAAGGTTCAATGGGGAAGAAGACCCCTTTTATAGGAGGGGAAAATCCAACCGTTACCCCAGAGCAGCCCAAGACAGAGCGGTACTACGCTAGGGAAGGGCGGCATTACCAAGAGCGGTACTACCGCTTCCTATCCAGCAGTACTACCGCTTAAAGAGAAAGTCAGACTCTCGCCCCAGAGCGGTACTACATGAGTAGAGCGGCATTACCGCTCAGAGCGGTACTACCGCTTCTCATCGCCGCTACTAGTGCCGCAAAACCCGACACTGAAAAACTTCGTTCGAGAATCGAGGCGGAAGTAGCCAGACGCCAAGTGGTACTACACGGCCAAACTCCCAAGCGGTACTACTGTCGGGAGAGCGGTACATTATCATTGAGCGGTACTCATTCCGAGAGCGGTACTACATTGGGGAGCTTCAAGCGGTACTACCGCTTAAGGGTCACAAAGACTACCGCTGGCACCAACCTTAAGCCACAACCATGAAAACAAAGAAAACTCCAAGGAAAACCAGAACTGCCATAACTTCTTCATATGAGCTCCGAATTGAGCAAACTCAAGCTTGTTTGAAACAAGACAATGAGTAGCATCAAAACAGCGACCGAGAAGGTTATAGTAAGAAGAGGCAGGGGAGGTATGCTTAGCAAACAAAGGAGTGAAACCTCCAACCGAGAAGAACCGGCATACCCTCCAACATCGAAAACATCATAGAAGATGCATGAGAACTCCGTTTTCGATGAACTCGAGCTTGTCATGAAAATGACCATAAGCTCCAAATCTCACAAGGAGAAGAACCAAACAAGAATCCAAAAAGATGATGCAAGGATGCAATGGTTTGAGCTCTCTACGAATGATACGATCAAGCTACTCATCGAGAGCCCCCCTTGATAGTACGGCAATCGATCCTATAACCCGGTCTCCCAACTACCATCATGAGACGGTAAAATAGAAAACCTATCAAGGGCAAACCTTTGCCTTGCACATGGTCCACTTGAGCTAGACGATGACGATCTTGACTCCCTCAAGTTGGACCACCTTTCTTGATTGCGTTGGCTCGAAGAAGACTAGTTGATTGCTCCCCCATACTCCACTATGGGTGAGCCACTCTTCCGCACATCTTCACAAGTCCTCACCAAATGGACGGCAAGCTTCAAGCATTTGATCTCTTCGTGATGCTTCACTTGAATTTGCACACTGCAACCTAACCCCACAAAGAACTCTCACGAAGACCATGGGTTAGTACACAAAGCGTAATGGACCATGCTTACCATACCATGGGATCGCTTGATCCCTCTCGGTACATCTTCTATGCTTTGTGTGTTGATCAACTTGATTCATTCTTTGACTTAGTCTTGATCAACCTTGAATCTTTCCAACTCTCTTCATTTGGATGATGTCTTGAAGGTAAACATGAGTGATCACACGATCTTCTTCTTCAAGACATGCTTGCAATAAGCTCAACACTCATAAGACCAATCTCCTGGATAATTCCTTAATAGCAACTTGGTCATCACAAACTCTCCTTGAAACCAACAAATGGACTCCAAGAAAAGCCTATGGACAAACCCTTCAAATATAACTCAAGGCAACCATTAGTCCATAGAGATTGTCATCAATTGCCAAAACCAAACATGGGGGCACCACATGTTCTTACAGCTTCGATATACCTTGGGATCCGGGTGGATCCATTACTTGAGCACTGTATGCCTAGCTTAATGGCTTCAAAGAAAGCGCTGTCAGGGAGACAACCCGGAAGTTTTAGAGAGTCATTTATTTCTGTTGAGTGCTTTCATATAGTTTAAAAACAACAAAAATAAAGAGGGGAACCCAAAAAATTTTCAAAAAGGAAAGTGAAAGTGAGAAAGACAAGCATTGTTGAAGTGGGAGAGCTCCTTGAACTTTGTTCGTGCTCACGGCAAATTTGTGAATCTTGATTACAGAAAATTTTCAACAAAAATAATTATCCCCTTGTACAATTCCATTGTATTATCAAAAAAAATGTGCCAAGGTTTGCCTTTAGGATGTTTACAATACTTCTTGGTTTGTACGGTGTAGGACAGAAACTTTGGCTGTAGTGCACAATTTTTAATTTTTTACTGGAACGTCAAATGGTTCTGATTCTTTTTGCACTGTCTTTATATAAAAAAAATTATTTTTCCTAATTTTGGCAGAATTTTTCAAGTATCATAAGTACAGTGAATGTTCAGATTATTACAAACTGTTCTGTTTTAGACATATTCTGTTTTTGATGCATAGTTTGCTTGTTTTGATGAAACTATAAATTTATATCAGTGGATTAAGCCATGGAAAAGCTATATTATAGTAAACACAATTCAGAAACAAAATATGAATTGGTTTGCAACAGTACTTAGAGTAGTGATTTGCTTTATTATACTAACGGATCTTACCGAGTTTTCTGTTGACGTTTTGTGTGGATGAAGTGTTCGATGATCGAGGAGGTCTCGATGTGAGAAGAAGGAAGAGAGGCAAGATCTCAAGCTTGGGGATGCCCAAGGCACCCCAAGTAAATATTCAAGGAGACTCAAGCGTCTAAGCTTGGGGATGCCCCGGAAGGCGTCCCCTCTTTCTTCAACAAGTATCGGTATGTTTTCGGATTCGTTTCGTTCATGCGATATGTGCAAATCTTGGAGCGTCTTTTGCTTTAGTTTTCATTTTTATTTTATGCACCATGCTGGTATGAGATGGTCCTTGGTTGATTTATAGAATGCTCTTTGCACTTCACTTATATCTTTTGAGTATGGCCTTATAGAATGCTTCATGTGCTTCACTTATATCATTTGAAGCTTGGATTGCTTGTTTCTCTTTACATAGACAACCGCCATTTGTAGAATGCTCTTTTGCTTCACTTATATTTGTTAGAGCGTGGGCATATCTTTTGTAGAAAGAATTAAACTCTCTTTCTTCACTTATATCTATTTAGAGAGATGACAGGAACTAGTCATTCACATGGTTAGTCATAAAATCCTACATAAAACTTGTAGATCACTGAATATGATGTGTTTGATTCCTTGCAATAGTTTTGCGATATAAAGGTGGTGATATTAGAGTCATGCTAGTCGAGTAATTGTGAAATTGAGAAATACTTGTGTTGAGGTTTGCAAGTCCCGTAGCATGCACGTATGGTGAACCGTTATGTAACGAAGTCGGAGCATGAGGTGTTTATTGATTGTCTTCCTTATGAGTGGCGGTCGGGGACGAGCGATGGTCTTTTCCTACCAATCTATCCCCCTAGGATCATGCGCGTAGTACTTTGTTTCGATGACTAATAGATTTTTGCAATAAGTATGTGAGTTCTTTATGACTAATGTTGAGTCCATGGATTATACGCACTCTCACCCTTCCATCATTGCTAGCCTCTTCGGTACCGTCCATTGCCCTTTCTCACCTCGAGAGTTGGTGCAAACTTCGCCGGTGCATCCAAACCCCGTGATACGATACGCTCTATCACACATAAACCTCCTTATATCTTCCTCAAAACAACCACCATACCTACCTATTATGGCATTTCCATAGCCATTCCGAGATATATTGCCATGCAACTTCCATCATCATCGTATACATGACTTGAGAATTTATTGTCATATTGCTTTGCATGATCGTAAGATAGCTAGCATGATGTTTTCATGGCTTGTCCGTTTTTTTGATGTCATTGCTACGCTAGATCATTGCGCATCCCGGTACATCACGGAGGCATTCATATAGAGTCATATCTTTGTTCTAGATATCGAGTTGTAATATTGAGTTGTAAGTAAATAAAAGTGTGATGATTATCATTATTAGAGCATTGCCCCAGTGAGGAAAGGATGATGGAGACTATGATTCCCCCACAAGTCGGGATGAGACTCATGACGAAAAAAAAATAAAAAAAGAGAAAGGCCAAAAAAAGAGAAGGCCCAAAAAAATGAGAGAAAAAGAGAGAAGGGGCAATGTTACTATCCTTTTACCACACTTGTGCTTCAAAGTAGCACCATGTTCTTCATATAGAGAGTCTCTTGAGTTATCACTTTCATATACTAGTGGGAATTTTCATTATAGAACTTGGCTTGTATATTCCAACGATGGGCCTCCTCAAATGCCCTAGGTCTTCATGAGCAAGCAAGTTGGATGCACACCCACTTAGTTTCAGTTTGAGCTTTCATATACTTATAGCTCTAGTGCATCCGTTGCATGGCAATCCCTACTCCTCACATTGACATCAATTGATGGGCATCTCCATAGCCCGTTGATTAGCCTAGTTGATGTGAGACTTTCTCCTTTTTTTGTCTTCTCCACACAACCTCCACCATCATATTCTATTCCACCTATAGTGCTATGTCCATGGCTCACGCTCATGTATTGTGTGAAAGTTGAAAAGGTTTGAAGAAACGTCAAAAGTATGAAACAATTGCTTGGCTTGTCATAGGGGTTGTGCATGATGTGAATATTTTGTGTGGTGAAGATGGAGCATAGCCAGACTATATGATTTTGTAGGGATGAGCTTTCTTTGGCTATGTTATTTCAATAAGACATAACTGCTTGGTTGGTGTGCTTGAAGTATTATTGTTTTTATGTCAAATGATAGACTATTGCTTTGAATCACTCGTGTCTTAATATTCATGCCATGATTAGATACATGATCAAGATTATGCTAGGTAGCATTCCACATCAAAAATTATCTTTTTTTATCATTCACCTACTCAGGGACGAGCAGAATTAAGCTTGGGGATGCTGATACTCTCCGTCGTATCTATAATTTCTGATTGTTCCATGCCAATATTCTACAACTTCCATATACTTTTTGGCAACTTTTTATACTATTTTTGGGACTAACATATTGATCCAGTGCCCAGTGCAGTTCTGTCATTGCATGTTTTTGGTTTACTTGAATATCCATATCAAACGGAGTCCAAACGGGATAAAAACGGACGGAGCTTATTTTTGGAATATTTGGAAAATCTAGGAGAAAGATCAACGCGAAACGGTGTCCGAGGTGGCCACGAGGCAGGGGCCCACGCCCGTACCAGGAGGGCACGCCCCCACCCTCGTGGGCCACCCGTAAGGCGGTTGATGCCCTTCTTCGGCCGCAAGAAAGCTAATTTTTGGAAAAAAAATCACGGCGAAGGTTTCAGTCCAATCGGAGTTACGGATCTTTGGATATAAAAGAAACGGTGAAAAGGCAGCAGAACAGAATGCAGAAACAGATAGAAACAGAGAGATAGATCCAATCTCGGAGGGGCTCTCACCCCTCCCACACCATGGAGGCCAAGGACCAGAGGGGAAACCTTCTCCCATCTAGGGAGGAGGTCAAGGAAGAAGAAGACGAAGGGGCCCCCTCTCCCCTTCTCTTCCGGTGGCACCGGAACGCCGCCGTGGCCATCATCATCACCGCAATATTCACCAACAACTTCACCGCCATCATCACCAACTCTTCCCCCCTCTATGCAGCGGTGTAACCTCTCTCTTACCCGCTGTAATCTCTACTTAAACATGGTGCTCAATGCTATATATTATTTCCCAATGATGTATGGCTATCCTATGATGTTTGAGTAGATATGTTTTGTCCTATGGGTTATTTGATGATCAAGATTGGTTTGAGTTGCATGTTTTATTATTGGTGCTGTCCTATGGTGCTCTCCGTGTCGCGCAAGCGTGAGGGATTCCCGTTGTAGGTTTGCAATATGTTTATGATTTGTTTATAGTGGGTGGCGTGAGTGAATGGAAGCACAGACCCGAGTAAGTAGGTTGTTTGCGTATGGGATAAATGGGACTTGATGCTTTAATGCTATGGTTGGGTTTTACCTTAATGATCTTTAGTAGTTGCGGATGCTTGCTAGAGTTCCAACTTTCTCGTGACAAAAAGCTCTTTACTAAAACTAATTTAGTTGTGCATTTATCTAAGCAGCCCCTACTTTTTATTTACGGGCTCTTTATCTTCTTGCAAACCTATCCAAAAACACCTACAAAGTACTTCTAGTTTCATACGTGTTTCCGGTAAAGCGAACGTCAAGTGTGCGTAGAGTTGTATCGGTGGTCGATAGAACTTGAGGGAATATTTGTTCTACCTTTAGCTCCTCGTTGGGTTCGACACTCTTAATTATCGAAAAAGGCTACAATTGATCCCCTATACTTGTGGGTTATCAACCGACATGCTTGATTTTGACACCGAAGACATCGACGGTATGGATGACGATACCGGAGAAGAACAGGAACCACCGCCCATAGGGTGCTGGACAGCCACCTCCTCATACGACATATACATGGTGGATACACCCAAAAGAAGACAATGGCGATAACAAAAAGGACCCAGTTGAGGATAAAACTCATGGAAAGCAACCAAAGTGCCAACATCAGCACCGCCGCTCGAAACCACGCCATGGTAAAAATAGCGATACCGGCACAAGAGGGAATAACACCCCGGACGACGCCGAAGACAATGAAGAAACTGTGGATCCAGCAATGGACCAGGACGAGCAAGACGACGGCGAACACAGTCCGGGGCCCCTGTCCGATCACAGCGATGCCGAAGACTCCAATTATCAACCTGTCTCTGAAGAGGAGAACAGTCTGGATGACGATGCATTCATCGTCCCGGAAAAACAATTGGAACAAGAACACCTCCACCAGAGACTTATCGCCACTGCGAGGAGCTTGAAGAAGCAGAAGCAATGGCTTAAAGCCGCGCAGGATATGCTCAATGATAAATGGAACAAAGTGCTCGACACTAAGGAAAAAATGCGGCCGCAATCACCAAATAAAGAGCTACCCCAAACGCAAATTGCTGCCCGAATTCGACAATGATGCTATTGCGCCCATACCGCCGATTAACAATACGGCCGGTCAACCAGGCCGACCACCTTGTGGTTGAGACAGAGCGTCTAACAACGCTGCATAGAAAACCGCACCCCCTCCCCATAAAGGAAAGGATGTCGCAACCCAGAACTAGAAACACGATTTACGCGAAGACCTGGACAAAAGGCTGGCAGAACCAGGTCCATTTATGGATCCAGGGAACATGTTCCCGCACAGGATCAGGGCCATCAAACCAAATATGCCGGTCACTTACCAGTTCGGAACCAACACCGAACACTACAACCGTCGGACCCACGCCGCGACACAACCAAATACAGGGGTGCCGCACACCCCCTGTGCTTCACCGATGAGGTGCTGGATCATGAATTTCCAGAAGGGTTTAAACCTGTGAATATCGAGGCATACGACGGAACAACAGACCCTGTGGTCTGGATAGAAGAATTTATTCTTCACATCCACATGGCTCGCAAAGATGATCTCCACGCCATCAAATACCTGCCCCTAAAGCTAAAAGGACCAGCTCGGCACTGGCTAAAAAGCCTCCCTGAAAATTCCATGGGAAGATGGGAAGAACTTGAGGATGCTTTTAGGGCCAATTTCCAAGGGACCTATGTCCGACCACCGGATGCAGACGATCTAAGTCACATAACCCAACAACCCGGAGAGTCAGCCCGTAAGCTTTGGAACCGATTTCTCACTAAGAAGAACCAAATCGTCGACTGTCCGGACGCCGAAGCCTTAGCAGCTTTCAAATATAGTGTCCGGGATGAATGGCTAGCCAAACACCTAGGCCAGGAAAAGCCAAAGACAATGGCAGCCTTAACTACACTCATGACCCGCTTTTGCGCTGGAGAGGACAGCTGGTTGGCCCGTAGCAGCACCAGCGATCCTGGCACATCCGAAGTCAGGGATGGCAATGGAAAGCCATGACGCAATAAAAACATACGTCAAAACAATGAAGAAAGCCTAGACAATACAGCGGTAAACGCCGGATTCAGGGGCTCTAGACCCGGTCAACGGAAAAAGTCACTTAAAGGCAGCAGAGATGGTCCATCTAGCCTAGATAAAATTCTAGAAAGGTCCTGCCAGATTCACGGCACCCCCGACAAACCAGCCAATCATACCAACAGAGAATGTTGGGTCTTCAAGCAGGCCAGCAAGCTCAACGCCGAACACAAAGGGAAGGGACCGCAAAGCGAAGACGAGGACGAATCCCGCCAGCCAAATATGGGGGGCAGAAGAAATTTCCACCGGAGGTCAAAACAGTGAACATGATCTATGTCACTCATATCCCAAAGAGGGAGCGCAAACGCGCACTCCGAGATGTGTATGTTATAGAGCCTGTCGCCCCCAAATTCAACTCATGGTCGGCCTGTCCGATCACCTTCGATCGCAGGAATCATCCGACTAGTATCCGTCACGGTGGCT
Organism: Aegilops bicornis; assembly: GCA_021605145.1. Taxonomy (NCBI): domain Eukaryota; kingdom Viridiplantae; phylum Streptophyta; class Magnoliopsida; order Poales; family Poaceae; genus Aegilops; species Aegilops bicornis. The sequence goes on along the minus strand of CM038675.1, from coordinate 103,588,759 downwards.
CGGCTGCCTTAGTGCTCGACCCAATAATTGACGGATACCACCTCACCCGAGTCCTCATGGACGGCGGCAGTAGTCTCAATCTGATATATCAGGACACTTTCCGTAAGATGGGGATAGATCCGTCAAGGATCAAGCAAAGCAGTACTACCTTTAAAGGAGTAATACCAGGCATAGAGGCCCGCTGCACGGGCACTCTAACATTGGACAACGTCTACGGCTCTCTCGGTAACTTTCAAAGCGAAGAGCTAATCTTCGACATTGCTCCGTTCCGAAGTGGCTATCATGCACTACTCGGACGAACGGCCTTCGCCCGTTTCAATGCAGTCCTGCATTACGCTTATCTTAAACTCAAGATGCCTGGACCACATGGCATTATCACGGTGAGTGGAAATACATAGCGTTCTCTTTGTACAGAAGAATACGCGGCGGCTCTAGTAGCCGAAACACGAAGCGGCCTTTTCAAGCCGAGAAACTCATCGGTCCTCAAGACCGCGGACACAGCCAAATGTGTTCGGCGCACGCCTACGTGTAACAGCTCAGATAAACCTGAGCTTGTTTAGCAGCACTGCCCCCATAGATCGCCCCATAAGAAGATTGTACATGTTTTCCCGTATACATAAATATACACTCACAATTCCTTGGGTGGCGCTGGGGGCACCCTGCACGTCAGAAGTCTATAGTCCGGCTTGACCCTATTCAGATTCAATAAGGTACAGTTCACGGTTCATCAAAACCAACAAACTATACCCATGGCCATACCAGATTCTTTCACCTGCTTCTTTCTTTTTTACAGATAGGCCATCATGATATACCCTTCAAGGACACTGCACAACTGAGATGAAGGCGTAGACGTGCAGCAGGGCCCCGTTTCAAGGTTTCTGTTTAGATTAAGACCCTGTGTAAACCTTTTTTTATTACTATCTCTTGTTGTTTCATACCCTCCTGGCATATAAAACGCCCAGGATATTGGCAGTATTTGCGAACTTACTATTCGCCGTACTAAACTGGATGTTCTAGAAGCAGCCAGCAGTGTGCTTTGAGAACTATGCTCTCACCACAGGCGCTCTTTCCTCACGTCGGGTCGTAGCACGCGCCTTGAATTCAGGGTTCATTACCGGGGGCTGTATCCAGCCCGATATATATTGAAAAGTCCGAATACCTTCGGGAGTCTTTCCCGTCGCGAGTTTCGGCCTTATATGCATCAGCTCTGAATCATGTCTTTGGTCAATAGTTGGGTTTGCCCGGCTCCTGTGCTTCCTACCTTACGTTCCGCTATATCGGCTAAGATGGTAAAGGGAAAACTACTGCGATTGTGCCCTGGTTCATCCGGACGAGCACCTCAGTAGAGAAAGCCGAAAACTGACTGTCATGATAAGGCGAGAGCTGGTCAACCACTCGATGACTCAGCAGAATCTTCGCGATTCCTCCGCATTAACGAAGGACCGGTTTCCCGGTCACGTATGTAAACGCACCGTATTCGGATAAATGCGAACATACCAGGGGCTATATAGTAGCCCCACCGTCAAACTCCTATGGCTAAGTGAAAGTGTTAAAGCTCTATAGTCTGATTGCCTAGTTCTCCGCACTAACACCTCCTTAATGGACCAAGACGTTGGGTCAAGTGTGATCAAGTGCTTTTCCGAACACCCCCGCGTTATACGCGAGGGGGCTGAAGCCGACGACTGTAAACTTTCAGGTTATATACATATATACATAAACGGCCACACAGGAGGCACTAAAATACTTTACGGGCAAAAGTATAAACAGAACCTTCATTATCATAAGCATTGTTTTTACAATTCGGATACATGTTACTCGAACATAACATTTTTCGAGCATTGACCCTCTATCAAGCGGGCACCCTCTAAGACTTCTTCAAAATAGTGATCCGGTGTGTCCTGACCCTCGGGTGGACCCCCTGTTGCGATATCGGTGGCCTTCATCTTTGCCCAATATATCTTCACACGGGCAAGAGCCATCCGTGCACCTTCTATGCATGTTGACCTCTTATGCGACACCGCACGAACAAGTTGTTGCACTAAACCAAAATAACTATTCGCAGTTGGCCCCTCAGGCCACAGCCGGTCCACGACAGCCTTCATGGCAAGTCTGGATATCCTGTGGAGCTCGGCCCATTCGGCCATCTGCTCATTCAACAGTAGCGGACGCTTTGGCATGCTAAACTGCGACCAAAAAAGACGTTCCGCTTCATGGCCTTCTTGGGCCTGGAAAAACTGCGTCGCATCAGAAGCACTCTTCGACAAGTCCAAATATGCGTCCGGAGAACTCCACATTTGATCAAGCAGGGCATACTTCGGATCGCCGAACTTAGTTCGTAATAAAAAGGGCTTCCCAGCCGCGATCTCCTCGGCTTGCCGGATCTCCTCCCGTGCCGCTCTGGCCTCTGACCGGGTTTCCTTTGCCGCTTGTAAGGCCTTCTCAGGGTCAGCCGTTTTTTCTTTGGTCTCTTTCTCGAGAAGTACATATTGGCTAGTGGCATCCCTTAGCTCACGCGCCATGTTGGATATTCTCTCCTCACTCAGGCGTTGAGCAGCCTGTTCGGCTTTTAATACACCAACTGCCTTCTCGGCAGCTGCGTTGCTTATCCTGGCTTGCTCCTTGGCCCGGGCAAGCTTAGCCCGAAGGGTCTCCACGGCGGCAGCACCATCTGCAGTCAAGCATATTATAAATTCCAGCATCATGCTCCTATTTATGCTCACTGACCGCCCAAAAGACATACCTTGCGCCTTGTCAAGCCGCTTGTTCACGAGCATGATGTCATCATCCGCTACATCGAGTTGCCACTTCAGTTCGGCAAATTCGGCAGCCCGGGCAGTGGCCGAGGCTGCAGCCGCCTGTGTACAAATTAGCAAAATTATTACCTGAGCTTATTTATCTTTTGATCCTCTGATCGCCCCGTTCGGAGGGCAACCAGAGTCTCAGGGGCTACTATCTATACACAGTACACATTGCGTACCTCAAAGCCTCTTAGCAGGCTCGTAAAGGCTTCATTCAGTCCGCTTTTTGCGAACGAAATTCTCTCAATCACCGTACTCATTAAGGTACGATGTTCCTCTGAGATAGGTGCTTGCCACACAAGACCCGTCCATGTGTCCGGCTATATATAAGACAGTCCGGGGCTTTTGTTGTTGGTCTCTCTAGGGGCCGAACACCCCGGACCTCGGGCGGCCGAAGAGTCATCTTCTGGCCTTGTCCTCCTTCGCAGATCGGGAGAGATCCTCCAGGACGACACCTCGGGGTCGTCCGTCTTATGGGGCGGGGAAGTATGAGGCGGCGTTTCGCTCTCCATCATCTCCGGAAGAAGATCCCCCGAGGATGAATATTGTTGAGGGAGGCTATAGGCCGAACTGCAAAACATACATTTCAAATAATACCCTCACAAACAAGAAAAGAATGGGGTATGCTTATTAAAGCACCTTTGTTCACTTACGATTCAGCTAAAGGCTGGCCCCCTTGTGGGCACTGTGCGGCAATATCGCCTCCCGAATCCGGGCCCCCTGGTAGGGATTTCTTCCCTTGCTTGGAGGCCTCTGCCTTCAGGTCTTTAGGGGCGGATCTCTTCTTCCCGTGGGGGTAGGGAATGCCAGATCCTCCTCCCTGTTCATCCTCCGACGGGAGAGTTTTGATTTCCCCGGATGCGGTGCGTGATGCGCCTCCGGTATGAAGGCCACTTTGGGCCTCCCCACTCTTCTCCTTTTCTTCCCTCAACGGCACTTGATAGAGTGCCGGAGCCAGCATCCTGGTTAACACTGGGTCCGCTGAGTTTTCGGGGAGAGGGGCCGAACACCTGATCCTCTCTGCCTTCTTTACCCAGCCCTGACGGAGTATGGCTTTCTTAGTTTTGTTATGGGAAACTTAAACTAAAAACATGTTCGGAAATTGAGTACTTACTGGGGAATCCGGATGGTTGCAGTCGAGGCATGCGTCCTCTGTGGTGTCCGGACACCTTTTTTGTGACCCGAAAAATAATTCATACTTCCCTTCGAGCGTTGTGCTGAAGAAGCATTGAATGGTTCGCGGTCCTTCCGGATTGAACTCCCACATACAAAGAGGTCAGCGCTGGCATGGCAAGACCCGATGGACTAGCATAACTTGGATTACCTTCATGAGATCAATGTCCTTCTTAATAAGGTCTCGAATGCGGCTTTGCAGTATTTGAACTTCATCTAGCGATCCCCAATCCAGCCCCTTGTTGACCCACGATGCAAGTTGTGGCGGAGGGCCGGATCGGAAGGCGGCTGGAGCCACCCACTTTGTACCACGAGGCTCCGTGATATAAAACCACTCCCGTTGCCATAGGCCAAAAGTTGCAGCGAAGGAACCCTTTGGCCAGACGATATCGGCCAATTGGCTTATTAAAGAACCTCCACACTTCGCGTGTCTCTCGTCTATTATCTTCGGTTTTACATTGAAGGTCCTGACCCATAAGCCGAAGTGTGGAGAGATATGGAGGAAGGCCTCACATACGATAATGAATGATGAGATGTAATGGAAGGAGTCCGGAGCTAGATCATGGAAATCTAGTCCGTAGTAAAACATGAGCCCTCGAACAAAGGGATGAAGAGAGAAACCTAGCCCCCGGAGGAAGTGAGGGATGAATACGACCCTCTCATTAGGTCTAGGAGTAGGGATAACCTGCCCTTGGGCAGGAAGCCTGTGAAGGATCTCCGCGGTCAAATACCTCGCCTCCCTGAGCTTCGTGATATCCTCCTCGGTGACAGACGAAGCCGTCCACCGGCCTTGAAAGCTGGATCCGGACACGGCCTGAGGTTCGAAGTGACTGGTTAGACCTTGGGTGTTGGAACTCGAGGTGGGAGGAGGAGGGGAGTAGCGTAGAGGGGAAAGGCGGGTCTCGGCCTCCTTATAAAGATGACGAATATCAAGCGTCCCCTACGTGGCCTTAAAATATGCCTATTCCCAAGGAATCATACCAATGGGATGGTTGGGTTGCCCACGCCCGTGTTGATGAGAATCCCGCAATAAGGGGACACGATCTCCGCTTCGACAAGACGTGCCAATAAAACTGCCTCGCGAAGCTGGAGCAACAGGTTGGAAAAACAATTCGAAATAATGACCGAGCGATGACGTGATGTCTTGTTGCAAAAGCTGTCAGTCGATTGGACTCGTGAAAACATTATGCTCTCCACGATGGTATATGGGATTTGTTTTGCAGAGCCGGACACGATTCTTATGCTCAAGATCTACTTTGAAGTATTCGGAGAAGGAACCCGCCTTGCAATGCCGAAGACAATCTGCGCGACGGACTCATCATCACTGAAGCCTGGTTCAGGGGCTACTGAGGGTGTCCTGGATTAAGGGGTCCTTGGACAGCCGAACTATATGCGTATGCCGGACTGTTGGACTATGAAGATACAAGATAGAAGACTTTGTCCCGTGTCCGGGTGGGGCTCTCCTTTGCGTGGAAGGCAAGCTTGGTTATTCGGATATGAAGATTCCTTTCTCTATAACCGACTCTGTGTAACCCTAGCCCCCTCCGGTCACTACTAGGGAAAAGCCTAGCAGCAGCGCGGGTTTTAGGCCTATCAGTAGTGCGGGACGATGCGCTACTGATAAGGCGCTACAGCTAACGTGTAGCAGTAGCGCCTGTCTTCCCATGCTACTGCTATACATGCATAGCTGTAGCGCGCTTCAGTGAAGAGCGCTGCTGATATTATCTGCAGCGCTTTTTACAGGGAAGCGCTACTGGTAAGGCGGTGCTACTGCTAACTTTTTTCCCCTCGATACTACTAGTTTTATTGGGTTTTTTTCCTGCATATTTGTTTTGTATTTGAATAGGCTTTATACAATAATCTTTAGCATATCATACACATACAAATGTAATCATAGCATATACATACATTTAGTCTCATCAAATCATGTCATCATCATAATCATCATCCAACACAAAGTGGTCTCTCATCATCATCTCGAAAATAGCGATACAAGTCTTGATTACTTGCAAATACATCGTCATCCATCTAAACAATGATATACGCGAGAAGAGCTATCACGTTGAGTGAGAGCGGAACTATGCAGTACATGAGTTCGTATCCCTCTCTCGCATTAGCATGAACCTAAACTAACTCATCGCCTGCCGGAAACCGGAAACAGGTACACTGGGCTCGACATCCGCCACTCGTCAGATATATACTCCTGGCGTAGCACTTCTTCGCCATCGATGATCTATGCACCTGCATCGTCACATGAGTCGATGATATGCAACATATATAGTTGAGCAACAGAAAGAGACAGACTTGGCAAAAATAGAAACAACATATCATAAGACTAAATAACAAAGTTCATCGTACCCAAAATGCCCTAACTAGAGTGATCTTCGCTAGTCGAGGAGGAGGACGGTTTAATTACATCACAAATAAAGTTTCGCCGTGCATAACTCAAAGTTTTGTCATACATAAAGTATGGACTAAACGGACACATTGTCATATATCGACAATCACTCCAACATGTCGTGCCATCCATCGATGTCAGGGAGATAGTCCCCGAGCTTAGTGAAAGGCTTCATGTCGAGAAGCTGAGAGGCTACCCATGTTCGGACGTCTTCCCGCGACATTTGTCCTTCTTCGTAGAACATCCCTGTTTTTCCGACGACCTCCTTCATGATGATTTGGGCAAGGTCGCGCTGGATGTGATAGAACTCAGCTCGAAGTCGGTGATCCTCGATATCTCCTATGTTCTTTGCCCATTGCAGAATATGGGCATCTGATAACCCACAAGTGTAGGGGATCGCAACAGCTTTCGAGGGTAAAGTATTCAACCCAAATTTATTGATTCGACACAAGGGGAGCCAAAGAATGTTATTGAGTATTAGCAATTGACTTGTCAATTCAACCACACATGGATAACTTATTATCTACAGCAAGGTATTTAGTAGAAAAGTAGTATGGTAATAAAGGTAAGGTAGCAAAAGTAATATTTTTGGGTTTTGTAGTGATTGTAACAATAGCAACGGAAAAGTAAATAAGCGGAGCACAAGATGTGAAAAGCTCGTAGGCAATGGATCAGTGATGGATAATTATGTCGGGTGCGATTCCTCATGTAATAGCTATAACATAGGGTGACATAGAACTAGCTCCAATTCATCAATGTAATGTAGGCATGTATTCCGTATATAGTCATACGTGCTTATGGAAAAGAACTTGCATGACATCTTTTGTCCTACCCTCCCGTGGCAGCGGGGTCCTAACGGAAACTAAGGGATATTAAGGCCTCCATTTAATAGAGAACCGGAACAAAGCATTAGCACATAGTGAATACATGAACTCCTCAAACTATGGTCATCACCAAGAAGTATCCCGATTATTGTCACTTCGGGGTTGTCGGATCATAACACATAATAGGTGGCTATAGACTTGCAAGATAGGATCAAGAACACACATATATTCATGAAAACATAATAGATTCAGATCTGAAATCATGGCACTCGGGCCCCGTGACAAGCATTAAGCATAGCAAAGTCATAGCAACATCAATCTCGTAACATAGTGGATACTAGGATCAAACCCTAACAAAACTAACTTGATTACATGGTAAATCTCATCCAACCCATCACCGTCCAGCAAGCCTACGATGGAATTACTCACGCACGGTGGTGAGCATCATGAAATTGGTGATGGAGGATGGTTGATGATGACGACGGCGACGAATCCCCCTCCCCGGAGCCCCGAATGGACTCCAGATCAGCCCTCCCGAGAGAGATTAGGGCTTGGCGGCGGCTCCATATCGTAAAACGCGATGAAACTTTCTCTCTGATTTTTTTCTCCGTGAGACGGAATATATGGAGTTGGAGTTGAGGTCATGGAGCCTCGGGGGCCCACGAGATGTGGCGCGCGCCCGGTGGGCGCGCCCCCACCTCGTGGACAGGGTGTGGGCCCCTGGTCTTGATTCTTTCGCCAAGATTTTTTATATTTTCCAAAAGTGCCTCCGTGGATTTTCGTGACATTCCGAGAACTTTTGTTTTCTACACATAAAACAACATCATGGCAGTTCTGCTGAAAACAGCGTCAGTCCGGGTTGGTTTCATTCAAATCATGCAAGTTAGAGTCCAAAACAAGGGCAAGAGTGTTTGGAAAAGTAGATACGTTGGAGACGTATCAACTCCCCCAATCTTAAACCTTTGCTTGTCCTCAAGCAATTCAGTTGATAAACTGAAAGTGAGAAAGAAAAACTTTTACAAACTATGTTTGCTCTTGTTGTTGTAAACATGCAAAGCCAGCATTCAGGTTTCAGCAAATATTATGAACTAACCATACTCACAATAACACCTAGGTCTCACAATTACTCATATCAATGGCATAATCAGCTAGCGGGCCATAATAATAAAATTCGGATGACAACACTTTCTCAAAACAATCATAACATGACATAACAAAATGGTATCTCGCTAGCCCTTTCTGAGACCGCAAAATATAAACGCAGAGCACCTTTAATGATCAAGGACTGACTAAACATTGTAATTCATGGTAAAAGAGATCCAGTCAAGTCATACCCAATATAAACCAATAGTAATGAATGCAAATGACAGTGTGCTCTCCAGCGGGTGCTTTTTAATAAGAAGGTGATGAATCAACATAAAAGTAAATAGATAGGCCCTTCGCAGAGGGAAGCAGGGATTTGTAGAGGTGCCACAGCTCGATTTTAAAATAGAGACTGAATAACATTTTGAGCAGCATACTTTCACTGTCAATGCAACAACTATGAGATGGATGTATCTTCCATACTACATGCATTATAGGCAGTTCCCAAACAGAGTGGTAAAGGTTTATACTCCCCCAACCACCAACAAACATCAATCCATGGCTTGCTCGAAACAACGAGTGCCTCCAACTAACAACAGCCCTGGGGGAGTTTTGTTTAATTATTTTGATTTGCTTTGATCTTTCTGGATCATGGGACTGGGCATCCGGTTACAGCCCTTTCTCGTGAATGAGGAGCGGAGTCCACTCCTCTTGAGAATAACCCACCTAGCATGGAAGATATAAGCAGCCCTAGTTGAAACATGAGCTGCTCGAGCATACAAAACAGAATTTCATTTGAAGGTTTGGAGTTTGGCACATACAAATTTACTTGGAACGGCAGGTAAATACTGCATATAGGAAGGTATGGTGGACTCATATGGAACAACTTTGGGGTTTAAGGAGTTTGGATGCACAAGCAGTATTCCCGCTTAGTACAGGTGAAGGCTAGCAAAAGACTAGGAAGCGACCAACTGAGAGAGTGACAATAGTCATAAACATGCATTAAAATTAATTCACACCGAATACAAGCATGATTAGGATATAATCTACCATGACCATAAATATCATGAAGGCTATGTTGATTTGTTTCAACTACATGCGTGAACATGTGCCAAGTCGAGTCACTCAATTCATTCAAAGCAGGATACCATCCCATCATACCACATCATAATCATTCTAATAGCATGTTGGCACGCAAGGTAAACCATTATAACTCATAGCTAATCAAGCATGGCACAAGCAACTATAATCTCTAAATGTCATTGCAAATATGTTTACTTCATAATAAGCTGAATCAGGAACGATGAACTCGTCATATTTACAAAAACAAGAGAGGTCGAGTCCATACTAGCTTTTCTCATCTCAATTAGTCCATCATATATCGTCATTATTGCCTTTCACTTGCACGACCGAACGATGTGTATAATAATAATAGTGCATGTGCATTGGACTAAGCTGGAATCTGCAAGCATTCAATTCAAGAGAGAAGACAAGGTAACATGGGCTCTAAGTAAAATCAACAATCATGCATATGAGAGCCACTAAACATTTTTAATATGGTCTTCTACTCTCGACCCCCAAAGAAAAGAAAAGAAAAGAAAACTATTTACACGGGAAAGCTCCAAACAAGTAAGAAGAAGAACGAGAAATCTTTTTGGGTTTTTCATTTTAATTTCTACTACAAGCATGGAAATTAAACTAACTAAACTTTTTGGTTTTTCTTAAGGTTTATCAAACACACAAGAAGAAGCGAGAAAAAGAAAATTAAACTAGCATGGATAATACAATGAAAGAGTATGAGCACCGACGACTAGAATAATGTGTGAACATGAATGTAAAGTCGGTGAGAAATACGTACTCCCCCAAGCTTAGGCTTTTGGCCTAAATTGGTCTAATGCCAAGGATAGCCTGGCCGAAATTCGTAGTTGTAACTGGGGTCGTACTGAGATGCAGTAGCAACCGCCTCCTGAGCTGCGGCATGTTGGCGAGCCGCCTCCGCTCTCCCCTCGTGTTCAGCTGCTTCCTCCCTGGTAACAACATATCTTCCTTTTGCCTGGTAATCAAAAGGAGAGGAGCAGGAAGAGTAACATGGACGACGTTGCGTCTGTCATAGATTAGTCGATATTGGAGGAATTGTTCATTCCTCCTAAGAAAATGATGATTGACCATAGCGTCATAATCTAAATAAGCAGGGGGGTATCATCATATCCCCCTCTCGTGGGGCTATACCAAGATAATTAGCCACACGGGTCGCATAAATTCCTCCAAATAAATCTCCAGCTCTACCATTATTATGCAACCTACGTGCAACTATTGCCCCCAAGTTATAACCTTTATAACCTAACACGGCACTCCACGAGGACACAAAGATCAGGGACACACATATGACATGCTTCATCTTTACCGTTAATGCATCTACCAATGAAGAGAGCAAAATAATATATAGCAGGAAAATGAATGCTCCCTATGGTAGCTTGTGCAATATCCCTGGATTCTCCCACAGTAATACTAGCAAGGAAATCTCTAAATTCAGATTTGTGGGGATCATTGATATTACCCCACTGTGGAAGTTTGCAAGCAGTTGTAAAATCCTCTAAGTCCATGGTATAAGATGTATCATAGATATCAAATAGGACACTCAGAGAATTACGTGTACAATTATATTTAAACCTCCGCACAAAGGAATCAGTCAATTGATAGTACTGAGGACACTTATCTTGTAAGAAGTCCTCCAGATCAGCATTACGCACATACGCGTCAAATTCCTCCTTAAAGCCTGCTTCGACCATAAAATCATTGGATGGCCACTCACAAGCTCGAACATCTGCGTCCATCGGTAATTCAACGTCTTGCTCACATATAGCAATCATGGGCCCTTTCTTCACCGAGGAACCACCTTGGTACATTCTCCTAGACATAATTCTTTTTCTGAAAAATTTCTAAAATTTTAGTAACTTCAAAATAAAAGTGAATAAAACTAAACAAGATTGGTAGCAACTACTCCTACAAGTGCCTAGAGCCTGTATCATGCATTAGAATTGCTTGGGACCTCATAAATTCAACATGCAAGCTCAAGAACATGGTCACCTATGCAGCAAAAATTTGCAATGAATAAAGCACTAGAACAAAAACTAATTGGACCAATGGAGGAGTCACATACCAAGCAACAATCTCCCAAAGTAGTTTTGTGAATGGAGCTTTGAGCAAGGAGATCGAAAATCGCGGCAAAATGAGCTAGAACTCATGCTTGAGCTCGATGGGGATTTTTTTTGGGAAGAAGATGGAGTGTGTGGGTGCTGGCATAAGTGGAGGGGGGCCACCAGGGGCCCACGAGACAGGGGGCGCGCCCAGGGTAGGTGGGCGCGCCCTCCACTCATGATGCAGTGCTTGCCCCTCCTGCAGTGATTTTAGTGCCTAAAATCCTCAAATATTCCATAAAAATCATACTAAATTTGCAGGGCATTTGGAGCACTTTTATTTTTGGGATACTTTTTTATTGCACGGATAATTCAGAAAACAGACGGAAAATACTATTTTTGCTTTATTTATTCTAAATAACAGAAAGTAAAAAAGAGGTACAGAAGGTTGTGCCTTCTAGTTTCATCCATCTCGTGATCATCAAAATGAATCCACTAACAAGGTTGATCAAGTCTTGTTAACAAACTCATTCTGAATAACACGGAACTGGAGAAATTTCGAATAACACTAAGTTACCTCAATGGGGATATGAACATCCCCAACAATAAGAATATCATACTTTTTCTTGACAGTAGGGAGAGGAAATTCAAAACCTCCAATAATAATTGTTGGAACTTTTCCAATAGAATTGATGCTATGAACTTGAGATTGTTTCCTCGGAAAGTGTACCGTATGCCCATTACTATTAACATGAAAAGTGACATTGCCTTTGTTGCAATCAATAACAGCCCCTGCAGTATTCAAAAAGGGTCTACCAAGGATAATCGACATACTATCGTCCTCGGGAATATCAAGAATAACAAAGTCCGTTAAGATAGTGACATTCGCAACCACAACAGGCACATCCTCACAAATACTGACAGGTATAGCAGTTGATTTATCAGCCATTTGCAAATATATTTCAGTAGGTGTCAACTTACTCAATTCAAGTCTACGATATAAAGAGAGAGGCATAACACTAACACCGGCTCCAAGATCACATAAAGCAGTTCTAACATAATTTCTTTTAATGGAGCATGGTATAGTAGGTACCCCCGGATCTCCAAGTTTCTTTGGTATTCCACCCTTAAAAGTGTAATTAGCAAGCATGGTGGAAATTTCAGCTTCCGGTATCTTTCTTTTATTTGTAATGATATCCTTCATATACTTAGCATAAGGGTTTACTTTAAGCATATCAGTTAAGCGCATTCGTAAGAAGATAGGTCTAATCATTTCAGCAAAGCGCTCAAAATCCTCATCATCCTTTGTCTTGGATCGTTTAGGAGGAAAGGTCATGGGTTTCTGAACCCATGGTTCTCTTTCTCTACCGTGCTTCCTAGCAACAAAATCTCTCTTATCATAACATTGATTCTTTGATTGTGGGTTATCAAGATCAACAGCAGGTTCAATCTCTACTTCATTACTTTTGCTAGGTTGAGCATCAACATGAACATTATCATTAACATTATCACTAGGTTCATGTTCATTTCCTGATTGTGTTTCAGCATCAGAGATAGGAGTATCATTGGGATTCTCAGGTGTGTCTATAACAGGTTCACTAGAAGCATGCAAAGTCCTATTGTTTTTATTTTTCTTCTTTTTGGAAGAACTAGGTGCCTCTAAATTATTTCTCTGATAATCTTGCTCGATCCTCTTAGGGTGGCCTTCAGGATACAAAGGTTCCTGAGTCATTCTACCAGTTCTAGTAGCCACTCTAACAGCAAAATCAGGTTTATTATTTAATTCATCAAGCAAATCATCTTTAGCTTTAAGTACTTGCTCAGCTTGAGTGGCAACCATAGAAGCATATTTGCTAACGAGTTTAAGTTCAACTTTAACTCTAGCCATATAATCGCTCACGCGTCCTATCTCGAAAGCATTATTCTTTAACTCTCTACCAATATAAGCATTAAAACTTTCTTGCCTAGCCATAAAATCATCAAATTCATCTATGCATGGGCTATGAAATTTAGTAGAGGGGATTTCAACTTTATCATATCTATAGAGAGAATTTACCTTTACTACCTATGTCGGGTTATCAAGACAATGTGGTTCTTTGACAGGTGGTATATTAAGACCATGTATTTCTTCAATAGGAGGTAAATTCTTAACGTCTTCGGCTTTAATACCTTTTTCTTTCATTGACTTCTTTGCCTCTTGCATATCTTCGGGACTGAGAAATAAAACACCTCTCTTCTTTGGAGTGGGTTTAGGAATAGGCTCATGAGTTGGCTCAATTGGTTCAGGAATTGGCTCAGGAAGAGTCCAATTATTTTCATTAGTCAACATATTATTCAATAGTAATTCAGCTTCGTCGACTGTTCTTTCCCTGAAAACACAACCAGCACAACTATCCAAGTAATCCTTGGAAGCATCGGTTAGTCCATTATAAAAGATATCAAGTATTTCATTTTTCTTAAGAGGGTGATCAGGCAAAGCATTAAGTAATCGGAGAAGCCTCCCCCAAGCTTGTGAGAGACTCTCTTCTTCGATTTGCACAAAATTATATATTTCCCGTAAGGCAGCTTGTTTCTTATGAGCAGGGAAATATTTAGCAGAGAAGTAATAAATCATATCCTGGGGACTACGCACACAACCAGGAGCAAGAGAAATATACCAAGTCTTAGCATCACCCTTTCATGAGAACGGAAATATCTTAAGGATATAATAATAGCGAGATTTATCATCATGAGTAAATAGGGTGGCTATATCATTCAACTTGGTGAGATGTGCCACAACAGTTTCAGATTCAAGGCCATAAAAAGGATCAGATTCATCTAAAGTAATAATCTCAGGATCAACAGAGAATTCATAATCCTTATCTGTAACACAGATAGGTGAAGTAGCAAAAGCAGGGTCAGGTTTCATTCTAGAATTAAGAGATTGCTGCTTCCATTTGGCTAATAATTTCTTAAGATCATATCTATCTTTACAAGCAAAGATAGCTCTAGCAGCTTCCTCTTCCATAACATAACCCTCAGGAACAACAGGCAATTCATAATCATTAGGAGAACCTTCATCATCACTATCATCAATAATAGCATCTTCAATAACTTCATTCTCTCTAGCCCTAGCAAGTTGTTCATCAAGAAATTTACCTAATGGCAAAGTAGTATCACGCACAGAAGTAGTTTCATCATAAGTATCATGCATAGTAGAAGTGGCATCATCAATAACATGCGACATATCAGAATTCATAGCAGTAGCAGGTTTAGGTGTCGCAAGCTTACTCAAAACAGAAGGAGAATCTAGTGCAGAGCTAGATGGCAGTTCCTTACCTCCCCTCGTAGTCGAGGGATAAATCGTAGTTTTTGCGTCTTTCAAGTTCTTCATAGTGATCAATAGATATAAATTCCAAGTGACTCAGAGAATAGAGCTATGCTCCCACAACGGGCGCCTTGAAATTAGTCTTGATAACCCACAAGTGTAGGGGATCGCAACAGCTTTCGAGGGTAAAGTATTCAACCCAAATTTATTGATTCGACACAAGGGGAGCCAAAGAATATTATTGAGTATTAGCAATTGAGTTGTCAATTCAACCACACCTGGATAACTTAGTATCTGCAGCAAGGTATTTAGTAGCAAAGTAGTATGATAATAAAGGTAACGGTAGCAAAAGTAATATTTTTGGGTTTTGTAGTGATTGTAACAATAGCAACGGAAAAGTAAATAAGCGAAGCACAAGATGTGAAAAGACCGTAGGCAATGGATCAGTGATGGATAATTATGTCGGATGCGATTCCTCATGTAATAGCTATAACATAGGGTGACACAAAACTAGCTCCAATTCATCAATGTAATGTAGGCATGTATTCTGTATATAGTCATACGTGCTTATGGAAAAGAACTTGCATGACATCTTTTGTCCTACACTCCCGTGGCAGCGGGGTCCTAACGGAAACTAAGGGATATTAAGGCCTCCTTTTAATAGAGAACTGGAACAAAGCATTAGCACATAGTGAATACATGAACTCCTCAAACTATGGTCATCACCGAAGTATCCCGATTATTGTCACTTGTGGTTGTCGGATCATAACACATAATAGGTGACTATAGACTTGCAAGATAGGATCAAGAACACACATATATTCATGAAAACATAATAGGTTCAGATCTGAAATCATGGCACTTTCGGGCCCCAGTGACAAGCATTAAGCATAGCAAAGTCATAGCAACATCAATCTCGTAACATAGTGGATACTAGGGATCAAACCCTAACAAAACTAACTTGATTACATGGTAAATCTCATCCAACCCATCACCGTCCAGCAAGCCTACGATGGAATTACTCACGCACGGCGGTGAGCATCATGAAATTGGTGATCGAGGATGGTTGATGATGACGACGGCGATGAATCCCCCTCTCCAGAGCCCCGAACGGACTCCAGATCATCCCTCCCGAGAGAGATTAGGGCTTGGCGGCAGCTCCGTATCGTAAAACGCGATGAAACTTTCTCTCTGATTTTTTCTCCGCGAGACGGAATATATGGAGTTGGAGTTGAGGTCGTGAGCCTCGGGGCTCACGAGGCGAGGCGCGCCCGGGGGTGGCGCGCCCCCACCTCGTGTGGACAGGGTGTGGGCCCCCTGGTCTTGATTCTTTCGCCAGTATTTTTATATTTTCCAAAAAGTGCCTCCGTGGATTTTCAGGACATTCCGAGAACTTTTGTTTTCTACACATAAAACAACATCATGGCAGTTCTGCTGAAAACAGCGTCAGTCCGGGTTAGTTTCATTCAAATCATGCAGGTTAGAGTCCAAAA
This sequence comes from Aegilops bicornis, assembly GCA_021605145.1. Lineage (NCBI taxonomy): Eukaryota > Viridiplantae > Streptophyta > Magnoliopsida > Poales > Poaceae > Aegilops > Aegilops bicornis. The sequence continues at coordinate 103,572,546 of CM038675.1, read as the reverse complement.
CAAGGGCAAAAGTGTTTGGAAAAGTAGATATGTTGGAGACGTATCAACATCGCCGGATGTAGGTGACATGCGAAGGTTCTGGTGATCCCGTCTGTACTCCAGCATGTGGTGTAGGACATAGAATCCATCATTAAGAGAATCACTCGGTTGCTGGATGCAGCAGAAGTCGGCCTTATGGCCGAAGGCGAGCCTGCTGCCCCTTCTCTTCTTGTCCTTGACCTCTCCACCCCGTGCTTGGTAGTAAAACATAGCACTGTCGAGAACATCCTTGATGTGGGTGTAATCCTTTTTGTGAATGTTCTTCGACAAGTCCAAGTAAAGAGCATTGGAGTATCGGGGGTAGAGGATGATGAGGACGGCTAATTAGTACACCTCAAATTAATTAGTACACCTCAAATTAATTAGCCTCCACCGTGCAAATAAATAATTGAAATCGAAGGAAGGATATCCGCGCGGATGACTTACATGGGATGATAAGGCATGAGAATCGCCTCCTTGTCCTTATTGGCGAGCATGAAACTGACGATGTATTCCCTCGCGTATTCACGGTGCTTTGCGTAGACTCCCAAGAAGCCCTCGTGCATGTAGTATGGGTCAGCGACACAGATATGAGGTTTCTGCTCAACCCCGATGATGTAGTTCATGTGCAAGGCATAAAGGCGGACAAACGTAGAATCCAGCTTCTTCACGTGAAACATGTCGTATATGTAATCGAATCGAAGGAAGAACTTATCCGCGGGGAAGAAGTCAATGTACGACAATTGCCGCAGAACGTTAACCACGTAGAGTGGGTATCCTGGATCTTTCGAGGCGATGAGGCCTTTCTCTATCTGCAGCACATCGTCATGAAGTCTCCTTAGATCGCCGAATCTGGCCCCTAGTGCTCTTGCAGGTAGGATTGGTTGACCGGGGATATGCCATTTATCCGCACCGGGATATCTATACGGTCTTGAAGCCGAGGCTGCCGAGGCGGCTGGATCATAGAATCAGCTTTTGCCTTTCCTCGCTCTCTTCCTAGACTTCTTTACTACCGTAAGGTCGTCCATAATATGTTCAGCCTCCGGAGACGGCAATTCGTGCACCGACTCATGACGCTCAAACCCACGAGTAGGCGCCAAGATAGACATACTGTTGAGTGCCATCGTCATCCTCATCCTCATCCATGGCGACGTCATCAGCGACTAATGGAGCCTCTTCCTTACCCCATCCGCTATCACCCAACCCGACACCCGACGCTAATTGGGTAGGTGGGTGTTGATATTCATACCTTGTTGAGGTTGCGTGCTCGTGGGTGTGCTCCCGGCCGCCTCCAGACGAAGCAGACTCTTTGGCCACAACAGGACCCACCCATTGCAACAATCACCAAGCCGCCGCGGAGTCTAGTCGTCATCCCCCACTAGTATCAGAGGAGGCAAATTCTCGTGGCCCGGTTTGACACTGGCCACGGAAACCTTGAAGACGTTCGGGGGGATCAGCCGGCTGTGGAACAATGGTTCCGTCGGCTCCATAATCATCGCCTTCCCCACGTCCACCTTCTGGTCGCCAATGGTGTACAATATGGTGCACGGGGTTTCGTCGGCCTGCAAAGAAAAGTCTGCGACGTGAGACATCCGAAAGGCAATGAAAACAGGAGATTATACATTTATTGAAGGGGGCCAGTGTGACAGATACCATGAGGGCATCGAGCTCAGCCAAAGAAGAAGCACTGCCGAGCACGTCCGGTGCCGGAGCCGGTGCGGGAGCCAGTGCGGGAGCACGTGCGGGAGCCGGTGCGGGAGCCGGTGCGGGAGCACGTGCTGGTGCAACGCTAGTCGAGCTGCTCCCCAAGAAGTCAGCAAAGGGAAAGTCCGCTGCATTTTTTTCTGGATTTTGCCTGGTACAATTGAAAACGGCCGGAACCAAGGAAGTAGACATATCTACAACCACCTGTTTTGCGGCAGCTACCGCTGTTGCGATTGTCTGAGATGATTTCTTCTCAACTGCAATCTCAACCTTCTTGTCGATGTTTTCTTCAGTTAACCTCCGTCTTTCCTTTCTCTCCTTCGTGGTCTCACGGTAGTACTTCTTCCACGTGGCGCTGTCTCCGACACCGTGCACGCGTCCATACGACGGTCAAGTCTCCACCTGGAGTCGTTTCAATATGTTCAACGCCCGGTTGAATGGAGTGTCCCACTTGGGCCTCGCCAATGCCTTAGACAGCGAGTCGCTTTCGGCCGCAATCATGTGCTACTCTCTCTGCAAAAGGCACAAGGATCATTTACAAATATGACTAATGTGTGCAGTCGAATTGATAAGAAACTAAAATTACCAGCAGTCTAATGAACTCCGTCGTGACCGCGTTTGTCTCGTAAACCTTCTTCACTGGGTCCCAACGGTGTCGGGCCCTGAAGACGTCATGCTCCGGCGGGGCGGTGAACTCCGCCAAGGGGTCTGGGATGCCCAGACTCGCGGCTTCCGCGTCCTCCTTGGCCCATTTGGACCTCTTCCTGCCGTAACCACGGCTTCTGAGGTGGTGGCTCTCAATGTTCCTCTCTTGAAGCCCCTTCATGTACTTAGAATTTTTTTTGGCAGCTTCGGCCTCGCAAGCCGCCTTGAATATTTGAAACTGCTCTTCCGTGATTGTTGGGTTATCCTTTACAATCTCGGAGTAGGGTTCCTTCTTGTCGATGGTCCTTGCTTTCACTCTTGTTTTCCAGGCGGCCAATGCGTCGCTAAACTTGGTCATGGCGTGTTCGTTTATCTTCTTCCTTGCCGGGTCCTTATCTGGATCTTCATGATCCTTTTCATTCCGGCCCGGGAACAAGAATATCTGGTGAAACTTCTTTAGGAGGGAGGGCCTCATATTATCTATCTTCTGTAGTTTCTCATCGTTGATGATGGCGGTTGTCCGTACGATGCAGCCTATTTTATTGTCGTAGCGCGCGTGCTTCCTCGGGCGCGTTTGGCTCAAAATTGTCGTCGTCCACCTCCGTGACCACCAGTCTAGTAGTCCTGAGTTTGTTAGGAAGCCGTTGCCTCTTTTCTTTCGGTTCTACACCGGCTCCACTCCCCGAGGCAGCGCCGGTCTCAGTCTCAGTGCAGGTCTCGATGCCGGTCTGAGTCTCAGCACCGGTCTGCATGTCGGTCTCAGTCCCCGATGCCAGCGGTGGGCCCAACAACAACAGCGGTTGATCGTCGGCAAGGCTCAAAATCCGTCACCGCGCCCGTGAGCGTCGTCGCCATCACCAGAACCCTGTCCTTCATCGTTGCTAGCCATGTTTCCTATGATTAAATCTAGTCAATTAATTCTAGACCTAATAAAATGAATAATGAGATAAAAAGGCCTATTGTTTTGCAGGAACGTTGACTCCTTTCCGGTGCGGCAAATCCCAGGCACTCGATATGTCCTAGTTTGTAGCACAAGTCATGCCGAAATTCACGAAAAATTTTGTCATGACCTTTGCTAAAAAATGGACAAATCGAGAACCTGAAATTTTCCGGAACGGAAATGAATCAACATTCCGGCAAAACATAGGCCACTCGGCTTCATTCCTTGGAAACAACAAAAGGCCACTTGGGCACAATCGAAACATGCATGTGCAAACACAATTGAGGAATTTGCATATATCCTGACCACTTCAAATTTGCATGTCCAAGCGTTTCACACTACCAGAAAATCTACACAAATCTCATGCTCTCTCAAACTCAATTCAAAAACCAAATATAGATTATATTTAGTTAACTACTGAACTAAATTACTTTACTCTAAACTAAACCCTACTGCCCTAATTAACATCTAGTTAAACAAACTCAATTCAAAAACTAAACCCTACTGAACTAATTAACATCAACATTATCTACTACTTAACATCTATTATTACCCTAACTAAAAACATCAACATTATCTACTACTTAACATTAACATCTATTAACTAAAAAGGATGGGTGGGGGGCTTACAGAGAGGGGAGAGACGGTGGCGGGGAGGTGCTCGGCGACGGAGGTAGGGCCGGTGAGGGCGGGCTCGGGATCGGGAGGCGGCGGTCCTGGGCGGGCTCGGGGGCGGTGAGGTCGAGGGAGGCGGCGGTGAGGTCGAGGGCGGCCCGAGAGGCGACGGCAGTGAGGCTGGGCGGCCTCAGGTGGCAGCGGTGAGGATGAGCGCGGCGTCGACGCCGGCAGGAGACGTCGGCGAAGTGGGGGCGACGGCGAAGTGGGGGAGACGGAGGCGTAGTGGGGCGAGGGGATTTGGGGGAGAAGTGGTGGCCGGGGGGAACCATTTTTCGGTTAAGTCAAAAATAATGGTAGCGCGTTGCAGAAAACGCGCTATAGCTAACTTAACTATAGCGCGTTTCAACAAACGCGCTATTGCTAAGTGTTCATCCTTTTTTCTCCTTTTTATTTATTTTTCTTTACATTTTATATTTTTTCTTTCTCCTTTTTCTATTTCTTTCATTTTCATTTACTTTTCTATTCGTTTTTCATGTTATTTTCTTTTCGTTAGCAGTAGCGCTGTTATGCATAAATGCGCTGCTATAACTATATTAGCGGTAGCGCGGTTTTCGGAAGATCGCTACTACTATCTGTAGCCCATCGGCTATGTGGTTGGAATTTTAGTACTATCTGTCTAGAAGTAGCGTGGTTTTTTAACATGCGCTACTGCTAAAGTTCTGTGTATAACGTTTTCCCTAGTAGTGGGTGTCTATATAAACCGGAGGGTTTAGTCCGTAGGACAACAACAATCATAATCATAGGCTAGCTTCTAGGGTTTAGCCTCTACAATCTCGTGGTAGATCAAATCTTGTAATACTCATATCATCAATATCAATCAAGTAGGAAATAGGGTATTACCTCCATCGAGAGGGCCCGAACTGGGTAAATATTGTGTCCCCCGCCTCCTGTTACCATTAGCCTTAGACGCACAGTTCGGGACCCCCTACCCGAGATCCGCCGGTTTTGACACCGACATGTATCGTGCCAACGGGCCCCCCATGCCCACGGGCCCTACTTACCCCGTGCGCACGGGCCCTACAGGAATTCGGCCGTGGAGCGTTTGTTTTGTCCTCCACTCGTCCCTCACCTCCAGCCACCTATATATTTTGTACCTAGGCCATTTGTTAGGATTAGCAAAGTGCATGAGATTATCTAGAGGGAACTTTACTCATCTAGTACACCTATTGGAGATCAAGACCTCGTACGAGAAGATCCCAAGTGGCAAGTGGATCATCTTGGAGAAGACTATCATTGAGACCTCACCTCCTTTGGAGTGGGAGGAACCCAGGCCTGGAAGAACCTTACCTTTGTGGTATTTCCCCTTGATTGTTTTTATATACTTGTGGATCATATGTATGCTATTATAGTGGATGTATGATTTAGGTTTGTTTGAGTGATTTCCTCTTGTTGCTCATCCCATTTCCCCCCTCCAAGTGTGAAAAGATCATCCATTAGGGTTCCACCCTACAACAGTACCCCTTTTGAACTCAGCAATAATTATGTAGAGTCCCCAATGGACAATTCTCGGCAAAGATCTGTTTGCATGAGAGGTGTGCATCAAATGCCCTTTGTCGATAACTGTTCTCAACAAAAGCTTTATCTAGTTTTTTTGGCCCTTCACCGTGTGTCTCGGGCACTCGGCAAAGTAGGCGATTCTAGTAGTGACTCATGCCACCGCACATTCATTTTCTTTACAAACAAACAAGAATATTAGTTGAGTTGACTGGGTGGCGGCCTTCAAGGGAGCAACTGATAATATTGCAATAAAAGAGACCAATGCACTCACTCGTGGCTGAGGTAATTCTTTGGTTTCATGAATACCCCTAGGTAAACCATATTATACTATTTGGTCATTCTCTAATATAATATGTTGCTTGCATGTATTCTCCTGCCTTCTGCATTTGAGGTAAATCTTGGCTTCTTGTTGGCGTTAGATATATTTTTTTAGGCAATCTTGTTGGCGTTAGATGGCTACAATGTGCTTGCATTCTTCTGACTTCTACATTTGAGTTAAATCCTGGGTTCATGTTGGCCTTCGATGGCTATATAGGGCTAGTTCTTTTGGTGGCTTTTAGAATAAGCTGTCCCTACCCAGATTATTCTAGAAGCCCAACCAAAAATATATTTTTTCAGTAGTCTTAATTATTAGGATTCTAATTAAAAAAATTGATCGGACTTCTAGAATAAGCTGGGTACGCTCAAAAAAGTCACCAAGAAATATTTATCCGGAAGGTAACATGTTTTAGCTTTGAGTAGGCCATAGCCTTTTTTTTTCTGACATGAAACTTGGCAAGTCACCTTGTTGTAGCGGTGAGAGTCGGACTATTATGAGATTTCTCGTAATCTAAAATGTTCCTTATGTTTGTTGTTTTCTTGTAAATAGATGAAAATCATTGTAATAACAAGATTAAAAATGTTTGCATTTGACAAAAATAAATTCTCATTTTTTTCAAAAAATGGTTCAATTTTTTAAAAATAAATAAATGATTGTGATACTTTTTAAAAGATCAAAAAATAAAATAAAAATGTACATGCTCCAAAAACTTAAACGCGTTCATGTTTTGATAAATATGTGCATGGCATTGGGAGAAAACCCCAACCAAAAATATGACTTTTTCTCTGCATGTCTCTCTCAAAAAAGTAGTTTTTAGGGGACTCTCGAAAAAGTAGTAAAGAAGAAGAAAACAAGCTTTTTTTAGGGAAGAAAACAAGCTAGTAGAAGGAAAGAAAGAAGTGATGGCGGCCGAGCCCAGCCCAGTCCAGCCCAATGAACGAAAGAGGCCTGACTCAAGCCGAGGCTAAGCTAGGGTTGGCTAGGCTTTCAAAATAAGTTGTCCCTACCCAGATTATTCTAGAAGCCCAACCAAAAATATATTTTTCTAAAGTCTAAATTAGTAGCCTTTTGAAAAAATTTGATCAGACTTCTAGAATAAGTTGGGTAAGCTCAAAAAAAATTAAAGGTAACATGTTTTAACTTTGAGTAGGCCATAGCCTTTTGTCACATGAAATTTGCCTAGGTAACTTGTTGTAGTACTGCGAGTTGGACTATTTTGATATTCGAATTGATCTAAATTTGGACTACTTTTATAGATGATGTGGAGCATCCTTCGGTCATCCCCGTGCGTACATGACCCCTCATTGTAGCTGCTGCTAGCCCGTGCACATGGGCGTGTACCGTGCCAACGGGGCCCCCATGCCCATGGGCCCTACAGGAATTCGGCCGCGGAGTGTTTGTTTTGTCCTCCACTTGTCCCTCACCTCCAGCCACCTATATATTTTGTACCTAGGCCATTTGTTAGGATTAGCAAAGTGCATGAGATTATCTATAATGTTTGTTGTTTTCTATAATGTTTGTTGTTTTCTTGCAAAATAGATGAAAATCATCTTAATAACAAGTTTAAAAATGTTTGCAATTTGTTTGAAAAATAAATGTTGTGGTTTTTTTTAAAAGTAATAATGTATTACTTTAAAAAAATTGTGATAATTTTAAAGAAATTCCCGAAAAATCTGAAAATGTACATGCTCCAGGAACTTAAATGCTCATGTTTTGATAATAAAAAATGTGAATGGCAGTGGCATGGCATTGGGAGAAAATCCCAACCAAATATAGTTTATTTATTTTCCGAGAAGGTTGACTGGCCCAACAAAGCAAAGTCTGAATTATCATCTCTGGCTGTCTCTCTGGAAGAAGAAGAAGAAGAAGAAGAAGAAGAAGAAGAAGAAGAAGAAGAAGAAGAAGAAGAAGAAGAAGAAGAAGAAGTAGTAGTGGAAGGAAAGAAAGAAGTGATGGCGGCCCAGCCCAGTCCAGCCCACGATGATGATGGAAGACGAGGCCCGACTCGGAGCCGAGCTAGGGTTGGCCTGGAAATATAGGTATATATATAGGCCAGCCGCCGCCCCCTCGCCCCGTATTGGTTGAGAAGAAGAAGAAAGAAGATCGAGCGAGCGAGAAATCCCCAATCCCCACCAAACCCTAACCCTAATTGAAGCAACCAGGAGAGGAGAGGAGCGGATCCGTCGATGGCCGTCGAGAAGATGCACTTCTCCATGCCGTTGCCCGCCGGCTTGGAGGGTTTCCCCTTCACCACGTTCCAGGCGGAGCTGGAGGCCTTCACCGTCAAGTTGAGGGCGGAGCAGGAGGCGCCCATCCCCAAGGCCGAGGTGAAGAAGGCCAAGGCCAAGGTGAAGGAGGCCAAGGTGGAGAAGGCCAAGGTGAAGAAGGCCAAGGCGAAGGAGGCCAAGCCGGAGGTCGAGGCCAAGGCAAAGGAGGTCAAGGCCAAGGTGGAGTTGAAGACCCTCACCACGGAGGAGGAGGAGGCGCTCATCAAGTTCGTGGCGCTGCTGGAGAAGGAGGAGGACTTCCTCGACGCCAAGGCGGAGGCGGAGAAGTGTGGCTCCAAGAGGAAGGTGGAGTTGGAGCGGGATGAGGAGGGGGCTGCGTTCCTGGCGTGGATCGAGTCCACGAAGCCACCAACGGACCAAGTGGAATACTCGGATGGGGATGTGTCGGACGGCTACGACGAGCAGGACGACGCCGGCAGGGTCATGTCGCGGTATGAGCGCCACGTTCAGGCCAACAACGCTCGCTGGCCTTTCTTGGTGGGGGCCTAATCCCATCCATGACGGTGCTCTTGTGGTCTGAGAAGCTGACGACGAGCTTCGCCAATCCTATCCCATCTAGTACCAACCATGTATCTATCTTATCTATCTATATATTTCTAGTTGATCCTGTGGACATATGTGGGATTGATCCGCCTACCCTGATGCTATTGTTGCGCACCCATGAAGCAATGTCATGCTGTGAGACTGATAATCTATCGAGTAGTAGTAGTATCTATATGTTAAATCTACTCATGTTATGCCCTTCGTATGTGATGATGCAATGCCTCTGATGATGCCAATGTGATGAGATTTCTCTTGAGCCTCTCTGTGCCCTGCTGGTTGGTTTACATTGTCATATGCTGTGTCTTGTTTGCCCATGTGATTAGACCCTTCCAGACAGATTAGATCGTCGTTTCAATTGCCAGCTTGAGTCTTGAGTTTAATCTTGGCCAACCTTGCTATGCCTTTTTGCTCTTCCTGGCTCTTCATGTGTATAGACTGCTTCCAATTCCTCATCTTGATTTGCAACAGCAAAATCTATCATCTTGAGTTTAATCTTGGCCAACCTTGCTATGCCTTTTTGCTCTTCCTGGCTCTTCATGTGTATAGACTGCTTCCAATTCCTCATCTTGATTTGCAACAGCAAAATCTATCTATAAAACAAGGAATTACTATTTCTCTGCTAGTTTCCATCTACCATCAATGCAGTGCCATAAGGCTAGATTTTTTGGTTTGAAAAATTATTATTCTGATTTAATGATCACATCTTCCTCTGATCATACTAGTTGTTGCTGATTTACTACAAAGTTGCATATTTGAATTTGAGCTATGATGCTTAAGGTTGTTAGATTAGATAAAAACAAAATCCAAAAAATAGACAAGAAATAAAGGGAATTAAGGAAAAAATGAACAAATAACTAGAAAATGCAAAAAACAAAGATAAAAAAACAAACAAATCGCCTAATGAACAGTCTGTTTATAAGTCGAGCAAGTTGCAGGTTTTAGATCTGGTTGGTTGCAAACAATTATTGTGTGCAACTTCCGTGTCCACAAAGATGCAACCATACCCTCGAAAAAGGGGCCATAAAAGATATTAGAGCAGACCTGTAAAATTGTGACAAATTTTCAAAATGAATTTAATATGAAAGTACGTACATAAAATCAGATGCTACATAAATAAAAATGTAAATTAACTAAAGAGTGTTTTTAAAGAATGCGGAAAGGAGAGTGCTTGGCTATAGCTCTGGCTGCTTGCACTACACCACATTGGGTTGTTGTGTGTTCTAGGTGAGCCATAAGTTAAGCTCAAAAAAAAAGGTGAGCCATAAGCCCACAACCTTGTACGGGCTTAGGCCATTGTCAGTGTTTTTCTATCGGCGGTGTCGTCGTAGTTCAAGTAGGGAGAGCGCTCGATTAAGGATGGCAATGGGTAGGGTATGGGGCGGGTGGAACAATACCATACCCATACCCGTGTAGTCAATGAGTACGAAATTATACCCATACCCGTACCCATGGATATGAAACTTTATCCGTACCCATACCCGATGGGTACCCTACCCATTGGGTACCCAATGGGTAGATCAAACAGTAAACAATTTAGCCGCAATTTCACATTCGTCTATAGCACATTTGACAAACAAACATTTATCTCAACTCAATAATAGATAGATGAGTACATGACAATTATCTCAACTCAAATTGACAACTGGTGTCGACTCTAACATAAGTTCACAAGCTCACGACACAACTTCAACATAGCTAGACTTGTGAATTGTGGGCAAGGTTCACATGCCAGTATTAACGGGTAGAATATGGGTATATCCGTGGGTAAAAGGCTATACCCATGCCCGACCCATGACTTAATGGGTAGGGTATGGGTACTACCCGTGGGTACAAAATCTTGCCCATATCCTACCCATGCGGGTACGGTATCCGCGGGTACCCGTACCCATGGGTAAAATTGCCATCCTTACGCTCGATGGATCTATATGGCTAAGCGTGGAGATGAGGGGTTTTATCCAAGCTCGGGCCCTTCCGGGGGAGGTAAGACCCTACTCATGCGTATGTTATTGATATTAGCTGGGGGAATCGCCAGAGACTGGTTGTTCTATGGTGAGATCTAATATGCGATAACAACTTTCTTGGCCGCCTTCTAGGGTTCATGACTTGGCATATATATGCGGCTAAGCCATGTATACAAGAGTTGGGTAGGGCCAGCCTCGAGGTCCTTGCTTTGGTTGGCCCTTCCTTGCTTCTGTCTCGAACCTCAGGAAAGTGTCGAGTCCTCGACACTCTCTTGTTCCCGAGTTCTATTACTCGGGATGACGATTCCCGAATCATCCATAAATAGACCCCGAGTGCTAGATGATTCGCTTATCAGCGAGCGTCCGGGACTAGTCGTTCTGGAGGCCTCAGTCATCCTTAAAACTTGTATCAATGCAGGGGTGGGAGTCTCCCCCCTTTAACTTTAAATTTTGCCGATAAGGAGGAGGTGACGTGAAAGATCGTGGATGTCGCCTAGGAGGGAGGTGAATAGGCACTTTAAAATAACTACAGTTTAGGCTTGAACAAATGCGAAGTAAAACTAGCGTTTAAGTTGTCAAGCACAAAACCTAAATTAACTAGTCTCACCTACACTACTAAAAAAAGGGGGCAAAGGTCCAGGCCGGGTCAGCCCATTAGTCCCGGTTCAGTCCAGAACCGAGACCCATGGGGGCATTGGACCCGGTTCAGAAGCCCGGGGCCGGCCGGGCCACGTGGGCCATTGGTCCCGGTTCGTCTGACCTTTTGGTCCCGGTTGGTGGGACGAACTGGGACCAATGGGCCTCGCTCCTGGCCCACCACCATTGGTCCCGGTTGGTGGCTTGAACCGGGACCAAAGGCTGCCCTTCAGTCCCGGTTCATGCCACCAACCAGGACCAATGAGGTGCCTATATATACCCCCTCGCGTAAGAGCAGAGCACACTGCTCTGTTTTTTCTGGCCGTCGAGGGGAGAGGGCTTGGTGGTGCTCTAGCTCACCTCCTATGCACACAAGGTGTTCCATGGAATGCCCAAGCCACACTACTTAAGCTTTCTCCTCTCCAAGCTCGACCTCCAAGCTCCATTTTCCTCAATATTTGTCTAGGTTTAGCGGTCCGTCACGCCTGTCCCCTGCCTTCACCTGCCGATCACCCGCGACGATCTCATCGCGGTCACCACCGTGGTGAGCCTCTTGTTCTTATCTTCTTTCTGAAAGGAAATATATTCTTACTTGTATGTTTAGTTAGATACTTGTTTTTTTTTCTTACTTTTATTATTGCATCTTATATTGTGCGATGGTTTTGGTATCCGCCTCACGGCCCTCGGCCCCTGTCTATGATTCGGATGTGGTATATATTGTCTTTATAACTATTGGTTCATTTATTGTTTATGAAAATTATGCCGACCAACATGACATAGATTTTATTTATCTAGGAGGTATGTGAACCGGAAATTCCAACCGACCCTATTGTCGAGAGGTTAAATTTAGTTGAAGAAGAAAAAATTTCTTGAAGGAAAAAATAAAAAAATTGAGGAGGAGAAGATGATATTGGAGTTGCGTGTTGCGGATGTCGTCGATGATCAGAAGATCAAGATGGATGCAATGCGCTTGAAGATTAGAAAGATTAGAAAATATGCCATTCATACCGAGGCTTGGTATCATTATGTCGTTGGATCAATTGTTACCTTGGTTTCGATTATGATCGCATTTGTTTTCGCATTGAAATGTTTTACATAGTTTCAATGTATGGTTTAATTAATTAGATGCTCTGGAGAGCTATATGTTGTTAGATGAGAACTATGTATGTACTTTAGTTTTAATGTGATGATGAACTTCTATTAATTTGGTCACTTATTTATCTATTCATGATGTTCTGTAATGGTTTTTGACACACTTAATTATATATAATGCACGCAGATGAACCGACAATGGATGTACGGTGACAGACACACCTCCGAGTACATTAAGGGCGTGCATGAGTTTCTCGAAGCGGCTGAGGCAAACAAGCAGAATGGTTTTATGTGTTGTCCATGCATTAAATGTGGGAATACGATCTCTTACTCTAACCGGAAAGTCCTTCACACCCACCTGCTTTACAAGGGTTTCATGCCACACTATAATGTTTGGACGAGGCACGGAGAAATAGGGGTTATGATGGAAGACGGCGAAGAAGAAAAGTACGATGACAACTATGTGTGTTGGGGAACGTTGTAGAAAATTAAAAAAATTCCTACGGTTTCACCAAGATCCATCTATGAGTTCATCTAAGCAACAAGTCATGGGAGAGAGATTGCATCTACATACCACTTGTAGATCGCGTGCGGAAGCGTTCACTAGAACGTGGATGATGGAGTCGCATCACCGTGATCCAAATCACCGATGACCGAAAGTGCCGAACGGACGGCACCTCCGCTGTTCAACACACGACGGAGCGGATGACATCTCCTCCTTCTTGATCCAGCAAGGGGAAGGAGAGGTTGAGGAAGATGGCTCCAGCAGCAGACGACGCGTGGTGTTGGTGGAGAAGCAAGATCTCGGCAGGGCTTCGCCAAGCACGTGTGGAGGAGGAGAGGTGTACCAGGAGAGGGAGGCGCCAAGATGCAAAGGTGCGGCTGCCCCTCCCTCCCCCTTTATATAGGCCCTGGGGGCGCCGGCCCTTGAGATCTGATCTCCCAAGGGGGCGGCGGCCAAGGGGGAGGCTTGCCCCAAGGCAGTGGGCGCTTCACCCTAGGGTTTCCAACCCTAGGCGCGAGGGCAAGTGAAGCGCACCAGCCCACCCACGGGCTGGTTCCTCCCACTTCAGCCCACGGGCCCTCCGGGATAGGTGGCCCCACCTGGGACCCCGGGACCATTCCGTGGTCCCAGACAATACCGTAACCCCTGAAATTCTCCCGATGGTCAAATAGCACTTACTATATATAATTCTTCGCCTGCACCATTCCGAAACTCCTCATGACGTCCGGGATCTCATCCGGACTCGAACAACATTCGGTTTGCTGCATACTCATATTCATACAACCCTAGCGTCACCGAACCTTAAGTGTGTAGACCCTACGGGTTCGGGAGACATGCGCATACATGATCGAGACGGCTCTCCGGTCAATAACCAAAACGGATCTGGATACCCATGTTGGCTCCTACATACTCCTCGATGATCTCATCGGATGAACCATGATGTCGAGGATTCAATTAATCCTGTATTCAATTCCCTTTGTCAATCGGTACGTTACTTGCCCGACACTCGATCGTCGGTATCCCAATACCTCGTTCAGTCTTGTTACCGGCAAGTCACTTTACTCGTACCGTAATGCATGATCCTGTAACCAATCACTTGGTCACAAAAAAGGGTTGTACCCCAATTGCGAAGATGGCAACACAAAGCTTGGTACCGTACTGGAATTGCTGCAGTGGAAGGCGTAGAATGTCATGCTCGACAAAGGATTTGAGAAGCTACTGAAAATATTGAAGAAGAAGCTTCCAAAGGATAACAAATTGCCCGACAGTACATACGCAGCAAAGAAGGTCATATATCCTCTAGGATTGGAGGTGGAGAAAATACATGCATGCCCTAATGACTGCATCCTCTACCGCGGTGCATACAAGGATCTGAACGCATGCCCGATATGCGGTGCATTGCGGTATAAGATCAGACGAGATGACCTCGGTGATGTTGACGGCAAGCCCCGTGAAGAGGGTTCCTGCGAAGGTGATGTGGTATGCTCCTATAATACCACGGTTGAAACATCTGTTCGTAAACGGAGAACATGCCAAGTTGATGCGATGGCACAGTGAGGACCGTAAGAAAGAGGGAAGTTGAGAGCACCACGACGGGTCGTGACCGGAGAAAAATCGGGAGAAAGTACTGGGATGAGTTTGCAAAGGACCCAAGGAACGTATGGTTTGCTTTAAGCGCGGATGGCATTAATCCTTTCGGGAGCAGAGCAGCAATCACAAGACTGGCCCATGACTCTATGTATGTATAACCTTCCTCCTTGGATGTGCATGAAGCGGAAGTTCATTATGATGCCAGTTCTCATCCAAGGCCCTAAGCAACCCGACAACGACATTGATGTGTACCTAAGGCCATTAGTTGAAGAACTTTTACAACTGTGGAATGGAAACGGTGTACGTACATGGGATGAGCACATACAGGAGGAATTTAACCTAAAGGCATTGATATTCCTGACCATCAACGATTGGCCCGCTCTCAGTAACCTTTCAGGACAGACAAACAAGGGATACCATGCATGCACGCACTGTTTAGATGACACTGGAAGTATATACCTAGGAAGCTGCAGGAAGAATGTGTACCTGGGCCATCGTCGATTTCTTCCGACCAACCATCAATGTCGAAAGAAAGGCAAGCATTTGAAAGGCGAGGCAGATCACCAGAAGAAGCCCGCCATGCGTACCAGTGATCACGTACTTGCTATGGTCAATGATTTACACGTAATCTTTGGAAAGAGTCCCGGCGCACTAGCTGTTCCGAATGACGCTGAGGGACACGCACCCATGTGGAAGAAGAAATCTATATTTTGGGACCTACCCTACTGGAAAGAACTAGAGGTCCGCTCTTCGATTGACGTGATGCACGTGACGAAGAACCTTTGCGTGAACCTGCTAGGCTTCTTGGGCGTGTATGGAAAGACAAAAGATACACCTGAGGCACGGGAGGACCTGCAACGTTTGCAAGAAAAAGACGGCATGCCTCCGAAGCGAGATGAAGGTCCCGCCAGCTACGCTCTTACGAAGAAGAGAAATAAATCTTCTTTGAATGCCTGATCAAGATGAAGGTCCCGACTGGCTTCGTCGAATATAAAGGGAATAATAAATATGCCAGAGAAAAAGTTCCAGAACCTAAAGTCTCATGACTGCCACGTGATTATGATGCAACTGCTTCCGGTTGCATTGAGGGGGCTTCTACCGAAAAACGTCCGATTAGCTATGTGAAGCTATGTGCATTCCTCAATGCAATATCTCATAAGGTGATCGATCCAAAAATCGTACCAACGCTAAGGAGTGATGTGGCACAATGTCTTGTCAGTTTTGAGCTGGTGTTCCCACCATCCTTCTTCAATATCATGACGCACGTCCTAGTTCATCTAGTCGACGAGATTGTCATTCTGGGGCCCGTATTTCTACACAATATGTTCCCCTTTGAGAGGTTCATGGGAGTCCTAAAGAAATATGTCCAGAATCGCGCTTAGGCCGGAAGGAAGCATCTCCATGGGCCATGAAACGAGAGGATGTCATCGGGTTTTGTGTTGACTTCATTCCTGGCCTTAAGAAGATAGGTCTCCCTAAATCGCGGTATGAGGGGAGACTGACCGAAAAGGCACGCTTGGAAGGGACTCAATAATATGCAGGGACGGATATTCTTGGTCTCAAGCACACTACACAGTTCTATAGAACTCTACCTTGGTGACCCAGATGTCGATGAACACAAGAACGGTCTGCGCTCCAAACACCCGAGCAAAGGCGACGATCGGATTACATGTGAACACATCAGGATTTTTAGCAGTTGGTTGGAAACACGTCTCAGAGGTGACAAGACTGTTTGTGATGAGCTGTACTTGTTGTCCAGGGGACCATCTTTGACTGTATTGATTTACAAAGGATACGAGATAAATGGGAATACATTTTACACGATTGACCAAGATCAAAAGAGCACCAACCAAAACAGCAGTGTCTGCTTTGATGCAGCAACCGAGAGGGGAAAGGACACATATTATGGTTACATAGTGGACATATGGGAACTTGACTACGGACATGATTTTAAGGTCCCTTTGATTAAGTGCAAATGGGTCAATCATCGGGGAGGCGGTGCAGTAGACCCACAAAGATGTAATGACAATAGTGGATCTGAAAAATCTTGGGTACACCGACGAACCGTTCGTCCTAGCCAATGATGTGGCACAGGTTATCTATGTGAAGGACATGTCTACTGCATCGAGAAAAAGAAAAGATAAGGAAGCGAATACATCATACGATGAGCCAAAGCACCACATAGTTCTTTCAGGAAAAGGGACATCATGGGAGTGGAGGGCAAGATGTACATGTCTCAAGATTATGAAAAGTTTCACGAAATTCCCCTTCAAAGTCAAGGCTGACCCAAGCATCCTGATAAATGATGAAGATTATCCATGGTTACTACAAGCAATAAGCAAATGACACAAGTGAAGAAAAAGTGAAGACTTTCTCCGCAACTATTATGATGATACCATGCCAACTTTGTAATGCATTTAGTATGATACCATTGTCCGTTTTATACATGCACATGCTATGTGGGTGAAATTATGATACCATGCCAACTTTCAACTATTTCAGAGTTCATTTGAAATGCTTTAATGTCTTATGGTTCGGCCCTCGTAGGAGGCATTAATCCCGGTTCGCTCCTTGTCAACTATATTCTCACCAAGAACACTCTCAAGAGGGCAGCCACGTGGGCCATTGGTCCCGATTAAATGCAGACCTTTTGGTCTCGGTTCCACGCACTAACCGGGACCAATGCGCCTCGCCTCTGGCCCATGACCATTAGTCCCGGTTTGTGCCACAAACCGGGACTAAAGGGTTGGTCCTCGTTGCGCTCAGAGTTTAGTCCCACCTCGCCAACCGAAGGGCGCTCACACCGGTTTATAAGCCCGTCCTTCTCTGCCTTGTTGAGCTCCTCTCAAAGTGAAAATAGATCCCCCTATACAGGGAATTTGACCTAAATTCATAGTGAATTTGTCTGAAATTCATAGAAATTTATTATGAATTTAGGTTGAATTTTCTTTATAGGCGCATCTATGTTTATTTTTTTAGTAAAGTTAATCACAAATTTGTGATTCACACAAATTTCAAAGAATTCAAATTTTAACTATTCAAATTTGAAAACTAATGGCACTAACAGAAAGTTTATTATTTTTCTAAAACTAATGGCACTAACAGAAAGTTTATAATTTTGCTGACCTAAAAGCAAAAAAGAATTAAAAAATAAAGCAAAAAACAAAAGAAAATAAATAATGCAGAAAACAAAACAAAAAAAACTGGAAACAAAATAAAAATAGCAACAATAAGTATTTTGTTGTAAGTAGAAACAAAATAAAATAAATAAAGCAACAAAGAAAACAAAAAAAGTGTTTTCAAATTTGAAAACTAATGGCACTAACAGAAAGTTTATAATTTTTCTAAAACTAAAAGCAAAAAAGAATTAAAAAATAAAGCAAAAAACAAAATAAAATAAATAATGTAGAAAACAAAACAAAAAAACAGGAAAAAAATAAAAATAGCAACAATAAGTATTTTTTTCTAAGTAGAAACAAAATAAAATAAATAAAGCAAGAAAGAAAACAAAAAACAAAAAAAGTGTTTTCAAATTTGAAAACTAATGGCACTAACAGAAAGTTTATAATTTTTCTAAAACTAAAAGCAAAAAGAATTAAAAAATAAAGCAAAAAACAAAACAAAAATAAATAATGCAGAAAACAAAAAAAAACTGGAAAAAAATAAAAATAGCAACAATAAGTAAAGAAAACAAAAAAAGTGCCTCCTACTAGGCCCCCACAGCCTGAATACGACCAGAAACCCTACCATGGGCCAGGATTCAGGCCCGCAGAAAGCCCAGTAGGCTCATCAGGCATAGCAGTCGCAATTAGGCCCATAAGCCTGCAATGGAGAGGAGCTCGAGAGGGGTGCGGAAGTGGGGCTTATGAACCACTGCGCGCCCCTCTCAACTAGCGAGGTGGGACTAAACTCCCACCACCACCCCGATGTACAAGGCCTTTGGTCCCGGTTGGTGGCACCAACCGGGACTAAAGGGGGGCATTGGTCCCGGTTTGTGCCACGAACCGGGACCAATACTCTCAGCATATAAGAAAGCACTTGGTGTTTTTCAGATTCATCTGCATCAGTTCCCCCGCCCCGACGACGCCGCCAGTTGCCCGAAGCCGCTTCGTCATTGCCGCCGCCTTCGCTATCTCGTCGCCGACGCCGCTTCGCTTCGAAAGCACGCCGCCGCGGCCCGCCTCGACCATGCCGCGCCCCGCCCGACCACGCCGTTGTCGCCTCAGCTGCCCAGCTGCCGTTGCCTCCGCCTCGCCCTGCCCTCGACCACGCCGCCGTCGCCTCTGCCCTTCCCGACCACGCTGTTGCCGCCTCTACCCGACGAGCGCCAGGTTCTCCCTACCCCGACCACGCCGCACCTCTCCCTTTGGTCAGGGCCGGCACCGCCCCCCTCTTCCCCCTGTTTTTTTGCACACATATAGATGTTTTATTCCTGATTATATGTATATGTATGAGTATATGTATGTGTGTATATCTGTTTATATGTCCTTTTTTTAGATTTTTTGTTTTTTGCATTTTTATAAAAATGTATATATGTATGTATATATGTTCTCTGTGTATATATATGTTCATGTATATATGCAAAAGATAGATTTTTAGAATAAATAGTAATTTTTTTCTGTTCATAGATTTTTTTGGTGATATTAATTATTGTAAATATGCAAATGTTTGTATATTCATATGAACAATGAATTAGGCAAAACCTTTACTTTTTTTCTAAAATTTATATTTGAACATTATTTTAAAAAAACAAGCAATACTACTTCATGTATTTTCAAGAAGGAAGAAGAAGAAAAGAATGAGAGGAAAAAGGAAATAAGAAGAGGAAGAAGAGGAGAAATAAATAAGAAGAAGAAAAAAGAAGAAAAAGAAGAGGAGAAGAAGAAAGGAATAGAGGAGAAGAAGAGAAAATAGAGAAGAAAGGATCACGGTCTCCTTCTATTTTCTCTTCTTCTCCTCTATTCCTTTCTTCTTCTCCTCTTTTTTTTCTTATTTTTTTCTTCAATCTTCTCCTCTATTCCTTTCTTCTTCTCCTCTTTTTTATTTCTTCTTCGTCTTCTTATTTTTTTATCGAATATGTCGTCGTCGATATACCCCTCCCGATAACTTCAACATGATGGGGGGTCGATATACCCCCTCCCCGATAATATTATTTTCCCATGTACGTATGTCGTGTCGATATAAACTCCCGATAACTTCAACACGTGTGGGGGGGGGGGGTCGATATACCCCCTCCCGATAACTTCAACACGAGGGGGTCGATATACCCCCTCCCCGATACTTTTATTTTCCCATGTACGTATGTCGTCGTTGTCGATATAAACCCCTCCCGATAACCTCAACACGTGGGGGGGGGGGTCGATATACCCCCTCCTGATAACTTCAACACGTGGGGGGGTCGATATACCCCCTCTCCGATAATATTATTTTCCCATGTACGTATGTCGTCATTGTCGATATTACCCCCTTGAAGCGTTGTCGAGGCCACCCCAAACCCTAGAGAAGCAGCGTCGAGGCCACTAATTAATATGATTCCTTACTGTGATTAGCTAGCTAGTTCTACGTTTGCCACTAGCTAATACTATATCCATCTATCATGTTTGAATAATAATTGCCATGTTGTAAATATTTGTAGAAACTATGGACACCCCCCGAGACGAAGCACAAGAAGCATTGTTGGGGGACATAATCGCACAAGGAAGTGATGCCGTCTGCTCGTTGTTTCTCAACGACACCGATGGTCTGGAAGGAGAGGGTGAAGAAGCAGCTGGCTATGATTATGATGGCTCCGGTGACCCAATGACGGTGCAAGAAGGAGACCGTGATGACGGCTCCGGTGACCGAACCGAGTCCAGCCAGGTATATATATTAGTTAAGCCTATGTTGACTAGCTAATTGATGCATTCATTGTTTTGGTATGTACACATATTAATTAACTCTCGTCTTTGTTCTTTTTTCTAGCCCTCCGGATCGAGCACAACTTCGGTAAAGAGACGAGGCCCGAAGAAAAAGTTGAGCTCGGATGAAAGGTTTGAGATCATAGCAATCACGCGCGACGGCCAACCGATTGAACCCATCCGGACAAAGAACGCATTTGTTGCTCAGTGCGGGGTTCTGGTTAGGCACAAGATCCCGATCAGCATCCACCAATGGTATAAGCCTAAGAACAAAGACCCTGAGGTGTCTTATGTCAATGATATGCAGAAAAATGATCTTTGGACTGAGCTGAAGTCAAATTTCACCCTACCGCCGGAGGATGATCTGGAGAAGCCGCTAAAGAGCAATTAATCAAGTCTTTTGCTCTTAAGAAGATGGCAGACCTATCCAGGAGGTGGAAGAAAGACCTGAATACGCTTGTCGACAAAAAAGAGACACCAGAATTCAAGGGCAAATATGAGAAGATCAGTAGATCATCGCCCGCATTTGTGGCCCACAAGACATCGAAAAAGAGTAAGAAGATGTCGGCGACAAACAAGCAAAATGCTGCGAAGAAGAAGCTTCACCATCGTGACGGGGTCGTGGCTACCTCAAAGCCCGGCCTAAGTGGGCCAAGGCTGAGAATGATCTGGTTGATAAAGGGATCAAACTCGAGACAATGAATCGCCGCACCGTTGCGGACTTGGTTCTTCGGGCTGGCGGAACCTTGGACCTCAGACGTGGAAGTGCATTTGGAGGGACAAGCAATTGGAAATACCAGTCAAGAGGCTTCGACACTATATCGATGCAGCGCTGCAAGGGACGTTCCTTCCAGACAGAGAGAACGACGAGCTCACAATGGCCCTCGGGAATTCTGAGCACCCTGGATGGACACGAGGCACGCCAGGCTACGTTCCGTGGAATGCTGGTTTTCCGGACGCAGGCGGTTACAAATGCCAGGAGAGGAGGAAAAAGTGCAGCAGACCCAAATCGCAGCGCTGCACGCAAGGGTACAAGCGATAGAGGAACGAGAAGCAAATCGCAACAAACGAACTGCCGAAGCTTCCCGGTTACCCCGCCATCTCAGCGGAGAAGCAGTGGCTTCCACCGAGCCGCTTCACCGGAGCATGTTTTGATGGCTCGCCAGCTATCCCGTGGATGCTATCACGGAGTCTCAAAATTGCCACATTATGACGCAATGGATGAATTTGAAGGTCAAGGCGGCTGTTGGCTCTGTTTATCCCTCAACCTGGCGCAACTTTTCACCGCCGCCGATTCTGTAGGATATGCTAGGGTGATGGTGGATGAAATAACGGAGGGATTTGAGGACCTCCAGCTTGACCACCCTACCGGTGAAGGGGAGACTAGGCTGGGTTCTGCTCTAAAGACCCCATGCCTATGGCGGAAGGAGCTCATCAACCTTCCGAACTAGACGCCTCCGCCTCCTCCTCCTCCTTCGGCGAGTCAGGGAACTCCGCCTCCTCCACCGCCTCCTCCTCCGGCGAGTGACGACCAGGGCACTCGGCCTTCTTCTCCGGTGCGTGGCGGCACTCCGCCTCCTTCTCCGCCTGCGCTGGCGTGCCCGAGAAGCCAGCAGCCTCCTCCTTCTCCGCCTCGCCAGCAAGGGCGGAAGAGACCCGCCACCGCCCCGGCTGCTCCGGCGCGTCGTAGTCCTTCTCCTCCGCCTCGTAAGCAAGCACGAAAGAAGACAGCCGCAGCCGCTCCGTCTGCTCTGGCGTCTAGCAGTACAGCCAGAGGCGGGAGGCAATACGGATACGGTCCACCTCTCAAGCCTCTAGAGAAGTTATCGTACAAGAGGACCGAGGAGGAAAACGCGAAGATCATGCGGACCGAAGTGAAGGACTTCTTTGAAGGGTTGAAAGCGCAGAGACATCCACCTCCGGAGGAGAAGGTAGATCCGGTGAAAGCAAAGCGCACTATCGATGCCCTGAGGAAACCACCAAATTCTCCGCCGAAAACCAACTATGAGTGCATTAATCAAAAGGCATATCAAGAAGCGTCGCGGTCGGGAACTACTGTCAGTGATCAAAGGTTAAAAGAACGACGAGCAGCTTGGAAAAAAATTGCCCAGCTCGGCGAACAAGCGAACCAATCGTGCCCCCCGCTCAATGTGTCTAGCGACATCGTCGCTAATGCTCCGGGGACGGTGCCCGGTTATAGCAATCTTGCAGATTACCTGCCTGACGATGTACATTTTGATTTCATGGAGGTGGACGAACACAGATACGAGTACGGGAAGCCTCTCGTCAAAGATGAAAAATCTCTAACAACGATGATGCGAAGATTCCATAATTGGTACATGAAAACCTACAGAGAGTCTGGGGGGACGAATACTTTGTATCTGAGAATTAAAGAGGAGCACGACCTCGTTGGAACTGATATGTTGGTTGTTCCATTTGAGGAGTTCTTTCAGTTCTTCAATCAAAAGGCCCTCGATAAATTAACGGTCTTTTGCTACTGTCTGTAAGTACTATTTCTGTCATTAAGTCTCTATATATAGCTCAGCTCTTTCATTGCATGTATTTATAATTAATTATCCTCACTATATTATGCAGATTGAAGATCATCGAGTGCAAGAACAAGAAATGTATGATATTGGGTTCATTAACACAAATATCATAGATGAAATTCAGGTTAAAAAGCACGCCGAAGAGGTCGAGGCCAACTTGCTACAATCGTTGATCAAAAATCAAAACAAAGATACCATACTCTTTCCTTACAACTTCAAGTGAGTGTTAATGTCGTGTGCATATTCGGTTTCCCTTATTACTCGAGCGAGGTTATAGTAATGTAATTGATGAGTTATGCATGCGTGCGCAGCTTCCACTATGTTCTTCTGGAGATTAGCTTGAGTGGGGACTAGTAACCGTCTTAGACTCGAGATGAAAAGATCCCGAAACCTATGCGGACATCACTAAATTGCTCAACAAGTAAGTTCAATCGATCATTATCGCACCATATCGGCAACTTTTTGTTCATTTCCTGATATCTCAAGTAATAATAATTATTTTCTTTGTCTTGCAGGGTTTGGAAACAGTTCATCTCAGAAGCTCCGGGACTGCCGAAGGAGCTGCGATATACATACCCGAAAGTGAGTACTACTAGCTAGCTAGTTGCGCGCATCTCCCGTTCATTCTATAGCTATACTTTCATCAATGCCATTTATAATGCTTCACTATCAGTTTGATTGACCTCTATTTATCGTAAAGTGCTTGTGGCAGGAAGAGGGGAATAATTTTTGTGGATACTACGTGTGCGAGTTCATCTACAACGCGACTTTGAAAAATAAGCGGGGCTACTCTAAAAGACAATATGAAGTGCGTAAGTGATACATCTCCAACGTATCTATAATTTTTTATTGCTCCATGCTACTTTATCTATTGTTTTGGACTATATTGGGCTTTATTTTTCACTTTTATATTATTTTTCGGACTAACCTATTAACCGGAGGCCCAGCCCAGAATTGATGTTTTTTGCCTATTTCAGTATTTCGAAGAAACAGAATATCAAACGGAGTCCAAAAGGAATGAAACCTTCGGAAACGTGATTTTCTCACCGAACGTGATCCAGGGGACTTGGACCCTACTCCAAGGAACAAAAGAGGCGGTCATGAAGGTGGGGGGCGCCCCCCCTAGGGCACGCCCCCCTACCTCGTGGGCCCCCTGTTGCTCCACCGACGTACTCCTTCCTCCTATATATACCTACGTACCCCCAAATGATTAGAACAGGAGCCAAAAACCTAATTCCACCGCCGCAACTTCCTGTATCCACAAGATCTCATCTTGGGGCCTGTTCCGGAGCTCCGCCGGAGGGGGCATCCACCACGGAGGGCTTCTACATCATCACCATAGCCCTTCCGATGAAGTGTGAGTAGTTTACTTCAGACCTTCGGGTCCATAGCTAGTAGCTAGATGGCTTCTTCTCTCTTTTTGAATCTCAATACAATGTTCTCCCCCTCTCTCGTGGAGATCTATTCGATGTAATCTTATTTTTGCGGTGTGTTTGTTGAGACCGATGAATTGTAGGTTCATGATCCAGATTATCTATGAATAATATTTGATTCTTCTCTGAATTCTTTTATGTATGATTGGTTATATTTGCAAGTCTCTTCGAATTATCTGTTTGGTTTGGCCAACTAGATTGGTAGTTCTTGCAATGGGAGAAGTGCTTAACTTTGGGTTCAATCTTGCGGTGTCCTTACCCAAAGAATGTAAAGGGTTGCAAGGCACGTATTGTATTGTTGCCATCGAGGATAACAAGATGGGGTATTTATCATATTGCATGAATTTATTCCTCTACATCATGTCATCTTGCTTAAGGCGTTACTCTGTTTCTAACTTAATACTCTAGACGCATGCTGGATAGCGGTCGATGAGTGGAGTAATAATAGTAGATGCAGAATCGTTTCGGTCTACTTGTCTTGGACGTGATGCCTATATACATGATCATACCTAGATATACTCATAACTATGCTCAATTCAGTCAATTGCTCAACAGTAATTTGTTCACCCACCGTAGAATACTTATGCTCTTGAGAGAAGCCAGTAATGAAACCTATGGCCCCTGGGTCTATTCTCATCATATCAATCTCCATCACTTTAATGCTTGCTTTGTTTTTTACTTTGCCTTTTACTTTTCACTTTGCATATATATACCAAAATACCAAAAATATTATCTATCATATCTATCAGATCTCACTCTCGTAAGTGACCGTGAAGGGATTGGCAACCCCTAATCGCGTTGGTTGCGAGGAGCTATCATTTTGTGTAGGTACTAGGGACTTGTGCGTGGCATCCTACTGGATTGATACCTTGGTTCTCAAAAACTGAGGGAAATACTTACGCTACTTTGCTGCATCATCCTCTCCTCTTCGGGGAAATCCAACGCAGTGCTCAAGAGGTAGCAAGAAGAATTTCTGGCGCCGTTGCCGGGGAGGCTCACGCAAGAGCAAGTCAAGCACCATACCAAGTACCCATCACAATCCCTATCTCTCGCATTACATTATTTGACATTTGCCTCTCGTTTTCCTCTCCCCCACTTCACCCTTGCCGTTTTATTCGCCCTCTCTTTCCAAATCTCCTCCTCTTTTTCTCGTTGCCTTTTTCTCGCTTGCCTTTTGTTTGCTTGTGTGTTGGATTGCTTGTTTGTCGCGATGGCTCAAGATACTACCAAATTGTGTGACTTCACCAATACCAATAATAATGATTTCCTTAGCACTCTGATTGCTCCTCTTGCCAATACTGAATCTTGTGAAATCAATACTGCTTTGTTGAATCTTGTTATGAAAGATCAATTCGCCGGCCTTCCTAGTGAAGATGCCGCTACTCATCTGAATAGCTTCGTTGATTTATATGATATGCAAAAGAAAAAAGATGTCGATAATGATGTCGTTAAGTTGAAGTTGTTTCCTTTTTCGCTTAGAGATCATAGTAAAGCGTGGTTTTCATCTTTGCCTAAAAATAGTATTGATTCTTGGAACAAGTGCAAAGATGCTTTTATCTCTAATTATTTTCCTCCCGCTAAGATTATCTCTCTTAGGAACGATATTATGAATTTTAAGCAACTTGATCATGAACATGTTGCACAAGCTTGGGAGAGAATGAAATTAATGATACGTAATTGTCCTACTCATGGATTGAACTTGTGGATGATTAGACAAAACTTTTATGCCAGATTGAATTTTGCTTCTAGAAATCTTTTAGATTCGGCCGCAGGAGGCACTTTTATGGAAATCACTCTAGGAGATGCTACTAAACTTCTAGATAATATTATGGTTAATTATTCTCAATGGCACACTGAAAGATCTACTAACAAAAAGTGCATGTGATAGAAGAAATTAATGTTTTGAGTGGAAAGATGGATGAACTTATGAAATTATTTGCTACTAAGAGTGTTTCTTCTGATCCTAATGATATGCCTTTATCTACCTTGATTGAGAATAATAATGAATCTATGGATGTGAATTTTGTTGGTAGGCATAATTTTGGTAACAACGCCAGATAGAGGGAATTTTAATCCTAGGCCTTATCCTAGTAATCCTTCTAGTAATTATGGAAATTCCTACAACAACTCTTATGGAAATTTTAATAAGATACCCTCTGAATTTGAGAATAGTGTTAAAGAGTTTATGAATTCACAAAAGAATTTTAAACGCTTTGCTTGAGGAGAAATTGCTTAAAGTTGATGATTTGGCTAGGAACGTTGATAGAATTTCTCTTGAGGTTGATTCTTTAAAGCTTAGATCTATTCCTCCTAAGCATGATATCAATGAGTCTCTCAAAGCTATGAGAATTTCCATTGATGAGTGCAAAGAAAGAACCGCTAGGATGCGTGCTTCCAAAGATGCCTTTATTAAAGCGTGTTCTTCCAATTCCTATGAAAATCATGATGAAGATCTAAAAGTTATTGATGTGTCCCCCATTAAATCTTTGTTTTGCAATATGAATCTTGATGAAACTGAATATGATCTTCCCTTACCTAGAAGGCGTTCTAAGAGTTCGGAGTTTTTAGATCTCGATGATGAAATTGATAAATGTGGGATTGAAAGAAATAAAAACCTAGATGTTGCTAAACCCTCTATATTGGATCTCAAGGAATGTAATTTTGAAAATTGCTCTTTAATTGATTGTATTTCCTTGTTGCAATCCGTGCTAAATTCTCCTCATGCTTATAGTCAAAATAAGGCCTTTACCGAACACATTGTTGATGCCTTGATGCAATCTTATGAAGAAAAACTTGAGTTGAAAGTCTCTATCCCTAGAAAGCTCTAAGATGAGTGGGAACCTACTATTAAAATTAAAATTAAAAATTATGAGTTTCATGCCTTGTGTGATTTGGGTGCTAGTGTTTCCACTATTCCCAAAACTTTGTGTGATTTGCTAGATTTCCGTGACTTTGATGATTGCTCTCTAAACTTGCATCTTTTGGATTCCACTATTAAAAAGCCTATGGGAAGAATTAATGATGTTCTTATTGTTGCAAATAGGAATTATGTGCCCGTAGATTTTATCGTTCTTGATATAGATTGCAATCCTTCATGTCCTATTATTCTTGGTAGCCCTTTCCTTAGAACGATTGGTGCAATTATTGATATGAAGGAAGGGAATATTAGATTCCAATTCCATTAAAGAAAGGCATGGAACACTTTCCTAGAAAGAAAATAAAATTACCTTATGAATCTATTATGACAGCCACTTATGGATTGCCTACCAAAGATGGCAAAACCTAGATCTATCATGCTTTTATGCCTAGCTAGGGGCGTTAAACGATAGCGCTTGTTGGGAGGCAACCCAATTTTATTTTTAGTTTTTTTGTTTTTGTTTCTGTTTAGGAATAAATAATCCATCTAGCCTATGTTTAGATGTGGTTTTATGTTTGAATTAGTGTTTGTGCCAAGCTAGACCTATTGGATCTTCTTGGATGATAGTTATTTGATCTTGCTGTAATTTCCAGAAACTTTTGCGCTCAGTGCCAGAATTGTTAAAAATCACCAGAACGTGATAAAATACTGATTCCAATTGCTTCTGATCAATAAACAAATTGTCCAGGTCTTCTAATTTTGGTAGATTTTTTGGAGTTCCAGAAGTTTGCGTTAGTTACAGATTACTACATACTGTTCTGTTTTTGACAGATTCTGTTTTTCGTGTGTTGTTTGCTTATTTTGATAAATCTATGGCTAGTAAAATAGTTTATAATCCATAGAGAAGTTGGAATAAATTAGGTTTAACACCAACTTAAATAAAGAATGAGTTCATTACAGTACCTTAAAGTAGTCTTTTGTTTTCTTTCTCAAACGTAGCTCACGAGATTTCTATTGAGTTTTGTGTTGTGAAGTTTTCAAGTTTTGGGTGAATTCTTTTGATGGATTATGGAACAAGGAGTGGCAAGAGCCTAAGCTTGGGTATGCCCATGGGACCCCCAAGATAATCCAAGGACACCAAAAAGTCAAAGCTTGGGGATGCCCCGGAAGGCATCCCCTCATTCGTCTACTTCCATCGGTAATTTACTTGGAGCTATATTTTTATTCACCAACATGATAAGTGTTTTGCTTGGAGCGTCTTGTATCATTTGCGTCTTTGCTTGTTAGTTTACCACAATCATCCTTGCTGTACACACCTTTTGAGAGAGCCATACATAAACTAGAATTTGATAGAATACTCTATGTGCTTCACTTATATCTTTTGAGCTTGATAGTTTTGCTCATAGTGCTTCACTTATATCTTTTGAGCATGATAATTTTTGCTCTATGCTTCACTTAGATCTTTTAGAGCACGGTGGTGGATTTGTTTTAAAGAAACTATTGATCTCTCATGCTTCACTTAGATTATTTTGAGAGTCGTTAATAGCATGGTAATTTGCTTAATGTTAATATACTTGGTATTCAAGATATGTGAAACTTTCTTTTGAGTGCGTTGAATACTAAGAGAAGTTTGATGCTTGATAATTGTTTTGAGATATGAAGATGGTGATATTATAGTCATGCTAGTTGAGTAGTTGTGAAATTAAAGAATACTTGTGTTGAAGTTTGTGATTCCCGTAGCATGCACATATGGTGAACCGTTATGTAATGAACTCGGAGCATGATTTATTTATTGATTGTCTTCCTTATGAGTGGCGGTCGGGGACGAACGATGGTATTTTCCTGCCAATCTATCCCCCTAGGAACATGCGCGTAATACTTTGCTTTGATAACTTCTAGATTTTTGCAATAAGTATATGAGTTCTTTATGACTAATGTTGAGTCCATGGATTATACGCACTTTTTCCCATCCTTCCACCATTGCTAGCCTCTCTAATAGCGTGCACTTTTCGCGGTATCATACACCCACCATATATCTTCCTCAAAACAGCCACCATACCTACCTATCATGGCATTTCCATAGCCATTCCGAGATATATTGCCATGCAACTTTCCACCGTTCCGCTTATTATGACACGCCCATCATTGTCATATTGCTAGCATGATCATGTAGTTGACATCGTATTTGTGGCAAAGCCACCTTTCATAATTCTTTCATACATGTCACTCTTGATTCATTGCATATCCCGGTACACCACCGGAGGCATTCATATAGAGTTATACTTTGTTCTAAGAATCGAGTTGTAATCGTTGAGTTGTAAGAAAAATAAAAGTGTGATGATCATCATTATTAGAGCATTGTCCCAAGTGAGGAAAGGATGATGGAAACTATGATTCCCCCACAAGTCGGAATGAGACTCCGGACGAAAAAAAATAGGCCATAAAAAAAGAGAAAAGGCCCAAATAAAAAAATGAGAGAAAAAGAGAGAAGGGACAATGCTACTATCCTTTTACCACACTTGTGCTTCAAAGTAGCACCATGATCTTCATGATAGAGAGTCTCTCATTTTGTCACTTTCATATACTAGTGGGAATTTTTCATTATAGAACTTGGCTTGTATATTCCAATGATGGGCTTCCTCAAATGCCCTAGGTCTTCATGAGCAAGCGAGTTGGATGCACACCCACTTAGTTTCTTTTGTTGAGCTTTCATATACTTATAGCTCTAGTGCATCCGTTGCATGGCAATCCCTACTCACTCGCATTGATATCTATTGATGGGCATCTCCATAGCCCGTTGATACGCCTAGTTGATGTGAGACTATCTTCCCTCCTTTTGTGTTCTCCACAACCACCATTCTATTCCACATATAGTGCTATATCCATGGCTCACGCTCATGTATTGCGTGAAGATTGAAAAAGTTTTGAAAATGTTAAAGTATGAAACAATTGCTTGGCTTGTCATCGGGTTGTGCATGATTTAAATATTTTGTGTGGGAAGATGGAGCATAGCCAGACTATATGATTTTGTAGGGATAACTTTCTTTGGCCATGTTATTTTGAGAAGACATAATTGCTTAAGTTAGTATGCTTGAAGTATTATTACTTTTATGTCAATATGAACTTTTGTCTTGAATCTTTCGGATCTGAATATTCATACCACAATTAAGAATATTTACATTGAAATTAAGCCAAAGTATCACTCCGCATCAAAAATTCTCTTTTTATCATTTACCTACTCGAGGATGAGCAGGAATTAAGCTTGGGGATGCCTGATACGTCTCCAATGTATCTATAATTTTTGATTGCTCCATGCTACTTTATCTATTGTTTTGGACTATATTGGGCTTTATTTTCCACTTTTATATTATTCTTGGGACTAACCTATTAACCGGAGGCCCAGCCCAGAATTGCTGTTTTTGCCTATTTCAGTATTTCGAAGAAACAAAATATGAAACGGAGTCCAAACGGAATGAAACCTTCGGAAACGTGATTTTCTCACCGAACGTGATCCAGGGGACTTGGACCCTACTCCAAGGACCAAAAGAGGCGGTCACGAAGGTGGGGGGCGCGCCGAAAAAGGCCCCTACATGGGATCTCATGGGTACATAAGATTGCGGCGGCGGAAAAGTGTTTTCGTGGATGCCCTTGTTGGTTTGGAGATATATGGGAATATATAGACAAAAGTATTTGGTCAGGAGGTGCACAAGGGGCCCACAAGGGTGGGGGGCGCGCCCTACCCCCCTGGGCGCGCCCTCCGTCCTTGTGGCCTCCTTGTGGCTCCTCCGACTTCATCTCGAAGTCTCCTGGTTGTCTGCTAGAGTTCTGGTCCAAGAAAAATCAGCGCAAAGGTTTCATTCCGTTTGGACTCTATTTGGTATTCATTTTCTACAAAACTCAAAAACAAGGAAAAAACAGGAACTGGCACTGGGCTCTAGGTTAATAGGTGTGACGCCCTCGATTCAATGGTACACTAATCATACACGCAAATGTGTATGATCAAGATCAAGGACTCACGGGAAGATATCGCAACACAACTCTAGACACAAATTAAAATAATACAAGCTTTATATTACAAGCCAGGGGCCTCGAGGGCTCGAATACATAAGCTCGATTTTACAAGAGTCGGGAAGCAACAATATCTGAGTACGTACATAAGTTAGACAAGTTGGCCTTAAGAAGGCTAGCACAAAAGCATCTACGATCGAAAAGGCAAGGCCTCCTGCCTGGGAGCCTCCTAACTACTCCTGGTCGTCGGCGGCCTTCACGTAGTGGTAGGCACCCTCGGTGTAGTAGCAGTTGTCGTTGAAGGTGGCGTCTGGATCCTGGGCTCCACCATCTAGTTGCGACATCCGAGAAGAATGGAAAAGGGGGGGAAAGGGGGAGCAAAGCAACCGTGAGTACTCATCCAAAGTACTCGCAAGCAAGGATCTACACTACATATGCAACATTATCAAAGGAAGGCTGTATATATGGACTGGGCTGCAGAAATGCCAGAATAGAGAGAAGGCCTAGTCCTATCGAAGATTAGCATCTTCTGGAAAAATCACCATCTTGCAGCAACATGAGGGAGTAGAGTAGCATAAAGTAAAGTAGTAGTAGTGTTATCAACCTTGGCCAGAGATCCTTTCTTGACTCCCTGCGAGAAAGCAATCCCAGAGCCATACTATCCAGTTATCATCACAATCCAATCCTCATCACCATCCAGTTCTCATCACAAGTATCCAGTTCTAGTTGTATCGATCGGGATACAACTCCAAGTGTCCGTTATCAGAGGACAGGCCATCGAGAGCTGTTTTCTTCCCTGCAGGGGTGCACCAACTTACCCACCACGCTCGATCAACTCCGGCTGGACACACTTTCCTGGGTCATGCCCGGCCTCGGCCAAGGAATACGCCGCAACCCGACCTAGGCTTAATAGAGAGGCCAACACGCCGGACTAAACCTATGCCCCCAGGGGTCATGGGCCATCTCCCCGGGAACTCATGCACGTTGCGAACGCGGCCGGTGAGCAGACCAAGCTATACTATGCCCACGTGATGGTTAGTGCTATCAGGCCAGAGGCCCCTTGGATCAAATATCCAAATCGTAGTGGATTAGGAGCGCGTGGTAACAAGCAGAGACTCTCGAAAGATGTGACCCCGTTGCCCCGTCTCGAGGACTTGCGGCAAGGGCTAGGAATGCCCGGCCACGCCTCATAATTATCTCGCGGGCACCCTCCAGGTCAACCCGACTCCACATCACTCGCAATTAAGCTCACAGGTACCCTCGGGAGACCCGTCTTTAGTAACATGGTTTAGTGTAAAGTCATAGTAACCATAGTAACTGTGTGTCTAAACATCAAGGGGAAAACCCGAGGAATCACCCCCGGTGAATTCCACTCGATGTAGTCATCAAGGTGAACGTAAGAGGATTCACCCTTGAGGTCCACACTTGAGGGGTTGCACGATAGAGTCGTATCGGAAGTGGTTAAAGAGGAAATCACCCTCGATGACCACGACCGAATAGCTACACTACAGGTTAACATCAGAAGTGCTGAAGAGGTCTCACCCTCGACACTCGATAGTAACCCAGTAGTGTCGAGCAACTA
This sequence comes from Aegilops bicornis, assembly GCA_021605145.1. Lineage (NCBI taxonomy): Eukaryota > Viridiplantae > Streptophyta > Magnoliopsida > Poales > Poaceae > Aegilops > Aegilops bicornis. The sequence goes on along the minus strand of CM038675.1, from coordinate 103,539,804 downwards.
AGGGGAAAGTGATGTGCGGTGCCGGGGCCTGGTCTTCGATCCCGTTGATCGGGTCTTCAATGATGAAGCAGGGGCAACAAGGACAAGGTGGGGGTCACTGATGGATCACTAACCAACCTATACTAAGCAGTTTAGGATAAGCAGGTAAGGTACAACTGCAGATACAAAAGCAGGTTATGCATCAAAATAGGAGCAAACAATAATAGTAGCAAAATCTAATGCAAGCATGAGAGAATGGAATGGGCGATATTGGGCTGATCAAAGGGGGGCTAGCCTGGTTGCTCTGGCAAGGAGGGGTCATCGTCGACGTAGTTGATCACAGGGGCGGCATCGGTCTCGGGGTCTACCGGAGAGAAGAGGGGGAAGAAACAGTAAATATAAAGCAAACATAGCATCACAAAGCAGAACATGGCAATATGTTGCCGGGAGTGACCTAACGAATGGCTACACGATAAAGGTGAAGGGGGGAATCAACCGGGAATGTTTTCCCGGTTCCGGACCTGTGTCAGACAGATGACCGGAGGGGAAAAGTTCCATGTTCAGATAGTTAGAGGCATGTGACAGATGAACGGACCGCGTATTCGAATTCATTAAATTTTTCTGAGCAACTTTCATATAGAAAACATTGTCATCCGAGATACGGTTTATTTTCTATGAATTTTCAAAGATTAAACAATTTTTAGAAATTATTTGAATTAACAAAAATGGAGTTATGACGTCAGCAGAATGTCAGCATGACATCAAGAGTCAATGCAGACTACCGACCGGTCAACCGCTGATGGGTCCCACCTGTCATTGGCGGTGGGCTAACAAAGAAGACATGTTAATTTAAACAGAATACCATCGATCGACCCTACTAGTCAGTGACTCAGTTTAGCTAATTATGCTTATTTTAGGAAAATGTTTTAATTAGGTTAATTATGCAGGGGCCCGGCGTGTCAGTGGCACTGAGTGCCCAGTCAACATAGTTGACCACGGTCAACGTGGTCAATCGGGTCTGGGGCCCACGGGCAATGACCTGTAGGCGGGCCTGCCCGGTGCTGTAGGCGGGCGCCGGAGAGAGCTCCGACGAGCCTCTCCCGTGGCGGCCGGAAAACGAGCACAGGGCTCCGTTTGACATCCGGCCAGGTGCGTTCGAACATGCACGCTGCCGCTGCCGAGCGGGCGTTGGCGCGAAAGCAGGAGGACGGAATCGGCGTGGCGAGCCTATCGGCGACGGCCGAGTCGGGCGTGAGAGGGAACGGCACTGCAGCGCGTTAGCGAGCGAACTGAGAGGCCAGGCGAGACCTACGTGAAGCGGCGAGTGCAACGGGTGCTGGCCCGTGACCATTTGGCAACCGGAGTCTCGCCGGCAACGAGATCCGCGGCGGAGCATTCAGGCATCTCCAATGCGACCACTACAGCGACGGAAACGCGCGGGGAGAGAGGGAGAAGGACGACGACTGCTCACCGGGCCCTGTAGTTGTGCTCAAATGGGCTCGGGGAGGCGTGTCGTCACTGGAATCATCACCGGAGTCGAAGATGGCCGTAGGGGAAGAAGAGGTCGTCGGGCTCGTCTCGGTAGCTTCCGGCTCCAATGGCTTGGACCGGACGACGCAGAAGACGACAGCGGAGTACTACGTCATCGGGGCGAGGCGAGGGGTCGACGGGGAGCGTGGGATTGACGGCGCGCGGCAGCGGCTGCGCTCGGTGAGGGAGGAGAAGGGTGAGGGGGAGCGAGGAGGAATCTGGTGGGGAGAGGGAGAGGGGAGCGGGGCAAGTGGTGAGGTGAGTGGGAGACGAGGGGGCCGAGGCGTCGGGGAGGCGCAAGCCTTATCCCCTCGCCCGGGCGTCGCCAGCGAGGCGGGTCCGACGGGGACGGTTCTCAGAGCGACTGGTCGGGGAACAAAGTGGGAGGTGGGAGACGATAGGGAGGGAGTGGGCCACATGGCTGTTATACTGCTAGGTGGGCCGAGGCCCACGGGTATGATGGCCAGTGGGCCAAGGCGCCAAGTTGAGGGGGGGCCTTTTCCTTTCTTTTTTTAAAAAAGCTTTTCTGCTTTAGCTATTTTAGGCCACTTTGACATTTTGCAAAAAAATGTTGGTTCACCACCAATATTACCAGAATAACATGTTCCACATGATGAACATTTTAGTTTTCATGTCCGAGCATTTTAGAATTTTGACTTTAATTTGAAATTGAGATTTGGACTGGAATAGAATCAAAGTGAGATTAGCAATAGTATCAATGATGACAAGGCATCATTTAAAGGGGATTAATGTAGCATGATTCTCGGGGTGTTACAAATCTCCTCCACTACAAGAAATCTCGTCCCGAGATTTAAGAGGTGGAGTAATGGGGAAGACTCAGGATGGATGGAGTTCAAAAACAGATAGGTACCTGAGGGTTATCTCGGTGAACGTGGCATAGAGGCATCTCTCGAGTTGAAATTTAGGAAAGTCATCGAGAGGATAATAAGAAGGTGCAATTAGAAGTTTCAAGAGGATAGGCAATTGTTCGTTGCCTGAAGCAGAGTGTGAAAGGGGTTCAAAGCAATGGGAATAAGTATAGGGGCTGAAACCAGAATAGATCATCTCTGGGAAGGTGGCTCGTGATCTACATACGAAGCCAAGCGTGAGGAATAACTTTAGAAACAGGGTGTACAGAGAGTCGGGTTTCGATCCTGTGGTACTGTGGGTTATGGGCCCACCATGTGGGTTAAAAGTAGGAACGACGCTGATAGCAAGGCATGTCAGAGGATAGCCTGTCAGTTATGTTGGCAACAACGTTGGTACCAAGGGCGAGGGACTAAGAGAACCATTTTCCTGCTCGTTGAACAAGGCGGACCAATCGGCAAGGTTCGCGTCCATCGGTGGTTACCGGAATGTTATCAACATTAGTAACAAGGTCTTGCTGACAGAGTTGTACACCGAGGTGTTTACCCAAGGAGAGAATTAACTCTGTTTCGATAAGTTAGATTACGAGAATGGTTAAACAACCCAATGGAAAGGAAAATGTGATTATTAGTTTAACCAGACCAATGGAAAGGAAAAGGTGCTTATACAAAAGTATTAGAGTATATGCTTCCCCAGAACAAACAGAGCAAGATATACATGACAAGACATCAAGTACTTATCCATTTAGTTAATGGGGCAATGAGAATCATGATATTACCCATACAACGGTGTTTGGATAATAGATCAAGAAACATTCGGCAATGTGCTTCCAATGTTCTTGTTGATATTCGGAATACCTCAGTCATGCTTCGAGATAGCACTGATATGGTGTTTCAATTAAGGATTGGGTCTGTAGGTCATAAGAGATTCAAAGGAACATTTCCAAGATTATCTCGGAACGTAAGGTATAACCAAACACAAGCAGGTCTGTGTTGGCAGGAAGTCAAGGACGTTGTCAAAGATAACACAATCATCGAGGGGCGAGGATGGTATTTCTCATCACGAATTCAATTGATATCCTGGAAGAGCTCAGAATGTTGATGATGATCACGGCACCTTTGTCGAGAGATTTCATGAAGATGTAATCGTTCAATGATGACATCAAGTCAAAGAAATGATGAGCGAAAGGTTATTGGAACCATGGGTACGACACAAACTCGAAACCAAGCTTGTTGTTCAAGGCGAAATGATAAGACGAGGAAGAGCGACGTAAGCTTAGCTCATCATTAAAAAAAATGGTGCTCCGGGAAGGACCAGGTAGCACAGTTAAAATTTAGCACGATAATGACATAGCCGGCCAGGCTAGGAATGACTAGAAGGATTATTAAACTCGTAAGTAACGAAAATTACTTAGAGTTATAGAATCGGAGTGCGGAATCGATTCAACCGATTCACTTATCGGTGTCCTCGAGTGACTAATAACTCATATCCCGGGGGAAATCTGAAATCGGTGAGAAGCAATACTAGATGAAGACTCGCAGGAAGCAACACAGTTCTTTGATATTCTCGAGGTACCGGAGGGTAATACTCGAAGGAAGATCAAAATAGAGGTTGCGGAGATGCATTGATCTGCAGAAGACAAGTGCTTTAACTTGTCCGAGAAATGGAATTAAAGGGGGAACAATCATGGTCAGAACCACGGTTGCAAAGGACCAAACATAGACACCGTATGAACTTATAATAAGGGGATTATTATATCACAAGAAGCTTCCATGATAAGATCCACATTAGGTCCATGGGCATGAACACAAAGTTCAAGGTCGACTCCCACCTCTTCAATGCATAACCTTCCATTCACTTCTTGTTTTCGATGAAGTTGTAGTGTTGAAATTATATCAGGCAAAACGCCAGAAGAGTATGACTCCTGAAAACTCTCGGGTTCACATGGATTAAGGAAGGCATAGGTTCAACCCATAGGGGCTTCTTGGGAACATATACCACAAACTCCACGAGTAAAATAACACAAGCTCGAAGGAAGAGCATGGTTGAGAAGGCAGAGGATACAATTTACCAAAGGCAATGTGTATCAGGGGAAGAGCGCACAAAATTTTGAATATGAAGGAAACTGCCGGATAACAATCCAACAAAGGATTCAGCAGTCCTTAATGGATCTAATGTGAGTATCAGTACTCAATCAGAAGAAGGAAAGATGAGTAAGCGGTCATCGGTAATGTCGGGGCTCTCCGGGAGGAAGTGGGTCCGAGAACCTAAGTGTCGGTGTTAGTAAATCCATTTTAGCCCGAATAGGAGAGAGATCAGAGTCCCAGAGTATAGTTGAGGAATAAAAGATCCTAATACCACCCAATTGGCGACGTGGGCCCGTAAGCCACACAACCAAGTTAGTAAAACAGTTTCCGGTTTCTAGACTCAACTTCGGACAAGGAGTTAGAAAGGGGGCTACCTACAGGCAGTCGGCTCTGATACCAACTTGTGACGCCCTCGGTTCAATCGTACATTAATCATACACGCAAATGTGTACGGTCAAGATCAAGGACTCACGGGAAGTTATCACAACACAACTCTAGACACAAATTAAAATAATACAAGCTTTATATTACAAGCCAGGGGCCTCGAGGGCTCGAATACATAAGCTCGATTTTACAAGAGTCAGCGGAAGCAACAATATCTGAGTACAGACATAAGTTAGACAAGTTGGCCTTAAGAAGGCTAGCACAAAAGCATCTACGATCGAAAAGGCAAGGCCTCCTGCCTGGGAGCCTCCTAACTACTCCTGGTCGTCGGCGGCCTTCACGTAGTGGTAGGCACCCTCAGTGTAGTAGCAGTTGTCGTTGAAGGTGGCGTCTGGATCCTGGGCTCCACCATCTGGTTGCGACATCCGAGAAGAATGGAAAAGGGGGAAAAATGGGGAGCAAAGCAACCGTGAGTACTCATCCAAAGTACTCGCAAGCAAGGATCTACACTACATATGCAACATTATCAAAGGAAGGCTGTATATGTGGACTGGGCTGCAGAAATGCCAGAATAGAGAGAAGGCCTAGTCCTATCGAAGACTAGCATCTTTTGGAAAAATCACCATCTTGCATCAACATGAGGGAGTAGAGTAGCATAAAGTAAAGTAGTAGTAGTGTTATCAACCTCGGCCAGAGATCCTTTCTCGACTCCCTGCGAGAAAGCAATCCCAGAGCCATACTATCCAGTTATCATCACAATCCAATCCTCATCACCATCCAGTTCTCATCACAAGTATCCAGTTCTAGTTGTATCGATCGGGATACAACTCCAAGTGTCCGCTATCGTAGAGATCGGCTATCGATAGATGTTTTCTTCCTGCATGGGTGCACCAACTTACCCACCACACTCGATTAACTCCGCCGGACACGCTTCTGGGTCATGCTCGGCCTCGCCAAACAATACGCCGCAACCCGACCTAGGCTTAATAGAGAGGCCAAGACGCCGGACTAAACCTATGCCCCTGTGGGTCATGGGCCATCTCCCGAACTCCTCGACGCTATGAACGCGGCCGGTGAGCGCACCTAGCTACCTCCTTCAAAAGGCAGGTGCTTCCGCTCAACCCAACCGGCCGCTACCGCCGCCGCTAACATCTATTAAACTTCGGCTGATGTATATGACGCAGAATGCCCATACTATGCCCACGTGATGGTTAGTGCTATCAGGCCAGAGGCCCCTTGGATCAAATATCCAAATCGTAGTGGATTAGGAGCACGCGGTAACAAGCAGAGGGATAGGAATGCCCCCGTTGCCCCGTTGCCCCGTCTCGAGGACTTGTGGCAAGGGATAGGAATGCCCGTCCACGCCTCATAATTATCTCGCGGGCACCCTCCAGGTCAACCCGACTCCACATAACTCGCAATTAAGATCGCGCGGGTACCCCTCGGGGCGACCCGTCTTTAGTAACATGGTTCAGTGTAAAGTCATAGTAACCATAGTAACTGTGTGTCTAAACATCAAGGGGAAAACCCGAGGAATCACCCCCGGTGAATTCCACTCGATGTAGTCATCAAGGTGAACATAAGAGGATTCACCCTCGAGGTCCACACTTGAGGGGTTGCACGACAGAGTCGTATCGAAAGTGGTTAAAGAGGAAATCACCCTCGATGACCATGACCGAGTAGCTACACTACATGTTAACATCAGAAGTGCTGAAGAGGTCTCACCCTCGGCACTCGATAGTAACCCAGTAGTGTCGAGCAACTAAGGGGAAAGTGATGTGCGGTGCCGGGGCCTGGTCTTCGATCCCGTTGATCGGGTCTTCAATGATGAAGCAGGGGCAACAAGGACAAGTTGGGGGTCACTGATGGATCACTAACCAACCTATACTAAGCAGTTTAGGATAAGCAGGTAAGGTACAACTGCAGATACAAAAGCAGGCTATGCATCAGAATAGGAGCAAACAATAACAGTAGCAAAATCTAATGCAAGCATGAGAGAATGGAATGGGCGATATCGGGATGATCAAAGGGGGGGGGGGGGGCTTGCCTGGTTGCTCTGGCAAGGAGGGGTCGTCGTCGACGTAGTCGATCACTGGGGCGACATCGGTCTCGGGGTCTACCGGAGAGAAGAGGGGGAAGAAACAGTAAATATAAAGCAAACATAGCATCACAAAGCAGAACGTAGCGATATGTTGATGGGAGTGACCTAACGTATGGCTACACGATAAAGGTGAAGGGGGGAATCAACCGGGAATATTTTCCCGGTTCCGGACCTGTGTCAGACAGATGACCGGAGGGGAAAAGTTCCATGTTCATATAGTTAGAGGCATGTGACAGATGAACGGACCGCGTATTCGAATTCGTTGATTTTTTCTGAGCAACTTTCATATAGAAAACATTGTCATCCGAGATACGGTTTATTTTCTATGAATTTTCAAAGATTAAACCATTTTTAGAAATTATTTGAATTAACAGAAATGGAGTTATGACGTCAGCAGAATGTCAGCATGACATCAGCAGGTCAACAGACCCGCTGACTGGTCAAACTGGCCAGTGGGTCCCACCTGTCATTGGCAGTGGGCTAACAGCAGTTCATTTTAATTTAAACAGAATAATTACTGACTGGACCCCACTAGTCAGTGACTCATTAGTTTAGCTAATTATGCTTATTTAGGAAAATGTTTTAATTAGGTTAATTATGCAGGGGCGGTCGCTGACACCGAAAGTGCCTCATAGATAGTCGACCACGGTCAACGTGGTCAATCGGGTCCAGGGGCCCACGGCGCACTCAGAGGCGGGCCTCGCCGGTGCCTGTAGGCGGGCGCCGGAGAGCTCGACGAGCCTCTCTCAAGGCGTCTTTCGCCAGAGACGGCCGGAAAACGAGCATGGCTCCGCTTTGACATCCGACCAGTGCGTTCGAACGCGGCACGCCAACAAGGCTGGGCGCCGCTTCGCTGCGCGAAAGGTGGAGGACGGAATCGAGCGCAGCGAGCTCATCGACGGACGGCCGGAGTCGGGCGTGAGAGGGAACGGTGATGCAGCGCGTTAGCGAGCGAACTGAGAGGCCAGGCGAGACCTACGTGAAGCGACGAGTGCAACGTGCGCTGGCCCGTGACCATTTGGCCACCGGAGTCTCGCCGGCGACGAGATCCGCGGCGGAGCGTTCGGGCATCTCCCATGCGACCACTACGGCGACGGAAAAACGCGAGGAGAGAGGGAGAAGGACGACGACTGCTCACCGGGCCCTGTAGTTGTGCTCAAATGGGCTCGGGGAGGCGTGTCGTCACCGGAATCATCGCCGGAGTCTAAGATGGCCGTAGGGGAAGAAGAGGTCGTCGGGCTCGTCTCGATGGCTTCCGGCTCCAATGGCTTGGACCGGACGACACAGAGGACGACGGCAGAGCGCTACGTCATCGGGGCGAGGCGAGGGGTCGACGGGGAGCGTGGGATCAACGGCGCGCGACAGCGGCTGCGCTCGGTGAGGGAGGAGAAGGGTGAGGGGGAGCGAGCAGGAATCCGGTGGGGAGAGGGAGAGGCGGAGTGGGGCAAGTGGTGAGGTGAGTGGGAGACGAGGGGGCCGAGGCGTCGGGGAGGCGCAAGCCTTATCCCCTCGCCCGGGCGTCGCCGGCGAGGCGGGTCCGGCGGGGACGGCGCCTGTAGCGACTCGGGTCGGGGGAACAGTGGGAGGTGGGAGACGACAGGGGAGGGGGAGTGGGCCACATGGCCTGTTGGGCTGCTAGGTGGGCTGAGGCCCACGGGGGGCGCGGTGGCCAGCTGGGCCAGTCGGCCCAGTTGAGGGGGGGGGGTTTCCTTTCTTTTTTTTAAAAAGCTTTTCTGTTTTAGCTATTTTAGGCCACTTAGACATTTTGCAAAAAAATGTTGGTTCACCACCAATATTACCAGAATAATATGTTCCACATGATGAACATTTTAGTTTTCATGTCTGAGCATTTTAGAATTTTGACTTTAATTTGAAATTGAGATTTGGACTGGAATAGAATCAAAGTGAGATTAGCAACAGTATCAATGATGACAAGGCATCATTTAAAGGGGATTACTGTAGCATGATTCTCGGGGTGTTACAATAGGTTAGTCCCAAAAATAATATAAAATAGCATATTAATTCATATAAAACATCCAAAACAGATAGTATAATAGCGTGAAACAACAAAAAATTACAGATACATTGGAGATGTATCAAACATCCCCAAGCTTAATTCTTGCTCGTCCTCGAGTAGGTAAATGATAAAAACAGAATTTTTAGTGTGGAATGCTCTGAACCGGCGCTTAACCGTCTGGAAGCTTAACCGTCCGGCGAGGGAGAGGTTAGGAGATGCGAGAGAAGAATGGGGAATTGGGGAAAGAAGGGACGCCCGCGCAGGGGCAAGTCAAACTTAGCAGTAGCGCGTTTTCAAAACAAGCATTGTGCCTACTTAGCTATAGCGTTGTTTGGAGAAAGCGCTATTGCTATAGATAAGTTAGCTATAGCATATGTTGAGAAAACGCGCTATAGCTAAAGTAGTTATAGCACTTTCGCAAACATGCGCTATTGCTATTGCTTTCATTTTTTCTTTTTCTTTAAATTTCATTTTCTTTTTTTTTCCTTTTCTTAGTTGCAGCGTTGTCGCCTTAAAATACGCTGCTACTACATCATTAGCAGTAGCGAGGTCTGTGGACGGGTGCTACTACTATACCAAGCCTGGAAGCAACGGTGTATCAGTTGTAGTAGTAGCGCTTTTTTGTAAGGGACGCGCTGCTGCTATATATATAACAGTAGCGGGCTTGTTCTCCCCGCGCTACTGTTAGATAGCAGTAGTGCCTTATTGTAACGAACGCTACTGATAAGACTCTGTGTATTAGCTTTTCCTAGTAGTGTTAAGTGCTCCCTCTCACTTTCCTTCACACAGAATCTCATATCTAGGAGTTGTTTGTGGGAGTTCTTAAGAGAAATTCCACCAGTGATAAATCCACACCCTCTTCCTTGTGACCAAAGCAAATTGTGATTTGAGAAAGTCTTGAGCATTCCCCCCTTGATCTTCTTACTCTTGGAGGTTGGAGACTCCTAGGCGGTAGAAGTTCTTCGGAGAGGAATCGTTCATTGTGATTACCATTGGAAAGTTTGTGAGGTAGACCACCTCAAGGTCTACCACCAGTGGTTGAGAAACGCCTTCATGGTGTTGTCTCAAGGGGAGAATAGGGTGAGCCTTTGTGGTGTTGGTGTGTCTCATGGTAACATCTGCCCCTCCAACGGTGACTAGCTTTCCTCCAAGGAAGAGAACATTGGCATACATCCTTGTCTCTGGAGCTTCGGTTATCCCTAGCCCAAAATATCTACTAATGGTTACTTGTCTCTTAGCCTTTACTTATATCTTGTTGTGCCTGTTTATCTTGCTTCCAAGTTGTTGCCGAATATATTTCTAGCACTAGATTCACCTTTGCAATTGTTAGGCACACTTTCATATTCCGCATTATTTCCTAAAATTGCTAAGTAATTATTAAAAAAAGTATCTATCCATCCCTCTCTAGGTCCATCTTGATCCTTTCAACCTCGAGGGAATCATCGAAGGAGCATTTAATGGATGTAGCAAAAAATCTCCGGTCAACACCACCAGTCAACGTTCAGCCACCACGGAAGACTCCGCCCGTGGCTGGCTAGGTCTTCGTGGCGGCGGCGGTTTAGGCACACTTTCATTTTTTTTGTCGATGTTCGCTGCACGGGGTTGCACGAACGACCACCAGTCAACACCATTTAATGGATGTAGCAAAAAATCTTGCCACTGCCCCAGTTTGCATCTCCGCCATGAATGGACGTACCAAATTTCCTCGTTGGTCATAGCAAAAGCATACGATGGTTGCAGCCAATCATCGTATCCACCGTCGCGGGTCGTAGCTCCGCCACGAGTGAATGTAGCAAAAAATGGCGCTGGTTCCAGCACGCTGCGGCGCTAGTTCCAGCACGCAACCAGCACGGTCGTAGCATGCAGCACCCCGCCGCCCCTCGAGCTTGCAGTACCATGATGGTGTGGTCATGGCCATGGTCGCCACGGTCCTAGCACCACCGACAAACGGATGCAGCTTCGCCTAGTTGCGGTTGCAACTCCTTTCCCCATCCCTGAAGATGAAGGTTGAAGAAGACCTGGGGTTAGGGCTGGACTAACGAGCTACTCGGCTCATTAAGACTCGGCTCGTTAAGGTTCGGGCCAGTAAGCTTGTTAAGGATAACAAGCTAAATATAAAGATTGGCTCGGTTCATTATATGTCCGCGAGCGATCGGGAGCAGCTCGTTAGGAAAATGCATCAGTAAACAGGATACATCACATGCATATCTCTATCTCTACTATCTAAAAGAAACGTAGTGTTCTGTTTCCCCTCTTACGTTCCCCGTTCCGTCCAACCTCTCCTACGACACCCTCTCCCCGTAGCGATTTTCTTTTTCTCCCTCCACCGATTTTCTCCCTCCTGGTTTTATCCTCATCTGACCACACAAACCGGACGCAATCAATCACATAAGGTAACCAGACGCACGCAATCAATTCGCAATCAATTCACATAAGATAACCAGATGCACGTTACCAATCAATTCACGTATACCAATCAATCTCTTATTTGGTAACGCATAATAACAGAATTAATGACGGTCAATCTCATATTTCCTTCTGGTCTAAAACTGCCCTTACCAGTCCCTCTTCCTCTCCTCCCTCAATCCCAACAGCCACACTCCAGATGCAGGAGTCCACCGACCAAACCCTATCCTCCCCGATCTCGTTTCTCTCTTGTGTGGCATGATGGTAGATCAAGCGGTGGCCAAGGCATGAGGGAAATATCGGCAGCGGGTCTAGGTGACGTCAGACTGGAGCGATGTCTTCGTTTCCAGGTTGACAATCTCATATTTTATGTCTCTGCCTCTCCTTCTTTGGTCACTAAGCTTTGATGATTTTTGAGATGCTCTCGCTACCTTCAATGATTACCTCATCACCAGCGTGTTCTCCTTGGGGTCATGGACCATTAATGCCCAGCGTCAGTGTGTTCGGCGTTTGAGTCGTAATGGACCATTAACACCCAACATGTTCGGCGTTGGAGTCATCGTGGAGAGCCCATCCCGTAGTTCAGATCATAATAACTTTTGAATTTTAGTTGTTCGTAGTCTTTGGGTTCAGTGGGCTAGCTGCAGTGCGACCTGCCGTCAATGATAAAGTTACAACTTACAAATGACCCATCATGGCCGCCCGTAGTTTTGTCCAAGCTTTGTTACTACATGGTTTACTTTTTGTCAGACTTCAAAACTACAATCAGAGAAAAGAACCGTAATTTCTCTCCAGCAGGTAAACTTACAATCTAGCGGCGTTTTGAGAACTGGGCATCTGGTGGTTCGGTGATTGAACGTCATGTCTTTTTTATTAAGCTTTGGAAGTTTCAAGGCTAAGCTTTTACCCAAAGTTATTTGTATGTCTATGTTCAGATTTCAAGGATATGCTTCACCATTCAGTTGTGAGTTCTGACCACGCATGGGCAACCGGCCGCGGCCGAATCGATCTTAGTTTAGAGTGTTTGCATGTGATGATCAACAAGTACAAAACTTATTTGGATTAAGAATATAAGTAAATTAATGATATATTCCAGACATTTGTACAAGAAATTCTGCACCTCCTGGGGCCGACTACAGATCAGTGTGGACACTAGGATTGATACTTTCCTCAAGGAATATCCCACACTTTTTTTAGACTATGTGCACCATGCATGTTTCAAAGGGATCATTGATGTAGAATCACCCGAAATATTCTGATTTGGTTGCAGAAGATGTTATCATCGGAGAAAACATGATTAACGCTGAATCACCGGAATATGGATGTCCCGTTACAACGCACGGGCAATTACCTAGTATTTACAAACAGACATGGGTCCAGCCAGTGTGATTCAATAAATCGAGAATATGAGAAGACGAGAAAGATGTGAATGTGGCAAATAGCCCGTCCATAGACTTAGGAGTGATCGAAGTCAACGAAAAATTCTCTATAATGAACAAAACCACGCTACTACCGAGCTTAACGAGTAGCTCACGAAACTCACAATCTTTGATCGTTTAACTCGTTAGTGTTAACGAGCAAAAATTTGCTGCTTGGCTCGTTGGTTTATTAAGAAAACGAGCCGAGCGCTCATTAGACTCACCGAGCTTTGAGCTTTTTGTCCAGACCTACGTGGGTGCGCTGGTCACACCGGGAAGAAGGATGAGAAAAAATTTCGGCTCGTCCGCTCGTGATGGGTCAAGGGAACTTGGTGGGCCAAGAAAGAACAAAAAGTGATGCGCGTTGGATTGGTGCGCAACGGAGCGGGGCGGCGTGCTTGTGTGGCGCAGCGTTCGGCCGGCGCGCCGAACGCACACAAACAAACCTTGCTTTATCCCGCCCTACCTTTTCTCCCGCTGGTGGATCTTGCCACAGTTGTCTGCTCCGGCAGCTCGTCCCCAACCGACACGCACCAATCAGGCCGCTTGCTGCAGGGGAAGAGTTGTGCAGTGAAGCCGCCGACGCGTGGTCGGTGCTGTGATGGAGTTGCGGCGGGGCAGCCGGCGCTGTCGGTGGTGGCGCGATGCTGCAGTGAAGCTTTGCTGGCGGCCATTTGGTGCTACGATGGAGACGCGACGGTAAACGCTGCTGCGATGGAGCGAGCATCGCCGTGCGGCGTTGGCGCTGAAACATCGCCGGCGGTCGGTGGGTGCTGCGATGGAGCACCGCCGCGCCGGCGTCGGCACTGCAGCGAAGCACCCGGTGGCGGAGCATCGTTGTGTTGCTCCTGCTTGGGTTTGCTCCCGTTGCGGCGTGTTGAGAGGAGGGGATGACGTTGACCGAATCAAAGGGATGGCGTGCGACGCGACGGATCTCACGGCCCAGGACCATTTCTCGGGGAGCAGCCGCCAAAAATGGAAGGGAAGCAGAGATAGCGTGTGTGCGTGCGACGGTGGGGAGCAAACAGACGGACAGACAGTAGGAGGATATTTCTTCCAGGAGGCAGAGGAGATAGAAAAGCAGCAACAGCAGCAGGATCCCGCTTTCATGGCCTGCTCTCTCCTCCACACCACACGCGCGCATCCGCAGCTGCTTCCTCCAACTCACCTGGGCCCTCCTCATCTTCTTGGACGGCGCTGGTGAGGAAGGAAGGAGCAGCCGGCACCTACGGACGGAGCAAGATGAGAAGAAACGTGCTCTGCTTCCGGTTGCGGTGCACCGTCGTGTCCCCTGCTTCCGCAACCGCCTCTGCTAAAACAACCTCCTCTGTTTCATCAATCAGTAATACGTAAATAATAATAGTAATAATATAATTGTTGCTCGGTGAGCCATAGCCATGAAGCAACCAATCAAAGGGGAATTGTCTTTTTTTCAAAAATTAAGAAGGAAAGAATTGCCCGGGAAAACCGGGCGAAAACCAAATCAAAGGGGAATTGTGATTCAGATCAATTTTGCTACTCCACTGCTGGCTGTATGTACGGGACATATTCATCCATCCATGAATCTGGACGAGCTGTCAAGGAGTGAGGGAGGGTACCGTACACTACACACGAGGTACAACAGACAACCAAACAGCTCACCCTCTCCCCTCGTCTACTACTCCCTCCGTAAACTAATATAAGAGCGTTTAGATCACTATTTTTAGTGATCTAAACGCTCTTATATTAGTTTACAGAGGGAGTACTTCAGAAACTAGTAAAACAACCACGGGATGGCATTATCATCCTCATCATCGCCCCCTGCACCTGCACCTGGGGTTAGGGCCTTCTTCAGCACTGTGGTCTGCTGCTGCTCGCCGTCAGACCAGTACCCTCGTCCACTGACCCCGCTTCCTCCATCTGCTTTCTGTTTCCATCATCAACCACAAAAGAATGGCAATTAGTTATAAGCAGACTCAACTTCCCTATTCAACTTTGTGTCATATCTCTAGACTAGACTGGAATGCAGCAACACAACAGTTGAAAGATATGTCAACAAAACTAAAATGTCATCTTCTTCGCCAGTTAGATCATCATCATCATCATTAATCTCTGCATCTTCACATTCTTCTTCTTCACTGTCGAAAACTGAATACTCATCCACAAAGCTGTATCTGTATGAGATAATTGAAGCTGTGTCAGCCCAAGTACAGCATCACCATTTTACTTGGACTACATACTAGGCTACATATAAGTCGGCTCGACATATAAAATGATGCATAAAAGAAATCTGAATCTTGCTAAAACCACCACCACCAATTAGCCTAGCCTATCCTGCCTCTGTTCCAGTAATAATTACTGCATTAATTCCATTTGTTGCTGTGCCATGGCCATGAATCAATCAAAAGGGAATTATTCACATTCATTTTGCTACTAATACTAGCTGTATCCATCCATCCTGATTCCTGTCATCTTATCTGTGATCTGCTGTCCTCCATTTCAGAACAGCAAAGGACACACACAAGGTAGAACAAACAGCTCACTCCCCTCATCTACTTCAGAAACTAATACAACAACATAGGATTAGGATGGGATGCTATCATCTTACAACAACAACAACAACAACAACAACAACAACAACAACAACAACAACAACAACAACAGGTCCAAATCAAGATGGGATCTAGAAACACCTACTGGATGAAACTTCAACCTAACTCCACAAGCACACTACCTGTTTACACCTGTCTCCTTGCCTTGGCATCGCCGCCATGGTTCCTGCTGTTCATCGCCAGAGGATAGGCGCACGGCATCTCCATGCCGCCTTCGTTTCCCAGCTCCTGCAACAGGTCCAGGCTGTGGTCAGCCTTCTTCATACCATCAGCATATACTCAGGGATTATTCATACTCATTGCTACTACTGCTGCATATATCCATCCATCCATATTCAGACGTTCGGTACAATACACACAAGTTAACTAGGTAACAAACAAACAGAGCCCCCCTCCCCTGATATACTTCAGAAACAAAAATCATCTTACAACAACAACAATAACAACGACGACACAGCTATCTAGCTAACTCTGTAACTCAGGTGAGGATGCTGAGATCCAGCACCTACTGGACAGGACACACTCCACAGGCACACTACTGATTTGCGACCTACCTGGCGACGGTGCTACAACAGCCCCTCCAGGTCAACAACACATCGTCTCCTCGCCTTGGCATCGCCGCCATGGTTCCCACTGTTCACTGTCAGAGGGTCAACCACGGCATCTCCGTGACGCCTCCTCGCCATCTCCAGCAACAGGTTCAGGTTGTGGTCATCAGCCTTCTTCATTCCATCAGCATAATCAGCATAGTCTCCCACGCCAGGGGTCAGGGGCTTATTCATCAGGGTGGTCTGCTGCTGCTCGTCATCGGACCAGTACCCTTCTCTCCCATGGCCAGGTCATTACACTCCTCGTCAGACTTCGTCGACTCCTCGTCTACTGACCCCGCTTCCTCCATCTGCTTCACAATTTTTTTCATCAGAAACAGAAGAATGGATACTTTAGTCATAAGTAGTACACTGAACTGTACTATTCGACTTAATGTCATATCTCTAGAATGCAGCAACACAGCAGTTGAATGGTATGTCAGATAAAACTGCAACATAGATAATTCAGCTATTCATCTACAGTATAGCATATGGGTTGACTTCAATTTTTTTGCACAAATAGCGCTGAGGCACATGGAAAGACAGCTGCAAACAACTCCCTCTGTAAAAAATTATAAGAGTGCTTAGATCACTACTAGTGATCTAAACGCTCTTATATTTCTTTACGGATGGATACATCTCATTTTAAATTTTTATTATTGTAGCAGCAGCATTTGTAAGAATTTCCAAGAAGCAAGTCATATTATTTTCAGCATGTCAGAATTTTTGGCATGACATCACTGTGTAGGAAAAAGGACGATATGATGAAGGATAATAGATGCTCTTTTTACACTACCTCTTGGATGTCCTTTTCTTCGTCAGTTAGATCCTCATTAGTCTCTGCATCGGCATCACCATCACACTCTTCTTCTTCTTCACTGTCAGACACTGAATGAAGGATATGAAATGAAGCCGTGTCAGCCCAAGCACAGCATCATCATTTTACTTTAACTACACACTAGGCTACATATGAATGACGTATATGAGAAATCTGAAGCTTTCATATCTATATATACACATGACTGTCATGACTTGTGAATTGCGACAAACATTAAGATGCATCTGTGAAATATCATAATCATAGGCACTGAATACTCGTCCACAGGCTGTATCTGTATGAGATAAAGCCGTGTAAGCCCAAGCACATCATTAGCACTTTACTTCAACTACATACTAGGCTACAGATACATGTCGTATATGAGCAATATAAAGTTTTTCATATCAAATATAAAGCTTTCATATCTATATATACACATAACTGTCGTGACTTTCGAGCCATGACAAACATTAACATGCATCTGTGAAATATAGTAGTCACAGAAAGGATTAGAAGAGGCAAAACTCTTTGGAATTCTCATCTGACATCTTCGGTGAGCTGCAACACGAGGATAAATACCCGCTCCCTGTATCTGTGCCATCAGCCTTGGAGTCATCGACACTCCCAGCATGACTGGCGCATCCGGTATCACTTGGCCACGCACCAACCCCAAACGGGCCAAACTGAAGATTGACAGGCTCTGCCTTCCCTATTTGCAAAGGGCCATACATAGGATTTCCAACAGATTTCTCACTGCCTGTGCCATCATTCATGTTTCCACTGCTGTCGCCGGCATTCATGGGCCATGCCTTAGCAACTGAACCATCAGCGTTAAGCAGAGCCATCAGATTTCTAGAGGCCCCTTGCCTCTGAATCAACTGAAACATGCCCTTGGAACTCAACGAGTTTGCGGCGCACTGGCTCCTATACTCCTCATCCACCATAACTGCAGTGTTTGTATGCGAGTCATAAAACTGCTCCCTGGCCTCACTCCGGCGAAGGCAGATGAAAACTGTGGCGTGTATGGCCGCCATTTTCCAGTCTACATTGGTGTTGTTGATTTTTGGCACTTGATGCTTGTCGGTCCGGTTGCAGAGGTACTCCTGGACCGCTCTGATGTTCTGGATGTATTTAACGTATCTGTTCTTCGCCGGGTCAAGCGTCATGTACTTTGCGCGGACCGCAAACCGTTCCATGTGCTTCTCCTTGTTCATGATGTATACCACAAATGGTATCACTGAGGGATGTTTCTTCATCAGCCCCATCTATTATTATTAGACAACAGAAATAAGAAATAATTTCACAAACAGCAGACTCTTGACAAAAGACAGTAATGTAAATATGTAATTACTAAGGAAACGTAAACAATACAAGCAAACAGCATGGCTCTGTTGTGCCCCCCCAAAAAAGCATGGCTCTTTTGTTTTTGTGTGTGAGAGAAAAACAAACGGCATGTTTTTTTTTTGACCATACGTACCACAAAATTCAGGCTTAAATGAACCCCTTCTACAATCAAAGATTCTTTCCACTCCTCCCAGGTCGTAATAGATCTGTCGAGGCTGCCAATGATCATCTCACTCTACGCTTTGTACCCTTCTATGGGAGTGAATTGCAGAAAACATCGACATTGAAGGCTAGGGTTGCGGAAATCACAATTCTACAGTTTTGTGCCAAAAACCATTAATTCCGAGGCTAATTTTTTGCAAAAAACACTAGTTGGCGGCTTTGGTCATTTTGATGACGATTATGACATGTGGGTCCCACTTTTGCCGACGTGGCGTAACTATTCACGCGAGACGGCGTTAGATGGGCTTTGTTCTAAAATTCACAAAACAGTCCCTACTTTTTACATAGAGACCCTTCAATCAAAAAGAAAAACGCAATCAGCCCCATTGCATGTACAGGCCGCTGACCTCCCGCGCGTGTCTCTGTCGTCAACGCCGGCGGCGCTCATGTGGGTGCTTGCAGCGGGGCGGACGCAGTGCTCCACCGTGGCCGGTTCTCCTTCTTCTCTCTCTAAAATAGCATGCGTCGCTCACGGCCGCCCAAATCCACGCCCGAACATTGACGGTCCAGCCATGGCCTCGTAGTAGTACTAAGCCTCAGCTAATGTAGCAGCGCGAACCCGATTCACTCCGGCGAGCTCCCAAGGCCACTGTCATGGCCGAGGACAACTGCCACACCCACAGCATCTCGTGGCTCGTCAAGGCCTGCATCCCCGTCGACCCTGACCGCCACATCTCTGTCCCCGTCGCAGTCCCCATCTCCGCCGCGTGCCCCGAGTCTCCCTCCCGTCGCTCTCCGCCGTCTGCCGTTGCTTCGCCGACTTCTTCGCGACCTAGACCTGTTGTTGCTCTGGCCGGAACTGCAGCAGCGCCTGGGCAAAGGCGCCGCCGTGGTCGGAGACAGAGACGGCGAGCAGGGAGGGTGGAGCTGGCAGCGCGCGCGACAGAGCTGGAGGAAGGCTTGGGCAGCCGGCCCTCTGGCACCCGCGGCAGCTGTTGCTCCTGTGGGGAAGCCGGCCCTCCGATGCCCATGGCACGTCGGCCTCCGGAGAGGACAGACGAGGAGGCAGGGGCTTGATTGCTTTTAAATTTTTACAAGAAGGCCATTGATGTAAAATCCTCCGTCTAACAGCGTCGCCTATGAACCGTTATGCCACGTCGGCAAAAGCGGGACCCACATGTCATAATCGTCATCAAAATGACCAAAGCCGCCAACTAGTGTTTTTTACAAAAAATTAGCCTCGGAATAAGTGGTTTTTGGCACAAAACTGTAGAATTGTGGTTCCCGCAACCCTATCCTTCAATGTCGATGTTTTGTGCAATTCACTCCTTCTATGGTCATCTGCTTTTTACTGGGAACTTCGGATGTATCGTTACACTTCTGATCTGAAGTACCGCCATCTTTGCCTCCGTCAGCATCTGAATGAGAAATAACAGAGAGTTTCTTTGCCTTGTGTCTTGCCTTTGCTTGCGCAACCGGAACAGGGTCTAGATAATCTCCTGCGTGGTAGGTTGACGCGTAGAGCAGAGGGTTTTCTTTTTCTTCAACGAACCTCCTCATCATGTGCCGTATAGAGTCAGTAGAAACTATGGTGGTGATACCCAACCTGTTACCCTGGGTAAAAAAAGGCAGGAGTAAGGAACTACAGAAGTATCAATGTAATTCACTTCTAGCAAGCAATTCGGTTTTGGTATGCATATATAGAATATAACTGTATGCTAATGTGAGCAGAAGGGGTTCATCAACTTGTATCCACCAGTGAAGGGTTTCCCTAACTACAGATAAGCACTTACCAACAAAGATGATAGAGCGGACTTGCTGCATCCACTTGTGCCACACAACAGTACTGTCACTGATTCTGTCATGTGGGGCACGTCCTACAGGCGTGGGCCACGCGGCCAGGAGCAGCAGCCGCCGGCCGCATCAGGCGAGGCGTAGGCCGGGCAGGAGTCCTGGTCCTTATACATTAGTTCCTAGAATAAAAGACTAGTTTGTTACGTATAGGTTTCTAGTTTGTTAGCAGCCCATGGGGCCTTTATATATCGTATAGTCAGCACCCTTTGAGGGCAAGCAATAAAGTTATGATCTCCTACCTCTTTCTCTGCCTCCTATCCTCTCCTCCCGCACCATTGAGCGATCGGGCAAAAACCCTAGCGCTCCTATCCACCGAGACTACGAACTACGTGGTCGAGGCCCACTGCCTTGGGCACCGAGGCCCTTGACAACTTGGTATCGAGTTCCAGACGCCTCGGCCTCCTCCACGCCGCACTCGCCGCCCACCTCCATCGCCGCCATCCGCCGCCTCGGTTTTTTCCGCCATGTCGGAACCCACCACCGCTGATTTGGCCAGATGCTCGAAGCCCCGATCGCAATCGCGACATCCTAGCCGTCTGCGTGGCGACCCTCCAGAAGGAGAAGTCGGCCTCCTCGTCAGCCACGACGGACAACACCACAACGATCGACCCCCGCGGTTTCAGAAGATGGACTTCCCCAAGTTCGACGGCAAGTCCGACCCGCTCGCTTTCCTCAACAGATGCGAGTCCTTCTTCCATCAACAACGAATCGCCGAGGAGGAGAAAGTCTGGATGGCGTCATACAACCTAGAGGGTTCTGCCCAGCTATGGTACATGCAGGTCCAGCGTGACGAGGGCACTCCGCCGTGGCGCCGCTTCTCCGAGCTGCTCAACCTCCGCTTCGGGCCACCTCTGCGCGCTAACCCGCTGGGCGAACTAATGGCGTGCAAGCGCACGACGTCCGTCGTCGACTTCCAGGAGCAGTTTGAGGCGCTCCTTCCCGGCGAGCTCCTTGTCGGAAACACGAAAAGTTCGGATCTTCACCGCAGCCTCCGGCCACCCCTCGGCCTCGGCGTGGAAATCCACAACCCGCGATCCCTCGCCGTCGCCATGAGCCTCGCCGCAAATTGGGCTGTCAGGCGACGGTCGCGCTCCCCGCCGCGCCACCGGTGCGTTTTCCGCAGAAGGGCATCCTGCCGACGCCATGCCTCGCGCCCCCGCTGACCGCCACCCGGCATAGCCCAAAGATGGCTTTGCGGACGGGCGCCCAATCAAACGTCTCTCCCAGACAGAGATGGAGGAATGCCGTCGCCTGGGCCTATGCTTCAATTGTAACGAGAAGTTTGGCAGGGGCCACAACCGCGTGTGCCAGCGCATCTTTCTCCTCGACCTAGCGCCGGACGACGACGACGACGACATGGCCTCCGCCACTGATGATGCATCGCCGGCCGACCCTCAGATCTCGCTCCACGCAATCTCCGGCGTGCGCACGAGCGAGACCATGCAGATGCATATTACTCTCGGGGGTGTCTCCCTCCTCGCCCTGATCGACTCAGGCTCCACCCACAACTTCATCGCCGAGGAGGCGGCTGCTCGTGCTACGCTGCCATCCCCCACCACTGAGAAGATGCGCGTCACGGTGGCCAACGGCGAGCGCGTTCCGTGCCAGGGCGCGTACCGCGTCGTGCCCTTCCGCATCGGCCAAGAGGAGTTCTCGGAGGATTTCCTCGCCTTGCCGCTCGCGGGCTACGACATCGTCCTGGGCACGCAGTGGCTGGCGACGCTCGGACCGATCCTGTGGGATTTCCGCGCCCTCTCCATGACATTCTGGCGGAGGGGCCATCGGGTGTGCTGGCGCGGCATTGCAGGACCGGACGGACCAGCCCTGAAATCATGCAGGGGCCGCGACTTCCTCGACGCCATCATCACCGAGTTTGACGGCATCTTCGCCGAACCCTCCGGCGTGCCACCACCCCGCAGCCGCGACCACGGCATCACCTGCTGCCCGGTTCGCCCCGATGGCGTCCTTCCAGATCGCTACCGGGCCAAGACAAGGACGAGGCCGGAAGCGTCGATCGCCGCCATGCTCGCCCAGGGCATCATCCGAGCGAGTTGTTCCGCATTCTCGTCACCGGTACTGCTGGTCCGCAAGGCCGACGGGTCCTGGCGCTTCTGCATCGACTACCGCGCCCTGAACGCCATTACCGTCAAGAATGCGTTTCCGATTCCGGTGGTGGACGAGCTCCGGCACGCTCGTTTCTTCACCAAGCTCGACTTGCGCTCCGGCTACCACCAGGTGCGGATGCGTGCGGAGGACATCCCGAAGACCGCCTTCCGTACTCATGACGGCCTCTACGAGTTCTTGGTGATGCCGTTCGGCCTCTGCAACACGCCGGCGACGTTGCAGGCCCTCATGAACGATCTGCTGCGGCCGTATCTGCGCCGCTTTGTTCTCGTTTTCTTTGACGACATCCTCATTTTCAGCGAAACATGGGCCGACCATCTCCGACATGTGCGCACCGTCTTCACCGTCCTGCACCAGCACCGGCTCCTCGTCAAGCGATCCAAATGCGCGTTCGCCGTCGAGTCGATCTCATACTGGTCACACCATCTCCGCTGCAGGAGTGGCCATGGATCCGGAAAAGGTGCGGCGATGGCGAAATAGCGCGCCCACGCTTCGGCGCGCGCGGTTCGGGGGTTTCTCGGCCTTGCGGGGTACTACCGCAAGTTTGTCAAAGAGTTTGGCGTGGTTGCCGCGCCACTAACGGCCCTCCTTCGCAAGGATGGTTTCTCCTGGTCGCCGGAGGCGGCAGCAGCTTTTAACGCCCTCAAGACGGCAGTCACCACGGCTCCCGTCCTCGCGTTACCGGATTTCACGCGGTCGTTCATCGTCGAGTGTGACGCCTCTACATACGGCTTCGGGGCCGTCCTTCTTCAGGACCAACACCAGGTGGCTTTCTTTAGTCGGCCAGCCGCGCCACGTCACCGTTCCCTGGCACCATATGAACGGGAACTCATCGGCCTGGTGCTCGCGATTCGGCACTGGAGACCGTACCTCTGGGAGCGCCAATTTGTGGTAAAAACGGATCACTAAAGTCTCAAATTTCTACTTGACCAGCGTTTGGCAGCCATCCCGCAGCATCATTGGGTCGGCAAACTACTGGGGTTCGACTTTACCGTGGAGTACAAGGCCGGTAGTACAAACACGGTGGTGGATGCCCTTTCCCGCCGCGACACGGAGGAGACGTCGATCATGGCGGTCTCGGGTCCTCGCTTCGACTTCATCGATCGCCTCCGGCAAGCGACGTCCACAGATCCAGCGCTCGTCACGCTGCGTGAGGATATCACGGCGGGCACGCGGCAGCAGCCGTGGGCGCTCTCCGATGGCCTCGTCACTTTCAACGGCCGCGTCTACATTCCGCCGTCGTCCCCGCTACTCCAGGAGATTCTCAGTGCCGTGCACGATGATGGGCACGAAGGCGTCCTGCGCACTTTGCATCGTCTCCGCCGCGACTTCCACGCACCTAACCTTCGCAAGACGGTGCAAGAGTACGTCCGCACCTGCAGTACTTGCCAGAGGTACAAGTCCGAGCACTTGCACCCGGGCCGCTTCTTTGCCGCCGCCGGTGCCGCAGTGTGGATCGACGTCGGCATCGACTTCGTGGAAGCGCTCCCTCGCGTGGGCGGGAAGTCTGTCATCCTCACCGTGGTGGATCGCTTCAGCAAGTATTGCCACTTTGTGGCGCTGGCCCACCCGTACACGGCAGAATCAGTGGCGCAGGTGTTCTTCGCTGAGATTGTTCGTCTCCATGGCGTTCCGCAGTCCATGGTCTCTGACCGCGACCCCGTCTTCACCTCGGCTTTTTGGCGGGAGCTCATGCGCCTCACCGGGACAAAGCTGCACATGACGTCAGCGTTTCATCCACAGTCGGATGGCCAAACGGAGGCTGCTAACAAGATCATTGTGATGTACTTACGTTGTCTCACGAGATCGTCGAGCGGTGGCTCGGTGGCTTCCCCGGGCGAGTACATCTACAACACCGCCTACCGTGACATGACCCAAGAAACTCCGTTCAAGCTTGTGTATGGCCGTGACCCTCCCACTATTCGCTCTTACGAGCCGGGCGACACGCGGGTAGCCGCAGTGGCCAGGAGCATGGCGGAGCGCGACGAGCTTCTCGGGGACGTCCGCTATCGTCTACAACAGGCACAGGCGGTCTACAAGTCCTACTACGACAGACGCCATCGGGACATTCGGCATGACGTGGGCGATTGGGTCTGGCTTCGCCTTCGCCAGCGCGCCGCGTCCTCTCTCAACTTGCCAACCAGGGGCAAGCTCAAGCCACGCCTCTATGGGCCGTACCGCATTTCCGAGGTCGTCAACGACGTGGCTTACCGCCTTGAGCTTCCGGCACGCTCACGCCTCCATGATGTGTTCCACGTGGGCCTCCTCAAGAAGTTCTTCGGCACGCCTCCAACTGCACCGCCGGGTTTGCCTCCGATCCACAACGGGGCGGCTGTTCCAGAACCGGAGCGCGTGACTCGTGCGCGCCTAGCACGCGGCGTTCGCCAGCTACTCGTCCACTGGAAGGGTGAAGCAGCATCATCAGCTACATGGGAGGATCTTGACAGTTTCGTCGAGCGCTACCCCGCTTTTCAGCTCGAGGACGAGCTGCTCGTCGAGGGGGGGAGAGATGTCATGTGGGGCACGTCCTACAGGCATGGGCCACGCGGCCAGGAGCAGCAGCCGCCGGCCGCATCAGGCGAGGCGTAGGCCGGGCAGGAGTCCTGGTCCTTATACATTAGTTCCTAGAATAAAAGACTAGTTTGTTACGTATAGGTTTCTAGTTTGTTAGCAGCCCATGGGGCCTTTATATATCGTATAGTCAGCACCCTTTGAGGGCAAGCAATAAAGTTATGATCTCCTACCTCTTTCTCTGCCTCCTATCCTCTCCTCCCGCACCATTGAGCAGTCAGGCAAAAACCCTAGCGCTCCTATCCACCGAGACTACGAACTACGTAGTCGAGGCCCCGCTGTCTTGGGCACCGAGGCCCTTGACAGATTCTTTCCTCTCCTTTATCCTGATGTAAAGCACGGGGAGCGCACAAAAGGAAAGGTCATTGATGAAACAAATTCCTATATCAAAATACTTCACAGATGGCTATTATGGTAAGCAATACATTTGTTTTGTTTGCCATAGCACTTCCACTTTAAAACCATTTCAGATTCTTCAAGATCGGTTACAGAATGTAGTTGCATAGCTATGATTATATGAACTCAAGAACAGATAAGATTGGAGAAATGATGCTACACAATTACCTGCAGGCAAGAAGCAAGTCAGCCCTCTGATTGGGCCCGACATACTTGTACAGGGTGAGTGCATCACACACGACATCCAGGAACTCCTCCCTGGAAACTGCAACAGTTGCCTGGGTCTTGTACAGCTCAAACGGTATGTTGATTATGTTGTCTGCGTCGAGGAGCTCGGCAGTTTTCATGCCATTCACCTGTGTGGATCCATCCAGCTTCGACGGGCCTATGAAGTCGCTCCTGGCCACGTCGAACACTCTCTTGACTAATCTGGTGACAGGAACAAACAGGCGGTGGATGAGATGTCATTGTCTTCAATTCAGTTTTCGTCGTCTCAAGAACCTAGCTGAGTTTTCAGCATACTGCATCTAGAAGGGTGACAGTGACTGTATGTATGATAAATATGAAACCAAAGAGTGTAAGAAAATTGGAGTCATTAGGCGAGGGATATTGTATTATACCAGGGAACACAACTTAACCAAATTGATGCAGATTCTGAAGAATCAATGTTGTATGCACCCTCAACGAATACAACTAGTAGATGCACTAAAAAAAATGTAAAGTGCAGCTTGGGCATGCTGGATATTCCTCAACTAAGAATCATGGTGACAAGGACAGAGATACTATATATGATTGTGATGTAGACTAGAAACCCAGTTGAGTTGTCAGCATACAGCATCTAGTCTAGAAGCTTAAAAGTGACTGTATTATGTAAGAAAACAGAGAGTGTGCTAAGATTGGAATCCACAGACAAGGCAGATATTATTATATCAAGGATCACACAAATTAACCAACTTGATGCAGATTTAAAGAAATAAATGTTGTATGCAGCTAGGCTTTCATCATCTGCGGTTGGAAGGCAAAAAGGGCATATCCAGTCATTGGCATATAAAAATTGAAAAGCGTGGCGTGGGCATATATACTGGATATTCCATTCCTGAAACTGAATCATATGATGTGGAGTCCAACCTATCTCTATCTATCTATCTATCTATCTATCTACTCGTATCTATCTATCTATCCATCCATCTCTATTCATCATAATAAATAAATAAACAAATAAAGCATTCAGTAGTACCATCATCGACCTTGAAGGCGTGGCGTGGCTTGCACCCCATGAGCTGGAGCGCGCTCTGCAGGACGGGGCGCGCGTAGCGGAAGGTACCGTGGTTGTCGGCGATGGCAATGTAGAGGGGCGGCTTGGATCTGGAGGCGGCGGCCATGTCCCCCGCCCGGACTTCTCCACGACCAAGCAGCGAGCGAGAGAAGAAACCCCTCTGAATGGATCAAGATAGCCGCGGATCGAGGAGGACCTCGTGAGGAGGAGGAGGGATTTCGAATCCGGGCGGACATTGTCGCCGTTTGGGGATGCGACGAGGGGAGGGGGGGAGGGCGGTGCGGCGGCCGATGTCTCGGCGGACACGCAGCGGCCGGCCATGTCCGTCCCCACCACCGCCCACCACACCCAGGTCGTCGTGTTTTTTTCTTTCTTTTCTCTTTATTTATTTTTTAACGGAATTCTTTCTTCTCTTTATTATGTTTGGATTTTTTTTATGAAAAGGCCTTAACGGCTAGCTTTATTAAACTCAAATAATGCTTACATCCGTGGCTAAAAATTTGCATGCCCCTAATCAACTAGCTCATAAGCAACTACATTTAATTTTCTATTACAATGCTTAATAGTAACCTTTCCAAACTGTCGTAGTAACTCTCTGCGATCATCTAAAACTGGAGCCGTCACCATAGAATGTCTCTCATTTAGACGTATAGCATCAATCACAATAGAGTTGCCCATCCTCACCAAGACATTGTGACACCCCATATGCGTCAAAGTAATTTTAAACCTTTAAGTAATGCCGCTGCTTCCGCAGGGACAACATCAGCCATATGCTCAAGTTGAGAAGTCGGTGCAGCAATAAAATTACCTTTATAGTCTCCAACTATCACCCCACACGCCCCTGAATGCAGATCCTCAAAGAAAGAAGCATCAACGTTTAGAACTTGTCGTTGCCCAAATGATGGGCCATGTGTTCCGTCTAAGTTCAATAGTTTGTTTCCCCACCGTTTGTGTGAAGTTTAGAGGCAATGTATGGATGGCCAGCAGCATATGTACCCCTCAAACATACTGTCTACGCTGTCACCAAACGAACCAGCTCGCCGTAGCTATCAGCTCTAGAAGCTCAATCGAGTCCGGATACTTGTGCTTTGTAGAAGCGTCACATAGGAGAAATTCTAGCACACCAGAACCCGAGTGATCAACAAGCAATGCATCATGTATAATTTTCTCAACCCCAAGCGCAACCCAGACCGCCTTTGCTCTGGTGCAGCTAAACAAATCATGTTTGATACCTTTTGCTCCTGCTTTTGCAAATTGGGCATTGAGAAATATTGCCAATGTGACGGTTTGCAAGCACACAAAAATAGGAATTAGCATTATGTAGACATCTTCATAGAAATATCTTTATTTTTCCTGACAGTTTTAGACTCCAAATCTTTTTCCATATCGGATGTGGCCGGGAGCCACCATGGCGACTCAGGCTAGTATTATCCTTGTATGTATCCTCCCATTATTTATAATAGACCGAATTGTACTGAGAAAACCTTGCTTTTACGAGATGCCATGCAACGTAGTCCTCTTGCCACGAGTGGTCGCCAATCGGAAAAATGTTCCCGATTTCAATATGTTCACAAGTTTAAAAAAATGTTCATGATTTCATGAAATTAAAAGTGATAGTGTATCTCGGTGATGCAGCAAAATGTGATCATGACCATTTGAGATTATGTTTTTCTCTTCCGTTGCAGTGCACATTCCTTTTTGCTAGTCTAATAATAAAAAAGTAAATACACCGGGAGTCATAAAAACTTGCACACAATGGTTAGTTTGGTGCACAAACTTATAAAATACGTGTTTCTAGTCATCAAGTTTACATGGGTGTGCAAATATGGTCATATTCTATTGTATCCACATTATTCAATGTACACGTGACATGCGAACATGGTGGGGGCTGGCATGCCAACATGGTGGGGGCTACTATCAATGGCTAGTAGGGGTTGTGTGCTGGGCGCGCATTCGATTTTCTTGCAGAAAAGACTCTTGCATTTTTTTATTTGCATAGAAGCCAAATAAAAATGCTAGGATTTTTTCGCAAAACACCCTTCCATTCTATTTATTTGTGTAACAAGCTGCTCAAATAAAATGAAAAATGAATGGTGGCAAGGTTGGAACCCACGACCTGCTTCTAGGTGCAACATAAGGTAGCCACGAGATCAAATGCTAGTTGACGTTTGATATGCACAATTAATATTTATATCATTTTAATTAGGTGGACCATAAAAATTAAGGTGGAAAGTTTAATGAAAAAACATAGGGCACGGTTCAACCTCATGGTCGCTCCCCCGTCCACGTGGTTTAACCATCTTGATCAGAGATAAATGATGATATTAAATGATAAACAACATTTTATCTTGTCAATTTTTCATGTCTACCCAAAACAATATTTATGGATTTGATTTCTATGGGTTTTTCTTTGAGATAGTGAAACTACCCTCAAGATGTAGCTTCACATGTAATATTACATTATTAGCATTTTTAAATACGTGATTAATAATTTTTTATACATCAGAAACATTTTTAGCATGATTAATATTCTTTGAAAAAATATTACATGTTTAGCTTTATGTTTAAGATTTTCTAAATACATGATTAGTTTTTTTTAAATATGAGTTTTTGATGTCTATTTTTTCATACACATTATCCGTTTTTAGGTATACATGTAAAAAAAATATACAAGCTTAATAATATTTAAACATATGATTAACATTTTTTTCAAATACAAGTTTTTGACATTTATTTAAATACGTGTTAATTATTTTAGATGTTATGGAACATTTTCGTAAATTGCATTAACATTTTTAAATATGTCATGGACATTTTTTTTGCATGAACATTTTTAAAATACAACGTATGTTTTTTCCATGAATAGTTTTTTATGTGCACATTTTAAAAATGTTACTTATGATTTTTTCCCAAAACAAATTTTGTTTTACAATGTTTTAACATTTCTATAAATGTCACTTATCTTGTTTTTGTTACACATGATTTTTTTTAAATGTTATAAAAACCAGAATACATATTGTTTTCTTATATAAAACAAGAAGAAATAGCAACATAAAAAATGCTTATCCCTTCTGGATATGTTATGTTGGCGTCGCCTGGTGGTTGCCTTTTTTTGGCATTACCTGGTGGTTAGCTTAGTTAAGGGTGACGACAAGGCCACATGTTCGACCCGCCGGGCTCCCTTTTTATGGGTTAGATTTGTTTTACTTTCATTGGTGTTCATATAGCCATATAGGACATAAGTTTCTGGCAGTACGTCAGGGGAAGTACCCTAAAGTTGCAAAATATTACCGACCAATGCCACCTACAAATGATAAAACAATATTTCACACAGGGACTCCCCCGTCTGAGACGGCCCATATATTAGGGACCTCATATACTGCGCTTTGCGCGTTGGGAGATGATGCAGTGTGCCTGTTGGGCCAGGCCCATGCCCGGGCGGCCTGTTTTTTAAACTTTGATATCGTTTTTTTACTTCAAATTATTTGGGACTTCAAAAAATTGCCGAAAATTTTGAAAATAAAATTGTGAATTAAAATGATCAATAAATAATAAAAAGTTGCTGGATTCATAAAATATTCGTAGTTTTGTAAAACAATTGTTGCTTATTCAAAAAATGTTCAAAACAAATGTTCGTGAAATCAAAAAATGTTCATGATTTTCTAACAATTTCATGTTTTAAAAAATGTTAATGAAATTAAACAAAATTTGACCAATTCAAAAAATGTTCATGAATGAAAAAATATCTTAAAATTCAAACATTGTTCGACTTACAAAATAGTTTATTCATTCATAAATGCTCGCTGATTCGAAAAATGATCATGCATTTCGACAAATATTCGTTAAATAAAAAGAAATGTCGTGAATTTCAAAAAAGTTGTTCCACCAATTTTCAAAACAAGGTTCGTCCATTCTAGGAATGTTTGCCAATTCAAGAAAATTGTTAAAAAGATTCAATATTTTAAAAGTGTTTACAAATATTATAAAATGTTCATGAATTCAAAAAGTGTTTTTGATTTTAGAAAATATTCGAAATTTTGTAAATGTGTTCATGAATTGCAAAAATGCTCACGATTTCAAATATGTTCAGGAGTTCAAAAATTTGTTCATGATTTCATAGGATTTAGAGTGATAGTGCACCTCAGTGATGCAGCAAAATGTGATCATTGCCATTGGAGATTATGATAATTTTTTTCTCCCATTGCAACACACGATCTATTGTGCTAGTCTAATAATAAATGGAGCTATTGCTTCACGCAGTACACAACAAAATTACCACAAAAGTAGCAAAATATTACGCACAAATGCCACTTACAAATGATAAAAAAAACATTTCACACAGGGAAATCCCCCGCCTGAGGGGGGGGCCCATGCAATAGGGACCTACTATACTGCGCTCTGCTCGTTGGGGGAATTGCATAATTGGTTTGCTACCAACATTCGGCATTGCCAATATTTGGCAAGCCAACATTTGATAAAATCAGAAGTTGCCAACATTTGGCAACTTTTTCTGAGATTGGCAATGAAAATTGGCAAGCCACTAATCTCTAGCCAATATTTGAAAGTTGCCAAAATTTGGCATGCCAATTTTTGGCATCAAACCAATTATGCGAGAAGACGCAACGGTCCTGTTTGGGATGGCACATGCCCGGGTGGCCTATTTTTTAAACTTCGCCTTTTATTTTTGACTTTTCTTTTCTTTTTTGCCTTTTTCCAATTTTAAATAATTTGGTACCAAAAAAACTTCTGATTTTTTTAACAAAATTAGTTTTGAAGCAAGATATTAAGTAAATAATAAAAAGTTTGTGGATTCAAAAAATGATTGCAGTTTTATAAAAAAAGTTGTCGCTTATCCAAAAATGTTGGAAATTTTAAAGACAAATGTTTGGGTAAACAAAAAATGTTCATAATTTTTTAAAAGGTTGTATATTAAAAAATATTATGAAATTGAACAAAAGTTTGCCAATTGAAAAAATGTTCAGAATGAAAAAATATCCTAAAAATTCAAACACTGTTTGTGACTTACAAAATAGTTTATTCATTCATAATTTTTTTGCCAATTCAAAAAATGATCATGCATTTCAAAAATGTTTGTCAAATTGAAAGAAATGTTCATGAATTTCAAAAAATTGTTCCATCAATTTTCCTAACAAGGTTCGTCCGTTCTAGAAATATTTGCTGAGTCAAGATAATTGTTTGCAAATATATGAAATGTTCATGAAGTCAAAAATTGTTCTTGATTTTAGAAAATAGTCAAAAATTTGTAAACATGAATTGAAAAAGTATTCACAAGTTTAAGAAAATGTTCATGATTTCACGAAATTGAGGGTGATATTGTATCTCGGTGATGCAGCAAAATGTGGTCATGGCCATTGGAGATTATGATATTTTTTCTCTCTTTGCAACACAATATCCCTTTTACTAGTCTAATAATAAATGAGACTAGTGCTTCTGGCGGTACGTCACATAAATTACCTCCAAAGTTGTAGAATATTACTCACCAATGTCACTTAGAAATGATAAAAAAACGTTTCACACAGGGGAATACCCCGCCTGAGCCGGTCCATGCAGTAGGGACCTCCTATACTGCGCTCTGCCTACTCGGAGAAGACGCAGCGTGCCCTGGGCGGCCTGTTTTTTAAAATTCGCTTTTTGGTTTTCATTTTCTTTTCTGTTTTTTATTTTAAATAATTTGGGACTTTTGAAAAGTTTCAAAAAATTTAAAAATAGGATTTTGAATAAAATATTTGATAAACATATAAAGTTTTTGGATTCAAAAAACGTTCGCAGTTTTATACTCCCTCCATTCAGTTTTATAAGTCGTTTCAGACAACAGAAATTTATCTGTTTTGCATGCTGTCTAAAATATCTACAAGGCCTAATAAAAGTGAACAGATGGAGTAATAAAAATGGTTATTTATTCAAAAAATGTTCAAAATTTTAGAAACACATTTCGGGAAATCAAAAAATGTTCATGATTTTTTAGAAAGTTTGTATGTTAAAAAATATTAATAAAAGTGAACAAAATTTTGCCAATTCGAAAAATGTTCATGAATGGAAAAAATAGTCATGAATGGAAAATATATTCTAAAATTCAAACTCCGTTCTGACTTACAAAATAGTTTATTTATTCATAAAATATTCATTGATTCAAAAAATGATCATGCATTTCGAAAAATGTTCGTAAATCAAAAGAAATGTTCGTGAATTTTTTAAAGAAATTTCACCAATTTTCAAATCAAGGTTCGTCCAATCTAGAAATGTTCGCCTATGCAAGAAAATTGGTTAAAAATGTTTGCAGATAGTATAAAATGTTCATGAATTCAAAAGGTGTTCTTGATATTTGAAAATTTGTAAAAGTGTTCATGAATTGGAAAAATGTCCACGAGTTTTAGAAAACATTCATGTCACAAAATTGAGAGTGAAAGTTCAGTGCTCTATCACTGTGTTCTTAAAGAATCTCACCGTATCTCTTTATCCTAGGAATCATATGCTCCCTTCAATGGAAAAATAACATTAAGAGAAAGTACATCATTGATAGTCTTTGGTGTGAGATTTATGGACCGTCTCCCACAACAGATTATCTACACAAGAACTTTCGCAATTAAGAGAAGCTTCAGTTTCACTATATTCTTCCTTTTGAAACTAAATTATTTTGTACACAACGACACTACTCATTTAAGTGGAGGAGGCAGCCAATTAGGAGCCAACAATTATGACAGTTTGGAAATTTAACACATCTGTTGCAGGGCAGCAGGGAATCGAGCTACCATTACCATATGAACTGGGTGTGCAAAGTTATTCCTCTGATTATACTATTACTACACTTCATTCCTTCAAACAGCAACGAAAACCTATTTTTATATTGTAAATATGTTGCTAGAGTATAGGCATAATAGAGTGAGCAACGGAGTTTCCTTGCCCCCACTTACACCTATTTTTATATTGTAAATAATTTGTTCTTTCTTGTTTATGAACTTACAAATCCTACTGGCTTTTTCTATGACTTGAAGCACCAAAATGTAGGCTATAGTGTATATAATATCAATAGGGAGCTGATTTTCGTTCGTCTTCCATAACTCTAGTAAAGAATGAGTAATGTTAATTTGTGAGCATACGCTTCTCCATGGGCATTTTTTATGAACAGTACTCCCCTAATTTTTTGTCCTTCATATTACATTTTAGCATAGCTGGATGTAAAAAGGATATAATTTTGAGATGTTCTTATTCTTCTTATGGTTGTAGAGAGAATATGAAATACTCCCTCCGTCCCATAATGTAAGACACCTTTTGACTCTAGTGTAGTGTCAAAAAACGTCTTACATTATGGGACGGAGGGAGTAGTTAATTTCTTTGGTAAGTGTGGGGTTTATTTGTTTTTTGAAAATTGCATAACATGTTATATTATTCAATTTTCCATATGACATTTAAGTAAGTCGATTTATTCTATTTATTGTGCATTACGACACCAACTCAATTACTGGGTGTCCATTTTAATAGGCACTTATTTATTTCACATGAAAAGAAATACATGAGGAATATATTCAAGGATTTTTTTTACCATTTTCCGGCCTTGAAATTATGATCTCTAGCGAATGGTTAAGAAATCTCATGTAAATGTGCATTTTGGCCAAAGAGCCAATAAGGTGTTTCCAGAATAAATATCTTTCGTATTTCTGTTTGTGCCATGCGTTTGCCATCGAACTAGCTGGACCCATGTTTATGGTGTATGTCTTTCTTCTGAACTTTGTAAAATAATGATAGGTCTAAAAATTCAGTGAACAGCGCTATACTCTTGCACATATATTCTTCCTGGCTGAAATCGCGAATGAACGTTATGGCCCATGGCGAACAGGTGGCTAAATCTCCATAGGTTTAAACCACATGACCAACAAACTGCACGTCATGTCGATGCCAAAAATTTGCACACACCTTGCGCACCCGAGCATCTTCAATGCCAATTTTTTTTCAGATGTTCTTGCTATTTTTTGAATTTACTATTCATCGTAGAGCTGTTTTTTTCCTACAAGCTCCTGAACATCCAAACATGGCGAAAAATTGCATGCACCTTGCGCACCAGAGTATCTCCAATATCATAAAAATTCAGATTTTTTTAAATTTTGTTTGCTATTTTTACTGTTCATCGTGTACTGTTCATGCTAAACCGAAACTGCCCGAGGGACTAAACTTATTCGGTTTTGAAAGTTGAGGGACTGAGTTTTGCTGCTTTTGAAGTTAAGGGACCATTTGTAAACTTTCAGAAGAGTTGAGGGACGAAAAATATACTTATTCCATTTTATGATGGATCCAAAGATATTTATTTGGTATTGTAAAAGATAAAACTTTCTATATGATTGGTCGAAGTTTAAAATAGGACAAAACTAATAATGCACTCTATTTTGATATGGGGTATTACATGGGAAAAATGTATATACACTACAAGAATTAGCTACTCTGCCGTCTGCCATGGCGGACGGCAAAGGGCCAGCCCACGGACGGCAAACACCTTTGCCGTCTGCTGGCTGACGGCCCAACTTTCAGCATGGAAATTCACGGTAATGAGCTACTTTGCCGTCTGCAGAAGCACAACGGACGGCAAAGACGTTTGCCGTCGGTCTTCCTGGCCAAGCTGACGGCAAAGCTCGTGCACGACAACATATAGCTGTTAGCCCCGTTAGGTGGCTAACGACAGACTTTGTCGTCTTCCAGCCGACGGCATACGTACACCTGCCTTTGCCGTCTGCCCTCTGACGACAGCAGTCCCGTGGCTGCACGTCACTCATGTTCTATCTTTACCGTCTGTCAGGGATGTCTTTGCCGTCTGCCAGCTGACGGCAGAATGACCAAATGGGTCAGACCTGGTGCTCCCAGGTTACTGCCACGTGGCACCTTTGCAGTCTGCCTACCGACGACAAAGGTCTTTGTCGCCCGCTGGCTGACGACAAAGGGCCTGTATTGCCACTTTTTTGTCCGCTTTCTGTTATTTCCCTGCATTTTCAAAACACACACACACACACACACACACACACACAC
Source organism: Aegilops bicornis (assembly GCA_021605145.1). Taxonomy (NCBI): domain Eukaryota; kingdom Viridiplantae; phylum Streptophyta; class Magnoliopsida; order Poales; family Poaceae; genus Aegilops; species Aegilops bicornis. The sequence goes on along the minus strand of CM038675.1, from coordinate 103,504,260 downwards.
ACACACACATATATATATATATATATACACACACACACATAGGCCATGTATCCAACATCTAGCAGTCCATCAATGCAAGAGAACACATAGGGTATTAAAAGATCCAATACATACATAGTTTCACGGAGTTCATCCATGTATACATACTTAGTTTCACATTGTTCTTCTTCTTCTTCTTCTTTTCATCTTATTCTTCCTTCTTCTCCTTTTTCTCTTCTTCTACTTATTTTTCTCTTCTTTTCTTTTTTTTTCATCTTCTTCTTCCGAAAATCCATCTCTGCACCCGCGCTAACGAAAGAAATCAAAATAAATACTAGAAAATTTTTATTTTTTTGTGCGGTAGACAATTTGATGCGTGAGGTCCGCTCCAATTTTCAAATCATTTGGATATCTGAGGAGCTCTCAGCAAAAAAGGCAAATTGGAGGTCGGTAAAAATGTTTACTATTCATGTACTATTTTGGCCTGATTTGTCTTTTTTGCTGAGAGCTACTTAGATGTCCAAATGCCTTGAAATTTGGAGCGGGCTTCATGCATCAAATTGTCTACCGTACGATTTTTTTTGGATTTTTTGAATTTTGTTTAAATTTTTTACAACTTTTTCTAACCGGGGTGCAGATGAGCTTGGGCACCGAAACGCCCTACTCTTCTTTTTTCCTTTTTCCTCTTATTCTACTTATTCTTCTTCTACTTCTTCTACTTCTTGTACTTTATTCTACTTATAAATTCTACTTATTCTAAAAAAAATAAAAAAAATAGAGAAAGAAAAAAAGCCTCACCAGAGGGGGCGTCGGGGTCGTCGGGGTAGTCGGGGCGGCAGGGCGTCGGGGTCATCAGAGCGGCGGGGGCGGCGCATGCGGCGGCAACGACGGGCGTGACGGTGCCGGTGGGTGGCGGAGAGAGAGAGAGAGAGAGAGAGAGAGAGAGAGAGAGAGAGAGAGAGAGATGAGGTGGGGGCAGGGCCGGCCGTTTAGATACGTTAGGGTTATTTTCTTTGCCAGACGGCAAAGAGTGTACTACCCAACGCAGCACTCTAGTGGGCCCCACGCTACACTTTGCCATCTGGCGGCAAAGAGTGAACTGATGGCAAACATGATCTGTGCCATCAGTTCACTCTTCGCCGTCTGCTTTCTGGAAGCGGACGACAAAGACCTAGCAGACGGCAAAGAGCAAACTGATGGCAAATTCTCTGATTCCAATAGTGATAGAGCGCATCCTTATGAACATGCCAAAAACAATTCAGAATTATTTGATACCTCAAATGTTATTTTCAATTTTATTTATGGAAAACCGTCTCATTAGAGCCCATGATCCAAAATCAATTTTTGAAACAAACAAAGTCTATTATCTTATGACATTAGTGGAAAACAGGCATTAGAAGCAGGCCACGGAACCGGTTGCAGCCAAGCATAACAAAGCCACATGTAATATCACAATCGGAGGCGGTAATTTTTGCTATACAAGGCTTCGGAGGCGGTTAGAAATTCGAAACCGCCTGTAGGAAATAGTGGAGGCGGTTGTTAACGGAGTACCTCTAGTTTCTCTCGGGGCAATAGTGGTCCAGGCAGTTGTTAACATCCACCTCTAGTTTCTTTTCCTCAGGGCACGTACAATGATTGGTAAGATAGTCTTATCTTAAGTCTTGCATGTAATTTAGAGAAGACAAAAAAGCATGTCTACAATGGGTCGTATCTTAGCCTTATCTTAAATAACTAGTTATTCCTAAAAATATGGTGAGACATATTATGCTAAGAGAAGACATGCCTTTTCTTATGATTTCTCTCTCCTCCACCTCATCATTTATCCTACTGTCATTGCTAAGATAGAACCATTGTACATGCCCTCACAGGCAATTTCGTTCTAGAAACCGCATGCATTGACTGAGTACCTCTCGGGGCCCTGCCCTTGTCTTTGTCTATGGGTTCTCATGCATGACCCCTTCATTTTATCTTCCCTTCAACATTAATTTTTTTCCCTTCTCCCTTCCTCTTCGTCGATTCATGGTCAACCCTATCGAATCCTATCACCCCAACACTTCTTCGCCAGTGACCACCGTCGACCTAGTCCTCCGCGGTGGCATATCTAGTCCGTCCACGCCATCGGCCATGGGTGTAAGATTCAGTGATCAATGCTACGCCGTCAAGGGGCTCCTCTCCAGGTGGGGAATGCCACCATTGCCGACCTCCACTGACGCCTCCCCAGGCAGACTCTGCCCAGGTGAGCTCCCATTTATTCCTTCTATAAAGAAATATATCTAGTACTTCCCGTGTAAAGAAATAAAAGAGCGTTTAGATCGCTAAAAAGTGATTTAAACATATGGTTTAGTGATCTAAACACTCTTATATTTCTTTACAGAGGGAGTATTTAGTTATAAATCTAGGTCGAGGTCAAACTATTCCCCAAAATCTTACAGGAGCATCGATTCGACGGAGGCATCAATTTCATAGTTATAGATAGTCACACTCTACTTACATTGATACAGAAGCTAACTAGACTAACAAATTAGATTCATCAAACACATCTCTGTCTCTACCTTGTTCCAGATCACCTCATAACTTGATCATATGTCACAACAGTAATCAAGCAAGAAAAAAAAACAGAGGCATATTGTCGTGGACTTGTCACGGTAGATGTCCTCATGAAAGGACTTAGTCGCAGGGCCATCGTACGGGTTTACCTAGAGAGGTTAAAGCGGACACAAGACACGGGAATTATACTGGTTCGGCCCCTTCAATGAAGGTAAAAACCTACGTCCAGTTGTGATGTGATTGATATGGTTTGGCGACTAGGGAGCAATAGCTTTGCCTTAGCCTCGAAATCTCATCCCCTAACTTCGCCGGGTCGTCCCCTTATATACGGATTGGCGCCGGTCGGTTTACAGAGTCCCAATCCGGCTCATACAAGAGTCCGGCTTGATCTCTCCTTTCTGTCTTACAACACAAGCTACAACGCTAAAGGCGGTTTACATACATGGACCTTAATTAGCCTCTGGGCTCCAAAGGCGTCCACATGGGCTGGATCATGAACGAGGGTAAACCGGCCCTCCGGGCGGTTCACACTCGTGAGTTATATCCCCAACATTAGGCCCCAGATTGACTTGAACCGGTTCACGTTAATCTTCACACCCTCAAGAAACTCTTGATCTCTTTCCTCATTTCAGTAAACCGCCACCGCTTGAACCGCCGTGATGTCATCTTCCGATTCGCGTGTCGGAGCGTCTGACGTCATCCTTAATAAAGAAATCCAAACAGTAAGATTCCCGCATTTAATGCCATTCCGAAATCGAGGCGGCGCTGCACCTTCCGCCGCTTTTGATCCTCGATTCGCGCCCGTTGATTGCTCCGGTCCCTTATAAATAGACCAGTCGGGCCATTCTCTTCTTCTTCTTCCTCTCTTCTTCTTCCTCTCTTCTTCTTCCTCGCGACCCGCCGACCCTGAAGCTCTTGCCGTCGCCCTCAACCTTCGACCGACGCTTCCCGCCGGGTCAGCATCAACCTGATCTTACGAGTTTGGCGCTCCTCCGTGGTTCCGCTTTCGTCGGTAAGGTTTTCTTTAAACCCTAGATCTCATCTGGAAACTCGGTTCGTCTCATAGCTCGTGAGCGTTCATGCCGATTCTTCATACCAGTTCCGCCATGGCCGTACGGCTCAGCCGTACCGCTCCTCATATGCAAGCGGCTGCTTTCGCCGTTTACCCGACTCTAGGCATCTTCCCCTTTTGTTCAGATCTTTCACTTTAACATGCCTGAACCTTCCTGCGCTGTAGGAGGTCTGTATAGGTCGCAGAAATTTTCCTTACTGAACCCCGGTAGATCTAGATTATTTCCTTTTGCATGGGAAACCTGTTTACATCTACACTTAGCAACTTTTTCAGCTCTGCCTCCTCTGGCGGTTTAACTATCGATATCTAATCCGTCACTCCATTAGTCCTTAGTTGCCGGAATTTCCGGTTTCTTGGAATTGCCGGTTTAACATTATTTGTAACTCTGACCCGTTCAATGGTGAACCGTTTTCCTTTCTTTCGCAGCCTTAATCTTCCGGAATGGCTCCTCAATTTTACGCTTGCAACCGGGTCGGTCCAAAATCACCGAGACGCAGCTCAACGGCTACGTCACCACCGGGCGGTTTGGCTCCAAAAGACGTCCTCCATTGGCGTGTTCCGAGGGCGAAGTTTCTCCCGAGCCGCGAAAGCGGGGAAGTAATTGTGTTTATGCGGCACTGGACCGGGGTTACGCCGCCGGTTCAAAGTTTTCCGGGACGTCCTTGCCAGTTTGCAACTCCATCCGCAGGATATCGGCCCAGATTCGCTTTGAACATATGCAACTTTCAAGTCTTCGTGAAGTCTATCTTCAAGAAGAACCATCTGTGGAGTTGTTCCGGATTTTTCCATTTGAACCGTCGCACGTAATTTTCTCGATGGTCCCAACACGGAGCCGGGCGGCGTTTCAATTCGTAAGAGGAAGGAAGCCGATTTTCCTCACGCCAAGCACCACAGCCATCCAAAGGATTGGAACCAAACCTGGTTCTCTTGCCGGAACATCGCTCACCTTAGCCAACGAAAACCCCTTGCGGGCTACCGTCCTCACCGCTCAGCAACCATCATCCATCGCCTTCACGCTTAACCGCCATGAACGGAAAAATTTCGCACCACAAATAATCAAGCTCCGGGCTTTAATGGCCAATGGCTTAACCGGCGTGGATCTTGTGCGTTCTTTGGGTCTCTTGGGGCGTTTTGCCACTAAGCCGCCGGCCCTGATTGATGCACGAGTACACCGGCAGCCTCCAAGATCCTCAAAGGCGTCACGAGCTGCCTATAACCGACCAGGAGACCACCGAGATCGTCAAGAAGATGCTCGATGAGCCAATATCTGTCTGCAGCCTCACCGGGTTGGCTCCATTTTGTGCCGCCAACAAACCGCCGCGGTAAGCTCTTCTTCTTGTCTTTCGGGCTCGTAACATGTTGACATATGCCGATGCTTGCCGCTTCCCAGGCTGAAAGCTCATACGGAAACGCACTGCATCGGTCCGGGCGCCGCGTGCAAAGTCCAAGGCCACTAAGAAAGCTGGCAAGAAAAGACCACCGAGTCCTCTGAACCGCGGAGGACGAAGAATCGAAGCCGAGGTAAAACTTTGACATTTACGAGGAGCCGCCATAAACCGGCTTTCCGCTTTGTATTTCTTCTTGCATATGCTTGGCCTCTTTACCTTCTTTTTACCGACACTTTTTCTTCCCGGGATGATGTGAAGCCGATCATGCCGATCCTGTTGAGGTAATCCTTCTTTCTTCCGAATCTGAGCTTGCGCCTGTTAAGAGAATTCGTCGCGCCGTCCGGAAAGTGAAAAAATACCATTCCTGTGCTTATTTGAATCCAAATCTTTCCTTGAAGACACAGCAGACTGAAGAGCGCCGTACAACCCGGCACAGTGGTCAACAGGTTTCCTCGGCGGTTTACTGGACACCCCAATCCGGAAGCGTCGTCCGGAGGTGACTTGCTCTCCTGGCGTTATCCCTTAAAAGGTTTCTTCCGATGTCCTCTCAATCCGTCGACCGAATTATCGTGCCTCTTCCAACTCGTCTGGCGGTTCATCCACCACAACCGCCTCCATTGAACATCGCCGCAGGTATGTAATTCATCATCAATTCGATTCCCTATTACCTTGGTCAATTTATCTTGATCCAACTCGAACATTGCATTAACAAGGCTCGCTTGAGCAAGAAAGCGAAAACTCTTGATCCTGCTCCGAATGTTGATCCGGAAACAACCCCAGAACAGCCACATGAAAATCCTGAAGCCGCCAAGGAAAGCTCTGGCGAGCTGTACAAGGACGATCTGGCGACCCGCCGAAGTTGAACCGGAGGTCCAAGTGGAAACCTCACAGCCTGCTCCATCAAACCCGTCCACCGAGCGGATCGCGATTGCTGAACCGCCGAGCCAAAGCAAGACGACATCAAGCCCAAACAAGACCGCTGAAAATGACGATGTTATTGTGACAGTAATCGCTACACTGCTTCCTAGCCAACCGGTCGCTTTAGCAAAGCACAAGATCAAAGAAAGTTCCACTACTATCATCAAAGACAAGGGGAAGACTAACATGTCTCGCTACGACAATTTCTCCGCCTAAGAACTTCATTCCGGCTTTACGAACCGGCTTTACACAAGCCGTGACCTTGAAGCCGGTCTAGTAAATCGCATGAAGGACCGCTATGAGGTAATAAGTTGACCTTTCTCATCTTTTTCACTGCATAGTAGCCCCCAAAGGGTCGGTTTAAATTTTCAAAGTTAAACCGGGACTTAAGTTGCGTCTCCTCTTAGCAAATTGAGATCAACTAGCCATTAGCCCCCAAGTGCCAAGTTGAATACTTGTATTAAGCTTGGGACTTGTATAATGAAACCACTAACATGCTTTCTTTGTCATCAGAATGAAATACACCAAAGAAGTCAGGCAACTCAAGGACCTCCGAACCAATCTGAAACCCAAATAGCGTAAGCCACCAAAACCACGGATGAGCTAAAGACTGCCCTGACCACCATGGAGCAGCTGAAGGAGTGGTACAAATCCGAGCGGGTCAACTGGGACACCGAAAAAGCCGGTTTAATAAAACGGGCGGAGGAAGCTGAGGTGGCCCTTAAACCGGTGACTGAAGAGCTTACCGGACTCAAACGCCAAGTGCATGCCATGACCTCTGCCGTCTTTGGTAAGTAAATTTATACTGAATATGCTGTGTTTAACGCTTCCGCCGGTTTAACTTGAGCTGTCTAAACCTGGTGTAGGCAAGCGTATTGCTCATCTGGGCTCAGACGTGCGAAAAAAGCTCAAGGCTTCGTACACCCTGATTGAACAGCTATATACCGGTGCCCAGTGGGCCATATGCGCCACTTCATATGACAACACGGCGCCGTCCCTGATCAGAGAGACGCTGGACCGGCTGTCCATGATTCCGGGGCAACTTGAAGAGATGAAGCGATCCGCAGCCGGCCGGCACCTGGGCTCGACTCGTGCCAAGGAATGGATAGCGGATCTTGATCCGCCGACATAGCGAAAGGTTTTCCCAGCTCAAGAGAACGGTGAAGCCTTTGATAACGATGCCCTGAAACGGATTACAAAGGAGATGCGTCCGTTGGTGAGTCAACTGGCCGCTGAAGCCAATCTGGAAGTTCACCGATCTTTTTATGACGCAAACAACAAACGGGTGGAGTTTGTCCCGGAAGTGCAGAGCCTGATTCCTCCAATCCGTAAGCACACTTACGCCCCTGACGTTGATCCGGCTGAGCTGATAAGTGAAGAAGCTGTCTTCGTGCCTTAACCCGGATTGGTGGTCTACCAATGACTTCGGGCTTTGGGTGAAGAAGAAGAGGAAGCTGAACCGGCGCCAGCGTCGTGCCCTCCACCTCGCGCCAACCCGGTGAAGTAGCGTAATCCGCCAAGCGGGCGACATATTCAAATTTTCAAGGCATAACTCGCGTGAAACGCCGGGCCTCAAAAGGCTTTGTAATAGGATAGCAAGTGTCTTTCTTTGAACAATGCCGGGACAATCTCAGTCTGTAAACTTTTGCATGGCAGTATGGGATCCGTTGGCTTTCGTAGTAAATCCTGCAACATATTTTGCCTGCCAGTATTAGGAACACAGTTGGCTTTAGTCAAACCCGAAGTGAAGGCCTTATAAACCATCACTGTCAAAGGAGAACAATCCTTCTGTGTATAAAACCGATTTACCGTGTAAATCGTGTCGGGCATGATAAGCCCCCTGTTACTCCATAATGGGATGTTAACAGCAAAATCAAACCGGAACAAAAAATCGCCAGCTTAAAAAGGTCTTGAATGCGGAACATAAATCCGGTTTAAAGAATTTTGTCGGTTTAAGAAGGCCAACAAAAACCAAATGACAGGCATAAAGACCACATGGAAGCAAAATCAATGAGGAAAATCACTTTGCAAGAAAAGGCTGCACTGAGCCGGATCAGATGGCGCTACCATGGTCGGACATGACCAAGCCCCCTATACGGTGTAGCGGTGGTTCAAGTCAGCCAGTCCCCAATCGAACTTCGTGGCATGACGCCGATCAAATGGCATTGCGATGGTTCGGGTTCGACCAAAGCCCCCAAGTGATTCTATGGCCTTAGGCCGACCAAGAGGTGTGTTGGTTCAGACGTGACCATGCCCCCAAATGATCTGGTGGCTTTCGCCGCCAAGAGGTGTTGCATTGGTTCGGACACGACCAAGCCCCAAATGACAAAAATTTCTAAAAACAAGGCCAAGGGTTAAACCGGAGGCCGCTTTTACGACAAGATCTCCATGTACCCAAACCGGTCCTTTGTATGCAATGTATACCCCGCTTTAGCCGAGGATCCGGTTTGTTGCTTTTATTCATAATATATACATCGTCTTGATATGTACATAAGTGGAGCCAATGGCTCAAGTATAATAAGGCCGAAGATGAGCTATGTTCCATGGTCTGTTGGTCTCCTCCTCGGCGTCGTGAGTCTTTTCGCTCTCGAACATCAATCGGATAGTAGGACCCGTTGTATAGATTCTTCATCGACCACAAAAGGCCCCTCCCAAGGTGGGGATAGCTTGTGCATATCTTTCTCGATCTTGAATGAGCCGCAGCACTAAGTCTCCTTCTGAAAGGTTCTGGTTTTAACCGCCGGCTGTGATACCGACGAAGATCCTGCGTGGTAGACCGCCGAGCGAGCTGCTGCCATATCGCTCTTCGTCCGGTCGATCCAAATCATCTTGCCGTGCTGCCTCGCTATCTGCCTCAACATAAGCTGCTACTGGGCGAGTCGTGACGGATATCACTGGGAAGGACCGCCTCCGCTCCATAGACCATAAAGAACGGCGTGTATCCGGTGGATCGGTTGGCGGTAGTATTTATACTCCATATCACTGATGGTAGCTCTTCCACCCAACAACCCGGCGTCCTTTCTAAAGGGACCATAAGCCGGGGTTTGATACCTTTCAAAATTTCCTGATTAGCTCGTTCCGCTTGACCATTGGATTGCGGGTGGGCTACGGAAGAAACATCAAGCGGATGTGCTCTCGTTCACAAAATTCCTTCATAGCTCCTTTGGACAAATTGGTGCCATTATGCGTGATGATACTGCATGGAAACCCAAACCGAAAATCACCCGCTTGATGAACTGAACCGCCGTGGCCGCATCACACTTGCTAACAGGCTCGCCTCGACCCACTTGGTAAATTTATCCACCGCTACCAACAGGTGGGTCTTTTGTCCTTGGATCGTTTGAAAGGTCCAACCATATCCAGCCCCAAAGTCGCATAAGCGGCCAAGTAATCGGAATCATCCTCAATTCTTGGGCTGGCACATGAGCACGCTCGAGAACTTTTGGCAACCATCACACCGTCGACCAGATCCTCCGCATCGGCATGGGCAGTCAACCAATAGAAGCCATGGCGAACGCTTTGGCCACCAGGATTTTGAACCGCGTGGTGACCACAATCCCCTTCATGAATCTCTCGCAATATCTCACGGCCCTCTTCAGGGGACACACAACGCTGAAACGCCCCTGACACGCTGCGGCGGTGCAACTCGCCATTAACAATGGTCATAGACTTAGACCGCCAAACTATCTGCCGGGCCAACGTCTCATCCTCTGGTAACTCGCCCCGATTCATGTACGCCAAATAAGGGAGCGTCCAATCCGGAATGACGTGCAAGGCCGCAACCAATTGAGCCTCCGGATCAGGGATAGCCAAATCAATTTCATCAGGCAGCTTAACTGACGGCTTATGCATCACGTCAAGGAAAACGTTGGGCGGGACCGGTTTCTGTTGGGACCCCCGGCTCAAAGCATCACCGCTTCGTTCTTCCGACGATCCACATGGTCCACTGGTATCCCTTAAAATGTCCTGCAACAACATCCACTTCCCGACGATATGCAGCCATGAGTGGATCTTTGGAGTCCCAAGTGCGGATACTGCTGGGCCACTAAGTCCGAATCACCAAAGCATTTAACCCGGCCGAGGTTCATTTCTTTGGCCATCCGGAGATCATGGAGCAAAGCTTCATACTCAGCTGCATTGTTAGTACAAGGGAACATTAGGCGGAGAACATAATGTAACTTATCACCTCGTGGGGAAGTTAATACGACTCGACCCCGAGCCCTCAATTACTGGACCCATCAAAATGGATGGTCCAATAGGTGTGATCCGGCTTCTCTTCGGTGCTTGCAACTCCGTCCAATCATTAATGAAATCCACAAGTGCACGAGACTTTATGGCCGTCCGGGCACATACTTTAAACCGTATGCCCAAGCTCTATAGCCCACTTAGCAATCCGGCCAGTTGCTTCCGGTTCAAGATGATATCGCCTAAAGGAGCCGAATCGACTTTGTGATGGGGTGCCCTTGGAAATATTGCTTGACTTCCGCTTGCCATAAAAACCCCATATACCAAATTTACGCCAATGTGGATATCTTTGCTTAGATTCAATGAGAACCTCACTGATGTAGTAAATCGTCATTGAACGGATACTCCTTCCCCGCCTCCTTGCGCTCCACCACAATGGCTACACTCACTGCCTCGGCATTAGCAGCAACATATAACAGAGCGGCTCCTGTCAATAGGGGCAGCAAGAACAAAGGGTTGGCCAGCTGCCGCTTAAGTCCTCCAATGCCTCATCGGTAATTTGAACTCCAGATGAATTGATCCGTCTTCTTCAGCATCTGGTACAAAGGGATGGCCTTCTCTCCTAGGCGACTGATAAACCGGCTTAGCGCAGCAATCCGGCCTGCCAAGCGTTGGACATCGTTGATGCATTTTGGCTTAGCTAAGGAGGTGATAGCTGTAATTTTCTCCGGATTAGCCTCAATCCCCCGGTTAGACACGAGAAAACCCAACAATTTGCTCTTTGGAACACCAAAGACGCACTTGGCGGGGTTGAGCATCATCTTGTACACCCGCAAGTTGTCGAAGGTTTCCCTTAAATCCTCAATCAATGTTTCCTTCTGCCTTGATTTCACCACGATATCATCCACGTAAGCGTGCACATTGCGGCCAATCTGTTTATGCAAACAATTCTGTACGCAACGCTGATAAGTTGCTTGGGCGCTCTTGAGCCCGAAAGGCATGGACACATAGCAGAAGGCTCCAAAAGGGGTGATAAACGCCGTTTTCTCCTGGTCCCTAACCGCCATCTTAATCTGATGATAACCGGAATACGCATCCAGAAAACTCAAACGCTCACAACCCGCCGTCGCATCAATAATCTGATCAATGCGGGGAGGCGAAAAGGATCTCTTGGACAAGCTTTGTTAAGATCTGTGTAATCTACGCACATGCGCCAAGTGCCATTCTTTTTAAGGACCAGAACCGGGTTAGCGAGCCACTGGATGAAAGACTTGACGATAAACCCCTGCTGCCAACAGCCTAGCAACTTCTTCTCCGATGGCCTTGCGCCTTTCCTCATTAAACCGCGAAGAAACTGTTTTACCGGTCTGTGCCGGGTCAACATTAAGAGTGTGCTCAGCGAGTTCCCTCGGTACACCGGCATGTCGACGGCTTCCATGCAAAAATGTCCCGATTCTCACGGATGAACTCGATGAGCGCTTTCCTATTTTGGATCCAGTTGGCACCGATGGTGAACTGTTTGGATGAATCGCCGCACAAAATCAACAAGCTTCGTCTCACCGCCGATTTGAACTTCAAGTCCGGATCATGCTCTGTAGTTGGCTTCTTCAAAGGGGTCATATCCGCCGGATCAACATTATCTTTATAATACTTTAACTCTTCCGTGGCACAAACCGACTCCACGTAAGTCGCATCACCTTCCTCGCACTCTAGAGCGATCCGGCGCTCCCATGAACCGTTATCGTTCCTTTGTGACCCGGCATTTTCAGCTGTAAGTAAACATAACATGGCCGTGCCATAAATTTAGCATAAGCCGGCCGCCCAAAGAGGGCGTGGTAAGGGCTTTGAATTTTTACCACCTCAAACGACAACGTTTCTGTTCTGGAGTCATGTTCGTCCCCAAAGGTCACCTCCGTAACTATCTTACCGACCGGCACGCCGACTTACCGTGCACCACTCCGTGAAACACCGTCTTTGGACGGCCTAAGAAGCCTATCTGTTAACCCCATACGCGGAAAGTCTCGTAGTACGTGATGTTGATGCTGCTTCCTCCATCCATAAGAACCTTGGTAAACTTGTACCCTCCTACCGGGTGCCACCACCAAGGCTAACTGACCGGATTGTAAACCCGGGAGGATGATCCTCTCTCTGCTCCACACAATCGGCTGCTCGGACCAACGTAGGTAATGCGCGCAGCAGTTCAACAACACCGACCGCCCGCCTCAAGTTTTCGGTCTCGTCGGTCCAAACTGGTGGTAAAGACGTGGTATCGCCCCATTCAACTGCTTTGGGTTGCTCTGATAACCCGATCGTTGTTGTTGTTGATTGTAGCCCCTTGGTTCTCGATTACGATTACCTTGATTATTCTGATTGCCTTGATTATTTTGATTGCCTTGCCCGCCCGGATTACCACCGAATCCCGGGCCGGAATTTCCTCCACCGTAACCCGGAGCGGACCCTGAACCGCCGCCGGTCCCTTGATCATACCGGAAAGAGTTGGAGTTTTTAAACTCTCGCATAATATAACAATCCTTCCAAAGGTGGTTCGCGGTACCTCCTTCGTCCCGTGCTTCGGACAAGGTTGATTTAATATGAAGTTCAAACGATCCGGATTGTGACCGCCCGGTTTGATCGCCGCCTGCCCTACGCTGACCCTTGTCCCGCGCATTGGTGTTGGCCACGAAACCCATGTTGCCGTTAAACTGCGCTTTGTTCCTCCATCGCCGCCAAATGGTGCTGCTGGCCCTGAGCTGCTGCTCGCTTTCCCTTCCCCACTTCATCATTATCAGATTCGGGATCCTTGGTACTATCGTAATCAGCGTACTTTACCAACACGCCCATTAGAGTGCCCATGTCATGGCAAAACGCTTCATGCGACCAGCTTCAATTTCAATGGCTCGAACCGCAATTGGCTTCCAAGGTCAAGATCGCGGAATCGTGGTTGATCCGGTCCAAGAATGTAAAACTTCCAAACGCGGCGCACCCAATGGGTTGTAGACTCTCCTCTCTGCTGGACACAAGCCGCCGGATCCACCACCGACATGGGCTGCTTACAGTGTCTTTGAAATTTTGGATGAACCGGGTTCGCAGCTGGGTCCACGAAATGATGGAGTTAGGCGGCAAGTTTTTAACCAAGTCCGGCCGTACCTTCCAAAGCATCATTGTGAAGTACTTCGCACATGCGGCTTCATCCACGTCTAGCATCTCCATGGCCATCTCGTAGCTTTCTATCCACGCCTCGAGCCAAGTCGGCAAGATAATTCGGCACCTTGCGTGGCCCCTTGAAGTCCTTGGGCAAACGACGCGTTGCGTAAAGCGGAACGAGGCAAGGCACCCCAAAGAGCCGGACGTGACCCCGGTTCAAGATGGTCGGTCGAACCGGGCGCGGCGGATGATCCTCCGCTTGTCCGCTAATTCGGCCTCCCTACGTGCCCTGGCGCGGTCCACTACCACTTGAGCATGTTCAAAGCCGCCTGCCGGATTGTTGCCGCGAGGCGGACCACGCTGCGCATTGCTCGATACGGCCGGTTCATCGACGCGTCGGCTGTAGCTCCGGCTCGGGCGGGGGGTGGAGTGGATCCGATCTCGATCGTATGAGTACGCTTCTTGCCGAGCCAAGGCCGCCCCGAGGAGCTCCTTAACCCGGCGTGTCTCCACCGCTGCGGTGAATCGCCTTCAATTGAATCGCCTCCAACCGTGCCGCAGCCGCCACGAGGTTATCCATCGGGTTGGAGTAGTGACCCGGAGGTGTCTGCACGGTGCAGGCGCACCGGTATGATGGCGAGGTAGATCTATCATACGGGCTGAGCCGGTGCGGCCGTCCAGTGCTTCCGGCGGTTTACCAATGGCGGCGGATTCGGGTCCCCTGCCTCGGGTATTGAAAAGCTCCCTTCCTCAAAAGCGGAAGGTAAACGGGACCTGTACTTCCTTTTCATGACTTCGTGGCGCTCTGGTCCAGCCTGAGCCTATAAGCCTGCGCATCCAAAGCGGCCCGTTCTGCTGCCATCCTTTCGTCCGCGGCTGCCAGGTCCGCTTTAGCATTAGTGATCTGTTCCCTCACCTTTGCAATCTCCGCGTTGTGAAGGTCCTGATCCGGCGGATTAGCTTCCGCCATGAGCACAGCTAACGCGTCGAAAAGCTCTGACAAAACTTGAGCCGGCGGCGCGACAGGCCTCCTTCCCGGCTGCCATCACCGCTGTTGAACCGGCGACCGAGCGCCAGCGGTCGAAGAGTGAAGCACCGCTGCGTACCGCCATGAAGATCCCAACCCGGTTGGGTAGATCGAAGGGTCCGGAATACTCTCTCCGTCGGAACAGCCCCGATCCGCCATCTTGTAGCTGGTATAGAGACTCGGTTTCTCCGGCCCGACGATTCGTCACCGAGTAGACAACAGTTTCGTCACCAGATGCTGATCCGTCCTCGTAGCCTCCGTGAACGACTCCCACGAAAACATGCACGACCGCCGGTTTAGCTGAGGCAGGACTCTTCTTGCCCGTTGAGCCGTCTCGGCGAGGTCGGTCAGACGTCCGGCCCAGCTCGCTCGCCGATCTTGCCAATGAACACGTGTATGCCACCAAAGGGGACCCGGTACCCGTACTCAATCGAGCCGGCCTCGGGGCCCCAGTCCGCATCGTCGATGTAGAGCTTGCCGCGACGACTCTTAGTCATCCGGCCCACGGCATAGCCTTCGAGTCCTTCGAACTTGCCCTCTAAGATCATCAAACCATCGTGCGATAGCCCCACGGTGGGCGCCAACTGTCGTGGACTTGTCACGGCAGATGTCCTCATGAAAGGACTTAGTCGCAGGGCCATCGTACGGGTTTACCTAGAGAGGTTAAAGCGGGCACAAGACACGGGAATTATACTGGTTCGGCCCCTTCAATGAAGGTAAAAACCTACGCCCGATTGTGATGTGATTGATATGGTTTTGGCGACTAGGGAGCAATAGCTTTGCCTTAGCCTCAAATCTCTGTCCCTAACTTCGCCGCCGTCGTCCCTTATATACACGGATTGACGCCTTGGTCGGTTTCTGAGTCCCAATCCGGCTCATACAAGAGTCCGCTTGATCTCTCCTTTCCTGTCTTACAACACAAGCTACAACGCTAAGGCGGTTTACATACATGGACCTTAATTCGCCTCTGGGCTCCAGGCGTCCACATGGGCCTGGATCATGAACGAGGGTAAACCGGCCCTCCCGGGGCGGTTCACACTCAGTAGTTATATCCCCAACACATATGGTGTTTGTATGTATCTTAAAGTGAGATGTGTTTTTCTCTTGCGCTGAAAAGTTTACATGCTTCTCTTGTGGAGGCAATGGGGAAATCACAGGGAGAAACTATAAGTTGTGGTAAGAAGGCAGAAAAGCAACAGAGTAAATAAATAGACCAATAGTTGCTAACAATATAAGCCATAACAAACTGGCCTATTAGCATTTGTCAGGGCCAAGTTTACAACACATGAAGAAGAATAGTTTTGACATTAAGTGAAATGAAAGGAGAAAAAAGGAGTTGTGTGGCTGAAACAATCCAAGCAACCAGCAAGCAGAGAGAAGCTCAGAGACAACATTGCATCAGGAAAGAATCACATATCTCAGACGAATTAATACTTTGTTTCAGGAGATCACAATAATAGTACTCCCTGTGATCCATACTAATTGTCACTGATTTAGTACAACTTTGTAGTAAATCAGCGACAACAACTATGGATCGGAGGGAGTAGTAGATAACACTGAGATGTGATCATTAAATCACAATAATAAATTTTCATACAAAACTAGCCTTATGGCACTGCTTTGATGTAGATACAAACTAGCAGAGAAATAGTAATTCATTGTTTTACAGATCCTGCTGACCAGATCTTGAATTAAGATAGTTACCTACAAGAAGATGCAGGGTAGGTAGAGTTTTGAATTTCATTCACCGCAAATGTCAAATTTCTCAGGGTAGGTATAGTTCCAATTCCATCCACTGAAAATGTCGAATCTCAGAGGGTCTTGTACCTAGTCCACCTGCTGATGCCTTGTTCTCTGGTGTCATGCCTAAAGCATATGCCCGGCTTGCATAAAACATGTAATGGTGCGCTCTGATTTGATTCATCAAACACATCCCTGTCTCTAGCTTGATCACATGCCTTGTTCCAGATCACATAATAACTTGATCACACGTGACAACGGCAATCAAGCAAAAGAACAGAGGCATATGGTGTTTGTATGTATCTTAAAGTGAGATGTGTTTTTCTCTTGTGCTGAAAAGTTTACATGCTTCTCTTGTGGAGGCAATGGGGAAACTCACAGAAAGAAATTATAAGTTGTGGTAAGAAAGTAAATAAATAGAACAATTGTAGCTAACAAAATAAGCCATAACAAACTGACCAGGGCCAAGTTTACAATACAGGAGAAGAATAGTTGTGATAGTAAGTGAAATGAAAGGAGAAAAATGGAATTGTGTGGCTGAAACAATCCAACCAGCAAGCAGAGAGAAGCTCAGAGACAATGACACATTGCATGAGGAACAAGCACATCAGGAGATCACAATAATAGTACTCCCTCCAATCCATAATTATCGCTGATTTAGTACAACTTTGTACTAAATCAGCGACAACTACTATGGATCGGAGGGAGTGTAGTAGATAACACGGAGATTGATCATTAGATCACAATAATAATATTTAAAAAACAAGCATATTCGTCCCTTGTATGACTCAAAACATTTTAATACTGGAAATACTTGACTATTTGCTCTTACAACTTGCAGACTGGAGTATGAAATTGTATTATGTCCAAGGTAATTTTATACATAATAAAGTAGTGTGACAAAGAATAGTACTCCCTCCGTCCGGAAAAAGTTGTCCACAGCTTAGTGTACCGTGAATTTTGCAAAAACGCCCTTGTAGCTTAAAATCTGTTACAAACAGGTCGCCATTTCCTTCCTTCTTCCTCTGTCCTTCGCCCGCGCGCGTCGCCAGGGCAAGTCGCCGCCGGGGACCTACGCCGGTGCCGCCCAGGGCTTGCTCCTCCACCGCCCAGGACCTGCGCCGCCCAATTGCTCGCTCCGCCGCCGCCCAGGACGTGCTCCTCCGACGCCCAGGTCCTGCGCCGCCCAATTGCTTGCTCAGCCGCCGCCAAGTATGTGGTCCTCCGCCGCCCAGGACCTGAGCCACCCAATTGCTTGCTCCGCCCCTGCGCAGGACGTACTCCTCCGCCACCTAGGACCTGGGCCGCCGCCTCCCGGCCTGGGCGGCCTATATCCCCTCCGGCCACGAGGATCTGCGCGGCCGCAGGCCAGGACCTGCGCGCGCCTGGGTCTCGAGCGCCTCGACCACGAGTTCCGGCCGCGCCTGGACCTCGAGCTCCCTCAAGCTTGTCCTGGACCTCAAGCTCAAGCTCTTTCCCCTGCTCCTCTGCAAGTTGCTACTGGTCCCCTGCTCTTGTTGCCGCCCGGAGGTCACCTGCTCGTGTGATGTCGCCGGAGGTCCCCTGCTCGTGCTGCTGTCGATGAGAAGAAGTACAAGGCTCCTTGCTTTTTCATCTCCAGTGCCGGACCTTGCTTGCTCTGTAATTTGAAACACAATTGATCATGTCCTCTGAAGAAATGTTACAAAAAAAGAAAATGGATAAAAGGGGATGTATATAGACGTATTTTAGTTCTAGATACATCTCTTTTTAACCATTTTGATAACAATGTATTTTCTGACGGAGGAGTACTTACATGAACCAATGATTGATAAAGAAAATGCTACCACATGTCCACACAAATTCAGTATCCACATGTCCACAAATTCAGTGTCAACACAAATTTATTATTCAGTGCTACCACATGTCCACACGACGGCATCAGGATGATTGATAAAGAAATGCATAACACTACATTAATACCACATCCTGCATGTTTCAGTTTGGACAGTGACAACTTTTATTAAATTTTCCTTTACTTGCTCTGAATCTAAATAACACTAGAGTTTTCTTTATCAATCATAACAGTAAAGTTTATCTTGCTCAAATGTAGTCTGAATTCAGTGATCTTGCTAAAGAAGCTCTCAAGCCCAAGCTCAAGATAGGCTAAATTTGACAGCTACTGTACTAAAAAAAAGCATTTTGGATTATCACAGCAAAAGAAGCATTTTATGCAGTCTGAAGCATTTTGGATTATCACTAGAAACTGAATCTAGCAGTCTGAAGCATTTTGGATTATCACAGCAAAAAAACTTAACCATGTTTGATGCACATCGATGCAGCACCCCAAAGTCCCAAACATAAGCAGCAGCAGACCGGTATGCATTGTTTGATTGAGCAGCAACAATAGCTCAACAAATCAAACAAAAAGGAAATTTCATATCGGTATGCATTGGCAGGAGAATGCTAGAACACGCAGATGTATCAGCTAGCACAATCTGTGTGAAAATACAAGCTACTAAAATTTGTTACAGAAAATTTCCTACTAAAAAGATAACTGAATTTTGTGTACTGGAAGTTTACAGTGAAGTTTCAGTAACTACAGTAACTGAAATTACAGTAAGATTTCTCACTCCATTACACTGCTATTAACTGTATTATTCTGCTGTTAACAATCAGAATTGACACTATATTATTCAGTAAAGTTGATGTTCAGAACCTGTCATTTTCTTCCTAAACCTGTCAATTTCTGTCAGGTTTTGATCGGTCAAGTTGATGTCAAAACTTGACACATAAATAAAATTTGACATAATGAAATTTAGACAGTGAATACAGTTTGGACAGTACTCCACTGTCATATTTTCAGTGAGTAAAATTCAGTTTTGACAAATTGAAGCCTACTCTATTCTACTCCTAAATTCTGAGCTTGAGTCAAGCAGGGGATACTAAATGGTGGATGAGACAACAAATTACACATGAGTAAGAAACACTTTGATCATCATAAATACTCCAAATATTGTTATACATTTTTTAATGGTAATTTCACCCATAGTAACATTTCCAGGTGTATGAACAGCTATTTCAGTCAAGCATACTATATGTTCATCTCAAGCATATGTTCAGGCAAATTTACGGTTATACAGTCAGGAATACTGTATGTTCATCTCAAGCTAACAGTAGCTGAACATTGGAGATCAAAGCATACTGTATGCCCAGTGCTATTTGAATGTGTGGTTGCTCTCTCAAATTCCATGGCTAACAGTAGTTTTAAAATCACCAAGGGCGCATCTGTACTCGTCTAGCAAGCTCACCTGAGATCAAAGGAAGCAGCATCCGTACTCGTACTCCATTCCTCTGCACCAAGTCCTCCTCCAATCGCTGCACAATCCAAGGCGAGAAGAACAAAACTAGCTCAGTTACTTGCTTCACCAAACAATGTTCAAGCTAGCCTTCTTCCTGGTGCACACGATTCGAGCTGGCCCTACTGAATACAGCAATATAGAGAGCATCAAGCAAAATGAACTTCAGTCCATGAAAGTGCAGAGTTTAAGCTCTATTCAGTAAATGAAGCAGCAATACGAGGGTCTGGGCCGGCTAAAGTAAACATTCAACCTCTCTTCCTCGATGGTCTCGACGGGGGTGGGCAGGAGCGCGAGCCTCCATAGCGCTGCGGCGTTGCGCACCTCCTCGAGCACCACTGCCATCGTGACCAGCCGGCCCATGGTGGAGGCGAGCGAGATGACGGCGTTGGCGTCGACGACGGGCGGACCGGGGCCAGGCCGGTCGAGTTGGCGCAGCTGGACACGATCCGGCTCACCGCCTGCGCGGAAGACTCCTTGGCCACCGTCTCCCGCTACGCCATCGCGGCCGCGTCCCACGCCACGGGTGCCGGGGCAGCGGCGTCGGGGGGAGGCGAGGGCGGAAGGACGCGTCGCCGACCGCCGGGCCGAAGGCCGGACACGCTTCTTCCATCAACGCTAGGAGGGAGGGGGTGGGCGCGAGCAGGAGATGCGGCGGGAGGAAGAAGAAACGATTTTTGGGGAGAAAGAGGAGAGATTTTGGAGGCAGGCACGGAAGGCAGGGATTCTGCGCGAGGCAGAAGGGAGCGACGGAGGAGGTAGCTGCGGCGGCGGTGGAGGACGCGCGGGAGAGCAGGAGAGCAACGCGGCGCAGGGCTGCTCCGGCGTCCATGCGCCTGTGTCGGAGCGGCGGAGTGTCGACTGGAGAAGATGAGGAGTGCGGGTTGTGACGGGAGTCTGGGGAGGGTCTTTTTGCAAAAACGCCACGAAGACAGCTTTTCCCAGACGGAGGGAGTAGTTCCTTAGTTCTGAACAATACAGGCAGGTAATGTATGGAGCCATTGTACATTGACATTTTGGTCTTCTTTTGTTTTGCTACGCCCAAACAGAGATGCTACAGCAATGTATACATTCATTGGTTACTACCACATCACATAGTATTTGCACTTACCTGCTCCAAAGGAAGGTCGCTAAACACGAGTAAGCAGTACATTTTGCTGAGTAAGAAACCCCCCTTCTCAGGAGCAGACATCTCTCACTATCCCTTCCGACTAACATATTCAGACATAAATGCACTCAATTTATCAAATTTAAAAGTGAACTGTGGAGCATAAATAAGAACAGTCTTTGCTTGATAAGATGTCATCATGGGGAAGTATCAACATTGCACAGGTAGTGAATAATGCAAGCCCCGGCAGATAAAGAATAACATGCTGAAAGATCTGAAACCAAATGAACATGAGAAATATAACTTCTCTAGTTATTGAATAGTCCATTCGCGCGACAGAAATAGCAGAGGTATCCAAACCTGAACATTCGATCGCTTGCTGCTCTAGGCAATGAAAAGAAAAGATAGAACACCTTGCTGTAGATGTAAATGAGCTTGCAAACTGTACATCAAATGTGCTGTTTTGACGATGGGAAATATGCAATGTTTGTAGTCAATAAAACCGATATACAGAGTGAAGGAGGTGAACTCATTCTGCGACTTCATCCCAGCTTTTCCATGCACTAAAGTGAAAGAAAATTTAACAGGATTTCATAAATAACCCCATTTCCAACATATGCGCTCAAACATCAGTGCGTGGTCATCATACTGCGGAATTTAAGGGCCTACTCCTATCATGAGCCGCAGGGACAAGCTCATGTCTACCATACAGACATGGAAGAGGAACTTGATATTTACCTACAGGAAGATGCAGGGTAGGCAGAGTTTGCAATTTCATTCACTGAAAATGTCAAATTTCTCAGGGTAAGTAGAGTTGCAATTTCATCCCTGAAAATGTCGAATGTCAGAGGGTCTTGTCCACCTGCAGATGCCTTGTTCTCTGGTGTGATGCCTAAAGCATATATATGCCCGGCGTGCACAAAACATGTCATGGTGCGGTCTAGTTTGATTCATCAAACACATCTCTATCTCTAGCTTGATCACATACCTTGTTCCAGATCACCTCATAACTTGATCAGATGATGTCACAACAGCAATCAAGCAAAAGAAGAGAGGCATATGGTGTTTGTGTATGTATCTTGTAGCGAGACGTGATTTTTCTCTTGCGCTGAAAAGTTTACATGCTTTCTCTTGTGGAGGCAATGGGTAATAAATCACAGAAAGAAATTATAAGTTGTGGTAATAAGGCAGAAAGGCAACAAAGTCGATAAATAAATAGAACAATACTGTAGTAGTAGCTAACAAAATAAGCCATGACAAACTGACCAGGGCCACGAAGAAGAATAGTTGTGACATTATAAGTGAAACGAAAGGAGAAAACGGGGAGTTGTGTGGCTGACACAATCCAACCAACCAGCAAGCAGAGAGAAGCTTGCAGCATCAGGAACAAAACACACATCTCAGACGAATTAATTAATAGCTGTACTTTGTTTCAGGAGATGACAATAATAGCACTCCCTGCGATCCATACTAACAGCAGTCACTGATTTAGTACAACTTTGTAGTAAATCAGCAACAACTAGTATGATCAGAGGAAGATGTGATCATTAAATCAGAATAATAATTTTTCAAACCAAAAAATCTAGCCTTATGGCACTGCATTGATGGTAGATGGAAACTAGCAGAGAAATAGTAATTCCTTGTTTTATAGATAGATTTTGCTGTTGCAAATCAAGATGAGGAATTGGAAGCAGTCTATACACATGAAGAGCCAGGAAGAGCAAAAAGGCATAGCAAGGTTGGCCAAGATTAAACTCAAGATGATAGATTTTGCTGTTGCAAATCAAGATGAGGAATTGGAAGCAGTCTATACACATGAAGAGCCAGGAAGAGCAAAAAGGCATAGCAAGGTTGGCCAAGATTAAACTCAAGACTCAAGCTGGCAATTGAAACGACGATCTAATCTGTCTGGAAGGGTCTAATCACATGGGCAAACAAGACACAGCATATGACAATGTAAACCAACCAGCAGGGCACAGAGAGGCTCAAGAGAAATCTCATCACATTGGCATCATCAGAGGCATTGCATCATCACATACGAAGGGCATAACATGAGTAGATTTAACATATAGATACTACTACTACTCGATAGATTATCAGTCTCACAGCATGACATTGCTTCATGGGTGCGCAACAATAGCATCAGGGTAGGCGGATCAATCCCACATATGTCCACAGGATCAACTAGAAATATATAGATAGATAAGATAGATACATGGTTGGTACTAGATGGGATAGGATTGGCGAAGCTCGTCGTCAGCTTCTCAGACCACAAGAGCACCGTCTTGGATGGGATTAGGCCCCCACCAAGAAAGGCCAGCGAGCGTTGTTGGCCTGAACGTGGCGCTCATACCGCGACATGACCCTGCCGGCGTCGTCCTGCTCGTCGTAGCCGTCCGACACATCCCCATCCGAGTATTCCACTTGGTCCGTTGGTGGCTTCGTGGACTCGATCCACGCCAGGAACGCAGCCCCCTCCTCATCCCGCTCCAACTCCACCTTCCTCTTGGAGCCACACTTCTCCGCCTCCGCCTTGGCGTTGAGGAAGTCCTCCTCCTTCTCCAGCAGCGCCAGGAACTTGATGAGCGCCTCCTCCTCCTCCGTGGTGAGGGTCTTCAACTCCACCTTGGCCTTGACCTCCTTTGCCTTGGCCTCGACCTCCGGCTTGGCCTCCTTCGCCTTGGCCTTCTTCACCTTGGCCTTCTCCACCTTGGCCTCCTTCACCTTGGCCTTGGCCTTCTTCACCTCGGCCTTGGGGATGGGCGCCTCCTGCTCCGCCCTCAACTTGACGGTGAAGGCCTCCAGCTCCGCCTGGAACGTGGTGAAGGAAACCCTCAAGCCGGCGGGCAACGGCATGGAGAAGTGCATCTTCTCGACGGCCATCGACGGATCCGCTCCTCTCCTCTCTTGGTTGCTTCAATTAGGGTTAGGGTTTGGTGGGGATTGGGGATTTCTCGCTCGCTCGATCTTCTTTCTTCTTCTTCTCAACCAAAACGGGGCAAGGGGGCGGCGGCTGGCCTATATATATACCTATATTTCCAGGCCAACCCTAGCTCGGCTCCGAGTCGGGCCTCGTCTTCCATCATCATCGTGGGCTGGACTGGGCTGGGCCGCCATCACTTCTTTCTTTCCTTCCACTACTTCTTCTTCTTCTTCTTCTTCTTCTTCTTCTTCTTCTTCTTCTTCTTCTTCCAGAGAGACAGCCAGAGATGATAATTCAGACTTTGCTTTGTTGGGCCAGTCAACCTTCTCGGAAAATAAATAAACTATATTTGGTTGGGATTTTCTCCCAATGCCATGCCACTGCCATTCACATTTTTTATTATCAAAACATGAGCATTTAAGTTCCTGGAGCATGTACATTTTCAGATTTTTCGGGAATTTCTTTAAAATTATCACAATTTTTTTAAAGTAATACATTATTACTTTTAAAAAAACCACAACATTTATTTTTCAAACAAATTGCAAACATTTTTAAACTTGTTATTAAGATGATTTTCATCTATTTTGCAAGAAAACAACAAACATTATAGAAAACAACAAACATTATAGATAATCTCATGCACTTTGCTAATCCTAACAAATGGCCTAGGTACAAAATATATAGGTGGCTGGAGGTGAGGGACAAGTGGAGGACAAAACAAACACTCCGCGGCCGAATTCCTGTAGGGCCCATGGGCATGGGGGCCCCGTTGGCACGGTACACGCCCATGTGCACGGGCTAGCAGCAGCTACAATGAGGGGTCATGTACGCACGGGGATGACCGAAGGATGCTCCACATCATCTATAAAAGTAGTTCAAATTTAGATCAATTCGAATATCAAAATAGTCCAACTCGCAGTACTACAACAAGTTACCTAGGCAAATTTCATGTGACAAAAGGCTATGGCCTACTCAAAGTTAAAACATGTTACCTTTAATTTTTTTTGAGCTTACCCAACTTATTCTAGAAGTCTGATCAAATTTTTTCAAAAGGCTACTAATTTAGACTTTAGAAAAATATATTTTTGGTTGGGCTTCTAGAATAATCTGGGTAGGGTCAACTTATTTTGAAAGCCTAGCCAACCCTAGCTTAGCCTCGGCTTCGAGTCAGGCCTCTTTCGTTCATTGGGCTGGACTGGGCTGGGCTCGGCCGCCATCACTTCTTTCTTTCCTTCTACTAGCTTGTTTTCTTCCCCTAAAAAAAAGCTTGTTTTCTTCTTCTTTACTACTTTTTCGAGAGTCCCCTAAAAAAACTACTTTTTTGAGAGAGACATGCAGAGAAAAAGTCATATTTTTGGTTGGGGTTTTCTCCCAATGCCATGCACATATTTATCAAAACATGAACGTTTAAGTTTTTGGAGCATGTACATTTTTATTTTATTTTTTGATCTTTTAAAAAGTATCACAATCATTTATTTATTTTTAAAAAATTGAACCATTTTTTGAAAAAGATGAGAATTTATTTTTGTCAAATGCAAACATTTTTAAACTTGTTATTACAATGATTTTCATCTATTTACAAGAAAACAACAAACATAAGGAACATTTTAGATTACGAGAAATCTAACCACCAGTCGGCAGATGGTTTGCAACAGGCGCGTACGAAGCCATCATCGTCGGATCCTGATCGTGCGGTCAACAATGTGCGCGAGAAAAAGAAAGGGGCAGGACGGGATTCGAACCAGCGACCTCCTGCAATTGCCCCACCACGGTAACCAACTCACCCGGACTTTGTTGCTTTCAAAAGCGCCCAAAGTATGAATATATTGCATAGTGGCTCTTTGTTCAAGATTTAAAATGTGAACGACTCGCTAACTTTGGTTGCGAATTTAGTGGGAATAATCTGAAGACTGCCATTGACCGTCATGATTTTTCTCTGAATTGGATCTGTCATTTTTTTGAGGTGCTAGATCTATTGGCACGCCCTCTTTACATTTTTAGTCAAAAAAATCATGCTGAATATGGGATTTGAATTCATGCCTAGCAGCTAATGTGAAACACACACTAACCAGCTCAGCTGGACCATTTGTTGCGAAAAAAATGCACGCCATACTATTTGACCATTCCATGTTGCTTTTTTTTTCTTTTTTCTGTGAGGAGTTGATCAAATATACCCCGATAACTGTTATGTAAATAACATGGTCACTCACACATCGCTAATCCGATAACTTGTATATCCTTGTCCTGATAACTTTGGCGACCGAAGGGGGAGGGGGGAGTTGACGAACTTTTGTATGAATAGCATGGTAACTCACACATTGCAGACACGATAATTTACGCATCCTATCCGATAACTTTGGGAGGGAGGGGGGGTTGATGAAAGATCCTCTCGATAGCTTTTGTGTCAATAGCATGGTAACTCAAACATCGTAGTCCTGATAGCTGATGTACAAATAACGTAGTAGCTTTTTTGACCAAAAAAACTAGTGTAAACATACCTTCGATAACTTTTTGTATGAATAGCATGGTAACTCACACGTCGCATATCTGATAACTAATGCACCCCATCCTGGTAATTTGACAACGAGGGGGGGGGGGGAGTTTAAGAAATAAACCCTCGGTAGCTTTTGTGTGAATATCATGGTAACTCACACATCGTAGACATGATAACTTATGTACCCAGGTCCTGATAACTTTGGCGATGAGGGGGGGGGGGGGGGTGAGGGAGTTGATAAAACATCCGCTCGATAACTTTTGTGTGAATAGCATGGTAACTCACACAACGCAGACCTGATAACTTATGTACCTGACCCTGATAAAAAGTCATAGAGGAGTCCCTCTACACATTCACACGTATAGTACATCATCATTTATGCAGTGATTTTTTTCAAGAAAATACCTTTCTTTTTATCATCTGACAATGGTGAAAAAGAGTTTTAAAAGATTTTTATTTTCACGTATTGAACAACAGCCTGGGTTGGTGTAATGGCTGTTGGTCATGGTATTAGGCGTGCCCTAGCTACCTGATGCAGGTTCGAATCCCATGTGGCAGACTTTTTCTCAATTCGCCTTTTTTTATTAGTGTCAATCGGAGGAGAACGGGAGAAGCGGGAGCCATCGAAGGAAGTTGTGCGGAACGGGAGAAGCGGGAGCCATCGAGGGGAGTCGTGCGGATCTGTCGCTAACGACCAGTCGACTGGTCGTTAGCACAGTCCTTTAGATTAATTCAAATCTCATAATAGTCCGACTCTCACCGCTACAACAAGGTGACTTGCCAAGTTTCATGTCAGAAAAATAGGCTATGGCCTACTCAAAGCTAAAACATGTTACCTTCCGGATAAATATTTCTTGGTGACTTTTTTTAGCGTACCCAGCTTATTCTAGAAGTCCGATCAACTTTTTTAATTAGAATCCTAATAATTAAGACTACTGAAAAAATATATTTTTGGTTGGGCTTCTAGAATAATCTGGGTAGGGACAGCTTATTCTAAAAGCCACCAAAAGAACTAGCCCTATATAGCCATCGAAGGCCAACATGAACCCAGGATTTAACTCAAATGTAGAAGTCAGAAGAATGCAAGCACATTGTAGCCATCTAACGCCAACAAGATTGCCTAAAAAAATATATCTAACGCCAACAAGAAGCCAAGATTTACCACAAATGCAGAAGGCAGGAGAATACATGAAGCAACATATTATATTAGAGAATGACCAAATAGTATAATATGGTTTACCTAGGGGAATTCATGAAACCAAAGAATTACCTCAGCCACGAGTGAGTGCATTGGTCTCTTTTATTGCAATATTATCAGTTGCTCCCTTGAAGGCCGCCACCCAGTCAACTCAACTAATATTCTTGTTTGTTTGTAAAGAAAATGAATGTGCGGTGGCATGAGTCACTACTAGAATCGCCTACTTTGCCGAGTGCCCGAGACACACGGTGAAAGGACAAAAAAACTAGATAAAGCTTTTGCTGAGAACAGTTATCGACAAAGGGCATTCGATGCACACCTCTCATGCAAACAGTCTTTGCCGAGAATTGTCCATTGGGGACTCTACATAATTATTGCCGAGTTCAAAAGGGGTACTGTTGTAGGGTGGAACCCTAATGGATGATCTTTTCACACTTGGAGGGGGGAAATGGGATGAGCAACAAGAGGAAATCACTCAAACAAACCTAACTCATACATCCACTATAATAGCATACATATGATCCACAAGTATATAAGAACAATCAAGGGGAAATACCACAAAGGTAAGGTTCTTCCAGGGCTGGGTTCCTCCCACTCCAAAGGAGGTGAGGTCTCAATGATAGTCTTCTCCAAGATGATCCACTTGCCACTTGGGATCTTCTCGTCACGAGGTCTTGATCTCCAATAGGTGTACTAGATGAATAAAGTTCCCTCTAGATAATCTCATGCACTTTGCTAATCCTAACAAATGGCCTAGGTACAAAATATATAGGTGGCTGGAGGTGAGGGACGAGTGGAGGACAAAACAAACGCCTCATGGCGAATTCCTGTAGGGCCCGTGCGCATGGGGTAAGTAGGGCCCGTGGGCATGGGGGGCCCGTTGGCACGGTACATGTCGGTGTCAAAACCGGCGGATCTCGGGTAGGGGGTCCCGAACTGTGCGTCTAAGGCTAATGGTAACAGGAGGCGGGGAACACAATATTTACCCAGTTCGGGCCCTCTCGATGGAGGTAATACCCTACTTCCTACTTGATTGATCTTGATGATATGAGTATTACAAGAGTTGATCTACCACGAGATCGTAGAGGCTAAACCCTAGAAGCTAGCCTATGATTATGATTGTTGTTGTCCTACGGACTAAACCCTCCGGTTTATATAGACACCCACTACTAGGGAAAACGTTATACACAGAACTTTAGCAGTAGCGCCTGTTAAAAAACCACGCTACTTGTAGACAGCAGTAGCGCGCGCAATATAAGCGTGCTGCAGATGCATATATATCAGTAGCGCGTCTCACCGAAAGCTCGCTACTACTAAAATTCCAACCACAAGTCGATGGGCTACAGATAGTAGTAGCGATCTTCCGAAAACCGCGCTACCGCTAATATAATTATAGCAGTGCGTTTATGCATAACAGCGCTAGTGCTAACGAAAAGAAAATAACATGAAAAACGAATAGAAAAGTAAATGAAAATGAAAGAAATAGAAAAAGGAGAAAGAAAAAAATATAAAAATGTAAAGAAAAATAAATAAAAAGGAGAAAAAAGGATGAACACTTAGCAGTAGCGCGTTCGTTGAAACACGCTATAGCTAAGTTAGCTATAGCGCGTTTTCTGCAACGCTACCATTATTTTTGACTTAACCGAAAAATGGTTCCCCCCGGCCACCACTTCTCCCCCAAATCCCCTCGCCCCACTTCGCCGCCGTCTCCCCCACTTCGCCGTCGCCCCCACTTCACCGATGTCTCCTGCCGGCGTCGACGCCGCACTCATCCTCACCGCTGCCACCTGAGGCCGCCCAGCCTCACTGCCGCCGCCTCTCGGGCCGCCCTCGACCTCACCGTCGCCTCCCTCGACCTCACCGCTGCCGCCCATGACCTCACCGCCCCCGAGCCCGCCCAGGACCGCCGCCTCCCGATCCCGAGCCCGCCCTCGCCGGCCCTACCTCCGTCGCCGAGCACCTCCCCGCCACCGTCTCTCCCCTCTCTGTAAGCCCCCCACCCATCTTTTTTAGTTAATAGATGTTAATAATAAATAGTAGATAATGTTGATGTTTTTTAGTTAGGGTAATAATAGATGTTAAGTAGTAGATAATGTTGATGTTAATTAGTTCAGTAGGGTTTAGTTTTTGAATTGAGTTTGTTTAACTAGATGTTAATTAGGGCAGTAGGGTTTAGTTTAGAGTAAAGTAATTTAGTTCAGTAGTTAACTAAATATAATCTATATTTGGTTTTTGAATTGAGTTTGAGAGAGCATGAGATTTGTGTAGATTTTCTGGTAGTGTGAAACGCTAGGACATGCAAATTTGAAGTGGTCAGGATATATGCAAATTCCTCAATTGTGTTTGCACATGCATGTTTCGATTGTGCCCAAGTGGCCTTTTGTTGTTTCCAGGGAATGAAGCCGAGTGGCCTATGTTTTGCCAGAATGTTGATTCATTTCCGTTCTGGCATATTTCAGGTTCTCGATTTGCCCACTTTTTAGCAAAGGTCATGCCGAAATATTCTGTGAATTTCGGCATGACTTGTGCTACAAACTAGGACATATCGAGTGCCCAGGATTTGCTGCAACGGGAAGGAGTCAACGTTCCTGCAAAACAATAGGCCTTTTTATCTCATTATTCATTTTATTAGGTCTAGAATTAATTGACTAGATTTAGTCATAGGAAACATGGCTAGCAACGATGAAGGACAGGGTTCTGGTGATGGCGACGACGTCTACCGGGCGGCAGACGGATTTTTGAGCCTTGCCGACGATCAACCGCTGTTG
Source organism: Aegilops bicornis (assembly GCA_021605145.1). Classification (NCBI taxonomy): domain Eukaryota; kingdom Viridiplantae; phylum Streptophyta; class Magnoliopsida; order Poales; family Poaceae; genus Aegilops; species Aegilops bicornis. Next base: position 103,474,431 of record CM038675.1, on the reverse strand, counting down.
TTGTTGGGCCCACCGCTGGCATCGGGGACTGAGACCGACATGCAGACCGGTGCTGAGACTCAGACCGGCATCGAGACCTGCACTGAGACTGAGACCGACGCTGCCTCGGGGAGTGGAGCCGGTGTAGAACCGAAAGCAAAGAGGCAACGGCTTCCTAACAAACTCAGGACTACTAGACTGGTGGTCACGGAGGTGGACGACGACAATTTTGAGCCAAACGCGCCCGAGGAAGCGCGCTCGCTACGATAATCAAATAGGCTGCATCGTACGGACAACCACCACCATCAACGATGAGAAACTACAAAAGATAGATAATATGAGGCCCTCCCTCCTAAAGAAGTTTCACCAGATATTCTTGTTCCCAGGCCGGAATGAAAAGGATCATGAAGATCTAGATAAGGACCCGGCAATGAAGAAGATAAACAAACACGCCATGACCAAGTTTAGCGACGCGTTGGCCGCCTGGAAAACAAGAGTGAAAGCAAGGATCATCGACAAGAAGGAACCCTACTCCGAGATTGTAAAGGATAACCCTACAATCACGGAAGAGCAGTTTCAAATATTCAAGGCGGCTTGCGAGGTCGAAGCTGCCAAAAAAAATTCTAAGTACATGAAGGGGCTTCAAGAGAGGAACATTGAGAGCCACCACCTCAGAAGCCGTGGTTACGGCAGGAAGAGGTCCAAATGGGCCAAGGAGGACGCGGAAGCCGCGAGTCTAGGCATCCCAGACCCCTTGGCGGAGTTCACCGTCCCGCAGGAGCGTGACGTCCTCAGGGCCCGGCACCGTTGGGACCCAGTGAAGAAGGTTTACGAGACAAACGCGGTCACGACGGAGTTCATTAGACTGCTGGTAATTTTAGTTTCTGATCAATTCGACTGCACACGTTAGTCATATTTGTAAATGATCCTTGTGCCTTTTGCAGAGAGAGTAGCACAGGATTGCGGCCAAAAGCGACTCGCTGACTAAGGCATTGGCGAGGCCCAAGTGGGACACTCCATTCAACCGGGCGTTGAACATATTGAAACGACTCCAGGTGGAGACTTGACCGTCGTATGGACGCGTGCACGGTGTCGGAGACGGCGCCACGTGGAAGAAGTACTACCGTGAGACCACGAAGGAGAGAAAGGAAAGACGGAGGTTAACTGAAGAAAACATCGACAAGAAGGTTGAGATTGCAGTTGAGAAGAAATCATCTTAGACAATCGCAACAGCGGTAGCTGCCGCAAAACAGGTGGTTGTAGATATGTCTACTTCCTTGGTTCCGGCCGTTTTCAATTGTACCAGCAAAATCAGAAAAAATGCAGCGGACTTTCCCTTTGCTGACTTCTTGGGGAGCAGCTCGACTAGCGTTGCACCGACGCGTTTCGCGACTGCTCCCCCGTGACGTGCTCCCTGATCGTTTCCCGTGACGTGCTCCCAAGATCGCTCCCGCACCGGCTCCGGCACCGGACGTGCTCGGCGGTGCTTCTTCTTTGGCTGAGCTCGACGCCCTCATGGTATCTGTCACACTGCCCCCCCTTCAATAAATGTATAATCTCCCGTTTTCGTTGCCTTTCGGATGTCTCACGTCGCAGACTTTTCTTTGCAGGCCGACGAAACCCCGTGCACCATATTGTACACCATTGGCGACCAGAAGGTGGACGTGGGGAAGGCGACGATTATGGAGCCGACGGAACCATTGTTCCACAGCCGTCCGATCCCCCCGAACGTCTTCAAGGTTTCCGTGGCTAGTGTCAAACCGGGCCACGAGAATTTTCCTCCTCTGATACTAGTGGGGGATGACGACTAGACCCCGCGGCGGCTTGGTGATTGTTGCAATGGGTGGGTCCTGTTGTGGCCAAAGAGTCTCGCCCGTCGAGGCGGCGGGAGCACACCCACGAGCACGCAGCCTCAGCAAGGTATGAACATCAACACCCCACCTACCCAATTAGCGTCGGGTGTCGGGTTGGGTGATAGCGGATGGGGTAAGGAAGAGGCTCCATTAGTCGCTGATGACGTCGCCATGGATGAGGATGAGGATGACGATGGCACTCAACAGTATGTCTATACTGGCGCCTACTCAGGGTTTGAGCGTCATGAGTCGGTGCCTGAATTGCCGTCTCCGGAGGCTGAACATATTATGGACGACCTTCTGGTAGTAAAGAAGTCTAGGAAGAGAGCGAGGAAAGGCAAAAAAGCTGATTCTATGATCCAGCCGCCTCAGCAGCCTCGGCTTCAAGACCGTATAGATATCCCCGGTGCGGATAAATGGCATATCCCCGGTCAACCAATCCTACCTGCAAGAGCGCTAGGGGCCAGATTCGGCGATCTAAGGAGACTTCATGACGATGTGCTGCAGATAGAGAAAGGCCTCAACGCCTCGAAAGATCCAGGATACCCACTCTACGTGGTTAACGTTCCGCGGCAATTGTCGTACATTGACTTCTTCCCCGCGGATAAGTTCTTCCTTCGATTCGATTACATATTCGACATGTTTCACGTGAAGAAGCTGGATTTTACGTTTGTCCGCCTTTATGCCTTGCACATGAACTACGTCATCGGGGTTGAGCAGAAACCTCATATCTGTGTCGCTGACCCATACTACATGCACGAAGGCTTCTTGGGAGTCTACGCAAAGCACCGTGAATACGCGAGGGAATACATCGTCAGTTTCATGCTCGCCAATAAGGACAAGGAGGCGATTCTTGTCGTGAATATGGCCTACTCAAAGCTAAAACATGTTACCTTCCGGATAAATATTTCTTGGTGACTTTTTTGAGCGTACCCAGCTTATTCTAGAAGTCATCAATTTTTTAATTAGAATCCTAATAATTAAAGACTACTGAAAAAAATATATTTTTGGTTGGGCTTCTAGAATAATCTGGGTAGGGACAGCTTATTCTAAAAGCCACCAAAAGAACTAGCCCTATATAGCCATCGAAGGCCAACATGAACCCAGGATTTAACTCAAATGTAGAAGTCAGAAGAATGCAAGCACATTGTAGCCATCTAACGCCAACAAGATTGCCTAAAAAAATATATCTAACGCCAACAAGAAGCCAAGATTTACCTCAAATGCAGAAGGAAGGAGAATACATGCAAGCAACATATTATATTGGAGAATGACCAAATAGTATAATATGGTTTACCTAGGGGAATTCATAAACCAAAGAATTACCTCAGCCACGAGTGAGTGCATTGGTCTCTTTTATTGCAATATTATCAGTTGCTCCCTTGAAGGCCGCCACCCAGTCAACTCAACTAATATTCTTGTTTGTTTGTAAAGAAAATGAATGTGCGGTGGCATGAGTCACTACTAGAATCACCTACTTTGCCGAGTGCCCGAGACACACGGTGAAGGGCCAAAAAAACTAGATAAAGCTTTTGCTGAGAACAGTTATCGACAAAGGGCATTCGATGCACACCTCTCATGCAAACAGATCTTTGCCGAGAATTGTCCATTGGGGACTCTACATAATTATTGCCGAGTTCAAAAGGGGTACTGTTGTAGGGTGGAACCTAGTGGATGATCTTTTCACACTTGGAGGGGGGAAATGGGATGAGCAACAAGAGGAAATCACTCAAACAAACCTAAATCATACATCCACTATAATAGCATACATATGATCCACAAGTATATAAGAACAATCAAGGGGAAATACCACAAAGGTAAGGTTCTTCCAGGCCTGGGTTCCTCCCACTCCAAAGGAGGTGAGGTCTCAATGATAGTCTTCTCCAAGATGATCCACTTGCCACTTGGGATCTTCTCGTACGAGGTCTTGATCTCCAATAGGTGTACTAGATGAGTAAAGTTCCTCTAGATAATCTCATGCACTTTGCTAATCCTAACAAATGGCCTAGGTACAAAATATATAGGTGGCTGGAGGTGAGGGACGAGTGGAGGACAAAACAAACGCTCCGCGGCCGAATTCCTGTAGGGCCCGTGCGCACGAGGTAAGTAGGGCCCGTGGGCATGGGGGGCCTGTTGGCATGGTACACGCCCATGTGCACGGGCTAGCAACAGCTACAACGAGGGGTCATGTACGCACGGGGATGACCGAAGGATGCTCCACATCATCCTCCCCTCCCCTTGGGGAAGATCCGACCTCAGATCATTAATTTCACCATGTTAGGGAGATAGGTCCTTGACATCGAAGATGTCGCTCACGTTGTAATTGTCGCGTGGAATGTCGATCTTGTAGGCATTGTTATTGTAGTGTGTGAGCACCTTGAATGGTCCATCGACATGAGGTAGAAGCTTGGACTTGTGCTTGTTGGGGAAGTGGTCTTTGCGAAGGTATAGCCACACAAGATCTCTGGGGTTTAACAACATGGGATGTTGATACGTCTTCAACGTGTTTATATTTTTTGATTGTTACATGCTATTATATTATCCATCTTGGATGTTTCTATGCATTAATATGCTATTTTATATCATTTTTTGGGAGAGATAGACATAGATAAGTCAGACTTAATTTGTTGGGCTACTCAACCTTCTCGGGAAAAAAATATATTCGGCTGGGATTTTCTCCCGATGCCATGCCACTGCCATTCACATATGTATCAAAACATGAACGTTTTTTTGAAATTGCAAATACCTTTAAACATGAACATTTTTATAAAATTTGACAACATTTTTCTCCCGCCGCCGGAGAGGGAGGGAACCCTATAAAACTCCAGAGGACTTTGACAGGCAGCATACAGACCTAGCTAGGTCGACACGCACGATTATGATACAAAACCTACAAATATACAACCCAACTGACCATAAGATTTGTTGTTATAATAACTCAATTATTATACTACGATGAACCCGTGCTCCGCAATAACAAGCAACCGGCTCCGACTCCATGCTGCTTACGGTATAGTGCTTCAGTGCTTGTCTTGGGTTGGCCACTTCTTAGATTTTCCTTGTTATAATTACTCTAACTAGTTTTTAAATAGGCCACTTGAAATATATGGAGTACATCAGTTAGCATTAGCACGGGTGTTGATTGATACGGACTTTTAATAGCCATGGAACAGCCACACCACTACTTGGACTAACCCAAGCAAGAAGTTGCATCAAAGGAAGAAACACATATAGACATTATCACTGCAAAGTGAAGCCCTTTAGATTGTCGTGTCTGTCTTGTAAGCAAGCAAAGCAATAACAGATGGGAAAAATGCACAGTATTGAAATCACAAACCACTATGGACTCAAGAATGCTGGTCAGATTACAGCTCCGTCAAATTTGAAGAAAAAGGGACAAAAGATCAGACAACAGATAAAATGTTCCACCAAATTTGTGCATATTCAAGATTTCAGGAAGAACAAATTCTCGGTACTTCTCTACTGGTTATCCAAACTTAGTGCCCCGAAGGTACCATCCCATACACCAGCAACAACAAAGAACTGAGTCCCTCCAGCTGCAGGTCAGTGCTGCTTATACTGTTCTTGCATTCATTATCAGTTGACCATTTTGCCACTAGTCAGACTGTGCCTGTTATAACAACTCTAACTAATAATTAAGAAATAAAATCTGGCTTGAAAATACACAGCAACTAGCTTTCAACACAGCTGCCGATTTATAGGAGCTCATAGTTTCAATGTCACTTCTTAGGCAGTGAAGGTCCACATTGATGTTACACTTAATTAACCAAAACATATATATGACCATCGTTTCGCTACCGGGCGATAAATTCGGGTGCCGCCCACCCTCGAGATGTCGCTTTATAAGTAAATAAATTGGTGACTACTAGCAGAACACACTAAGCTAAAACCGGCCCAGCCGAACCAACGTCGGCAATGTTTTCAGTAAGCGATGTAATCATGAGACATACGGCGAAAATTGCAAACCAAAAATGCGTCCTAAACATAGCTCTATCTTGTACAAAAACTTTATTTTTCAGTTTGATCTTCAAAGGGGGAAAATGATTTATTCGACTAGAAAGAAACAGTGAGCTTGCATCCAAATAATATAATTCAGAACTGAGAAACCAGCAGCTGAACAAAAAGAGGAAACGATGAGCACAACAATAATACCGTTGCTTTGTGCGCCTCTGTAGAAACATGTCTGGCAGGCCCCAAGCATTGTCTATGAGTGAATTGCAGAAAACCACCACATTTCAGCGTTTGCAGAAAACACTCTTCTACGTTTTTGCTGCAGAAAACACTGATTTTTTTCTAATCTTTTGCAGAAAGCATCAAACCTCCTGTTCGGGCAGTTTAAGCACTATTATGACAGGTGGGACCCTGTCTTGTCGACGTGGCGTCACGGCCGCGAGCAGACGCCGTCTAACGGCGCTACAGTGCCGGTCCGCCGATAGAAACCGGCTCGATCCAGCTCTCTTCTTTGCCTCGCCCTCTCCTCTCGTCACTTTGTTCTCCTCTCCTCACTCTGTTCTTCTCCCCCGACTCCGCCACACCGCCGACTGCCGTTCTGCTGCTCCCCCCGTGGCCATGGTGTCGTGGAGCGACAAGACCAGTGAGGATTCAGTCATGAACATCTCCTCCCCCTGCAATGGCATCATCAAGGTCAGTTTGCTACAACTAGGGTTAGGGTTAGAGTTAGTGAATTGGGGATTTTGTGAATGAGCTCGAGTTGAACCTAGATTTATCTTTGCTTGCTCCCGCAGCTTCCAGCTACGATGCACGATCCAAATTTCAATGGCACTGATGCGGATGTGAATGTTTTGTGCGAACACGGCGAGCCGGCCGAGCGCTTTGTTGCATTTGAAGGGATGCACACCGGCAGGAGGTTTCTAGGATGTGCTAAGAAGGTATGATCCTTTATAAAGGAAGTGGTCATTGCTTAATGTTTTGTTTACGTAGTTGTTAAGCTTTGTTTAGTTTGGTCTTTGTTTACCTTTATCTGACATGCCTTGTCATTAGATGGTACACATTGTTTATTGTGGTTAATGATTACTGCTTTGTTTATCAAGTTGTTAAGCTTGGTTAAGTGCTTAGTCTTTGTTTAACTTGTTTTATCCTGTGAGTGGATGGTAGTCATTGTTTATTATGGTCAGTGCTTAATTACTTGTTTAACAGTGGTCATTGTTTATTTGTTTGCTGTGTGATATGTTTGCTGCACATATTAGAACCCTGAACATGTTTGCTTATGGAGTATGGCACTTAACAGTGGTCTTCATCCTACTCACTTAGATGATTCTTTATTGTTTTATTGTTTATTTTACAGGAAGGCATAAACTGTGGAGTAGTTCAATGGATTGATTTTGAATGGCCAGACTCAATGGAGAAGGCATTGGCCAAGTTATGGGATATGTATGAGGAGAGTAAGTCAGCTAGGACCAATGACAATCTGGAGAGTTCCTTTGCAATTCGCAACCTGACAGAAGAGAAGAAGAAACTACAGGAAAATTATGACAGTTTGTATGCTGATGTGAATGCTCTCTTGGATGCCCAGCAAGAGAGGGGTCTGGAGTTGAGCAATCAAAAGGAGCATAAGCAATGTCTTGATGTGAAGATTGCAGAGCTAAAAACTGTAGTGGGCAACTTGAAGGCAGAGCTGGCAAAGAAAGAGGAGGAGAAGAAGAAAGTACAGGAGACTATGACAGTTTGTATGCTGATGTGAATGCTCTCTTGGATGCCCAGCAGTAGAAGGGTGTGGAGTTAAACACTCAGAAGGAGCAGAAGGAATATGTTGATGTGAAGATTGCTGAGCTAGAAACTGTAGTGGGCAACTTGAAGGCAGAGCTGTCAAAGAAAGAGGAGGAGAAGAAGAAGCTGCTGCAAAAGTATGAGACTCTAGTGAACCTGACAGGTGCTCAAGCCAATGTGATTAGGAACTTGGAGTTCAATCATTTGAAGGAGAAGGAAAGGCTGACAGAAGAGAGGCTTAAATTGCAGCATCACATTTCTGAGCTTCAAAAGTCTGAGGAGAAGATAAAGCATAAGCTTCAGGGGGTGAAGGCCATCTTAGATGAGTAGGGGTGTCTTCTAGTATGATAATCATCTATCTGTATGTAGAAGATAGTCTTCTATGCAAAACTTTAGTATGAACTTGAACTTGGTCCTCAACTACTTTAACTATGTATTTTGTGATCCATGGTGTTGGATCCAACAGTGTTGTAATGTAGATGATAATCATCTATTTAGTACTTTAGTTTGAATTTGTGAACCCTGTAACTTAAGTATTATGTTGTGATCCATTGTGTTGGATCCAACCTTGATGAACCTTTATGAATGTGAGTCAAATTTGATGTTATATGCTTTATGTGCTTAGTACAATTTGGTTTTATATGGTGTAGATGATTATCATCTATTCAGTATTTGAGTATGAATCTGTCAACCAAGTAATTTAACTTACTATTTTGTTATCAATGGTGTTGGATCCAATTTGACCACCATTTCATCGATTCATCGACAAAATGGCCCTAGGGGTACCTTGACCACCATTTCATCGATTCATCGACAAAATGGCCCTAGGGGTACCTTGACCACCATTTCATCGATTCATCGACAAAATGGCCCTAGGGGTATCTTCACCCTCATTTCATTGATTCATCGACAAAATGGCCCTAGGGTTACCTTGACCACCATTTCATCGATTCATCGACAAGATGGCCCTATGGGTATCTTTGATAACCCACAAGTATAGGGGATCACAACAGTTTTCGAGGGTAGAGTATTCAACCCAAATTTATTGATTCGACACAAGGGGAGCCAAAGAATATTCTCAAGTATTAGCAGTTGAGTTGTCAATTCAACCATACCGGATAACTTAGTATCTGCAGCAAAGTATTTAGTAGCAAAGTAGTATGGAAATACTTGATATGATGGCAAAGGTAACAGTAGCAGTTTTGTAGTAATTGTAACAGTAGCAACGGTAAAGTAAATAAGCAAAGCACAAATGTGAAAAGCTCGTAGGCATTGGATTAGTGATGGATAATTATGTCGGATGTGATTCCTCATGTAATAGTTATAATTAACATAGGGTGACACAAAACTAGCTCCAATTCCTCAATGTAATGTAGGCATGTATTCTGAATATAGTCATACATGCTTATGGAAACGAACTTGCATGACATCTTTTGTCCTACCCTCCCGTGGCAGCGGGGTCCTAGTGGAAACTAAGGGATATTAAGGCCTCCTTTTAATAGAGTACCGGACCAAAGTATTAACACTTAGTGAATACATGAACTCCTCAAACTACGGTCATCACCGAGAAGTATCTCGATTATTCTCACTTCGGGGTTGTCGGATCATAACACATAATAGGTGACTATAGACTTGCAAGATAGGATCAAGAACTCACATATATTCATGAAAACATAATCGGTTCAGATCTGAAATCATGGCACTCGGGCCCTAGTGACAAGCATTAAGCATAGCAAAGTCATAGCAACATCAATCTCAGAACATAGTGGATACTAGGGATCAAACCCTAACAAAACTAACTTGATTACATGGTAAATATCATCCAACCCATCACTGTCCAGCGAGCCTACGATGGAATTACTCACGCACGGCGGTGAGCATCATGAAATTGGTGATGGAGGATGGTTGATGATGACGACGGCGATGAATCCCCCTCTCCGGAGCCCCGAACGGACTCCAGATCAGCCCTCCCGAGAGAGATTAGGGCTTGGCGGCGGCTCCGTATCATAAAACGCGATGAAACTTTCTCTCTGATTTTTTCCTCCGTGAAAGCAAATATATGGAGTTGGAGTTGAGGTCGGTGGACGTCCAGGGGGCCCGCGAGGTAGGGGCGCGCCCCCACCCTCGTGGACAGGGTGTGGCCCCCCTGACGCTAATTCTTTCGCCAGTATTTTTTATTAATTCTGAAAAGTTGCTCCGTGGATTTTCAGGTCATTCCGAGAACTTTTATTTCTGCACAAACACCATGGCAGTTCTGCTGAAAACAGCGTCATTCCGGGTTAGTTCCATTCAAATCATGCAAGTTAGAGTCCGAAACAAGGGCAAAAGTGTTTGGAAAAGTAGATAGACGGAGACGTATCAACTCCCCCAAGCTTAAACCTTTGCTTGTCCTCAAGTAATTCAGTTGATAAACTGAAAGTGATAAAGAAAAACTTTTACAAACTCTGTTGGCTCTTGTTGTTGTAAATATGTAAAGCCAGCATTCAAGTTTTCAGCAAAGATTATGAACTAACCATATTCACAATAACACTTAGGTCTCATGTTTACTCATATCAATGGCATAATCAACTAGCGAGCAATAATAATAAATCTCGGATGACAACACTTTCTCAAAACAATCATCATATGATATAACAAGATGGTACCTCGCTAGCCCTTTCTAAGACCGCAAAACATAAATGCAGGGCACCTTTAAAGATCAAGGACTGACTAAACATTGTAATTCATGGTAAAAGAGATCCAATCATAGTCATACCCAATATAAACTAATAGTAATGCATGCAAATGACAGTGGTGCTCTCTAGCGGGTGCTTTTTAATAAGAGGGTGATGACTCATCATAAAAGTAAATAGATAGGCCCTTCGCAGAGGGAAGCAGGGATTTGTAGAGGTGCCATAGCTCGATTTTGAAATAGAGATAAATAACATTTTGAGTGGTATACTTTCACTGTCAACATAACAACTATGAGATCTTGATATCTTCCATGCTACACACATTATAGGCGGTTCCCAAACAGAATGGTAAAGTTTATACTCCCCCACCACCAACAAGCATCAATCCATGGCTTGCCCGAAACAACGAGTGCCTCCAACTAACAACAATCCTAGGGGAGTTTTGTTTAATTATTTTGATTTGATTTGAGCATGGGACTGGGCATCCCGGTGACCAGCCATTTTCTCGTGAATGAGGAGCGGAGTCCACTCCTCTTGAGAATAACCCGCCTAACATGGAAGATACAGACAACCCTAGTTGATACATGAGCTGTTCGAGTATACAAAACAGAATTTCATTTGAAGGTTTAGAGTTTGGCACATACAAATTTACTTGGAATGGCAGGTAGATACCGCATATAGGAAGGTATGGTGGACTCATATGGAATAACTCTGGGGTTTATGGAGTTTGGATGCACAAGCAGTATTCCCGCTTAGTACAGGTGAAGGCTAGAAAGAGACTGGGAAGCGACCAACTGAGAGAGCGACAACATTCATGAACATGCATTGAAATTAATCAACACCGAGTGCAAGCATGAGTAGGATATAATCCACCATGAACATAAATATCGTGAAGGCTATGTTGATTTGTTTCAACTAGAACATGTGCCAAGTCGAGTCACTCAATTCATTCAAAGGAGGATACCACCTATCATACCACATCACAACCATTTTAATAGCATGTTGGCACGCAAGGTAAACCATTATAAGCTCCTAGCTAATTAAGCATGGCATAAGCAACTATAATCTCTAATTTTTATTGCAAACATGTTTATTCATAATAGGATGAATCAGGAACGATGAACTAATCATAGTTACAAAAACAAGAGAGGTCGAGTTCATACCAGCTTCTCTCATCTCAATCAGTCCATCATATATTGTCATTATTGCCTTTCACTTGCACGACCGAACGGTGTGTATAATAATAATAGTGCACGTGCATTGGACTAAGCTGGAATCTGCAAGTATTCAATTCAAGGGAGAAGACAAGGTAATACAGGCTCTTGGTTAAATCAACAATCATGCATATGAGAGCCACTTAGACATTTTCATTATGGTCTTCTCCTCTCGACCCCCAAATGAAAGGAAAGGAATAAAACTATTTACACGGGAAAGCTCCCAACAAGCAAAAGAAGAACGAGAAATCTTTTTGGATTTTATTTTAATTACTACTACTACAGCATGGAAGGTAAACTAACTAATTTTTTGGGTTTTTCTTAAGGTTTATCAAACACACAAGAAGAAAACTGGAAAAAGAAATTAAACTAGCATGGATAATACAATGAAAAAGTATGAGCACCGACAACTAGAATGAGTGTGTGAACATGAATGTAATGTCGATGAGAAATACGTACTCCCCCAAGCTTAGGCTTTTGGCGTAAGTTGGTCTATGGCCATGGGTAGCCTGGCTGATATCCGAAGTTGTAACTGGGGTCGTACTGAGATGCAGCAGCCATTGCCTCATGAGCTGCAGCCTGGCGGTGAGCTGCCCCCATCCTCCTCTCGTACTCGTTTGCCTCCTCCCTGGTGACAACATATCTTCCTTTTGCCTGATAATCAAAGAGGGCATGAGCAGGTTGAGTAATATGGACAGCGCGACGTCTGTCAAAGATTAGTCGATACTGGAGGAATTGTTCATTCCTCTCAAGAAAATGATGACTAACCATCGCATTATAATCTTAAATAAGCGGGAGGCAACTCCCTATCATCTTCATGTATATGTATACCAAGATAATTAGCCACACAGGTCGCATAAATCCCTACAAACAAATCTCCAACTAAACCATTATTATGCAACCTACGTGCAACAATTGCCCCCAAGTTGTATTGTTTATCACCTAATACAGCACTCTTGAGAACACAAAGATCAGGAACACACATGTGACATGCTTCATCTTTACCGTTAATGCATCTACCAATAAAGAGAGCAAAATAATGTATAGCAGGAAAGTGAATGCTCCCTATGGTAGCTTGTGCTATTTCTCTAGATTCTCCCACAGTGATACTAGCAAGAAAGTCTTTATATTTAGATTTACGGGGTTCATTAACATTGCCCCACTACGGGAGTTTACAAGCAGTAGTGAAATCTTCTAGGTCCATGGTATATGATTTATCATAAATATCAAACAGGACACTTGGAGAATTACGCGAAGATGTAAATTTAAACCTTCTCACGGATGAATCAGTCAAATAGTAGTACCGAGGACACTTATCTTGCATGAAGTCCTCAAGGTCCGCATTACGCACATATGCATCAAATTCATCCTTGATGCCCGCTTTGACCATAAAATTCTCTGATGGCCATTCACAAGGCCGCACGTCAGCTTCCCTTGGTAGTTCATCGTCCTGCTCACGCATTACAAGCCTGGGTCCTGTCTTTCTTGAAGAACCACCTTGGTACATTTTCCTGGACATATTTCTTCCTCTAAAAAATTTCTGAAATTTTTAGTAACTCAAAATAAAAGTGAACCAAACTTAACAAAATTGATAGCAACTACTCCCACAAGTGCCTAGAGCCTATATCATGCATTAAAATTACTTGGGACCTCATAAATTTGACATGCAAGCTCAAGAATAGGGTCACCTAGGCAGCAAAAATTTGCAATGAATAAAGCACTAGAACAAAAACTAATTGGACCATTGGAGGAGTCACATACCAAGGAACAATCCTCCAAAGCAGTTTTGTGAATGGAGCTTTGAGCAAGGAGATCGAAAATGGCAGCAAAATGAGCTAGAACTCGTGCTTGAGCTGGATGGTGATTTTTTTGGGAGGAAGAAGAAGTGTGTGGGTGCAGGAATAAGTGGAAGGGGGCCACCATGGGCCCACGAGGCAGGGGGCGCGCCCTGGACCCTCGTGGCCAGGTGCGAGATCCCCCTGCTGTGTTCTCAGTGCCAAATATTCTCAAATATTCTAGAAAAAATCATACTAAATTTGCAGGGCATTTGGAGAACTTCTATTTTCAGGGTATTTTTTATTGCATGGATAATTCAGAAAATTGACAGAAAATACTATTTTAGCTTTATTTATTTTAAATAACAGAAAGTAAAAGGAGGGTACAGAAGGTTGTGCCTTCTAATTTCATCCATCTCATGATCATCAAAAGGAATCCACTAACAAGGTTGATCAAGTCTTGTTAACAAACTCATTCCGAATAACATGGAACCAGAGAAATTTCAAACAACACTAGGTTACCTCAACGGGGATATGCACATCCCCAATAATAAGAATATCATATTTCTTCTTGACAGTAGGAAGAGGAAATTCAAAACCTCCAATAATGATAGTTGGAACTTTTCCAATAGAATTAATACTATGAACTTGAGGTTGTTTCCTCAGGAAGTGTACCGTATGCTCATTACCATTAACATGAAAAGTGACATTGCCTTTGTTGCAATCAATAACAGCCCCTGCAGTATTCAAAAAGGGTCTACCAAGGATAATCGACATAGTGTCGTCCTCGGGAATATCAAAAATAACAAAGTCTGTTAAGATAGTAACATTTGCAACCTAGCAACAGCACATCCTCACAAATACCGACAGGTATAGTAGTTGATTTATCGGCCATTTGCAAAGATATTTCAGTAGGTGTCAACTTATTCAATTCAAGTCTACGATATAAAGAGAGAGGCATAACACTAACACCGGCTCCAAGATCACATAAATCAGGTTTAACATAGTTTGTTTTAATGGAGCATGGTATAGTTGGTACTCCTGGGTCTCCAAGTTTCTCAGGTATTCCACCTTTAAAAGTGTAATTAGCAAGCATGGTGGAAATTTCAGCTTCCGGTATCTTTCTTTTATTTGTAATAATATCCTTCATGTATTTAGCATAAGGGTTCACTTTAAGCATATCAATTAAGCGCATACGTAAGAAGATAGGTCTAATCATTTTAGCAAAGCGCTCAAAATCCTCATCATCCTTTTTCTTGGATGGCTTAGGAGGAAAAGGCATGGGTTTCTGAACCCATGGTTCTCTTTCTTCACCGTGCTTCCTAGCAACAAAGTCTCTCTTATCATAACGTTGATTCTTTGATTGTGGGTTATCAAGATCAACAGCAGGTTCAATCTCTACATCACTATTATCGCTAGGTTGAGCATCAACATGAACATTATCACTAGGTTCATGTTCATCACCTGATTGTGTTTCAGCATCATAAATAGAAATATCATTGGGATTCTCAGGTGTTTCTACAACAGGTTCACTAGAAGCATGCAAAGTCCTATCATTTTTCTTTTTCTTCTTTTTAGAAGGACTAGGTTCATCTACATTATTTCTCTGAGAATATTGCTCAATCTCTTAGGGTGGCCTTTAGGATACTAAGGTTCCTGAGTCATTTTACCAGTTCTAGTAGCCACTCTAACATCAAAATCATGTTTATTATTTAATTCGTCGAGCAATTCACTTTGAGCTTTAAGTACTTGTTCTGCTTGAGTGGTAACCATAGAAGCATATTTACTGATGAGTTTAAGTTCACCTTTAACTCTAGCCATATAATCACTCAAGCATCCAATCATGTAAGAATTACTCTTTAATTCTCTACCAACATAAGCATTGAAATTTTCTTGTCTAGCCATAAAGTCATAAAATTCATCTAAACATTGGCTAGGAAACTTAGTAGAGGGGATTTCAACTTTATCATATCTATAGAGAGAATTTACCTTTACTACCTGTGTCGGGTGGTATATTAAGACCATGTATTTCTTCAATAGGAGGTAAATTCTTAACATCTTCAGCTTTAATACCTTTCTCTTTCATAGATATCTTTGCCTCTTGCATATCTTCTGGACTGAGAAATAGAACTCCCCTTTTCTTCGGAGTTGGTTTAGGAATCGGATCAGGAGTTGGCTCAGGAAGTGTCCACTTATTTTCATTAGCCAACACATTATTCAATAGCAATTCAGCTTGATCGACTATTCTTTCCCTGAAAACACAACCAACACAACTATCCAAGTGGTCCTTGGAAGCATGGTTTAGTCCATTATAAAAGATATCAAGTATTTCATTTTTCTTAAGAGGATGATCAGGCAAAGCATTAAGTTATCGGAGAAGCCTCCCCAAGCTTGTGGGAGACTCTCTTCTTCAATTTGCACAAAATTATATATTTCCCTCAAGGCAGCTTGTTTCTTATGAGCAGGGAAATATTTAGCAGAGAAGTAATAAATCATATCCTGGGGACTACGCACACAACGAGGATCAAGAGAATTAAACCAAGTTTTAGCACCACCCTTTAATGAGAATGGAAATATCTTATGGATATAGTAGTAGCGAGATTTCTCATCATTAGTGAACATGGTAGCTATATCATTCAACTTAGTAAGATGTGCCACAACAGTTTCAGATTCATAGCCATAAAAAGGATCAGATTCAACCAAAGTAATTATCTCAGGATCGACAGAGAATTCATAAACCTTATCAGTAACAAAGATAGGTGAAGTAGCAAAAGCAGGGTCATATTTCATTCTAGCATTCAGAGTTTTCTGTTTCAGTTTAGCTAATAACATCTTAAGATCAGATCTATCATTGCAAGCAAGAATATCTCCAGTAGTTTGTTCATCCATAACATAACCCTTTGGAACAATAGGCAATTCATATTTAGGGGAGAACCTTCGTCATCACTATCTTCAATAATATCAGTTTCAATTATTTCATTCTCCCTAGCCCTAGCAAGTTGTTCATCAAGAAATTCACCTAATGGCACAGTAGTATCAAGCACAGAAGTAGTTTCATCATAAGTATCATGCATAGCAGAAGTGGCATCATCAATAACATGCGACATATCGGAACGAATAGCAGAAGCAGGTTTAGATGTCGCTAGCTTACTCATAATAGAAGGTGAATCAAGTGCAAAGCTAGATGGCAGTTCCTTACCCCCCCTCGTAGTTGAGGGATAAATTCTTGTCTTAGCGTCTTTCAAGTTCTTCATAGTGTCCAGCAGATATAAATCCCAAGTGACTCAAAGAATAGAGCTATGCTCCCCGGCAACGACGCCAAAAAATAGTCTTGATAACCCACAAGTATAGGGGATCGCAACAGTTTTCGAGGGTAGAACATTCAACCCAAATTTATTGATTCGACACAAGGGGAGCCAAAGAATATTCTCAAGTATTAGCAGTTGAGTTGTCAATTCAACCACACCTGGATAACTTAGTATCTGCAGCAAAGTAGTATGGAAGTAACGGTAACGGTGGCAAAGGTATCAGCAGCAGTTTTGTAGTAATTGTAACAGCAACAATGGTAAAGTAAATAAGCAAAGCACAAATGTGAAAAGCTCGTAGGCATTGGATTAGTGATGGATAATTATGTCGGATGCGATTCCTCATGTAATAGTTATAATTAACATAGGGTGACACAGAACTAGCTCCAATTCATCAATGTAATGTAGGCATGTATTCTGAATATAGTCATACATGCTTATGGAAAAGAACTTGCATGACATCTTTTGTCCTACCCTCCCGTGGCAGCGGCGTCCTAGTGGAAACTAAGGGATATTAAGGCCTCCTTTTAATAAGAGTACCGGACCAAAGCATTAACACTTAGTGAATACATGAACTCCTCAAACTACGGTCATCACCGAGAAGTATCCCGATTATTGTCACTTCGGGGTTGTCGGATCATAACACATAATAGGTGACTATAGACTTGCAAGATAGGATCAAGAACTCACATATATTCATGAAAACATAATCGGTTCAGATCTGAAATCATGGCACTCGGGCCCTAGTGACAAGCATTAAGCATAGCAAAGTCATAGCAACATCAATCTCGTAACATAGTGGATACTAGGATCAAACCCTAACAAAACTAACTTGATTACATGGTAAATCTCATCCAACCCATCACCGTCCAGCAAGCCTACGATGGAATTACTCGCGCACAGCGGTGAGCATCATGAAATTGGTGATGGAGGATGGCTGATGATGACGACAATGACGAATCCCCCTCTCCGAAGCCCTGAACGGACTCCGGATCAGCCCTCCCGAGAGAGATTAGGGCTTGGCGGCGGCTCTGTATCGTAAAACGCAATGAAACTTTCTCTCTGTTTTTTTCTCCGCGAAAGCAAATATATGGAGTTGGAGTTGAGGTCAATGGACGTCCAGGGGGCCCACGAGGTAGGGGTGCGCGCCCTAGGGGAGGGGGCGCGCCCCCACCCTCGTGGACAGGGTGTGGGTCCCCTGATGCTAATTCTTTCGCCAATATTTTTTATTAATTATGAAAAGTTGCTCCATGGATTTTCAGGTCATTCCGAGAACTTTTATTTCTGCACAAAAATAACACCATGGCAGTTCTGCTGAGAATAGTGTCAGTCCGGGTTAGTTCCATTCAAATCATGCAAGTTAGAGTCCGAAACAAGGGCAAAAGTGTTTGGAAAAGTAGATACGACGGAGACGTATCAATCTTCACCCTCATTTCATCGATTCATCGACAAAATGGGCCTAGGGGTACCTTGACCACCATTTCATCGATTCATCGACAAAATGGTCCTAGGGGTATCTTTACCCTCATTTCATCGATTCATCGACAAAATGGCCCTAGGGGTACCCTGACCACCATTTCATCGATTCATCAACAAAATGGCCCTAGGGGTACCCTGACCACGATTTCATCGATTCATCGACAAAATGGCCCTAGGGGTACCTTGACCACGATTTCATTGATTCATCGACAAAATGGCCCTAGGGGTACCTTGACCACCATTTCATCGATTCATCAACAAAATGGGCCTAGGGGTATCTTCACCCTCATTTCATCGATTCATCGACAAAATGGGCCTAGGGGTACCTTGACCAACAAGTGTATAATTATCAAAACACCAAGACCATCATCAACAAGTGTTTAATTTTCCTAACAACAAGACCATCATATGGATCAAATTGAACATGGTAGCAACAAGACCATCATATGGATCATCAAATTGAACATGATAACAGCAAGAACAACATCATAGTGCATAATTCTCATAAGAGCAAGACCATCAATAGTAGTTATTACAGTACCATAACATCAAACCAGCACGAGTTGTTCCCAAAATAGATCATAACAATTAGTGACGAGAGGAGAACAGAGTGAGGAGAGGAGAGAGCTGGATCGAGCCGGTTTCTATCGGCGGACTGGCACTTTAGAGCCGTTAGACGGCGTCAAGTCGTGGCCGTGACGCCACGTCGACAAGGCAGGGTCCCACCTGTCATAATAGTGCTTAAACTGCCCGAACATGAGGTTTGGTGCTTTCTGCAAAAGATTAGAAAAAATATCAGTGTTTTCTGCAGCAAAAACCTAGAAGAGTGTTTTCTGCAAACCAAAGCTGAAATGTGGTGGTTTTCTGCAATTCACTCCATTGTCTACTCTTAAGCTAGCCAGATAGACCTCTAGTATGTTGTCATGTTTTAACTATATTAGTCCAACATGTTATCTGCGCATGCGCACTTGGGTCAGGTCATCAGTTCCGCTGCCAAACTTTTTACCACTTGTCAGATGTCATTGCAATTCTAATAGTTAAGAAAAATTGTGACGGGGAAAAATAGCTTCAAGTTAGCTTTGCCATAGTTGCAAACTGATACGAACTCTTATTTTCATTGTCAAATTCGTTGGCAGGGAACAGCTACATCGAAAGATCATAGTGACCGAAATAGACACAGTATAAAACAAGAACACCATAGACATAACCACTGCCAAGTGAAGCTCTGTAGATTTTATTTTACTTTTGATGCAGAGGGCTGGAGCGCTGTAGATTGCCATTTGTCACCTTGTAGGGGCAAGGAAATCACATCTGCGATAACTCCATCCGATTGATATTGCATGACAAGATCACTTCCAATTAAGAATACTGATCTGATTAAGACTCCACTGAATCTGAGCAAACAACATAAAAGTTCAGACACCAAAAAATATTTAAATCAAACCGCTTGCATTCATAAACAAACTGGAAACACAGCTGGACAGATTGGAAACACAACTGAGTCGTGAAAAACTTGAGCCATTCAGAATTGGCACCTAGCTATTGTTGCAGGAGTTCCTATACGACCTAGGGGTAACTAGCAGTATAAACACCTTCACTACTGGAAACAGGGAATTTGCCATCAGCCAGCTCTTTGCCATCTGCCAGCTGATGGCAAAGAATGTCTTTGCCATCTGCTTATAAAAAACAGATGGCAAAGAACTGACAGACGGCAAAGAACATGGCTGCCATCAGCCAATTCTTTGCCATCTGCTAGAGAATGGCAAATAATCTTTGCCATCTGCCAGCAGATGGCAAAGAGGTTGGCAAATCCTCTGACCGTCAAACGTGTAACAGCGTACCGGCCCCACCTCTTTGCCATCTGCCAGCAGACGGCAAAGATTCTTTGCCATCTGCTGGCAGATGGCAAAGAGATGGGGTTATTTTTTTCCAGGTAAAAAAAACTGTGGGGTTATCCCCTCCTCTCCCTCTCTCCCCTCCTCTCCCTCCCTCCCACGCATCTCACCCGCCGCCGCCCAAGCACCCCGCCGCCCCACCACCCCACCACCCCGCCGCCGCACCACCACGCCCAGCACCCGCCGCCCGCCCAAGACCCCGCCCCACCACCCCACCACCCTCGAGCTCGCCGTTTCTGCCCGACCGAGCCCAGCCGCCCTGCCCTCCTTCCCGCCCTCCGATCCAGCCAGCAGACGCTTCCCTGCGTCGCCCCCTTTCTGCCGGGCTTGGCTGCGCCCCTTCCCCGACCTCCTGGCGCCCCTGCCCTGCCCCGCCCTGCCTCCCTGCAAAGCCGGCGGCAGTCGCTGCCCTCCCTCTCAGTCACCAGTGACCAGCAGCTATGCCTCAATCATCAGTTCATCCATTCGAGTTCAATTATAAGGTTACATATTTCCTCTGCGGAATTTTTTTGTTTTGCGATGGATCCCAATGCAGAACATAGGATCCTACAGAGTTAAGGTATTTTTCGAAGGTGTCAATCTATGGCTTGCATATTCAATATATACATGTTTTTCTACTTAAATTCATGCTTAGTATGGAAGGTCTGTTATAGATTTATACGGTTGAAACGAGACACATCATCTTGTTGCATGTTGCTTCAGTTCTGCACCTGAAGGCTATATTCTACTAGATTTGTTCCAATCTATTTATCTTTCTATGACAATAACTATTGTTTTTCAGTGTCTAATATAAGGGAAATACAACTGCTACTATTCTATTGCGAATTTTTTTCCTGTACAAGATGCTATATGCAATTTCAAAATGAGCTTAATAGGTTATTTTTTGTAGTCATTAAGTAACAATAGTTGTTGTGTTGTGTGCACATATTTCCTAGAAGATGATATATGGGAATCGTTAATACTGCAAGTGACTCCCATTAATTCTTAAATTTGAACGGTTAGTAAGAGTTAATCTCAATCATCAGTTCATATATTCGAGCTCAATTATAAGGTTATATATTTCTTAGGTAGATTTTTGTTTTGTGATGGATTCCTATGCACAACATAAGATCCTCTAGAGTCAAGATATTTTCCAAAGGTCATCATGCTTTTCTAATTAAATTCATGCTTGGTATGGAAGGTCTATTATACATTTATACCGTTGAACCAAGACACATCTTACCGTTACATGTTGTTTCAGTTCTGCACCCGAAGGCTATATTCTACTATATATGTCCCAATCAGTCTATCTTTCTATGAACAATAACTATTTATTTTGAGTGTCTAATATAAGGGAAAGACGTACAACAACTATTATTCTATTGCAGATTTTTTTTCATGTACAACATGCTATATGCAATTTCTTATCGCTCCAAACTGAGGCTAATACATTATTTTGTAGTCCTTAAGTAACAGTAGCTATTTTGTTGTGTGCAGAATTTTTCTAGAAGATGACATATGCGACAAGTGATTCCCGTCCATTTTGAAATTTGAAAGGTTAGTAAGAGTAGTTCTAAATGATCAGTTCATCCATTCGAGTTCAAATATTTTCCATATGTCATCAATATACAACTTGAATATTTGATCCCTGCATGCATTTTCTAATTACATTCATGGTTACTATGGAAGGTCTATTATACATATATCTGGGTGGCAGAGAATCATACTATTGCATGCAGTTTCACTTTTGAACCTGAAGGTTATATTGTACAACATATGTCCCAGCCAGTCTATGTTTCCCCGAACAATAAGTATTTTTTTTGAGTGTCTAATATAAGTGAAAGTTCTACTATTTTCTTTTCCAATGGAGGAGGTCTACCTTCAGTAATTCATATAGTAGGGAGTGCAAAAATCGGCTGCATGCCATGCTTAGGTACTGGATCAGGACACAATTCACTATTCTCACTCTTTTTTTTACTGTCATACAAATAGAGTAAACTATGTGTACCATTAATTACGTGGTGGATTCTAACTATAACAGCTAAGACTGGAGATTTAAATGCCTAATACTTAGTACAACAATAGTTATATGGAATCGATCATAAGCAAAACTTTCTATCTGGCTAGAAAATATGGTGGCATCAGGGTTACATCATCGTGTCAATATTGAATCGGTGACCATTGGACCATCGATATGCCACGGTTCCTACGAGCAAAAGCGGCCATGATGCATGAGCATGGCATTGACACCCCCAAAGACTCCACGTCTTGGTAGTTTGTCCTTCGGACCGGCGAGGATCTACGTACCTTAACATCTCGATAGGCGAGATATTCAGCAGCTTGCCCAGCAGCCAAAGTATGATCATGAGAGTTACAGCTCCATGAAAAATTCGTGAGACGACGTATGTGCAAACAAAGAGACGGGAAAGAGGCAAACAAAGAGACGACTAAAAGAAGGGACTTCAATGTCACATGCGCTTAATGTGTGTATGTTTGAAATGCATTGTATGTGTGGGATTCGACACCTAGTCGTGTGCCTTTGGTAGCCTTCCATACAGGGAAATGCCTCCTAGTGCTTCCACTGAGCCATGGTAGTTCGCTACTGCTCCGGAACACATGGATTGACCGGCACGTGTCCTTCTTTGCTCCTGTGTCATCCCTACGGGAAATGTCACGCGGTGTATCACCGAAGTCCTTGTAGCTTGCTACGACTTGGTTGCACTTTCACGATGACCGATACGTGCATTCTTTGGGTCATGTATGCCTGTCCCTATACGTTTGTGCCACCTTGGTTCTATGACTAGTCATGTCGGCCCGTGTTCTCTGCCATATGGATACTAGCGACATAATCATATACTTAGCATTTTTTCCTCCAAAATGACTCAATATGCTTAGCAAGCTCAAAATGACATAATAAGCTTAATTAGCTCCAAAATGACATATTTAACCTAGGATAGCTCTAAAATGACCTATACTTAGCATTTTTCCTCCAAAATGACTTAATATGCTTAGCTAGCTTAAAAATGACATATTTAACCTAGGATAGCTGTAAAATGATCTATACTTAGCATCTTTTCCTCCAAAATGACTTAATATGCTTAGCTAGCTCTAAAATGATATAATATGCTTAAGAAATGACATATTTTAGGTCCTAAATGACTTCATATGCTTAGCTAGCTCCAAAATGACATAATAACCTTACTTAGCTCCAAAATGACCTATTTAACCTAGGCTAGCTCTAAAATGACCTATACTTAGCATTTTTTCCTCCAAAATGACTCAATATGCTTAGCTAGCTCAAAAATTACATAATAAGCTTAATTAGCTCCAAAATAACCTATTTAACCTAGGATAGCTCTAAAATGACCTATACTTAGCATTTTTTTCTCCAAAATGACTTAATATGCTTAGCTAGCTTCAAAATGACCTATTTAACCTAGGATAGCTCTAAAATGACCTATACTTAGCATCTTTTCGTCCAAAATGACTTAATATGCTTAGCAAACTCTAAAATGACATAATATGCTTAAGAAATGACATATTTTAGCTCCTAAATGACTTCACATGCTTAGCTAGCTCTAAAATGACATAATAACCTTACTTAGCTCTAGAATGACCTTAGCATGGTTTACGCCAAAATGACTTAGTATGCTTAGCTAGCTCAAAAATGACATAATAACCATACTTAGCTCCAAAATGACCTATTTTACAGATATAAGTTGCATCATAATAATCTTCACATTTTAGTTGCATCATAATAATCTTCTTCTACTAGTCTTCTTCTTCTAACTTTCTTCTTTCCCATTTTACAGATTTGCTTAAGATCACGGAAGCTTGGGTTGATGGAGTGCTTGTATTTAGTTTTTGTTTTGACCTTGTGAAACTTGCTACCTATGGATGAAACCGTAATATTGATGAAACTATGTATATGTACGGATGAAACTTGCTACTATTGGTAACATGTATTGGATATATGTGTTCATGACTATTGGTAATATGTGTTGAATATGCTATATTGGTCATATAAATATATTTGTGTTTGATTTTCTGTGAAAATGAATTGATATAAGAAAAACAAAATTAAATGGGGCAATAAAGTCACTTTGCCATCTGTTTGGCGAGATGGCAAAAACTTTATCATCGGTGGCAGATGGCAAAGAGGCCACATGTCATCTACACGTAAAATTTGGGCTGCCTATTTGGGCTCTTTGCCATCTGACAGCAGACGGCAAACCTCTTTGCCATCTGTTGGCGAATGACAAGAAACTGCGACCTTTGCCATCTATTTGGTAGGCGGCAAAGAGCTCTGCGACCTTGCCATCTGCTTGCAGATGGAAAAGTATGCCGTTAGCCTTCTAACGGGGCTAACTCCGTTAAGAGGCTTTGTCATCTGCCAGCAGATGGCAAAGACACAGGCTCTTTGCCATCAGCCAGCAGACGGCAAAGAAGCCTTTACCGGCAGGGTTTCAGACGAACTGTTTGCCATCTGCTGGCAGATGGCAAAGCCTTTGCCATCCGCCGACCATGCCTTTGCCATCTGTCATGGCAGATGGCAAATTCCCTGTTTCCAGTAGTGCTTCAACTAAAGAAAATGAAGAAACTGGGGGTGTTGGTAACAAGATCCCAATATAAAAATGAAAGGAAAAAAGCAGGGTGCCCCCTCTAATCCATCTTACAGAACTGCTAACACACAATCACCTGAAAGTTTCAGTCTCGGTCAATCATCTTGACCAAGATGATTTTCTTTGAGATTAGGAGAACAACCATGATATGAAGATATAAGAGTGGCGGAGATTGACTGTAATAATAAAGAATGGTTGCCTGCGCAACTATAAGCACTCCCTGGATCTTAAGAGGTTGATTTCAGGTAAACAACTTGTAAGTGCAAGCTGTTCTTATTATTAAGAGCGGTGACTGAGGATATAGTTTCTGACTATACAGGTGTAGATTTATTTCAAAACAACATCGCCAGATAAAACTTTTTTGCCTCCTTATACCTATTTACAAATGATGGTCCTTGACTTGAGTGAATTTTATTTTTCTTGAGATTATATAATCCAGATTAAACTGTATCTACTCTTGCATTCCTTCTACATTTACCTTGACCATCAAAACTACTAGTACTAGAACTTAATTAGACAAGCTATGTGATAATTATGAATGGAAGGAGATAACTAGTACAATATGTGATAGAAAGTTTACTACTTCATATTGTCTGTAAAGACGACGACGATGGTGGGAAGTTGGTATATATGTGTCACCCTAACCACATAAATAACTTAATTAACCGAATACATACACAGGCAAGCCAATCACGCCCGCAAGAACTCCAAACTGTTGAAATCACTGTCACTTTGAATTAAGAATGCCTATCTGATTGTGTACGGCTCTGTCGAATCTGAACAGACAAGATATACGTTTAGACACCAGAGAAGATTCTTGCAGAGTAGCATTGTCACATTGGTAATATTGATCTCAGCCGAATTTGAAATATGTGACTGGGAACACCCGCTTCAGTGCGCTTATATTGGAATTTGTATTTGTAATACAAGTTGGAATACATAGCCAGTCAGAGGCAGGTCACGATAAAGAAAAGAGACTTGAGAAACTGAAGTAATACTGAATTGGTACCTTTGTGCTGCAGGAGTCCTTATACTAGTAGTATATATAGCAGTATAACAAACTTCTAACTTAAAAATAAGAAAGAAACTTGAAGGTATTGGTAGTGAGAACCAACATACTAGCTGCCATCTGCCATCCTAGTACAGAAACGATGCACAAAAAAGGAAAGGGGAAAAACTAGGTGCCCCCTCAAATTCATCTTTAGAGAAAACCCTCTTCAGTTTCAATATTTAATATAGCATTGTCACAATGGTAATATTGATTATTTGCCTCAACTAAATTTGAAACATGTGACTGCAAACACTCAGCTTTAGTGTGTTTAGAATTGTAATTTGTGATACAAGTTGGAATACATAGCCAGACAGAGGTACGTCAACATAAAGAAACGAGTCCTAAAAACTTAATTCCATCATGGTACAAAATGATGCACAGAAAGGAACGAAAACAAAAACTGCCTGCTCCCTCTGATTCATCTTACAAAATTGCTAATACACAGTCACATGAAAACTCTTTTAAGTTTCATTCAATCATCTCAAAATAATATGACTTGCTTGCAGAATAGGACAACCATGATATAAAGATCTCAGAGTGGTGGAGACTGACTGTGATATAAAAGAATTTCAATTGCGTGGCGGGGTTAATTGCAGAAAACTTGTTCACAGCCGAATTGCGTGGTTGCGACTTATCTGTCTGCAGACTGTCAACAGAGAAACAATGCTTAACTAAATTTGGCATTAAATCTGTAGACTCTGATGTGGTAGAACGGGAGTTCGATGTGCCAGTGATTATTGCTGGTGATGTCATGGGCGCTATGCACCAACTTGTTTCCTACTACTAATAAAGCTCTAGCTTCAAACTCAAAAAGGAAAAATAGGGGCACTCATTCATTTTCGATAGAACGCAAAGGCTTTTAGTGGTTGCAATCAGCGTGTATTGTATTCATCCTCAACGAGATCATAACTCTAATAAACGTCTTACATATTGGTATGGAGGGAGTAGCTGAGAAAAAAATGTGACATGGAAATATACTTCAGCTAGCTAGCTTTACCACAGTTGTTGATTGACTAAAGCTACAAGTACCATGCAAACAAGAACAAGTGCCTGGTGTACTGCATTCTCCCTCAACGAGACCATAACTCTAATAGCTAAGAAAAAACTTGCCATGGAAATATACTTCAACTACATCTAATACCACAGTTGCCGAGTGATTGAAACTGTTAATTCCATTTTTCACATTCTTAGTCATGGAGGAGCACATTCATGCTACACGATGTTAACTGAATCTAGCTAGACGTAGCACAGAAACAATAACAACATAGGTTGACATGACTACAGCCAGATGAAATTCTATCGGTTGTCACGGCCAACTTGTCGGCAAGGTAGTTGTTCAAATCTGCAAAGAGAGTCCACGCTATCAAAATCCATGGTTGCTTCAAACACATAAAGCTGATCTGATAACAACTTCCCTGAATCTGGACAAACGAGACAAAACAAACTCAGAAAACACAAGAACAATCTTCAGTTAATTTGTGCATATTATTTCAAGAGTTGTACGATGATACGTCTCCAACGTATCTATAATTTTTGATTGCTCCATGCTACTTTATCTACTGTTTTAGGCTTTATTGGGCTTTATTTTCCACTTTTATATTATTTTTGGGACTAACCTATTAACCGGAGGCCCAGCCCATATTGCTGTTTTTTGCCTATTTCAGTATTTCGAAGAAAAGGAATATCAAACGGAGTCCAAACGGAATGAAACCTTCGGGAACGTGATTTTCTCGCCGAACGTATCCAGAGAACTTGGAGTGCAAGTCAAGAAACAACCGGAGCCTCCAGGAGATAGGAGCCCCCCCTATAGGGCACGCCCCCTGTCTCGTGGGCCCCTCGGTCGGCCACCGACGTACTTCTTCTTCCTATATATACCTACGTACCCCGAAAACATCCGGGGGCACCACGAAACACAATTTCCACCACCGTAACCTTTTGTATCTGCGAGATCCCATCTTGGAGCCTTTGCTGTCACTCTGCCGGAGGGGGAATCAAGCACGGGGGGCCTCTACATCAACATCCTTGCCCCTCCGATGAGTTGTGAGTAGTTTACCACAGACCTACGGGTCCATAGTTATTATCTAGATGGCTTCTTCCTCTTTTTGGATCTCAATACAATGTTCTCCCCCTCTCTTGTGGAGATCTATTCGATGTAATCTCTTTTTGCGGTGTGTTTGTCGAGATCCGATGAATTGTGGGTTTATGATCAAGTTTATCTATGAATAATATTTGAATCTTCTCTAAATTCTTTTATGTATGATTAAGTTATCGTTGCAAGTCTCTTCGAATTATCGGTTTAGTTTGGCCTACTAGATTGATCTTTCTTGCCATGGGAGAAGTGCTTAGCTTTGGGTTCAATCTTGCGGTGTCCTTACCCAGTGACAGAAAGGGTTGCAAGGCACGTATTGTATTGTTGCCATCAAGGATAACAAGATGGGGTTTATATCATATTGCATGAGTTTATCCCTCTACATCATGTCATCTTGCCTAATGCGTTGCTCTGTTCTTATGAACTTAATACACTAGATGCATGCTGGATAGCGGTCGATGTCTGGAATAATAGTAGTAGATGCATGCAGGAGTCGGTCTACTTGTTATGGACGTGATGCCTATATACATGATCATGCCTAGATAATCTCATAACTATGCGCTTTTCTATCAATTACTCGACAGTAATTTGTTCACCCACCGTAATACTTATGCTATCTTGAGAGAAGCCACTAGTGAAACTTATGGCCCCCGGGTCTATCTATTTTCATACTTGTTTCCAATCTACTTTTATTTGCATCTTTACCTTTTGCACCTATATTATAAAATACCAAAAATATATTTACCTTATCATACTATCTTTATCAGATCTCACTTTCGCAAGTGTCCGTGAAGGGATTGACAACCCCTTTATTCCATTGGTTGCGAGTTCTCAGTTTGTTTGTGTAGGTGTGTGGGACTTTTGAGGAGCCTCCTACTTGATTGATACCTTGGTTCTCAAAACTGAGGGAAATACTTACGCTACACTTTGCTGCATCACCCTCTCCTCTTCGAGGAAAATCAACGCAAGCTCAAGACGTATCAAGAAGGATTTCTGGCGCCGTTGCCGGGGAGGTCTTCGCTCAAGTCAAGACATACCAAGTACCCATCACAAACCTATCTCCCTCACATTTACATTATTTGCCATTTGCCTCTCGTTTTCCTCTCCCCCACTTCACCCTTGCCGTTTTATTCGCCCCCTTTTTCCCAATCTCCGCTCTCTTTTTGCTCGCCGTTTTTCTGTTTGCTTGTGTGTTGGATTACTTGTTGCCATGGCACAAGATAATACCAAATTGTGTGACTTCTCGAATACCAATAATAATGATTTCCTTAGTACTCCGATTGCTCCTTTTAATAATGATGAGTCTTGTGAAATCAATACCACTTTGCTGAATCTTGTTATGAAAGATCAATTCCGCCGGCCTTCCTAGCGAAGATGCCACTACTCATCTAAACAACTTTGTTGATTTGTGTGATATGCAAAAGAAGAAAGATAATGATAACAATGTTGTCAAACTGAAGTTATTTCCGTTTTCACTAAGAGATCGCGCTAAAGTTTGGTTTTCGTCTTTGCCTAAGAATAGTATTGATTCTTGGAACAAGTGCAAAGATGCTTTTATCTCTAAGTATTTCCCTCCCACTAAGATCATCACTCTTAGGAACGATATTATGAATTTTAAACAACTTGATCATGAGCATGTTGCCCAATCTTGGGAAAGAATGAAATTGATGCTTCGCAATTGCCCTACCCATGGTTTGAACTTATGGATGATCATACAAAATTTTTATGCGGTTTGAACTTTGCTTCTAGAAATCTCTTAGACTCGGCATGGAGGCACCTTTATGGAAATCACGTTAGGAGATGCTACAAAGTTACTAGATAATATTATGGCTAATTATTCTCAATGGCACACCGAAAGATCTTCTAGTAAAAAAGTGCATGCTATAGAAGAAATCAATGTTTTGAGTGGAAAGATGGATGAACTTATGAAGATGCTTGCTACTAAAAATACTCCTCTTGATCCCAATGATATGCCTTTGTCTTCCTTGATTGAGAATAATAATGAATCTATGGATGTGAATTTTGTTGGTAGGAATAGTTTTGGAAATAATGCTTATAGAGGAAATTTTAATGCTAGACCGTTCCTAGTAATCCCTCTAATAATTATGGAAATTCCTACAATAATTCTTATGGTAATTTTAATAAGATGCCCTCTGATTTTGAGAATAGTGTGAAAGAATTTATGATCTCTCAAAAGAATTTTAATGCTATGCTTGAAGAAAAATTGCTCAAAGTTGATGATTTGGCTAGAAACATTGATAGACTTTCGCTTGATGTTAATTCTCTTAAACTTGGATCTTCTTCTCCTAAGCATGATATCAATGAGTCTCTCAAAGTAATGAGAATTTCCATTGACGAGTGCAAGGAAAGAACCGCTAGATTGCGTGCTAAGAAAGAAAGCTTTATAAAAGCGTGTTCGTCTAGTTTCCGTGAAAATAATGATGAGGATATTAAAGTTATTGATGCATCTCCAATAAGATCTATGTTTTGCAATATTAACTTTGATGATTATGGGACTGATGATGAATCAACTTTGCCTAGAAGGCGTCCCAAGAATTCGGAATCTTTAGATCTTAATGTTAAATTTGGTAAAAGTGAGATTGGAGAATCCTCAACTTCTAATAATGTTGAACCTAGTATCTCGTACTTCAAGGAATTTAATTATGATAATTTCTCTTTAAAAGGTTGTATTTCCTTGTTGCAAGCCGTTGTTAATTCTCCTCATGCTTATAGTCAAAATAAAGCTTTTACCAAGCATATTTTTGATGCCTTGGTGCAATCTTATGATGAAAAACTTAATTTGGAAGTTTCTATACCTAGAAAACTTAATGATGAGTGGGAACCTACTATAAAGATTAGAATTACAGATTATGAGTGTTTTGCTTTGTGTGATTTGGGTGCTAGTGTTTCCACGATTCCAAAAACTTTATGTGATATTCTAGGTTTCCATGATCTTGATGATTGTTCTTTAAATTTGCACCTTGTGGATTCCACCATTAAAAAGCCTATGGGTAGGATCAATGATGTTCTTATTGTTGCAAATAGAAATTTGGTGCCCGTAGATTTTATCGTTCTTGATATAGATTGCAATCTTTCATGTCCTATTATTCTTGGTAGACCTTTCCTTAGAACGATTGGTGCGATTATTGATATGAAGGAAGGGAATATTAGATTCCAATTTCCCTTAAAGAAAGGCATGGAGCACTTTCCACGAAAGAAAGTTAAATTACCTTATGAATCTATCATGCATGCTACTTATGAGTTTAGTGCCAAAGATGGCACCCGCTAGATCTATCCTCGCTTTTATGCCTAGGCAGGGGCGTTAGACGATAGCGCTAGTTGGGAGGCAACCCAATTTTATTTTTAGTTTTTTTGTTTTTGTTTCTGTTTAGGAATAAATAATCCATCTAGCCTCTGTTTAGATGTGGTTTTATCTTTTAATTAGTGTTTGTGACAAGTTAAACCTATTGGATCTTCTTGGATGATAGTTATTTGATCTTGCTGTAATTTCCAGAAACTTTGCGCTCAGTGCCCGAATTGTTAAAAATCACCAGAACGTGATAAAATAGTTATTCCAATTGATGCTGATCAATAAGCAAATTTTCTAGGTTGTCTAATTTTTGTAGATTTTTTGGAGTTCCAGAAGTTTGCGTTAGTTACAGATTACTACAGACTGTTCTGTTTTTGACAGATTCTGTTTTTCGTGTGTTGTTTGCTTATTTTGATGAATCTATGGCTAGTAAAATAGTTTATAATCCATAGAGAAGTTGTAATACAGTAGGTTTAACACCAATATAAATAAATAATGAGTTCATTACAGTACCTTAAAGTAGTCTTTTTATTTTCTTTCTCTAACGGAGCTCACGAGATTTCTATTGAGTTTTGTGTTGTGAAGTTTTCAAGTTTTGGGTAAAGCTTTTATGGAGTATGGAATAAAGGGTGGCAAGAGCCTAAGCTTGGGTATGCCCATGGCACCCCAATATATTCAAGAATAGCCAAAAGCCTAAGCTTGGGGATGCCCCGGGAAGGCATCCCCTCTTTAAATCTTCGTTCATTGGTAACTTTAGTTGGGGCTATATTTTTATTCACCACATGATAAGTGTTTTGCTTGGAGCATCGTGTGTTATATTAGTCTTTGCTTTTTAGTTTACCACAATCATCCTTGCTGTACACACCTTTTGAGAGAGCCATACATAAATTGTAATTTGATAGAATATTCTATGTGCTTCACTTATATCTTTTGAGCTTGATAGTTTTGCTCATAGTGCTTCACTTATATATTTTGAGCGTGATAATTTCTGCTCTAGTGCTTCACTTAGATATTTTAGAGCACGGTGGTATATTTGTTTTACAGAAAATATTGATCTCTCATGCTTCACTTAGATTATTTTGAGAGTCGTTAATAGCATGGTAATTTTCTTAATGTTAATATACTTGGTATTCAAGATATGTGAAACTTTCTTTTGAGTGCGTTGAATACTAAGAAAAGTTTGATACTTGATAATTGTTTTGAGATATGAAGATGGTGATATTAGAGTCATGCTAGTTGACTAGTTGTGAATTTAAAGAATACTTGTGTTGAAGTTTGTGATTCCCGTAGCATGCACGTATGGTGAACCGTTATGTGATGAACTCGGAGCATGATTTATTTATTGATTGTCTTCCTTATGAGTGGCAGTCGGGGACGAGCGATGGTATTTTCCTACCAATCTATCTCCCTAGGAGCATGCATGTAGTACTTTGCTTTGATAACTTCTAGATTTTTGCAATAAGTATATGAGTTCTTTATGACTAATGTTGAGTCCATGGATTATATGCACTTTTTCCCATCCTTCCACCATTGCTAGCCTCTCTAATACCGCGTTCTTTTCGCCGGTATCATACACCCACCATATATCTTCCTCAAAACAGCCACCATACCTACCTATTATGGCATTTACATAGCCATTCCGAGATATATTGCCATGCAACTTTCCATCGTTCTGTTTATTATGACACGCTCCATCATTGTCATATTGCTAGAATGATCATGTAGTTGACATCGTATTTGTGGCAAAGCCACCATTCATAATTCTTTCATACATGTCACTCTTGATTCATTGCATATCCCGGTACACCTCCGGAGGCATTCATGTAGAGTCATATTTTTTTCTAAGTACCGAGTTGTAAGTAAATAAAAAGTATGATGATCATCATTATTAGAGCATTGTCCCAAGTGAGGAAAGGATGATGGAGACTATGATTCCCCCACAAGTCGGGATGAGACTCCGGACGAAAAATAAAAAAAAAAGAAAAAAAAGAGGCCATAAAAAAAGGGAGAAAAGGCCCAAAGAAAAAAAGAAGAAAAAAAATGAGATAATAAGAGAGAAGGGGCAACGTTACTATCCTTTTACTACACTTGTGCTTCAAAGTAGCACCATAATCTTCATGATAGAGAGTCTCTCATTTTGTCACTTTCATATATTAGTGGGCATTTTTCATTATATAACTTGGCTTGTATATTTCAATGATGGGCTTCCTCAAATGCCCTAGGTCTTCGTGAGCAAGCAAGTTGGATGCACACCCACTTAGTTTCTTTTTGAGCTTTCATATACTTATAGCTCTAGTGCATCCGTTGCATGGAAACCCCTATTCACTCACATTGATATCTATTGATGGGCATCTCCATAGCCCGTTGATACGCCTAGTTGATGTGAGACCATCTTCCCTCTTTTTGTCTTCTCCACAACCACCATTCTATTCCACATATAGTGCTATATCCATGGCTCACGCTCATGTATTGAGTGAAGATTGAAAAAGTTTTGAAAATGTTAAAGTATGAAACAATTGCTTGGCTTGTCATCGGGTTGTGCATGATTTAAATACTTTGTGTGGGAAGATGGAGCATAGCCGCACTATATGATTTTGTAGGGATAACTTTCTTTGGCCATGTTATTTTGAGAAGACATAATTGCTTAGTTAGTATGCTTGAAGTATTATTATTTTTATGTCAATATGAACTTTTGTCTTGAATCTTTCGGATCTGAATATTCATACCACAATTAAGAAGATTTACATTGAAATTATGCCAAAGTATCACTCCGCATCAAAATTTCTCTTTTTATCATTTACCTACTCGAGGACGAGCAGGAATTAAGCTTGGGGATGCCTGATACGTCTCCAACGTATCTATAATTTTTGATTGCTCCATGCTACTTTATCTACTGTTTTAGGCTTTATTGGGCTTTATTTTCCACTTTTATATTATTTTTGGGACTAACCTATTAACCGGAGGCCCAACCCAGAATTGCTGTTTTTTGTCTATTTCAGTATTTCGAAGAAAACGAATATCAAACGGAGTCCAAACAGAATGAAACCTTCGGGAACGTGATTTTATCGCCGAACGTGATCCAGAGAACTTGGAGTGCAAGTCAAGAAGCAACCGGAGCCTCCACGAGATAGGAGGGCACGCCCCCGTGTCTCGTGAGTCCCTTGGGCGGCCACCGATGTACTTCTTCTTCCTATATATACCTACGTACCCCAAAAACATCCGGGGGCACCACGAAACACAATTTCCACCACCGTAACCTTCTGTATCCGCGAGATCCCATCTTGGAGCCTTCGCCAAAGACTTTCACGGAGGGGGAATCAAGCACGGGGGGCCTCTACATCAACATCCTTGCCCCTCCGATGAGTTGTGAGTAGTTTACCACAGACCTACGGGTCCATAGTTATTAGCTAGATGGCTTCTTCTCTCTTTTTGGATCTCAATACAATGTTCTCCCTGAGGGAGTTCCGGACTAGGGGGTGTCCGGATAGCCGAACTATCATCATCGGCCGGACTCCAAGACTATGAAGATACAAGATTGAAGACTTCGTCCCGTGTCCGGATGGGACTTTCCTTGG
This sequence comes from Aegilops bicornis, assembly GCA_021605145.1. Lineage (NCBI taxonomy): Eukaryota > Viridiplantae > Streptophyta > Magnoliopsida > Poales > Poaceae > Aegilops > Aegilops bicornis. Next base: position 103,439,885 of record CM038675.1, on the reverse strand, counting down.
CGTGGAAGGCAAGCTTGGCGATACGGATATGTAGATCTCCTACCATTGTAACCGACTGCATGTAACCCTAACCCTATCCGGTGTCTATATAAACCGGAGGGTTTTAGTCCGTAGGACGGACAACAATCATACCATAGGCTAGCTTCTAGGGTTTAGCCTCTTTGATCTCGTGGTAGATATACTCTTGTAACACACATCATCAATATTAATCAAGCAGGATGTAGGGTTTTACCTCCATCAAGAGGGCCCGAACCAGGTAAAACATCGTGTCCCTTGTCTCCTGTTACCATCTGCCTAGACGCACAGTTCGGGACCCCTACCCGAGATCCGCCGGTTTTGACACCGACATTGGTGCTTTCATTGAGAGTTCCTGCGTATGCGTCACCGATAGGCCCGATGGCTCCTTTGATCATCAACAATGACGTGGTCCAGGGTGAGACTTTTCTCCCGGACAGATCTTCGTGTTCGACGGCTTTGCTGCGGGCCAATTAAGCAGCCATCCGGAGCAGATCGAAGCTACGCCCCGCGTCGGGTCAGATTTGGAAGTTTAAACTATACGGCCGATATCCGCGGAGACTTGATCTTCGACGGATTCGAGCCGCCGCTGACCAGCGCCGCATTGTCTCGATGGGCATGATCTAGCTCTGCAGCCGAGCGGTGCCACAGGAGGCCGCACTGAGTCGCTCGGCCCTTAATCCGGAGACGGATTTCCGATCGAGGATGAGTGGTTGGACACCGCCTCGGGGCTTCAATCTCTCTGGCGATCGAGGCGAACTCCATCCCTGTCCTTTGCAAAGACCTTGACTCGAAGCGGACTCCTTTCCGGATTCCGAACCCTCCGCGCCCTTGCCAATCGAATCTGATTGGGCGCCCGTTATGGAGTTCACGGTCGCAGACATCTTTCAGCACTCGCCCTTTGGCGACAGCCTGAATTCACTAAAGTCTCCCTCTTTATCCGGAGAGCCCTGGCCGGACTATGGTCAGGAAGGTTGGGATACGGATGACGAAGAAATTCAATGCCCACCCACCACCCACTTCATAGCCACTGTTGATAGCCTACACGACGTGCTCAATTTCGACTCTGAAGACATCGACGGTATGGACGACGATGTAGGAGACAACAATGAACCAGCACCTATAGGATGCTGGACAACCTCACCCCATGATGTATACATGGTGGATACACCTAAAGCAAATGAAGACGAGGAGCAGCGGGACGCTACGACGGATAAATCCCTCGAAAAGCAGTCAAAACGGCAACGTAAACGCCGAACAAAGTCCCGCCTCAACAAAGACCCAGCCATAGAGCAGGGCGAACCGTTGGACAACGAACAAGCTATCGAGCAATCGTCCGAACAAGACAACTTGGATAAACAATCTGTCCCCAGCGAAGACAACAGTCCGGACGACCTCACGCCGGACAAACTATTGGAGCAAAATAACCTCCAGAAAAGGCTCACGCCATGCGCGTAGCCTGAAAAAGCGAAGCGGAAGCTCAAAAGCGATGGAAGATGCACTCGAGGATCGAGATGGAGCAAAATATTCAGCACATGAACAAAGCAGCGACGATCGCCGAACAAAGAGCTACCGAAAAGGAAGCTACTGCCCGAATTCGACGAGGAGGCCTTAGAGCCCCCACAATTAAAAAGTAAGAAGGCCACCCGGTCGGATGGACGACCCCACGGCGAAAAGAGAGCGGTGAATGGCGCCGCACACAAGCCAATATGCGATCCGCATAAGGATTCACATCAAGAGGATGGCCCAGTTAGGTCCATCTATGGGCCAAGAAAGCAGGCTCGTCAAAACAATGCAATACGCCAAAATCCCGAAGATCACGACACACCCAAATATAGGGGTGCCGCACCCCTATGTTTCACCGATGAGGTGCTGGATCATGAATTTCGGTGGGATTCAAACCCGTAAACATAGAGGCATCTGACGGAACAACAGACCACAGAGTGCGGATCGAGGATTACATCCTCCACATACACAAGGCTAGAGGAGGCGATCTCCACGCCATAAAATACTTACCCTTAAACTCAAAGGGCCAGCTCGGCATTGGCTTAAAAGCCTCCCGAAAATACCATTGGAAGCTGGGAAGAGCTCGAGGGTGCATTCCGGGCAAATTTTCAAGGGACTTATGTCCGCCCTCCGGATGCAGACGATCTAAGTCACATAACTCAACAGTCCGGAGAGTCAGCCCGAAAATTCTGGAATAGGTTCCTTACTAAAAAGAACCAAATAGTCGACTGTCCGGACGCCGAAGCCTTAGCAGCTTTCAAACACAACGTCCGAGACGAATGGCTCGCCAGACACCTCGGCCAAGAAAAGCCAAGAACAATGGCCGCATTAACAAGCCTCATGACCCGCTTTTGCGCGGGAGAGGACAGCTGGCTGGCTAGATGCAGTACCAGCGACACGAGTACATCCGAAATCAGGGATGGGAATGGGAAATCACGACGCAGAAAAGATCAGCGCGAATAAAGAAAATGGCCCAAATAGTATGCGGTGGTCAACGCCGATTCAAAAGCTCTCGGCGGAACAACAAAACACTGCCCCTAAAGGATAACAAAGGACGAGCTATCCAACCTAAACAAGATTACGGACAGACTATGTCAAATACATGGTACCTCAGGAAGCACGCAAACCATACCCACGAGATTGTTGGGTCTTCAAGCGATCCGCCGACTTAATGCCGAACACAAGGGCTCGACACACCAAGGGAAAATGATGACGAGCACCACAAGCGAGCCCGGAAAACAAAAGAATTTCCCACAAAAGGTTAAAACAGTAAACTCACTTCACGTGATCAAAGGGAAAAACAGAGCGGCGCCCACTAAAAAGCGCGCCCCACATTGGTTGTCAAAACCAATCACCTTCGACCATCAGGACTATTCTGATAATATCCGGAACGCAGGATGGACTGCCTTGATATTGGATCCTATAATCGACGGATTCCAATTTACACACGTACTCATGGATGGCGGCAGTGACATAAACCTGATATATCAGGACACAATCCGCAGGATGGGGATAAACCCAACCAAAATTCGCCGTAGCAACACCTCCTTTAGAGGAGTACTGCCCGGCCCATACGCCCTCTGCACGGGCTCCATACTACTAGAAGTTGTGTTTGGTTCATCCGACAACTTCCGTCGCGAAAGGTTACTCTTCCATGTCGCCCCGTTTAAAAGTAGCCATCAAGCACTATTGGGACGCGAAGCTTTCGCCCGCTTTAACGCAATACCGCATTATGCATCTCTAACACTTAAAATGCCCGGTCCACGCGGCATCATCTCTTTAAAAGGAAGTATTAAGTGTTACTCGAGCACGGGAAAACGGGAGACTGCCTTGACAGCCCCACAGCTATCCGGCTCTGCTAGGCAAAGAACCTGAATTGGTCATTCAAACCCCGGACACGGCTAGACGAGTCCGGCGCCTACTTGCGGCATACCCCCATACGAGGGGCCGCATGCATGTATAACAAAGAGACAATAAAGCTCCATCTTATTCACTTCTTCGAACCGTACTTCGTTTATTTAATATTAAGTACATTTTTCGCACGATACTTTTTCTTTTCAAACTAAGTTCCTCTCTTTTACAGATGAACAACGTGCTACACCCGTCCAAGATACGGCACAACGGAGACACAGGCGCAGACGTGCAGTAGGGACCCATTGCAAGGATTCTTTTCAGATTAAGACCCTACGTAAACCTTTTTTCACTGTCTCTTGTTGATATACATTCCCCCAGTTCCTTAAATATAACTGAGGAGGAGGCTGGTGCTTTGGCATTGGCTGCACCAGAATTTTTGCGCGCACCTGGACACAAAGGGCCTAGGGCATTATTCTGCCCGTTTTCATAAAGACCAAATACCTTAGGGAGTATTCGGCTTCTCGAGTTAGGCCTTATATGCATCAGCTCCGAATCATGTCTTTGGTCAAATGTTGGGTTGCCCGGCTCCTGTGTTTTGCTGCCTTACGTTCGTTTTCACGGCTAACGCGGCACCGGAGAACTCTGCGATTGTGCCCGGTTCGCCAAAGTAGCACCTCGAGAGAAAGCCGAAAACTGACTGTCATGATATAGCGAGAGACTGGTCAACCACTCGATGACTCACAAGAATGTTTAGAATTCCTCCGCATTAACGAAGGACCGGTTTTCGGTCAGGCACATATGCACCCCGAATTCGAGAGAGTGCGGTGCCCCCAGGGGCTATATAGTAGCCCCACCCTCGAACTCCTATGGCTAAGTGAAAGTGATAAAGCATTATAGTCCGATTGCCTGGTTTGCTACGCTATCACCTCCTTAACAGGACCAAGACATTGGATTAAGTGTGAAAGAGCGCTTTTTTGCGAACACCCCCGCACTATGTGCGTGAAATTTGAAGCCAAGGACTGCCATCTTTCAGGTTATATACACATATACATAAACGGCCGCACAGAGAGTAGTTTATTACTTGAACGCACAAGTATAAAAAGCACTTATATTACACTGAAACATTGTTTTCACAAATCATACATGTCATTTAAACATAATATCCTTCGAGCACTGCGTCTTTATTAAACGAGCGCCCGGCAGGACTTCTTCAAAGTAGTGCTCGGCAGGTACTCGGCCTTTGTCCGAATCCTGGGATGCAACGTCAGTGGCCTTCATCTCTGCCCAGTATGTCTTGACACGGGAAAGAGCCATCTGCGCTCCCTCAATACACGCCGATCGCTTTATTGCGTCGACACGCACCGCACCAAGAAACTGCTGCACTAAACCAAAATAGCTCTTCGGCTGGGGTCCGTCCGGCCACAAGTGAGTCAAGACAAGCTTCATGGCAAATCCGGACAGTCGATTCAGCTCAGCCCATTTGGCCAACCGATCGGTCAGCGGCAGAGGACGCTCCGGACTATGGAATTGCGACCAATATAGCTCTTCCCATACATGCCCTTCGGCCCCGGAAGTGCTCAACGCGTCCACAGCCTTTCGCCGCCAATCCAGATAAGCATCCTCTGAACTCCACAATTTATCCAAGCGAGCATACTTTGGATCTGTATATTTCCTCCATGGCGAAATGGTTTTCCGGCCGCAATTGCCCGGCTTTGACTCAGCTCCTCCTTGGCAGCTCTCAAAGCCGATTGGGCCTTCTTGGATTAAGCGGCGGCCTTCTTTAGGTCCTCTTGTTCCGCTTGACGTTCCTTTTTCAAGAACTGCGCAGCGTCGGTAGTATTCCTTAACTTTTTGGCCATCTCGGCCATCTCCTCTTTCTTCAAAGTGAGCAGCCCGTTCAGCTTCTAGCTCTTGGCCGCCTTTAAAGCGGCCGCATTACTAATTCTGGCTTGCTCTTTTCGCTCGGCGAGTTCTGCCCGCAGCTCTTCCACGGCAGCGGCACCATCTGCATTAAGCATATGATTAGTAAGACATGGGCGTCAAGCTCCCTTACCAGGTGTCCGCATAGAAGTCGCATACCTTGTGACTCGTCAAACCGTTTATGGACCAGCGAGATGTCCGCATCCGCCTCATCAAGCTGCCGCTTTAGTTCGGCATATTCATCAGTCCGGCTGGCCTCCGGACGCCCCACCACCTGTTTAGGAGCGGCGATATGTTAAAACTGAGAATTTGATCCTCGGCACGTCGTCAATTTTTGACAACATACCGAGTCTCAGGGGCTACTATCTATACATGGCGCATTTTATATGCATAACTGTCAGCAGGTACATTATTTTTTGCGTACCTCAAACCCCGTCAGTAAGCTTCTGACGGCTTCGTGCAATCCGTTCTCTGCGGATGCAATTCTTTCAATCACCGTACCCATTAGAGCACGGTGATCTTCTGAGATAGCCGCTCGCCCGAGCAAATCCTTCAGCTCCTCCGACCGCACACCACTTGGCGCCGGACCTTCCGCCCCGCGGACTTGGGGAACCCTCCGCGACGACACCTCTGGGTCGTCCGCTTCACATGAGGGTGCGACAGGTGGAGGCGTTTTGCTCTCCATCATCTCCGAAGAAGATCCCCCGAAGACGAGCTCTGCTGAGAACGGCTGAGGTCCGAACTACAAGGTACAATTTCGGTTATCTTCATAAATAAATACAGGGATGTTCCTTATTTATAAGACCCCTTCGTTTTACTCACGGCTCGCTGGAGGGCTGATCCCCTTGGGGAAATAGTGCGGCTGGGTTACTTCCCAGCGCCGGACTCTCCAACGAAGATTCCCTTCCTTTCTTTGAGGCCTTGACCTCCGGATCTTACAGGCGGTCCTCTTCTCTCCTCGGAAGGTGGGACTCTTAATCCCTCCTTCCTTGATAGCCTCCTTCGCAGAGGCGCTTGCTCCCCGCTCCTCCCTTCACCTTCTTCAAAAGGCGCGACCTTCAACATCTTGGTCAACATGGGATCCGGCGTGGTCTGCAGGAGGGAGCGGACACCTTATCAACTTTGCCTTGGCTATCCACTCCTGTTCAAGAAAGCGGCTCCTTTAAAGGGCATATATACATAATAAATGAATGAACAACTTGTCCGGTTACAGGACTACTTACTTGAGCATCTGGGCGATTGCAGCTTAGTCCTGCATCCTCGGTCAAGTCCGGACACTTCTCTTGTGATCCGAAGAACAGTTTATACATCTCCACGGTCGTCGTGCCCATAAAATTTTGGAGAGCTCGTGGTCCCTCTGGATTGAATTCCCATAAGCGGAGGGGCGATGTTTGCAGGGCTGAAGGCGCCGGAACACCATAACCTGCGTCACTGCAACCAGATTGATCCCTCTTTCCTGGAGGTCTCGAATACGGCCCTGCAGCAGGGGAACGTCCTTGGACGACCCCCAGTCGAGCCCCTTGTTGACCCATGACGCCACCGCTGTGGTGGACCTGGCGGAAGGCGAGGCGCCGCCCATTTGGTGCCCCCAGGGCGGTGATATAAAACCACTCCCGTTGCCACAGAACAAGCTCCTCTTGAAAAGAGCCCTCGGGCCACGGAGCATCAGCACATTTGCTTATGACCGCCCCTCCGCACTCTGTTTGCTGCCCCTTGATCGTCTTTGGCTCCACCTTGAAGGTCTTGAGCCACAATCCAAAGTGAGGGGTAATATGGAGGAAGGCCTCGCATAGAACAATGAATGACGAGATATGGAGGATGGACTCCGGATTCAATTTATGGAAATCAAGCCCATAATAAAACATGAGCCCCCGCACAAAGGGGTCCGTCGGGAAGCCTAAACCCCGACGGAAGTGAGACACGAACACCACGTTCTCGCCGGGCTCAGAGTGGGAATGACCTGCCCAGAGCAGGCAGCCTATCACGAGATCTCACCGTTAGATACACGGCGTCTCGCAGCTTTAGCACGCCTTCTTCAGAACGGAGGAAGACACCCGCCAGCCATGCGGTCGGAGCGGACATCGTCGAAAGTCCGGCGCCTGAATCTGAAGCTTTGGGGTGTTGGAACTCGAAGCGCCGAGGCGAACTTCGATAGAGGGTGTAAAAGGAGTTGGCCTTGGTCTCGTTATAAAGAGGTTGAATACCAAGAGCCCACCCCGTGGTCGATTAGGACTCGCCTTTGATAGAGAAGGCAGGCCAACAGGCACGGTTGGGTTACCCACGTCCGTATTGATGAGAATCCCGGAATAAGGGGGCACGATCTACGCTTTGATAAGACGTGCCAAGGAAACCGCCTCGCTAAACACGCTGAGTTGGAACAATAAAAAACGATTCATATGAAGGCCTGGCCGTGGTGTGATGTCACGCCGCGGAATACGTCAGCAGATCTGTGCAAAAATTATTTCTCTCTACGGTGTTATGTGGAACTTGTTTTGCAGAGCCGGACACTATCCTGGTGTTCGCAATCTTCTATAAATTATTCGGAGGAAGAACCCGCCTTGCAATGCCGAAGACAATATGCGCGCTGGACTCGTCGTCATTGAAGCCTGGTTCAGGCTCTTGAGGAGTTCCGGACTAGGGGTGTCCGGATAGCGAACTATCATCATCGACCGGACTCCAAGACTATGAAGATACAAGATTGAAGACTTCGTCCCGTGTCCGGATGGGACTTTCCTTGGTGTGGAAGGCAAGCTTGGCGATCTGGATATGTAGATCTCCTACCATTGTAACCGACTCTGTGTAACCCTAACCCTATCCGTGTCTATATAAACCGGAGGGTTTTAGTCCGTGGGGACGGACAACAATCATACCATAGGCTAGCTTCTAGGGTTTAGCCTCTTTGATCTCGTGGTAGATCTACTCTTGTAACACACATCATCAATATTAATCAAGCGGGACGTAGGGTTTTACCTCCATCAAGAGGGCCCGAACCTGGGTAAAACATCGTGTCCCTTGTCTCCTGTTACCATCCGCCTAGACGCACAGTTCGGGACCCCCTACCCGAGATCCGCTGGTTTTGACACCGACACTCCCCCTCTCTTGTGGAGATCTATTCGATGTAATCTCTTTTTGCGGTGTGTTTGTCGAAATTGTGGGTTTATGATCAAGTTTATCTATGAATAATATTTGAATCTTCTCTGAATTCTTTTATGTATGATTAAGTTATCTTTGCAAGTCTCTTCGAATTATCGGTTTAGTTTGGCCTACTAGATTGATCTTTCTTGCCATGGGAGAAGTGCTTAGCTTTGGGTTCAATCTTGCGGTGTCCTTACCCAAAGGATGTAAAGGGTTGCTATGCACGTATTGTATTGTTGCCATCGAGCATAACAAGATGGGGTTTATATCATATTGCATGAGTTTATCCCTCTACATCATGTCATCTTGCCTAATGCGTTTCTCTGTTCTTATGAACTTAATACACTAGATGCATGCTGGATAGCGGTCGATGTGTGGAGTAATAGTAGTAGATGCAGGCAGGAGTCGGTCTACTTGTTATGGACGTGATGCCTATATACATGATCATGCCTAGATAATCTCATAACTATGCGCTTTTCTATCAATTGCTCGACAGTAATTTGTTCACCCACCGTAATACTTATGCTATCTTGAGAGAAGCCACTAGTGAAACCTATGGCCCCCGGGTCTATCTCTTTTCATACTTGTTTCCAATCTACTTTTATTTGCATCTTTACTTTTTGCATCTATATTATAAAATACCAAAAATATATTTACCTTATCATACTATCTTTATCAGATCTCACTTTACATGAAGTGGCGCGAAGGATTGACAACCCTTTATTGCGTTGGTTGCGAGTTCTCAGTTTGTTTGTGTAGGTGCGTGGGACTTTTGAGGAGCCTCCTACTGGATTGATACCTTGGTTCTCAAAACTGAGGGAAATACTTATGCTACACTTTGCTGCATCACCCTCTCCTCTTCGAGGAAAACCAACACAAGCTCAAGACGTAGCATACGACCTTAAAGGAACAAATTTTTGGGACTTATATTAGGTAGGTAGTATCACAGGATGGGGCAGAATAACATAATATTGATCTTGACTGAATCTGAAACATGTGACTGCAAACACTTGGTTCAGTGAGCTTAGCATCAATAGAAGTTGGGATAAACTGTGGACAGAGGCACATGAACATAAATGAATTCAGATCTAAAAAACTCATACAGAATTGGTTTTGCAGGAGTTCATTTACTGCCTAGGCACACTCTAGGAGTGTTTGTAGAGCAAGAAACAATGCAACCACCTGAAAACTTCTTATGTTTCAGTCAATCATCTCAACCAATATGATTTTCTTGGAGATTCAGAGCACAACCATGACACCGAGGATATAAGAGTGGTGGAGAGATTGGCTGTAACAAAGAAAAATTTCAGTTGCCCGTGCGGATAAGCACTACCTTCGATCTTATGCAGGTTTATCTCGAGATAGAAACGTAAGATACAATTATACATCTGAAGATGACTACAAGAGAACTTCTCTGCTTCCTTACATCTATCAAAAGAAGAACTGTACAAAATGAGAAATATTTGACTTCAACGGATTTTATTGAGGTGAAACAATCCAAGGTAAAACTAGATATAAAGTTGTATTCCTTCTACATTTATCTTGACCATCATAACTAGTACTCGAAACTAATATAACAATGACCTGGTGTTTTTAGTGACTCCATCAGGACTCATGCGTAAGCTACTCATAGTGTACAAGATCATTCCTCCTACTAACCGCATTCTTTTAAATGGCGATCGAAACAAACAAGACAAGAAACACAATTATGTTCCCAATCTTTCTTAGTTTTCCCAATGAGCACATGAAATTAAACAGTACTAATCAAACAAGAACTACCAATTGCCATAATGAACATGAAGCAATAGACAAGTCATGTGATAATTATGAAGAGAAGCAGGTAACTTGGAGGTGATAGAAACTTTACCACTTCATATTCTCCTAAGACAACAGTGATGGTGGGTCATATTCTCCTTGAAGACAACAATGATGGTGGGAAGTTGATATATGAATATTCCAAGGATAGTGTTGTTTCTGATAAACCCTCTGAAACTGCAACGTCTTGACATCTATTGAGAAATATCCAACAAGTTCATTATATAGAGATGAGGCTTCTCTCCTTGTTAAGAACAAGTACCTCTGTGTTGAATCTTTGATAAAATATTTGTATCTAGAATCTACTGAGATTGTCTTCTCCATCTGCCACTCACTGGGACTCTCGCCTTTGTTCCTTGCAATGGTGTAGCTGAGATCAGATGAAGTTTCATGGTGGAAACCAAAGATCCCAAGCCTGCCTTCCCCTACCTCCACAATGGTTATGCCTTCATAGGTCCATTCTCTTGGCGGGAGGTCACCAGTAGAGAACTCCATCTTCCTGGTGTCAAGCAAGAGCAACTTTTTCATCCCAAAATTCACCCAGTCCCAGTAGAAACATCCATAAGCATAATGGCGCCTGTGAATATAGCCCTTGCCAAGGGCCAGATCAATCAAATCCTTGGGTGCAGCGGCTTGCCATTGATCGGTGCTCGAGGAGAAGTAGAAGGCGGCCAGACTGGTTTCGCAATGTGCCATCAAGATGACTCTGAATGTTGTCTCTCTAGCCGCTGGCTCGTCCTAGCCGAGAGGAACGAGGAAGCACTTCCGGTAGGCCTCACTTACCGGGGGGAACAGGTGCTCAAGCGAAGCGGCTAGACCATGAGATAGTGGGGGGAGCAGGGAGTACCGCCGGTGCAAGGGGTCGCACACCGCGAGATCTCCGAAGACCGGGGGCTGCCCATGTTTTGCAATGATGAGGGTGAGAAGGACGCGGCCGTCACGGATGTCCTGCACGGTCCAGCGGGGGTGGGAGGGGAGGAAGGAGAAGGTGAAATCTGCGGCGACGGCGAGCACGCGGGCAGCAGGACTGGAGGGCATGGCTGGGTGGAAGCCGTCGAGGTCGAGGAATCTGAGAAGTGGTGGTGCGTGGAGGCAGCGGAAGCGGGCGAGGAAGGAGCTGTCGGTGGAGATTTGGCGGAAGGTGACGCAGGCGGCGGAGGCGCGGGCAAGGTCCTGTGCCGTGGGCAGCCGGAGGAAGATCTCGGCGAGGAGATGGTTGGGGATGTCCGTTATAGGCGACGCCGTTTTCTTCTCGCTGGTCTAGGGATGGCACCCGCATGGTTTGGGTACGGGTGGAGCCACCCCATACCCTTACCCATCCCCTCTGAGCTTACCCATCACCCTTACCCGTACCCATCAATGGGTATAATTTTTTCCCATACCCGTTACCCGACAGGGTACATGGGTACCCATGGGTAAAATTACCCATGTTTGCAAAGCATCACTTTGAACTACTCATAGTCATAAAAACAACATATAATTATAATCTATAAACAACAATATATTATAACAACAACAACACACTTTTAAACAACAACACTTCAAAACATCATCACACAGTCATATATTTTGAGTTCAGAAATTCATGATAAAGTAGAGATAATTTTGAGTTCATATAGATTTTATATGGGTACATGGGTATGTGGGTATGGGTTACATGATCCCATACCCGTACCACTCTACCCGATGGGTTTAACATTTCCCTATTCATATACCCAAGGATAATTTTTTGTCCCATACCCTTACCCTAATAAGGTTTTTACCCGCAGGGTACGTGGGTAATGGGTACCCATTGCCATCCCTACGCTGGTCGCCGGGATCATTAGGAGGATCGTGTTGAACGCCAATGAGGTAGGGCGGAGGAGGCAGCTGCCGGGAAACCCTCGACGAGATTTCTTTTTTTGAGCATAGGAAACCCTCGACGAGAGCCGTGCGTGCAATAGCGTGGGTGTCCGGCCTGTGTTGGAGAGCGAGTCTGACTTATTTTCCTTCCATGGGCTTGGCCGGTAGTACTGAGCCCAATTTGTCAGACCCGGCATAGACGAATCCCCAAAAAAAGCCCAAAAAAATATACAAAAAAATGGCTCAACATTGAGCTGCATTTTTTTATTCTAAAGAAAATCAACATTATTGAGCTTCGTATAGGATTTCTACTGAGCTCCTCTACACCTGCGTGCATGTTCGGTCTGACAACAGGAGAAACTCTTAGACATGTATGTTTCGAATGCCACCCTTTTTTATACCAACTACTGCAATTTCAAACTATCTACTTTCCTATTTACAAGGCGCTTGCATGTTTTGTATCGATAATGGTTATCGCCATTTAGGACACCATATCCGCCACACCAAAGAGTGTTGGGAGAAAAATCCCACGGATCCTTCAACTTCACCGTGTCTGGTGCCAAGATGGTGGTACGGTGAAATATTATTCATTGCCGCCGCCGCCAACAAAAGGCCGCCATGAGGACAAAATATGTAACCCTAAATGAGCATTCAAAGCAAGCAACCATGATTTCCCCAACTTCCGGTTGCTGAATCAGTTGATGAACACATGACCTTGTAGGGTGGAGCGGGGAACGAGAGGAGTCATTGTCTACCCGGGATAAGGAGAGAGGGGAGCCAACGGTTAGAAGAGGGGTGGTCGAAGACGTCTCCACTATTTGTACATCATGTATTTGAGATTCAATCCCCAGGACTAACAACTTACACCACCATGTGTCACCAGACTTTTCAACCTTTTTTCGAAATTACTATTTTTTAAAGGGTGCATGTACACTCAGGATCCAAACGCTCAATAACCCATGGCTTGATATGCCAAGTGTCACATTCTTTTTTCTTTTTAAAATAAACATAAGCATGCATATCATTGCATTAAAAAGAAGCGGCAAAGAAGTCGGATACAACGTCTTTTAGTCATTACAAAAGTCAATCACTAGGACTAGCAGCCACACCCACCCACCATGCACACTACCATACATGCCACACCTAGTCCAACCTCATGCCAAAGAGATTGAGGCAAGCCACATAGGACCAAACTGTGTCACAACCAATGCCGAAACCTCTACAAACATGACCAAGACTCGAAGACAAAATGGACAAATGTACCCCGACCCTCACCCATTTGCACCAAGAGGAAGTCGGCAAGTGGAAGGAACGACCTAGGCCGACCTAGAGAAGACATCGTCGAGAGAGTCCAGGCGATGGTGTGTAACGCCCTCGATGCGGCTATATCTCCCACGTGTCGAAGCACGACTTAGAGGCATAACCGCATTGAAAGCAATGTCGCAAGTGAGGTAATCTTCACACAACCCATGTAATACATAAGGAAAAAAGATACATAGTTGGCTTACAATCGCCACTTGACACAATACATGAGTAAAGCATTACATCATACAGCTACAATCAAGGTCCGACTACGGAACCAAAATAAAAGAAGACTACCCCAAATGCTACACAGATCCCGATCGTCCCAACTGGGCTCCACTCTTGATCAACTGAAACGAAACAACACAATGAACAAGATCTTCATCGAGCTCCTCCTTGAGCTCGGGTAAATCCACCTGCAGTTTTTCGTCGGCACCTGCAAACTGGTTTTGGAAGTATCATGAGTCACGGGGACTCAGCAATCTCACACCCGCGAGATCAAGACTATTTAAGCTTAAAGGTAGGACAGGGTAGTGAGGTGGAGGTGCAGCAAGCGACTAGCATATATGGTGGCTACATTCGCAAAAGAGAGCGAGAAGAGAAGCAAGGCACGGTCGTGAAGCTAGTAACGATCAAGAAGTGATCCTGAAACTACTTACGTCAAACATAACTCCAACACCGTGTTCACTTCCCGGACTCACGAGAAGAGACCATCACAGTTACACACGCTTGATGTATTTTAATTAAGGTCAACTTCGGGTTTTCTACAACCGGACATTAACAAATTCCCATCTGCCTCATAACATGAGCACGGCTTCCGAAAGATAATACCCTGCAGGGGTGTCCCAACTTAGCCCATTATAAGCTCTCACGGTCAACGAAGGTTATTCCTTCTCCCCGGGAAGACCCGATCAGTCTCGGAATCCCGGCTACAAGACATTTCGACAGCAATAAAACAAGACCAGCAAAGCCGCCTGATGTGCCGACAAATCTTGATAGGAGCTGCACATATCTCGTTCTCAGGGCACACCGGATAGGTCAGCCTACGAGTAAAACCAGCCCTCGAGTTGCCCCGTGGTGGCCCCGCAGTCTACCCGTTTCGGACCAACACTCGAAGGAGCACTGGCCCGGGAGGGGGGGGGTCTAAAATAAAGATGACCCTTGAGTCTGCAGAACCCACGGTAAGGGGTATATGTGGTAGGTAGTCAAATGGTAAAACCAAGGTTGGGCCTTGCTGGAGGAGTCTTATTCAAAGCGAACTGTCAAGGGGGTCCCATAAATCACCCAACCGCGTTAGGGACGCAAAATCCGGGAACATAACACCGGTATGACGGAAACTAGGGCGGCAAGAGTGGAACAAAACACCAGGCATAAGGCCGAGCCTTCCACCCTTTACCAAATATATAGATGCATTAATTAAATAAGATATATTGTGATATCCCAATAAGTAAACATGTTCCAACAAGGAACAACATCTCCATGTTCCAACAAGGAACAAACTTCATCTTCACCTGCAACTAACAACGCTATAAGAGGGGCTGAGCAAAGCGGTAACATAGCCAAACAACGGTTTGCTAGGAAAGGATGGTTAGAGGCTTGACATGGCAACATGGGAGGCATGATATAGCAAGTGGTAGGCATCGTAGCATAGGCATAGCAAAAGAGCGAGCATCTAGCAAGCAAAGATAGAAGTGATTTCAAGGGTATGGTCATCTTGCCTGAGATCCCGCTAGGAAGAAGAACGAGTCCATGAAGAAGACAAACGGACGAAGTCGAATGAATCCTCACAACTCCGGAACGAAACCGAAGCTAACGAGAGAAGCAACCCGGAAAGAAACAAACAACGTGGTAAACCAACAAGCACAAACATGGCATGATGCACAACCAAGTATGATGCATGTCCGGTTTAATGAGGCATGGCATGGCAATATGCACAAACAACACTACAAGTTAAGTGGAGCTCAATATGCAACGAGTTGCATATTGACAAAACACCACATCAATTATTTAGTTCTCTCTCGGTTATGTACCCAACAATATTAAATATTGGTTAACATGGCAAGTGGTGAAGCATAATTAAACTACCTATTTAGGCAAGTTTAAATGAGGCCGGAAACAACAAACGATAATCCCGGAAAATCCTCATGTCATATAGCAATTTAATGCAACAACAATTTTAAACATTTTAATTGTTGTTATCATGATGCGGATGACATATGCAAGTTTTATGCAATTTTTATTAAAAGTTGACATAAGCATGTTATGAAGCATTTGGGTCACCATGGCGGAACAAAACGGGTGCCACGGCAACGAATCCGAAAATGATGCCACGGCAACATATCGGTACCGGTAGCTCACGGAGATACCGGTGCAAAAGGAGGCGTGCGGATGTGCGCAACATGCTAGAGATGGTGGGGTGCTCCCGACTACCGGGTTCCCACGGACGGCGGCATGGAAAGCAGTGACAATTCGGACACGGTCCAAACATAGGGTGCATCTCATACAACAAATGCATTCAGTCCACGGACGTTGTCTCGAGGTTATACCTTGAAGCGTGCATTTTTGGGGAACGCAGCGTTAAATCGAAGGAAGTAGTGGTACACGGGTTGTAGTGGAAGTAGTTGTACTGCGTGTCGTAGTGGAAGTAGACGTTCTCGCGACTGAAGTTGTACACGCGTCGGTGATGGTCGAACTTGGCGGTCTTGGCGATGGTAGTCGATACCACGGCTCGTAGTCTATGTAGTTGAACTTGACGAAACCCTCAACAACAGTAGTGGTGCATGTCATAGTGGAACTTGACGCATCCAACGCCTTCGGCGTGAGAGGTACTTGCGAAAACCGAGATGGTCTTGACGATCCGGTGAGACGACATGGTTCGGGCGGTCTCGGTCTTGATGGTCCTTGAGTCCAACAATTACTAGGTGGTCTTGGCATCCATGACGGAAAACAAACGGGTGTGCGGGATGCAACAGAAGGTGGTGGTCACACACGGGGTTACAGACCTCGGCGGCAGCTCGAAGCGAAGCAAGCGGCTTGGAGTCGAAGGAACCTTGGCGGAGCAGGAGGTGTGGCACCCAGTGGCGGCAAAACCACGGCCAAGGTGGAGCAATGGACGTATCCGTTTTGAGCTGCAAGGAGGCGGCACGAGAGAAGGCCGGGCAAGCTGCTCGTTCGAGGCCCGTCGTTGGAGGTGCAGCAGAGGAGGAGCGCGGGCATCACGGCGACGGCAACAGAGCAGCAGCATGGAGGCCAAGGGAGCGGCGAGGTGCGGACACGGGCAGAGGAGAAACCCATCGAGGAAGGAGAGGGCGCTACTGGACGAGGCAGAGGAGGGGCACGGCCTTGAGCGACGGAGGGCCGCGGAGTTGGCCGTCAGTGGTGTTGCGGAGGCGAGGCTGGGCCGGCTGGGCGTGGTCGCAGGCTCGCTGGTCAGCGCGAGGGGGTGGAGGCGCGAGGCGATGGCGCGGTGGAGAGGCGACGCAAGGAGAGGTGGGGAGACGAGCGAGAGGAAGGAGAAGCGTGGGGATCGAGGGAGAGAAGTGGATCGGGAGAGGGGTTAGCGCTGCCCTCTCCCTGCGTGACGGCGCTCGGGAGGGAGATGGGGATCCAGCGATGCGGGTGTGCGTGCGATGTGGATCGAGTGCGGCGCTGAGGAACGACGAGGAGGGTTGCAGGGTCGGGCTAGGTTAGCTAGGGTTCGGGAGGAGGCTGCGGGCCTGGGCGAACAGCAGCCTCTGCTGCTTGGGTCTTGGTGGGCTGAGGGGAACAGGGGGGTCTGGGTGAGCTGCTCTCTCTCTCTCTCTCTCTCTCTTATATTTTCTTTCAGAAAACAATTAAAGAGAAGAAAAAGAAAGAGAGGGTTAGGGAAAGGATTTGCGCATGGAGATAATTTTCCCGTACTCGCAAAAATGAGCTCGATCCAGGAAAATAAAAGAGGCGTGATTGAAAGATTTGAATTCAACTCATTTGATGTAAAATTCAAATGATTTGAATAGGAAGTGAGGGTAGGGAAGGTCCAAAAATGTTCGGATTTTTGATGGAGCTCCGGAAAATGGCAAAAGAATTATTGGCAAGGTTAGAGAGCCAAAACTTGAAGAAGAAAAGGTCAAGGGATTTAATATGCAAGTGGGTTCATGGGTGATTCCAAAACAATGGAATATTTTATGATAGCTCCATAAATATTAGGAGGATATGTTATAAAGAGAAAACACCATGTGAATTCCCTCGATTTAAATAGATCAAAAGATCTATGCAGTTTATTTAGTTGAGGTTTTAAAAATTAAATGACATGCTGGCATGATGACATGATGCAATGCAAAAATAAATAGAGCAAGCACAAATAAAAACACACAGAGGTCACAAAATATGGAAGTCTTCTGAGCGTCGGTCTCGGGGCGTTACAACACTCCACCACTACGAGAGGATCTCGTCCCGAGATCTAGGATGGCACCGGATAGAAAACGGAAGACGAAAGAGGTAAAACTAAGTTGCTTCTTTGACAAACGAGTGAAACCAATGAACCTCGAGAGGTTGAAAACTTGAAAGAATAACACAATAGAGTTGAACGAAATTGAGAGCATTCCGATGAAAATAGAAACAAGGAACACCATGTGAACCTTGGGGGTTGCAAAGCTATGAATGACGAGTACAATGGACAAGAAGGAATTGGAACCACTCTGGTTGAAACGAGATAAGAATGAATAAGAATGATATAATTTTTGGCAGCACTCCGACTGAAAATGGAAGGAATTAGAATCATGAACTATAGAAGATGGGATGATACTTGATGAAATCAACAACACATTGCCTCCGGAACTATTGAAAGAATGGCACAAGGGGTAAGAAGGATTTCAGACAACACTCCGGTTGAGAAGGGAGGTAAAACTTGATAAGATGAGAGAGCTCGAATGAAAACACGACATTCCGGTTAAATGGATAATGCAAGAAAAAGAACATGATCTTTACAAAACGAGGTGATGGGTGAAGAGAGCAACATCACAATGCCTCCGGAAGAAAGAATAGAAGATAGATCATTGGAATAACAGAATGGAGAAGAAAATGCCAACTTCTGCCACAAAAGAGCTTGGAAAGCATCCTTGCAAAGAAGAATTGAACGGAGTTGTTGCAAAATGAACAACGAAAAGCACAAGCTTGTTGTGGGCTTATGGCAAACATCTCAAAATTATGAGGTGAGTTTCTGCCACCAACGGAAACAAATGATTGGATTGATATCAACAAGGAGACGAGAAACTTATTTCACCGAGAGGACAAATGAAGAACTTGGGTCATTTATAAGCACCATAATTAGCAACAATCCTTAGGGAAAGCTTTAGGTGAAATATAGCCCAAGATAACTCCAATGAAGAGATTGATGGATTTAAAATACCTCATTCTTGACAACATGTGAATCATGAAGCATGAAGGAAAATTGCCAAGGATGACATAACACCATCTCAAAAGATAAGGTAGAAAGAATTGCACTTCGAAATGCAAGAAGAAGAAAACTTGAACTCCTCAAAACAAAACATGTGTTGAGCACCATGTTTATTTTTTAGTATAGCTTGGCGGCTCTTAACTCCGAGAGAAGCTTGAAGGACAAATCGAGAAAAAATGAATCCTTGACGAACCACCACGTAGAGCCTCCATGAAGAACTCCGGTAAGAAAAGGATGATAAAATAAAGAGAAGTTGAAAACACAAGGTGAAGCCTTGCAGTGATAAGATGAAGCTTTGAAATGATATAACCGAGAAAACTTTGAACTCCGGAAAGAAAAGATGAAGCATCTCGGACCGAGAATGTGATATGATGAACAAACTCCGGAAAGAAGAGATGAACAACTTAGAACTGAGAAATTGATACCATTACGAACTCCGGAAGAATGAATCAATCACTTGGATGAAATAAGAACAAGAATTATGTTATGCGTATCTTTCACCAATTTAGATTCATGACAAGCAACGGATTAGGCATACTACTTATTCTCGTTGAAAAAGGATTGAAGAGAGATATTGCTCAACTTGGGAAGGTCTTCAACGATCCGCCGGTAGGATTTGGGAAGAACGAATGAATCTATATAATAACGAAGGAAGAGAACTCTTGAACGAACCACCGTAAGAATTGAAAATGAACGAAGAAAAGAATGAATCGCCGTAAGGAATTAGAAATGAACGAAGATACTTGAGGGGATTTAGATACAAGTGAACGAATAGACGACGAGCTGATTGGAGAATACTTGAATGATGCACCGGTAAGATTTGGAGAACGAGAGCTGAAAGCTGGAATGAATAATTCTAAGATGATGGGCTCCGGGGAATCAAACTGAAAAGACTCCTGAATTGCTCCGGATGGGTGAAAAGAATTCTCACAATCAAAACAATTATGAGGATGGCACGAAGCTAGAACCATGAATCTTGAAGAGAATGGAGAAAGATTAAAGAGAAACTCTTCTTCGGTCTTCAAAATTCGAGAATGACGACGAGAAACACCACCATAAATTGTTGAGGCACTCAGGAATGAAGAATAGAAGGTTGACCCAACGATGAAAAGAATTTGAAAGATCTTGGAGAAAGACATGACTGATGAAAACCCATTCTTACGTCAAACTTAGAAAAGAATTTTAGAAGCTCCGGAAAATTAGAATAGTCAGGTAAGATCCTGGGAAAAGACCTGTGGGTTAGGGCCCACTCAAAAGAAACACCGTTGAACGATTTAAAAGATAGATTGCGCCGGTTGAATTAAATGGCTGAATAAGGTAAGACCTCGAAATAGCTAGAATTGATGCAGAGTGGAAACACGAATCTTCAGAGATAATCTTTAGCACTCCAGATAACATGGATAGCAAGAGGTGGATGATTAAGAGATGCACCGACATGAGAAAACATTTGAAACAAGGAAAATAATACGATCAACGCTGAAAGCTTGACTTGAGTCCACCGGAGAAGAAAAGAACGAAGAATAATAAACTCGAAGCTTCCTTTAGCATCTTCATGAGAATCACGGATAAGAGCATTGAGGAAAAGAATGAAGAGACTTCACATCCATACGATGGATATTTGATTAAGAAATCAGAGTCCTTGAAGAAAAGGGTGGGAGGGTGGGAAAACAAAAACAACTTGGGTCGGATGAAACGAACACCGTTGAGAAAAAGCTTAGAATTGATCTTGCGAATGTTGCAATGATCGGATTTACTTGAAGAGAAGCACACCTGTTGAAAAGGATTGACATGACAATCTCGATTATCATGAAGGATTATCATCCACATAGAAACATGAGAACACCGCTTAGAATAAGGTATGGAATCAACACTTGGCATTGAAGCAACTTGAATACCACAAAACGGAACAAAAACAAAGGATTTGGCTTGCGGAATAAGCCGGAAACAAACATATGATAGATCCCATATCGTATCATGTGTCTGCATTGGAAAGATATCCTCTGAGATACTTGAATTCCACTTATAAACTCCCGAAACTTTCTGGTTATGCAATCTGGTGTTGGGGATACAGGGACACAAAATATATCACCCAAACTAACAATACCTAGATCCAAATTGTATCCATCCTTCAACACATAACTAAGAAACCTTCGAAATCGTTTACCTCAACCTTGAAAAGCATCCGCTTTTCTGAGTTATGGCAATACTCTCGAGCTCGCCCAAGATCTTTGGGTTATCGAGGTTATCTCACCAACAACCGCATAAAAGAGATTTTCGATGTCGGCAAAGCTCGTGTATTCCAGAATCTGCAACGATAAAATTGTGACGACAACACCTCGGAGCTCAACTCCCCGGGACACTGCCACAACCCCTAAATGTCAGGAGGCACCAAGAACAATGTTCTCGTCACAAAACCATCGGAACGATTCCGAGATACCCGCGTGATCCTAAAAAAAATTTAGTGAAATTTGAGGAGAGGAAAGTCAAAACATCTACGTCAGGAGACCTCACCAGAGCGACGAAGGGACTGAGGAGTAAAAACAATCCTACTCTCCGATATATATAATCCTGAGACTCAAAACATTTTTGTTCTAGACTCAACAAAGTCAGCGATTCAATCAAGCAGGGGGCTCCTAAGTCGGGGATGGCTCTGATTACCAACTTGTAACGCCCTCGATGCGGCTATATCTCCCACGTGTGTCGGCACGACTTAGAGGCATAACCGCATTGAAAGCAATGTCGCAAGTGAGGTAATCTTCACACAACCCATGTAATACATAAGGGAAAGAGATACATAGTTGGCTTACAATCGCCACTTCACACAATACATGAGTAAAGCATTACATCATACAGCTACAATCAAGGTCCGACTACGGAACCAAAATAAAAGAAGACTACCCCAAATGCTACACAGATCCCCGATCGTCCCAACTAGGCTCCACTCTTGATCAACTGAAACGAAACAACACAATGAACAAGATCTTCATCGAGCTCCTCCTTGAGCTCGGGCCACCTGCAGTTTTCGGCCGGCACTCGCAAACTGGTTTTGGAAGTATCTCATGAGTCACGGGACTCAGCAATCTCACACCATGAGATCAAGACTATTTAAGCTTAAAGGTAGGACATGGTAGTGAGGTGGAGCTGCAGCAAGCGACTAGCATATATGGTGGCTACATTCGCAAAAGAGAGCGAGAAGAGAAGCAAGGCACGGTCGTGAAGCTAGTAGCGATCAAGAAGTGATCCTGAAACTACTTACGCCAAACATAACTCCAACATCAGTGTTCACTTCCCGGACTCCGCCGAGAAGAGACCATCACGGTTACACACTTGATTGATGTATTTTAATTAAGGTCAACTTCGGGTTTTCTACAACGGACATTAACAAATTCCCATCTGCCTCATAAATCATGCACGGCTTCCGAAGATAATACCTGCAGGGTGTCCCAACTTAGCCCATTATAAGCTCTCACGGTCAACGAAGGTTATTCCTTCTCCCGGAAGACCCGATCGATCTCGGAATCCGGCTACAAGACATTTCGACAGCAATAAAACAAGACCAGCAAAGCCGCCCGATGTGCCGACAAATCTTGATAGGAGCTGCACATATCTCGTTCTCAGGGAACACCGGATAGGTCAGCCTACGAGTAAAACCAGCCCTCGAGTTGCCACGTGGTGGCCCCGCAGTCTGCCCATTTCGGACCAACACTCGAAGGAGCACTGGCCCGGGGGAGGGGTCTAAAATAAAGATGACCCTTGAGTCTGCAGTACCCAAGGGAAGGGGTATATGTGGTAGGTAGTCAAATGGTAAAACCAAGGTTGGGCCTTGCTGGAGGAGTCTTATTCAAAGCGAACTGTCAAGGGGGTCCCATAAATCACCCAACCGCGTTAGGGACGCAAAATCCGGGAACATAACACCGATATGATGGAAACTAGGGCGGCAAGAGTGGAACAAAACACCAGGCATAAGGCCGAGCCTTCCACCCTTTACCAAATATATAGATGCATTAATTAAATAAGATATATTGTGATATCCCAATAAGTAAACATGTTCCAACAAGGAACAACATCTCCATGTTCCAACAAGGAACAAACTTCATCTTCACCTGCAACTAACAACGCTATAAGAGGGGCTGAGCAAAGCGGTAACATAGCCAAACAACGGTTTGCTAGGAAAGGATGGTTAGAGGCTTGACATGGCAACATGGGAGGCATGATATAGCAAGTGGTAGGCATCGTAGCACAGACATAGCAAAAGAGCGAGCATCTAGCAAGGAAAGATAGAAGTGATTTCAAGGGTATGGTCATCTTGCCTGAGATCCCGCTAGGAAGAAGAACGAGTCCATGAAGAAGACAAACGGACGAAGTCGAACGAATCCTCACAACTCCGGAACGAAACCGAAGCTAACGAGAGAAGCAACCCGGAAAGAAACAAACAACGTGGTAAACCAACAAGCACAAACATGGCATGATGCACAACCAAGTATGATGCATGTCCGGTTTAATGAGGCATGGCATGCCAATATGCACAAACAACACTACAAGTTAAGTGGAGCTCAATATGCAATGAGTTGCATATTGACAAAACACCACATCAATTATTTAGTTCTCTCTCGGTTATGTACCCAACAATATTAAATATTGGTTAACATGGCAAGTGGTGAAGCATAGTTAAACTACCTATTTAGGCAAGTTTAAATGAGGCCGGAAACAACAAACGATAATCCCGGAAAATCCTCATGTCATATAGCAATTTAATGCAACAACAATTTTAAACATTTTAATTATTGTTATCATGATGCGGATGACATATGCAAGTTTTATGCAATTTTTATTAAAAGTTGACATGAGCATGTTATGAAGCATTTGGGTCACCATGGCGGAACAAAACGGGTGCCACGGCAACGAATCCGAAAATGATGCCACGGCAACATATCGGTACCGGTAGCTCACGGAGATACCGGTGCAAAAGGAGGCATGCGGATGTGCGCAACATGCTAGAGATGGTGGGGTGCTCCCGACTACCGGGTTCCCACGGGACGGCGGCATGGAAACGAGTGACAATTCGGACACGGTCCAAACATAGGGTGCATCTCATACAACAAATGCATTCAGTCCACGGACGTTGTCTCGGGGTTATACCTTCGAAGCGTGCATTTTTGGGGCGGAACGCGTTCGTCGAAGGAAGTAGTGGTACACGGGTTGTAGTGGAAGTAGTTGTACTCGTGTCGTAGTGGAAGTAGACGTTCTCGCGATCAAGTTGTACACGCCGTCGGTGTAGTCGAACTTGGCGGTCTTGGCGATGGTAGTTGTACACGGCTCGTAGTCTATGTAGTTGAACTTGACGAAACCCTCAACAACAGTAGTGGTGCATGTCATAGTGGAACTT
This sequence comes from Aegilops bicornis, assembly GCA_021605145.1. NCBI lineage: Eukaryota > Viridiplantae > Streptophyta > Magnoliopsida > Poales > Poaceae > Aegilops > Aegilops bicornis. The sequence goes on along the minus strand of CM038675.1, from coordinate 103,415,676 downwards.
GACGCATCCAACGTCTTGAGCGTAGAGGTACTTGCGAAAACCGAGATGGTCTTGACGATCCGGTGAGACGACATGGTTCGGGGCGGTCTCGGTCTTGATGGTCCTTGAGTCCAACAATTACTAGGTGGTCTTGGCATCCATGACGGAAAACAAACGGGTGTGCACGGGATGCAACAGAAGGTGGTGGTCACACATTGGGGTTACAGCCTCGAGCGACAGCCGAGAAGCGAGCAGCGGCTTGGAGTCGAAGCGAACCTTGGCCGAGCAGAGGCGGGGCACCCAGCGGCGGCAAAACCACGGCCAAGGTGGAGCAATGGACGATCCGCTTGGAGCTGCAAGGAGGCCGTCACGAGAGAAGGCCGGGCAAGCTGCTCGCTCCCGAGGCCCGTCGTTGGAGGTGCAACAGAGGAGGAGCGCGGGCATCACGGGCGACGGCAACAGAGCAGCCGCTGGAGGCCAAGGGGAGCGGGAGGTGCGGACACGGGCAGAGGAGAAACCCATCGAGGAAGGAGAGGGCGCTGGATGAGGCAGAGGAGGAGGGCACGGTCGCGGGCGACGGAGGGCCGCCGGAGTTGGCCGTCAGTGTGGTTGCGGAGGCCGGGCGCGGGCAGGCCGGGCGTGGTCATGGCTCGCTGGTCGGCGCGAGGGGGTGGAGGCGCGAGGCGATGGCGCAGTGGAGAGGCGACGCAAGGAGAGGAGGGAGACGAGCGAGAGGAAGGAGAAGCGTGGGGATCGAGGAGAGAAGTGGATCGGGAGAGGGTTAGCGCTGCCCTCTCCTGCGTGTGGCGCCGGAGGAGGAGATGGGGATCCAGCGATGCGGGTGTGCGTCTTGATGTGGATCGAAAAGGGCGCTGAGGAACGACGAGGAGGGTTGCAGGGTCGGGCTAGGTTAGCTAGGGTTCGGGAGGAGGCTCTTTGGGCCACAGGCGAGCCAGCAGCCTCTTCTTCTTTGGGTCTTGGTGGGCTGAGGGGGAACAGGGGGGTCTGGGTGAGCTGCTCTCTCTCTCTCTCTCTTATATTTTCTTTCAGAAAACAATTAAAGAGAAGAAAAAGAAAGAGAGGGGTAGGGAAAGGATTTACAAGATGGAGATAATTTTCCCGTACTCGCAAAAATGAGCTCGATCCAGGAAAATAAAAGAGGCGTGATTGAAAGATTTGAATTCAACTCATTTGATTTAAAATTCAAATGATTTGAATAGGAAGTGAGGGTAGGGAAGGTCCAAAAATGTTCGGATTTTTGATGGAGCTCCGGAAAATGGAAAAAGAATTATTGGCAAGGTTAGAGAGCCAAAACTTGAAGAAGAAAAGGTCAAGGGATTTAATATGCAAGTGGGTTCATGGGTGATTCCAAAACAATGGAATATTTTATGATAGCTCCATAAATATTAGGAGGATATGTTATAAAGAGAAAACACCATGTGAATTCCCTCGATTTAAATAGATCAAAAGATCTATGCAGTTTATTTAGTTGAGGTTTTTAAAAATTAAATGACATGCTGGCATGATGACATGATGCAATGCAAAAATAAATAGAGCAAGCACAAATAAAAACACACAGAGGTCACAAAATATGGAAGTCTTCTGAGCGTTGGTCTCAGGGCGTTACATGGTGTACATTGCGCCTCGAAGACCCACGCCCAGAGCAGTAGCCGACACCAACTAAAGTCACACCCCCGAGACTGCTCGAGCAACAAGATAGTGCCTCCAAGAAAGGAACGGCGCTAAGACGCCGCCGCCGCCAGGTCAGGGCCAAAACAACACCTCTAGGGAGGGGATGGCGCCTGCGGGTGTTGCCATTGTCAGCCACGGTCACCGCAAAGCAGGGATTCCTATCAACTCAATATCATAGAACCCAAAGTTCACTGAAAATGCTCTAGCAGGTCAACACCGCAATGGGAGGAGTAGCATGTCGTAGCACAACAACGGCCACCACCAAGCCATCCAAATCAGGGAACCAGGCAACCACAACCCCGCACAGATCGAGCCCACACCACCACCACCGTGCCCGGGGTATGCCACCGCCAGATCAAGGTGGCTCAAATCCATTCTGTCCACCACCAGTCCATCTCCACCAAGACCACCACCACCCAACTTCCGGTTGCTGAATCAGTTGATGAACACATGACCTTGTAGGGTGGAGCGGGGAACGAGAGGAGTCATTGCCTACCCGGGATAAGGAGAGAGGGGAGCCAATGGTTAGAAGAGGGGTGGTCGACTTTTCAACCTTTTTTTTTGAAATTACTATATTTTAAAGGGTGCATGTACACTCAGGATCCAAACGCTCAATAACCCATGGCTTGATATGCCAAGTGTCACATTCTTTTTTCTTTTTAAAATAAACATAAGCATGCATATCATTGCATTAAAAAGAAGCGGCAAAGAAGTCGGATACAACGCCTTTAGTCATTACAAAAGTCAATCACTAGGACTAGCAGCCACACCCACCCACCATGCACACTACCATACATGCCACACCTAGTCCAACCTCATGCCAAAGAGATTGAGGCAAGCCACATAGGACCAAGCTGTGTCACAACCAATGCCGAAACCTCTACAAACATGACCAAGACTCAAAGACAAAATGGAAAAATGTACCCCGGCCCTCACCCATTTACACCAAGAGGAAGTAGGCAAGTGGAAGGAACGACCTAGGCCGACCTAGAGAAGACATCGTCGAGAGAGTCCAGGCGATGGTGTACATTGCGCCTCGAAGACCCACGCCCAGAGCAGTAGCCGACACCAACTAAAGTCGCACCCCCGAGACTCCTCGAGCAACAAGATAGTGCCTCCAAGAAAGGAACAGCGCTAAGACGCCGCCGCCGCCAGGTCAGGGCCAAAACAACACCTCTAGGGAGGGGATGGCGCCTGCGGGTGTTGCCATTGTCAGCCACGGTCACCGCAGCGAGGATTCCTATCAACTCAATATCATAGAACCCAAAGTTCACTGAAAATGCTCTAGCAGGTCAACACCGCAGTGGGAGGAGTAGCATGTCGTAGCACAACAACGGCCACCACCAAGCCATCCAAATCGTGGAACCAGGCAACCACAACCCCGCACAGATCGAGCCCACACCACCACCACCGTGCCCGGGGTATGCCACCGCCAGATCAAGGTGGCTCAAATCCATTCTGTCCACCACCAGTCCATCTCCACCAAGACCACCACCACCCAACCCACCGCCTCGCCTACCAGACGGAGGGTCGGCCCCCTCCAGAGGAGGCAAGGTGCCACCAGCACGACCTAGCCAGGACTGCTGGAGCCATGCCTGCCCAACCACCGCGCTAAGACAGCCGTGGAACGACAAGATAGTGCCAAGCCCGGGAAACGGAAAGCAAGGCCCCATACCCCCTTCACACACGCACGCAAGCTGCATTGACGGACACCACCAAGTACCGCCCATGAGCGGCCCTACCACGAGAGGGATGCCGCCCCCGAGTAGCGCTGACCGATGGACCGTCGCACACCACCGGGTCACCTCACACCACCAACCACTATGAGATCTGCTTAGGGAAGATTCCACTGAAGGAAAACGCCCTTGTCCCCTTTGGTAATGGTGCAATGGGGAAGGAGTGAGAGGGGAGGGCCTGGCACCGTGGCTAGGATTCCCCCTGAGGGAGTCCTGGATTAAGGGGTCATCGGCTGTCCGGACTGTTGACATGGGCCGGACTGATGGGCTATGAAGATACAAGACAGAAGACTTCTTCCCGTGTCTGGATGGGACTCTCCTTTGCGTGGATGGCAAGCTTGGCGTTCGGATATGTAGATTCCTTTCTCTATAACCGACTTTGTACAACCCTAGTCCCCTACGGTGTCTATATAAACCGGAGGGTTTAGTCCGTAGAGGCAATCATAATCATATAGGCTAGACTACTAGGGTTTTAGCCATTACGATCTCGTGGTAGATCAACTCTTGTAATACTCATATTCATCAAGATCAATCAAGCAGGAAGTAGGGTATTACCTCCATAGAGCGGGCCTGAACCTGGGTAAACATCGTGTCCCCCGCCTCTTGTTACCATCGACCTTAGACGCACAGTTCGGGACCCCCTACCCGAGATCCGCCGGTTTTGACACTGCCATTGGTGCTTTCATTGAGAGTTCCGCTGTGACGTCGAAGACAGGATTGATGGCTCGCCTTGTTATCAAGGACAATATCACCTCCAGAGGAGCCCTGGCCTCAGGCCAAACCCTCCGGCTGGGCGGCTTTACCATGACCGCCCGTTCGGCCGTCAAGCCGACGATGACTTATCGGGCCATTGAAAATCACCTCCGTGTCGACTCCGAATACTCCCAACGGATGGATCCGACGGAGTTGTCGTCTTTAAAGGAACTCCTGGATCGCATCGCTGCCTTGGGGGTCGCTACAGACTACGATCGGATTGGGCTTAAACCCGATCAGAGAGAAATCAAATCTCCGCCGATCACCCATCAGATAGCGGTAGTAGAGGAGCAATACAATGACTCTTCCTCTATATTGAGGATGAACTATGTTCGGATTTCCGAGCTCGAAGAGCCGGATACCTGTCCATGGAAAGACGTGCCCCGTCCTCCGAACCTAGAGTCAGACGATGAACCTGAAAAATTGGTTGATATCCCGGAGCCCGAACTATTAAGCTCGGAAGTTTCTCAAACTTCGGATCCCAAATTGGGCCAGGGTTCGGATTCAAAACCACCCACCCACCCAGATACACGCGATCTTATGTACATACGACAGCAGTCGGAGGAAACAGTCCACCACTTTTGGGCCAGATCCCTCCTTGTCAAGGACAAGATCAAGGATTGCTGCGACGAAGATGCGATCTCATTATTCTGCAACAATTGCACGGACCAGGGAATCCTCAATGCCATTAGCCGTCGTTGCGTATTACACTTCACTGACTTGGCAACCATAGTACAGAAGTACTGCGCAATTGAAAGCACCTGGAAAACTCAGGCAGCTCCTTGGGAGCCACCGGCTTCCACTCAATCCCTTGTCTGGGCAAAAAGGATGCACCCTCGTTGGTCGCCTGATCCAATAGTAAAGAAATTGAAGCCCATTACAGGACGCGAAACCGTTCTGGAGGGATGTCTCGACAGGCCATGCAAAATACACACAACAGGATACCATACCAATCCACAGCCTTAGAGCATGTTGGATACTCCGACAAGTGGCCAAGAGCGGCGAGGATCTCCTCACCAAAGATACCGCAGAGCAACACCCCGCGGAAGACGACGACCCTAGAGTATTGAAGGTCTTTGAGACTTTCGCCTCAAACAATAGGCGCAAAAGGGCACTCCGCAGTCTCGCTGAAGTCTGCCAAGTCGCAGCAATAAACCCCTGGAAAGACACGGCCATAACTTTTAGTGTCGGTGACGAACCAAAATTCAAGACAGTCCGGGCACCTGCTGCCTTGGTCCTCAGTCCGATCGTGGACGGCTTTCGGCTTACCAAAGTGCTAATGGACGACGGCAGCGGACTAAACCTCATTTACGAGGAAACTCTCAATAAAATGGAAATAGACAGGAGCCGCATTGAGCAAAGCAGCACGACCTTCCGAGGAATCATTCCCAGTCGGGAGGCACGATGCGCGGGAAAAATCACACTCGATGTGGTGTTCGGAATGCCGGAGAACTATCGGTCCGAAGAGATAACCTTCCAAGTGGCCCCTTTCAACAGTGGATATCACGCCTTATTAGGGCGAGATGCATTTGCACGCTTCCAAGCTATACCTCATTATGGGTAGATGAAGCTCAAGATGCCCAGGCCCAATGGTATTATCACTCTTGCTAGTGATCCAGACATAGCACTCAGCGCTGAAAACAAAACCGCAACCCTGGCCGTCGAGGCATTGTCTGAAGCCCTCTCGGCCGAAGAGTTAACCGCACTACGCTCCATGGTGGATAGGGACGAAGTGATCCTGGACAAGCGACCCAAATCCACCTCCTTTAAACCAGCAGATGAAATAGTCAAATTTCAAGTCCACCCGACGGACTCCAAGAAGACAGCATCCATCGGAGCACAACTGGACCCAACGGTTGACGCCGCACTGCGAGCGTTCCTACACGAACACTGGGACATATTCGCCTGGCACCCTTCTGACATGCCAGGGATCCCACACAGGCTGGCCGAACACAACCTAAACATACTGAAGGGATACAAACCGGTCAAGCAAACACTGCGGCGCTTTTCCAAACCCAAACGACAAGCTATGGGGGAGGAGCTAGCCAAGTTACTCGAGGCCGGATTCATCAGAGAAATAAAACACCCGGACTGGCTAGCAAACCTGGTGATGGTACCAAAGAAGGATAAATCCTGGCGCCTATGTGTCGATTTCAAAGACCTCAACAAGGCCTGCCCTAAGGATCCCTCCCCCCCCCCCCCCCGCATCGATCAGATTACCGATGCTACTGCAGGACACGACTCACTGTGTTTCCTCGATGCATACTCCGGATACCATCAGATCAAGATGAAGGAGTCCGATCAAGCTGCAACAACATTTATTACCCCATCCGGGCCGTTCTGCTTCAACACTATGCCCTTCGAACTAAAAAACGCCGGGGCCACATATCAACGCATGATTCAAACATGCCTGGAGAAACATATCGGCAAGACAGTTGAAGCGTATGTAGATGACGTCATCATCAAAACTAGGCACGTCGAGTCATTAATAGACGATCGGCGTCTCACATTCGACAACCTCCGTACGTATGACATCAAGCTCAATCTGGAAAAGTGTGTTTTTGGCGTTCCGAAAACTGCTGGGCTTCATCGTTTCCAATAGAGGAATTGAGGCAAACCCAGCCAAAATCAGAGCTTAAACAAGCTGGATGTGTGGCAGCGTTGAGCCGCTTTATCTCCAGACTAGGAGAAAAAGCATTGCCACTTTATCGCCTTCTCTGAAGCACCGAACACTTCGAGTGGACGGCCGCGACAATAGCCGGATTGGAAGAAATAAAGGCTCTTTTAGCGAGCAACCCAATCCTGGCCGCACCGAACGTCGGCGAACCCATGTTATTATACATATTGGCAACACACCAAGTCGTAAGTGCAGTGCTCATCGTCGAACGAGAAGAGGACGGACACAAATTCCCGCTTCAAAAGCCGGTATACTACATATCTATTGTCCTCACACCATGCAAATCCCGGTACCCTCATTACTAAAAAATAGCATACACGGTCTTCATGGCATCCCGGAAGCTACGACACTACTTTCAAGAGTGCTCAATCACGGTGGCCTCCGAAGTACCACTCAATGACATAATAAACAACCGCGATGCCACGGGCTGGATTGCCAAGTGGGCCATTGAGCTCCTCCCATTTGATATAACATAGAGACCACGCCGGGCCATTAAATCCCAAGTACTCGCCGACTTCGTCGCCGAATGGACAGAGGCCGAACTCCCTAAAGAGTACGACACATATTCCAACTGGGTCATGCACTTCGACGGTTCCAAAATGCTGGCAGGCCTAGGAGCGGGCGTTGTCCTGACATCGCCCACTGGAGATACAGTTCAATACGTACTCCAAATATTATACACAGACTCCAACAATGCAGCCGAATACGAAGCTTTATTGCATGGTCTTCGGATGGCTGTCTCCATGGGCATACAACGCCTGGAAGTGCGCGGAGATTCAAACCTCGCAATATCTCAAATAAATGGAGATTTCAATGCCAAAGATCTGAAGATGGTGGCTTACTGCAATGCCGTTCTCAAAATGTCGGCTCGGTTCGAGGGGCTCTAGTTTCATCATGTGGCTCGAGAAAGTAATCAAGCGGCAGATGTCCTTGCTCGCATCAGCGCCAAGCGCGACCCCGTCCCACCTAACATCTTTCTGGAAAGGCACTTCAAGCCATCCATGGTGTGGCAAGGGGAGAGCGGCAATATCAGTCTAGATCCGACTATAACCCTAGATTTCAAACACAACGATATCATCGGGGGCTCATCCACCAAAATAACACCGTCGGCCCATCTTATCATGGCAGTCATTGCCCCATTGACCGAACCCTTCTTGGCCTACCTTAATAGGTGAGAACTCCCTGAGGATCAGAATGAGGCGCGCCGCATTGTCCGGCGCTCGAAAGCCTACAAGGTTCATGATGGAGAACTCTATAAGAAAAGCGCTACCTGAGTACTTCAAAGATGTATCTCCAAGGAAGAGGGGCGGCAGCTCTTGGCTAAAATTCATGCCGGTCTCGGTGGTCACCACGCCGCGGCTCGGGCCCTTGTAAGCAAGGCCTTCCGTACAGGTTTCTATTGGCCGACGGCCCGAGAAGATGCACAACACCTTGTCCAACGTTGCGTCGGATGCCAGCTTTTCGCCAACCAAAGCCATATGCCACCCACTGCTCTACAAACAATCCCCATCACTTGGCCTTTCGTGGTCTGGGGGCTTGATATGGTCGGACCCCTTAAAGTAGGAAGCCATAAGAAAAAATATCTGTTGGTCATGGTGGATAAGTTCACCAAGTGGATAGAGGCCAAACCAGTTAAAACGGTCGAAGCTGGACTAGTGATAGACTTTATCCGGTGTTGTGTACCATTATGGCGTTCCACAGAGCATCATCACCGATAACGGCTCCAATTTCACAGCCGATGAGGTGAAAACTTGGTGTGCTAATCTGGGCATTAAGCTTGATTACGCCTCCGTCTATCACTCGCAAACAAACGGTCAAGTCGAACGAGCCAATGGTCTTATTATGAGCGGCATTAAGCCCAGACTAGTGCGGTCTTTGAAAGAATCAGGCAAGCACTGGGTCGAGGAGCTCGACTCCGTACTCTGGGGGCCGCGGACCACGCCCAATCGCACTACTAGATACACACCTTTTTTCATGATGTACGGCACAGAGGCTGTGTTACCCTGCGACATTATTCATGACTCACCTCGAGTGCGCATCTATGAAGAGAGAGAGGCTGAGCTTGATCGGCATGACAGCTTAGATGCCCTGGAGGAGGAGCGCGACGTCGTAAAAGCCCTTTCCATATTTCATCAACAACAGGCTCGCGTATATCAAAGTAGAGAAGTACGGGCCAAGACTTATAATGTTGGCGAACTCGTTCTACGCTTGCCGGAGAAGAAAAATGACAAACTCAAGACAAAGTGGGAAGGTCCCTTAATCATCGATGAAGTTCTCACGGGGAGCGTACCGCCTGCGTGATGCGTCAGACAATCGCCTAGAGCCGAACCCATGGAACGCGGCCAGACTCCGAAGATTCTATGCCTAGCGCCGAACTCTCCGGAAAGAATTGAAAGAGAATTGAATGGAAAGAACTGGTAAGAATATGACAACTTGTGCCACGAACGAAATAGAAAGCAACCTTAGAAGAAAAGATTGAATGGAGTTGTTGAGAAAATCAACAACGAAAGAATAACTTGTTGTGGTCTTATAGATAACATCTCAAGAACATAAGGTGATAAACGACCACAAACGAAAATGATTGGATAGCTGAGAAGAACGAAGAAATGCAAAACTCCACTTCAAAAGAATACGGAGAATTAATTACACTTCAAGATGCGAGAAGAAAAGATACTTGAATTCCTCCAAAATAATCTTGGTGAACACTTGAAGAATGAATTAAATCATGAAGAACCACCATGAAGAACTCCGGTAACAAAAAGGATGAAGAGATAGAATGAAGGAAGAAAGAATAAGATGAGCGTTGCGATGATTTAGATGGAGGTTCCGACGAGATGGCCGAGTAAATAATTGAACTCCGGAAAAGAAAAAGATGAAAACACTTGGAACTAGAATTTATTCCTCAAGAACAAACTCCGAAGGCAAGGATTACTCACTTGGATGAAATAAGAATAAGATTTATTGTATGCTAATCCTTCATCAAATTAAATTGATGACCAACAATGGATTTCGCATCTTACTTATTCTTCTTGAAAAGGATTGAGAATGGACATATCACAAACTTGAGAAGGACTTCATGAGTCACCAGTAGGTTGAAAAGAACGAATGAAATGATACTATAACAAAGGAAAAAGAATCTGAAGGAACCACCGTAAGAATTTGAAAATGACTGATGAAAGAGTATGAATCACTGGGAAGAATTAGAAACCATGAAGATACTTGAGGGAATTAAAATGCAAGAGAACAAAGAGATCACGAACTGATAGAAGAATACTTGAACGAAGCACCGGAAGAATATTGAGACGAACGAAGGGGCACAGATATAGAATAATTGGAGAACGAATCTGAAAACTTAGAATGAAGAAATCTTCTGAAAAGATGGCCTCCGGATGATCGAGAGAGAAAGCAACTCCTGAAATGCTCCGGATGGATGAAAAGAATTTGCACAACTGGAAACAACTAGATAGGATAACATCGAGCTATCACCATGAATCTCCGGGAGAACGGACAAGATTTAGAGGAAAACTCTTCTTCGGTCTTCAAAGTTGAGAATGACGACGAGAAACACCATCAAAAATTACTGAGATACTCCGGAAGAATGATAAGCGAAGAGGTTGAGCCAACAATGAAAAGAATTTGAAAGAGATCTTGGGAAGGCGTCTGACTGATGAAATTCATACTTACGTCACACTTGAAAAGAATTGAGAATAACTCCGGGGAATTAGAAGAGTCAGGTAAGATCCTGGGAAAAGACCTGTGGGTTAGGGCCCACTGAAGAGATAACACCGTTGGAAAGGATTGCATAGATAGGTGATACACCAGAATAATTGAAATATTTGAGTGAGGTGATACCCTCGAATTAATTGGAACACAGACGAATCTCCTGAGATGTCTTCGGAACTCCGGAATGATTAACTGGCGAGAGGCGAACGAGCAAAGAGAACACTTGAGCCGAGGAAAGAATATGATGAACCTGAATAACTTGAATTGAATCCGCAGGAAAAGAAAAAGAGATGAAGAGTGACGTACAAAACGAGAATTCACCGGTTGAGATGATTGATGAAGGACTGAAGAGACTCCACACGAATGGAATTGATTGTCGAGAGACTCAGACTCCGGAAGAAAAGAGGGTGGGAGGCGGGAAAACAAAGGCAACTTGGAAGGGGAAACCGACGAATATCTTGAAGAGAAAACACCGGTTGGAAACATTGAGGAAAGAAAGCAAAGACTTCGCACGAGTAGAATGGATACTCGATTACGGACTCCGGTTCCGAGAGGAAGAAGGGAGGGCGGATGGGAAAAGAAAACAACTGAGGATAGAACCTGCAAAAACGGAGAGGGTCGAATCACTCGAAGAGAAATGCGCCGGATGAAAAGAGCTGAGGGCCAACGATCGGAAAACCAACTGCGTGATCCTAAAGAAAAATTTGAAGGGGAAGAGGAGTAATTCAAAACACCTACGTCAAGATTCCTCACCAGAGCGACGAAGGGGCAGAGGAGTAAAAAGAATTCCTACTCTCCGATATAACTAGACTCCGAAAACAGTTTTTTTCTAGACTCAACAACGGCCAAACTACACGATCAAACAAGGGGGCTCCTAGGGTCGGTCGAGGCTCTGATACCAACTTGTCACGCCCAATATGCGACCCTATCCAAAAGGAACTCGAAGGTCCCACCAAGGATAGACCCGCATATTGAAACGCTTTTGCAAGGTGGATATCATTACATCAACCTTACATAATACATAGGGATATATACATAAGGCACAAATGCCACAAGTATACAACATGCATCATACACAAGATCAACATCCGACTACAGATGAAACATAAACAGAAACTCAAACGACATCCACCCTGCTAGCCCAGGCTGCCGACCTGGAACCTATCCCATGATCGAAGAAGAAGCAGAAGAAGAACTCCAATACAAACAAACATCGCGCTCGCGTCATGATCATCGCATAACCTGTACCTGCAACTGGTGGTGTAGTAATCTGTGAGCCACGAGGACTCAGCAATCCCATTACCATGGGTATCAAGACTAGCAAAGCTCAATGGGAAAGGAAGGGGTAAAGTGGTGAGGTTGCAGCAGCGACTAAGCATATATGGTGGCTAACATACGCAAATGAGAGCGAGAAGAGGAACAAAGGAACGGTCGTCAACTAGTAATGATCAAGAAGTGATCCTGAACTCCTACTTACGTCAGACATAACCCAGAAACCGTGTTCTCCTTTCGATCAACCCCGAAAAGAGACACTCACGGTTACGCACACGGTTGGTGTATTTTAATTAAGATCAACTTCGGGTTTTCTACAACCGGACATTAACAAATTCCCATCTGCCACATAACCGCTGGCACGGCTTTGAAAGTTCAAACCCTGCAGGTGTCCCAACTTAGCCCATGATAAGCTCTCGCGATCAACGAAGGATATTCCTTCTCCCGGAAGACCCGATCAGTCTCGGAATCCGGCTACAAGACATTTCACAGCAATAAAACAAGACCAAAGAAGACCGCCTGATGCGCCGACAATCCCGATAGGAGCTGCACATATCTCGTTCTCGTGGCAACACTTTGGATGAGACAGGCTCTGAGTAAAACCAACCTGAAGTTGCCCCAAGGTGGCCCCTTGTGGCTCGGTTCAGGCCAGCACTTAGAGAAGCACTGGCCCGGGGGGGGGCTAAATAAAGATGACCCTTGGGTTAATTACTCCCAAGGGAAATATAGGTGGTGGTGAGGCAAATGGTAAAACCAATGTTGGGCCTTGCTGGAAAAGTCTTATTCAAAGCGAACTGTCAAGGGGGTCCCATAAATCACCCGACCGCGTTAGGGACGCAAAATCCGGGAACATAATACCGATATGACGGAAACTAGAGGCGGCAAGAGTGGAACAAAACACCAGGCATAAGGCCGAGCCTTCCACCCTTTACCAAGTATATAGATGCATTAATTAAATAAGATATATTGTGATATCCCAACAAGTAAACATGTTCCAGGAAGGAACAACATCTCCATGTTCCAACAAGGAACAAACTTCATCTTCACCTGCAACTAACAACGCTATAAGAGGGGCTGAGCAAAGCGGTAACATAGCCAAACAATGGTTTGCTAGGAAGGGTGACAACGAGTTAGAGGTTCATGGCAATTTGGGATGGCTTGATAAACAGGTAATAGGTAGCGCAGCATAGCGATAGAACGAAGCAACTAGCATAGCAATGATAGTAGTGAGATCCAGGGTAGCGGTCATCTTGCCTGAAATCCCGCAAGGAAGAAGAACGAATCCACGAAGAAGATGAACGGATGAAGCCGAACCAAGCGTAGACGAACGAATCCTCACGATCGCAACGAAACAGGAACTAACAAGAAGAAGCACACAACATAGGTAAACACACCACACATGAACAAGGCATGATGCGCAACCAAGCATGATGCATGGGCTACATGAAGCTACTCATGGCAAGAGATGATGCAAACAAGAGCAACACATCAAAGCAAGTTTAAATGAGGCCGGAAACAACATAGAACAATTCCGGTAAGTCCTCATATGCAAATTTCGAAATTGGTCCAGATCTGGATAACTTTATGTTCAAGTTGTTAAACAGCAAGTTAAGATGCACCACGATGATCTACACGAAATTCTAGTCAAGTTACACATAAAGTTCATTAGATTCGAGACTCGGCATAGAAGATATGAGCAAAACAAGGTAAGCATGGCATTGATGAAAATGCATACAAACATCAAGCAAAACACCCCAAAACAAGGATCCAACATGATAATATGAAACTACATGCAAAATCAAGCAAGTTACATATAGAGCACACTCAAAACGGAGCAACGGTTCAACACATGCACACAATACAAGTTATAAGGACAAGCTGTCCAAAACAGCAACTAGGCATATTGCAAGCATCAAAACAACATGCTACAGCAGCACAACATAATAACAAAAGGCATGGGCATGATGTACAGGTAAAGCATTACAAAACATGAGAACTGAGCTACCTCCAGAAATGACTAGAACATGCTCAAAAACACATGGCAAGATTGCAAGTAATAACAGTTTCAGGCAATGGCAGAAATAACATCAGGTTGCAATGTTTAGAGCTATGAAACAACATGTTACAGGAACTAATCATGACAAACAAAGGCATGACAAGAATCTAATCAAAGCATAAAACAAAAAGTCCTTTAGTGACCATAAGCCAAAAAGGAACAGAAAATATAGTAACACCCATGTCAATATCGAAAGTTTCATAACAGATTCAGCAACATGACATGTCAAAAACTGATAACAAGTAGGCATGTTTACAAGCTCAATGCACTCACTACAGAGCCTTATATGATAAACTAAGCATACATACATCAAGAAGACATGGCATAGAAGACATACATGGCAAGAAAAATAACATAGCATACATGGATCAAGCACAACAACCTTGGCAAAATTGAATAACATGTAAACAATCTGCCAGGAAACATTTTGAAGCAAAAGTAGAGCTCGATTGACTCAAGCTATACTACTCCATAATTGCAAACAAGGGCATGGATTGATAGAGCAAGACATGATTTACAAAACATCCTTACTGAAGTATCTCAAAATATGCATGGATCTCTTGGTAGCATCAAGTTAACATGGCATCAAAATATCAGCGAAACAGGGCTGAAATCAGCAACAACAAGACACCTAGTTTGCATGCTTGTGCTAGTCACCACATAGATCACAAAAATACATAGCAAGCACCACTGGAAAGAAGACATGGCATATTACAAAACACATGTAGGACTCAAGTCCATAGGATGCACACATCAATCATGGCAAAAATGACAAAAGTGCAAGTTCTGATAAAAATCAGAAACTAACATCACATAGCACTCTTGCAACAGCATTTCGGGCATCAATATGAGCTCAAATGAAAATGATTCAATGAGATGAAATGATCTACTCTTCGAGGAGAACATTTCGACATATTACGCACGTAAAACGGAGCTACATGCACAGAGTTACGATGCAACGAAAATGCAATAAAATTAATGCAGATTTCGGGACTTAGATGAAAATTGGAGGGGGGAAAAGGTCAACCTGCACGGGAACCGATGCTCGGGCTCGGGCCCTCGCCGGAGCCGAGGAGGAGAACGGCCAACGGGGCTCGGGGCGGCCGGAGAAGCTCGCCGGAGGGGCGGAGGAGGCGGGGGACGGCGCCGGGAGATGGCCCCGGACCGGATCCGGCCATGGCGACCACGGGCGCGCGAGCCTGGCCGGGCGCATGGCGACCAAAGCGCTGGGCCGTGGAGAGGACCTGCGGCGGCGGAGGCCAGCCGGCCGGGCGGCCGGACGGACGGAGGCGGCGGCGCGAGGCGCGAGGGCGGGACGAAGCGGGCGGCGCCGGATCTGAGCCCCGGATGGGCTCCATGAGGGCGCTGTGACGGCGGCGGAGGACACGTGGCGCGCCCTGGATGGTTGCGGGCGGCGGCGGGATCTGTCCGGCGGCGCGCGGACATGTCCGGCGCCCTGAGGACGAAAGGGACTAGGGTTAGGGTGGATTCATTCGCGAATTTTCGGGGGGGATCTAGTTTTATAGGTAGAGGGAGCTAGGAGAGTCCAAATGAGGTGCGGTTTTCGCCCACGCGATCGTGATCGAACGACCTGGAGCATGGAAGGGAGTTAGATGGGTTTTGGGCCACTTTGGAGGGGGAGTTGGGCTGCAACAAAAGAGAGCTTTTGCGGTTACCGGTTAACTGCTGGAGTACCAAACGACCTCCAAATGATCCGAAACTTGACAGCGGTTCTACGGTGCTATACCAAGGCCGCTTGACAAACCTTGGGGCATTCCGAGAACGTTTAACACCCGCACATGAAAAGAGGTAAAAGGGGCGCCGGAGACATAGGAGTGCCGGATTGCAAAACGGACAACGGGGAAAATGCTCGGATGCATGAGACGAACACGTATGCAAAATGAAATGCACATGATGACATGATAAAATGCAGATGATGACATGGCAAAGAGAGACACGCAAGCACATGACATGGCAAAGACGGCGAATAACTGGCAGACACCTGGCGCATCGAATCCGGGGCGTTACAACACTCCTCCACTAACAAGAGATCTCGTCCCGAGATCTTAGGACCGAGACGGAAGAGAAAAAAGGATGAGGTGAAACAAGAACTGAAAGAAGAAGCAAAGAATTGAGAGCACTCGAGAAGAAGAGAGGAATGACGAGAATCAAAAGCACACGGAATCAGATAGATTATGAAAGCACTCGTTCTAGAATGAGATAAGAAACGAATAAGACTGAAAGGATTTAGGCGGCACTCCGGCTGAACATGGAAAGAATAGAACACAGCTTGAAAGGGTGGAATGATACTTGATGAAGACATGACACAAAATCTCCGGAAAGAATTGAAAGAGAATTGAATGGAAAGAACTGGTAAGAATATGACAACTTGTGCCACGAACGAAATAGAAAGCAACCTTAGAAGAAAAGATTGAATGGAGTTGTTGAGAAAATCAACAACGAAAGAATAACTTGTTGTGGTCTTATAGATAACATCTCAAGAACATAAGGTGATAAATGACCACAAACGAAAATGATTGGATAGCTGAGAAGAACGAAGAAATGCAAAACTCCACTTCAAAAGAATACGGAGAATTAATTACACTTCAAGATGCGAGAAGAAAAGATACTTGAATTCCTCCAAAAGAATCTTAGTGAACACTTGAAGAATGAATTAAATCATGAAGAACCACCATGAAGAACTCCGGTAACAAAAAGGATGAAGAGATAGAATGAAGGAAGAAAGAATAAGATGAGCGTTGCGATGATTTAGATGGAGGTTCCGACGAGATGGCCGAGTAAATAATTGAACTCCGGAAAAGAAAAAGATGAAAACACTTGGAACTAGAATTTATTCCTCAAGAACAAACTCAAGGCAAGGATTACTCACTTGGATGAAATTAGAATAAGATTTATTGTATGCTAATCCTTCATCAAATTAAATTGATGACCAACAATGGATTTTCAGATCTTACTTATTCTTCTTGAAAAGGATTGAGAATGGACATATCACAAACTTGAGAAGGACTTCATGAATCACCGGTAGGTTGAAAAGAACGAATGAAATGATACTATAACAAAGGAAAAAGAATCTGAAGGAACCACCATAACAATTTGAAAATGACTGATGAAAGAGTATGAATCACTGGGAAGAATTAGAAACCATGAAGATACTTGAGGGAATTAAAATGCAAGAGAACAAAGAGATCGCGAACTGATAGAAGAATACTTGAACGAAGCACCGGAAGAATATTGAGACGAAAGAATGGGCACATATATAGAATAATTGGAGAACGAATCTGAAAACTTAGAATGAAGAAATCTTCTGAAAAGATGGCCTCCGGATGATCGAGAGAGAAAGCAACTCCTGAAATGCTCCGGATGGATGAAAAGAATTTGCACAACTGGAAACAACTAGATAGGATAACATCGAGCTATCACCATGAATCTCCGGGAGAACGGACAAGATTTAGAGGAAAACTCTTCTTCGGTCTTCAAAGTTGAGAATGACGACGAGAAACACCATCAAAATTACCGAGATACTCCGTAAGTATGATAAGCGAAGAGGTTGAGCCAACAATGAAAAGAATTTGAAAGAGATCTTGGGAAGGCGTCTGATTGATGAAATTCATACTTACGTCACACTTGAAAAGAATTGAGAATAACTCCGGGGAATTAGAAGAGTCAGGTAAGATCCTGGGAAAAGACCTGTGGGTTAGGGCCCACTGAAGAGATAACACCGTTGGAAAGGATTGCATAGATAGGTGATACACCGTAATAATTGAAATATTTGAGTGAGGTGATACCCTCGAATTAATTGGAACACGTATTTAATCTCCCGAGATGTCTTGAACTCGGAATGATTAATGGCGAGAGGCGAACGAGCAAAGAGAACACTTGAGCCGAGGAAAGAATATGATGAACCTGAATAACTTGAATTGAATCCGCAGGAAAAGAAAAAGAGATGAAGAGTGACGTACAAAACGAGAATTCACCGGTTGAGATGATTGATGAAGGACTGAAGAGACTCCACACGAATGGAATTGATTGTCGAGAGAGACTCAGACTCCGGGAAGAAAAGAGGGTGGGAGGGCGGGAAAAACAAAGGCAACTTGGAAGGGGAAACCGACGAATATCTTGAAGAGAAAACACCGGTTGGAAACATTGAGGAAAGAAAGCAAAGACTTCGCACGAGTAGAATGGATACTCGATTACGGACTCCGGTTCCGAGAGGAAGAAGGGAGGGCGGGTGGGAAAAGAAAACAACTGAGGATAGAACCTGCAAAAACGGAGAGGGTCGAATCACTCGAAGAGAAATGCGCCGGATGAAAAGAGCTGAGGGCCAAAGATCGGAAAACCAACTGCGTGATCCTAAAGAAAAATTTGAAGGGGAAGAGGAGTAATTCAAAACACCTACGTCAAGATTCCTCACCAGAGCGATGAAGGGGCAGAGGAGTAAAAAGAATTCCTACTCTCCGATATAACTAGACTCCGAAAACAGTTTTTCTTCTAGACTCAACAACGGCCAAACTACACGATCAATCACGGGGGCTCCTAGGAATTGGTCGAGGCTCGATACCAACTTGAACACGCCCAATATGCGACCCTATCCAAAAGGAACTCGAAGGTCCCACCAAGGATAGACCCGCATATTGGAAACGCTTTTGCAAGGTGGATATCATTACATCAACCTTACATAATACATAGGGATACATACATAAGGCACAAATGCCACAAGTATACAACAGCATCATACACAAGATCAACATCCGACTACAGATGAAACATAAACAGAAACTCAAACGACATCCACCCTGCTAGCCCAGGCTGCCGACCTGGAACCTATCCCATGATCGAAGAAGAAGCAGAAGAAGAACTCCAATACAAACAAACATCGCCAAGGCCATGATCATCGCATAACCTGTACACTGCAATCGGTGGTGTAGTAATCTGTGAGCCACGAGGACTCAGCAATCCCATTACCATGGGTATCAAGACTAGCAAAGCTCAATGGGAAAGGAAGGGGTAAAGTGGTGAGGTTGCAGCAGCGACTAAGCATATATGGTGGCTAACATACGCAAATGAGAGCGAGAAGAGGAACAAAGGAACGGTCGTCAACTAGTAATGATCAAGAAGTGATCCTGAACTCCTACTTACGTCAGACATAACCCAGAAACCGTGTTCTCCTTTCGATCAACCCGAAAAGAGACACTCACGATTACGCATTACAGTTGGTGTATTTTAATTAAGATCAACTTCGGGTTTTCTACAACCGACATTAACAAATTCCCATCTGCCACATAACCGCGGCACGGCTTTCGAAAAGTTCAAACCCTGCAGGGTGTCCCAACTTAGCCCATGATAAGCTCTCGCGATCAACGGAAGGATATTCCTTCTCCCGGAAGACCCGATCAGTCTCGGAATCCCGGCTACAAGACATTTCACAGCAATAAAACAAGACCAGCAAGACCGCCCGATGCGCCGACAATCCCGATAGGAGCTGCACATATCTCGTTCTCAGGGCAACACTGGATGAGACAGGCTACGAGTAAAACCAACCCTGAAGTTGCCCCAAGGTGGCCCCGCAGGCAGCTCGGTTCGGGCCAGCACTTAGAGAAGCACCGTCCGGGGGCTAAATAAAGATGACCCTTGGGTTAATTACTCCCAAGGGAAATATAGGTGGTGGTGAGGCAAATGGTAAAACCAATGTTGGGCCTTCTTTGGAAAAGTCTTATTCAAAGCGAACTGTCAAGGGGTCCCATAAATCACCCGACCGCGTTAGGGACGCAAAATCCGGGAACATAATACCGATATGACGGAAACTAGGGCGGCAAGAGTGGAACAAAACACCGGGCATAAGGCCGAGCCTTCCACCCTTTACCAAGTATATAGATGCATTAATTAAATAAGATATATTGTGATATCCCAACAAGTAAACATGTTCCAGAAGGAACAACATCTCCATGTTCCAACAAGGAACAAACTTCATCTTCACCGCAACTAACAACGCTTATAAGAGGGGCTGAGCAAAGCGGTAACATAGCCAAACAATGGTTTGCTAGGAAGGGTGACAACGAGTTAGAGGTTCATGGCAATTTGGGATGGCTTGATAAACAGGTAATAGGTAGCGCAGCATAGCGATAGAACGAAGCAACTAGCATAGCAATGATAGTAGTGAGATCCAGGTAGCGGTCATCTTGCCTGAAATCCCGCAAGGAAGAAGAACGAATCCATGAAGAAGATGAACGGATGAAGCCGAACCAAGCGTGACGAACGAATCCTCACGATCATGGCAAACAGAACTAACAAGAAGAAGCACACAACATAGGTAAACACACCACACATGAACAAGGCATGATGCGCAACCAAGCATGATGCATGGGCTACATGAAGCTACTCATGGCAAGAGATGATGCAAACAAGAGCAACACATCAAAGCAAGTTTAAATGAGGCCGGAAACAACATAGAACAATTCCGGTAAGTCCTCATATGCAAATTTCGAAATTGGTCCAGATCTGGATAACTTTATGTTCAAGTTGTTAAACAGCAAGTTAAGATGCACCACGATGATCTACACGAAATTCTAGTCAAGTTACACATAAAGTTCATTAGATTCGGAGCTACGGCATAGAAGATATGAGCAAAACAAGGTAAGCATGGCATTGATGAAAAATGCATACAAACATCAAGCAAAACACCCCAAAACAAGGATCCAACATGATAATATGAAACTACATGCAAAATCAAGCAAGTTACATATAGAGCACACTCAAAACGGAGCAACGGTTCAACACATGCACACAATACAAGTTATAAGGACAAGCTGTCCAAAACAGCAACTAGGCATATTGCAAGCATCAAAACAACATGGTACAGCACCACAACATAATAAAAAAAGGCATGGGCATGATGTACAGGTAAAGCATTACAAAACATGAGAACTGAGCTACCTCCAGAAATGACTAGAACATGCTCAAAAACACATGGCAAGATTGCAAGTAATAACAGTTTCAGGCAATGGCAGAAATAACATCAGGTTGCAATGTTTAGAGCTATGAAACAACATGTTACAGGAACTTATCATGGCAAACAAAGGCATGACATTAATCTACTCAAAGCATATAACAAAAGTCCTTTAGTGACCATAAGCCAAAAAGGAACAGAAAATATAGTAACACCCATGTCAATATCGAAAGTTTCGTTAACAGATTCAGCAACATGACATGTCAAAAACTGATAACAAGTAGGCATGTTTACAAGCTCAATGCACTCACTACAGAGCCTTATATGATAAACTAAGCATACATACATCAAGAAGACATGGCATAGAAGACATACATGGCAAGAACAATAACATAGCATACATGGATCAAGCACAACAACCTTGGCAAAATTGAATAACATGTAAACAATCTGCCAGGAAACATTTTGAAGCAAAAGTAGAGCTCGATTGACTCAAGCTACACTACTCCATAATTGCAAAAACGGGCATGGATGGATAGAGCAACACATGATTTACAAAACATCCTTACTGAAGTATCTCAAAATATGCATGGATCTCTTGGTAGCATCAAGTTAACATGGCATCAAAATATCAGCAAAACAGGGCTGAAATCAGCAACAACAAGACACCTAGTTTGCATGCTTGTGCTAGTCACCACATAGATCACAAAAATACATAGCAAGCACCACTGGAAAGAAGACATGGCATATTACAAAACACATGTAGGACTCAAGTCCATAGGATGCACACATCAATCATGGCAAAAATGACAAAAGTGCAAGTTCTGATAAAAATCAGAAACTAACATCACATAGCACTCTTGCAACAGCATTTCGGGCATCAAGATGAGCTCCAATGAAAATGATGCAATGAGATGAAATGATCTACTCTTCGAGGCGAACATTTGGACATATTGTACGCGTAAAACGGAGCTACATGAACAGAGTTACGATGCAACGAAAATGCAATAAAATTAATGCAGATTTCGGGACTTAGATGAAAATTGGAGGGGGAAAAAGGTCAACCTGCACGGGAACCGATGCTTTGCTCGGCCTCGCCGAGCCGAGGAGGAGAACGGCCAACGGGGCTCGGGCGGCCGGAGAAGTCGCCGGAGGGGGCGGAGGAGGCGGGGACGGCGCTGGAGATGGCTCCCGGACGGGATCCGGCCGGCGGCGACGGGCGGCGCGCTGCAGGCCGGGCGGCCCGGAGGCGCGGAGCGGCTGGCGCGTGGCGGCGATTTCCAGGCTGGCGCGGGCGGCCGTGGAGAGGACCTGCGGCGGCGGGAGGCCAGCGGCCGGCCGGGCGGCTGCCGGACGGGACGGGAGGCGGCGGCGCGAGGCGCGAGGCGGCGGGGACGAAGCGAGCTGGGCGCCGGATTCGCCCGCTGGCCCCGGATGGGCTCCATGGTCGGGCGGCGCGAGGACGGGCGGGCGGAGGACACGTGGCGCGCTTCTGGATGGTTATGCGGCGGCGGCGGATTCGCGCGCTGGACATGTCCGCTACCGAGGACGAAGGGACTAGGGTTAGGGTGGATTCATCCGCGAATTTTCGCGGGGGGGGGGGGGGGATCTAGTTTTATAGGTAGAGGGAGCTAGGAGAGTCCAAATGAGGTGCGGTTTTCGCCCACGCGATCGTGATCGAACGACCGAGAGCATGGAAGGGAGTTAGATGGGTTTTGGGCCACTTTGGAGGGGGAGTTGGGCTGCAACAAAAGAGAGCTTTGCGGTTACCCGGTTAACCGTTGGAGTACCAAACGACCTCCAAATGATCCGAAACTTGACAGCGGTTCTACCGGTGCTATACCAAGGCCGCTTGACAAACCTCGGGCATTCCGAGACCGCTTAACACCCGCACATGAAAAGAGGTAAAAGAGGCGCCGGAGACATAGGAGTGCCGGATTGCAAAACGGACAACGGGGAAAATGCTCGGATGCATGAGACGAACACGTATGCAAAATGAAACGCACATGATGACATGATAAAATGCAGATGATGACATGGCAAAGAGAGACATGCAAGCACATGACATGGCAAAGACGGCGAATAACTGGCAGACACCTGGCGCATCGAATCCGGGGCGTTACACCTGGCTCCTGTGCTTATGCCCTACGTTCCCGTTAGTTCGGCTAGGGCATAAAGGGAGCACCTCTGCGATTGTTACTGCCGGGTCATCCGGATGTGTACCTCAGACTGGGTGAAGCCGTAAGCTAGCATTCTTAAAGGAATATTCGGTCGGCGGACTAAAGATGTTTTTTACTCAGTAAACTATGAACCCCCAAATGTTACGTATGCTGTGATTTTTCAGTCACAATTTGGACACACACGTTAACGCATGCTGACCCAGGGAAAGGAACCCTTAATGGAACGATTCTCTCTGGAAGATGTTTCTTACTATCACAATGTAATATACCATAGCTAGCCAGATACTTGTCTGTTCAAGAAACTATGACCCCTACGCGTGGTTTCCACGCATACCCTGGTTTATTTTGCCGCTCAGGTATTCGGAAACACTCCGCACCCTCGGGTCCAGAGGTGGAAGCGAAAAGGTCTGCCATGACAATTGTTTTACAATCCGGCTAGGGACAAATATGTCAAGGAAAGTACATAGTCACTTGGACTAAATAATTTCCTCTTCTATGCCGTCCAACAGGTTGTTTAGCTTACAATCCTGTTGATAATACTTTGTGGCTACTTCTACCTGGTCATATACCAAACTAACGGGAATTTCTTTTCCATCTAACCCTAAAGGTCTGACCCGGGCCATATGATTCGGATCAAGCTTGGTGTACCGTGTTTTCACCATGGCCCAGGCCTCTCGCGCACCTTCCCAGCAGGCCGATATCTTCCATAATCGGAAACGCTGCCGCGCTCCCTTAAATAGCTGTACAAGCTCCTCCATACTTCCTGGAGGAGAGTCGGATGGCCATAAGGCCTTAGCAACACTTTGCATCGCCTGCCGAGCTCGCTCGTGCCTTTGCAACAGCTCTTGTAGTAGATCGCTCGAAGATCCAGACACCTCCTCTTCGGGACGGCCCGTCAGCATACCTACAAATAATTCTATTAGTTCCTTCCCTCACCGAATTACGCAGAGGTAAGTTTGAACACATACTAAATATGCCGCCTCACAGCCTCTTATTTTCCTTCACGGAGTTAGCCAGCTGGGCCCGCACATCTTTCAGTTCTTTGCCCAGCTGGGTGTGGGAATCCTGGAGTTTGTTTTTCACCTCCCTGACCTGTGTCAGTATACGTTCGCCCGCGGCCAATTGCCTTTTGGCTTCTTGTTCACCCGCTTGTGCGACTTCCAGTGCGTTTCCCGGACGATCTGATGATCCTGCCATTGGATGTGCAACTGTGCTAGTATTGTTGGTATATATTCATGTTTTTTTCGCTGGAAGGACACAGTACCAGGCGAGGCCTTCTTGGATTTCTCTAGTTCGGCTGTCGCAGAAGCTAGCTGGGTCCGACACTTTTCCAGCTCTTGAGATAACAGGTTGTTCTTCTCTGTAAGCACCTGGTTTTACAACGATCCTTAAATCAACTGAATCAACTTCTTCAAGTCTCGGGGGCTACTGGCATATAATTATCAGATTTATGCAATGTGAGCTCACCCGCATATCTTTCAAATGTTGGTCTGTGGCTCTGGCAAGCCCGTCTCGAGTAGCTCGGATGTATGCATCAACCGAGCTGAAGGCATTGAATGCCTCTTTTGTCAAGCCGGGGTCGCAAAAAGCGGCCCTCCGGCGCCGATGATTCATGACGCTCTCCACTTCTGAGTTTGTGACAGACACATCATCCGAATCCTCTGCTAAAGGACAATCCATGGCACTCCCGTCGTTACGGTAGGGTCTGGAACCTGGCCGTTGGAAGTGTGACTGCCACGACTCCCGGACATAGTCCGGTGAATGCTCTTCCTGATAAGACACGAACAGATAATGTCATAGTTGGATGTGACTGCCAAAGGGCATATTTACAAATCCATACCTCTTTGATGACAGCCCCGATGTGTCTTCGCTTGCCTTCCTCTTCGAAAGCTTGCTCGGTGCGGGTGCCGCTTTCTTCGTAGTCGCCTTTGGTGCAGGATGGCACGTCGAGCGCCTCCTCTTTGGAGCACGAGATAGTGCGGTGGGTGAGGCAGAATGAGGAGGTTCTTTCGGAGGAGGTGTCTCCTGATTACTTACGTGTGAGGCAGGGAGAAGACCGGGATGGTCGGCGGTGATGGCCACTTCCGTGACATCATTACTCGCCTGGTAGAACACCCCATCCTCGAGCTCCACGAATATATCTGGATCTTCTTTGAATCCTGGGTCAAGGTCCCGGTTGTGGTCCTCGGGCTGTGGGGCGGGGCTGTAGAGCCCCTTGGTGATTTTCCGCCATTCCTGTTACAAATGGACGGATTAATCCATTGAAAGTGACTCAGGGAGTAAACTGAGTAGAGTAGTGGGATTGAAACTCACCCAGCTAGGAGGATTGTACATGGAAAATCCATCTCGACGCTTAACACGAGTAAACTCCTCTTTCTCCCCTTTGTATAGTTCGGCCAGTATTTTGGCCAAAGCGCTGGGGGTGTCCGGACCCTTCCGACCACAGCGGGAGGCGTCATCTTCCCCATTATAGTGCCACATGGGAAGCCTTCTGTATTGGAGTGGCTGAACCCCTCGTACTATGGAAGTCTCCATTACCTCGACTATTGATAATCTGGACTGGGAAAGTGTCTATATCTTGCTCATCAATTGATGGACTTCCGCGCTATCTTCCTCCTCGAGACTCCGAGGGCACCAGCTGTGGCGTTTCTTCAACGGAATGCTTGAAAATTCGGGAAGGCCCATTCAGACTGGGTCGGGAAGGGCGGCATCCTCGATATAGAACCATTCATGAGGCCACTCTTCGGATGCCTTCTTCGGCGTGCCGGATAGGTATTCGGTCCCGGCAATACGCCATACCTCGGCTCCGCCCACTTCAAATATTGATCCCGCTTAACTACGAGGGACGAGATAGAATAGTTTCCTCCATAATTCGAAATGGGCCTCACAACCCAGGAATAGCTCACAAAGAGCAACGTAACCCGCGATGTGCAGGATGGAGGCAGGAGTGAAATTGTGCAGTTGGAGGCCATAATACTCCAGAAACCATCGGAGGAACGGGTGGATTTGAAATCCAACGCCTCTCAACAAATAGGGAACAAAGCACACTCATTCCTCCTGGATGGATTGGGGCAATTCTCCGCTTGAGCCTCGCCGTGGAAGGAAATCAATCCTGCTCGAACGGGGACTAGATCCGTAGGGGGAAGAAACCCCTCTGTCTGCAGCTTCGCTAGTTGACTATGGGATACATAACACTTCTCCCAATCGCCTTTTCCGGGGCCGAGGGGATGGGAGGAAGAGCTGGGAGCGCTAGCGATGTTGGAATGTTTTCTCCTAACAAGCTCTGAGGATTCCTCGCTTGGTATGGAATGGATCTGAAGATCCCAATCTCTTTAAATAGGCGGCTTTCTTACATGGTCAGGGTGATATGTGCAAAAATACCCCGACCTCTCATATTCGCTCGACACGTGGAAGCTGAAGTCATGAAGGTGCGGAAGCCGATGGGCGCGACATTAAATGGAAAGCCGAAAACTCTTTAAGTCAGGTACTTTGAGGTCATTGGAGGAGGAACCCGCCTTGCAATGCCGAAGACAATCTGCGCGCCAGACACATCGTCATTGAAAGACTGGTTCAGGGGCTACTGAAGGAGTCCTGGATTAAGGGGTCCTCGGCTGTCCCGACTGTTGACATGGGCCGGACTGATGGGCTATGAAGATACAAGACAGAAGACTTCTTCCGTGTCCGGATGGGACCCTCCTTTGTGTGGATGGCAAGCTTGGCGTTCGGATATGTAGATTCCTTTCTCTGTAACCAACTTTGTACAACCCTAGTCCCCTCCGGTGTCTATATAAACCGGAGGGTTAGTCCGTAGAGGCAATCATAATCATATAGGCTAGACTTCTAGGGTTTTAGCCATTACGATCTCGTGGTGGATCAACTCTTGTAATACTCATATTCATCAAGATCAATCAAGCAGGAAGTAGGGTATTACCTCTATAGAGAGGGCCCGAACCTGGGTAAACATCGTGTCCCCCGCCTCCTGTTACCATCGACCTTAAACGCACAGTTCGGGACCCCCTACCCGAGATCCGCCGGTTTTTACACCGACACCCCCCCCCCCCGTGTCACATTATTAAGCAGGAAAGATAGGAAAGGTCCACATCGATATTGCACTTAATTACCCGAAACATAGACAAATCAACACTAGGTGATGCAATATAGACCGAAACTAGGTGAAGCAATGTAGACCGAAACACGATCACATACACGGGAACTCCCAAGATATTGAAATCATAGTCACTTTAAACTCAGAATGCCGACTAACAGCTTCATCAAATCTTACAGACAAGACATATGTTTAGACACCGGAGAAGAATTTTGGGTCCAGTGTGTACACATATTGTGTTCGCAAGCTAAAAAGGAACAACTTATATGCTCTTAGCTAGAGGAAGATGCATAATAGAATTGTCACATTAGTAACATCCAAACTGAATTTGGAATATGCGACTGCAAACACTTGCTGCAGTTTTCCTATCATCAGAATTTGAAACACAAGTTGGAACAATAGCCGGACACACATTGCTAATACACGATCAGTTGTAAAGTATTTAAGTTTCAGTCAAGCATCTAAACCAATATGATTTACTTTTAGATTAGGAGAACCATGATATGAGGATCTAAGAGTGGCGGAAATTGACTGCAATAAAGAAGAATTTCAATTGCTTGTTGTCGGTGTACTAGAGTAGGGGTACCCTAGTATCCCGAACTCGTGCACGGGCAGTTGCAGCACCCCGTGGCAGGGCTAGCCTGGTGACCGCCAAGGTCCTCAGCGGCTCCTTTGGAGCCATTCAGGAACAAAGTACTCAAGGCCCTGGCAAGAGGAGCTTGCCGGGAAGGCCACTCAAGGCACGAAGGAAACAAGGCCCCGGCAAGAGGAGCTTGCCGGGAAGGCTTGGTGAGCAACAAGCTCCCGAGCGCGACAAGGATTCTGCCGCGGCAAGGCGCTTGCCGCGGCAGGCAATCTCTCTTCATCTCCGCTCCAGCTCATCCGCCAACGTGTCGCCATGGGGCTTTCCCAGGCACGCGTGTCAATGGGCTGTGCCGCCAGCGGGGAGCAGCGATAAGCGGCGCTGACAAGCTACCATCGTGGCAAACGGAGGCGTACTTGACGGTCCCTGTTGCACTGTTCAGGCGACTGGGACGGGCATTTATTACTCTTGTCCCTTGCCGTCAGAGTTAGGTATAAGGCACTGTACACTGTACAAAGCGGTGTACCAACCTCTGTTTTTCCTATTTTACCCTTGTCTACTTGCCACCTGTGGTGACCCCTTGTGTCTATAAAAGGAGGCCCAAGAGCAACGTAGAAAGGGTTCGGCTCGTTCGGTTCGTTCGACTCATACGAGGCCACACTCACTCAGGCTAGGTTTTGTAGCTTCCATCGCTCCCTAGCAAGAACACAATACAATCAACCAAGCAGCAGTAGGAGTATTATCTCTCCGGAGAGCTCCGAAGCTGGGTAAATCTGCTCGTGTGCATCGCCTCGATCCGCTCTTTGTGCAATCTCCGCCCCCCTCCAAACCACAAGGGACTCGGTCCCATAGGTGTTCGTGGGCCACGATCAGCTTCCCCGACATCTTTGGCGCGCCAGGTAGGTGGCGTCGAGGCTGTGTGAATCCGATCCGGCGTTCACACGAGCAACTTCTTCATCATCTTCGTCAACATGCCACCGAAGAAGAAGGCTTCAGCGGCAGCAGAGCCATCCGCGTCAAACCCACCACCACCGGAGCTGACGAGTGGTGCGGAAGACGCTGGCGGAGGAACGGGCGTCGTCGAAAGAGCCCACGACGCTACCAGGTCCAAGGACAAGGCGGCGCAGGCTTCGGCGTCCGAATCCGCACCGCGTCCATCTCAGGAGGCGCGGGACCGACAGCGTCATGATGCTCGCAGCACCATACGCTCGTTGGATCAAGGCCAAGCTGGAGGCTCCCGCGGCCCTCGAGACCCGCATGCACGCCAGCATGCTGGTACGATCGGAGTACGGTCGCTTGGGCGGGATGCTGCTCCTCCTGACTTGGTTAGAAGTCCGAGCACATCCCGTTCCTCGCTCCGTACGCCTTTGCCACCCACCACTCCAGCGAAAGCCTTGGCGAGAGCTC
The DNA here is from genome assembly GCA_021605145.1 of Aegilops bicornis. NCBI lineage: Eukaryota > Viridiplantae > Streptophyta > Magnoliopsida > Poales > Poaceae > Aegilops > Aegilops bicornis. Next base: position 103,386,549 of record CM038675.1, on the reverse strand, counting down.
AACTCCTTCTAGACTACCCTCCAACGGCCGACAAGGTCGACGAATGGAGGGCCACAATCGTAGTCTCATCGGCTTTGCCACGGCGACGCGTTCATGGCAACCAACTGCGTCCTTGCCGCGGCGAGGCGACAAGGCACGAGCCGGTGGCGACGAGACCTGCAGGGGTGACACCACCATGCACTCCTCTTCCCGAAGGCCAAGACCACCATGCACCTCGACACCGACTCCACCGCGTCGTCGGATCCACGAGCTCGCCGTGATCAGCGCCAAGTTCTTAAGGAACGTCAACAAGAAGACGCTCGAACTCGCATCGAGCGCCGAAGAGAAGGGCGGCGTCAATCCGACCAGCGCGCCGGGCCCGCTGTTGACATGCATGCGCCAGGGGAACCAGGCGACTTGCCGTACGCCGTAGGTTGCCCTGCGTTCACTCGTGAGCTGCGGCAAGTCCAGTGGCCCGACAAGAAAAACTTCAAGCCGATGTGCGTAGAAGTATGATGGCAGACACACCATCGGAGTTCCTCAAAGCATCTACACCATCGCGTGCAGCTGCGGGGGGACGAGACGACAAGATCCTTGCCAACTACTTCCCTCTGGTGCTCAAGCCAAACGTCAGATCTTGGCTCATGCATTTGCCGGACAGCTCCATATCTTCTTGGGCAGATTTGTGCCATCAGTTTGTCGGTGCCTTCACAGGCGGCCACAAGCCTCATGGCCAAGAGAGTGACCTTCACCTGCCGCCGTGAAGGAGGGAGAGTCCTGCGCAAGTTCATCCAGAGATTCAGCCGTGTGCACTACAACATCCTGCACGTCCACCACGCCGCGGTGATCGCGCGTTTCATCGTAACGTCGCGGAACCGCAGGATGAGGGAGGAGATGGCGATGTGCAAAGTCAAGGACGTCAGTGAACTGTATGCCTTGGCCGACAAGTGTGCACGTGCTGAAGAAGGAAGAAGACTCCCAGGAGAGAATGTTGGAGCAGAGTCTGACAGTGAGGAGACCGCCCTGGCAAAGAAGAGCCGGCGGCGGAACAACAGAAAGAAGAAGAGCAAAGAGGTACTAGTTGTCGAGCAGTCCGGCAATGGAGGTGGCGACAAGAAGGCCAAGGTTGGCGGCTCCAGCAAGGAGGTTGCCGCTGACACCGACCGCCAAGCTGTGGCGGCCGCTGACAAGCCAGACAGCTCCAACAAACAGTACTGTAAGATTCACCGCACCAAGGGCCATGACCTCCAGAGCTGCAAGAAGGTCGAGCAGCTCGTTGAACTACAGAAGGCTGAGTACGAGCGGCGAGACAAGGAGAAGGCCCAGGAAGGTGCTGTGGCAGCTAGCAAGAAGAGACCCGGCCGGGGAGGACGCCGCGGCAAGGCCAAGCAGCGGCAAGGAGACAGACCTCCCCGCTGCCGCGACAAGGATGAAAACGATGATGATGATGAAGACATGGAAGACGATGAAGCTGATGAGCAGGAGTTTCAGAAGGCAACAGAGATTCTCTGCGTAGACGGTGGTGCTTCTCTGCATTCCTCACACCGCCAACTCAAGCAATGGATGCGGGAGGTCAATGCAGCAGAACCGTCCGTGGAGTCACGTAGACCTCTGAAGTGGTCTAACACGCCCATCGTCTTTGACATTGAGGACCACCCTGATCGCATAACTGCGGTCGGGTGCTTGCCGATGTTGGTCTCACCAACCATCTGCAACCTCAAGGTCACTAAGATGTTGGTTGACGGCGGGGCCGGCCTGAACCTGATCTCCTCTGTGGTGCTCCAGAAGCTTCAAATCCCTGACAGCGAGCTCGAAGAGACTGGCACTTTCCAAGGAATCAACCCAGGAAGGAGCAAGCGAAAGGGAAGATCACATTGCCGGTAACATTTGGCAGTGAGTTAAATTTCAGGACTGAGAGAGTCACATTCGACGTTGCTGATTTCCCATTGCCCTACAATGGGATACTTGGCCGTCCAGCACTCGCCAAGTTGATGGCAGCTTCTCATTACGCCTACAACCTGCTCAAGATGCCCGGCCCGATAAGCGTCATTTCTGTCCATGGCGACAAGAAGGATGCGCTTATCTGCGCCGACAAGATTTACCGGGATGCAGCAGTTGCGACAGATAGCAAACCACTTGCCGCTGAAGCTCCCGGGGGAAAGAAGAAGACCAAGTCCGGCAAGAGCTCTGATGCCCACTCCGGCAAGCGCACCTCTTCGGAGTGCTGCGCTACCGTCGAGGACGCACCATCGAGCTCCACCGGCAAGTGCAAGAAGATGATGGCAGCTCCGCCAAGACCAAGAAGGTGCCCGCCAAGGAGGACGGCACCTGGTGGTACCTTCACCATCAGCGCCACACTTGACCCTAAATAGGAAGGCGAAGCTCGTTGCTTTCTGCGGGCGAATGTCGATGTGTTTGCATGGCAACCGTCGACATCCCGGTGTTCCTGTGAAGGTAATTGAGCACCACCTAGCTGTCTGTCCTCACGCGCGGCCCGTCAAGCAAAAAGTTAGGAAACAGGCAGTGGAGCGCCAAGAGTTCATAGCAGAAGAGATCAAGAAACTGGAAGCAGCAGGCCTTGTTAGAGGAGTGCTCCATCCCACGTGGTTGGCCAATTCAGTAGTTGTACGCAAGGTGAATGGGAAATGGAGACTTTGTATTGACTTCACGGATGTTAATAAAGCTTGTCCCAAAGACCCATTTCCCTTGCCACGACGACAGATTGTTGACTCCACGGTGGATGTGATTTGCTTTCATTTCTTGATGCATATTTAGGATATCATCGGATCTTCATGGCGTAAGAGGATGAAGAAAACCGCATTCATTACACCATGTGGCACGCATCGCTTCATACGGATGCCTTTTGGTTTGAAGAATGCTGGTTCAACATTTGCAAGGGTAGTCCATGATGCCTTTGAGCCACAAATGCACAGAAATGTAGAAGCTTACATGGATGACATAGTGGTCAAGAGCAAGGACAAAGCAACTCTGGTTCAAGACTTAGATGAGACCTTTGCAAATCTGCGCAAGATCAACCTCAAGCTCAATCCCGAGAAGTGCGTGTTTGGAGTCCCCTCCGGTAAGCTTCTCGGGTTCTTCGTGTCTCAGAGGGGAATTGAAGCCAATCCCGACAAGATCAAGACCATTGAGAAGATTGAAGCACCAAAGCGCGTCAAGGATGTAAGAAGGCTTGCCGGTTGCGTGGCTGCTCTCAAGAAGTTTATCTCTAAGTCATTGAGCGCCTACCGCCATTTTTCAAGATTTTGAAAAAGGCAGGTCCAATGAAATGGACTCCCGAAGCGGAGGCTGCGCTGCAGGACTTAAAGAGGTACCTGTCCTCCACTCCAATACTTGTCGCACCTAGGCCACAAGAGAAGTTGCTGCTGTACATAGCGGCAACCAATCAAGTGGTTAGTGCTGCGTTAGTAGCGGAAAGGGAGGCAGATGAGGAGCCGGCAACCGAGGCAGATGCATCCAGCGACAAGCAGGGGGCTTCGCCGACAAGCTCTGGTCCCGACAAGGACGGATCTGCGCAGGATTGCGACAAGATACAGAAAAGGATGGTGCAGCGCCCAGTCTACTTTGTCAGTTCCCTTCTGTAGGGGGCTAGATCAAGGTATTCTGGTGTGCAGAAACTGCTTTTCGGCCTCCTCATGGCCTCGAGAAAGCTGCGCCATTACTTCCAAGCACATGAGATAACAGTTGTCACTCGCTTTCCGCTGAAGAGGATACTGCAAAATCCGTAAGCAACAGTGTGATTGTCGAGTGGGCACTTTGGGAACTGTCAAGCTTTGGCCTCAAGTTTGAAAGCACTTCAACTATCCAAAGCGAGCATTGGCAGAGTTTATAGCAGAATGGACGCCAACGCAAGATGAAGAAATTCCAGACGAGCATCCCCGCCCAGTGAAGCAAGTAAAGAGTGGCTGATGTACTTTGATGGTGCCTTCTCGCTGCAAAGGCGCCGGTGCTTGGCGTCTTTGCTTATCGCACCCACCGGAGAACACCTCAAGTACATAGTCCAAATGCACTTTCCCAAGGAGCAAGCAACAAATAATACTGCAGAGTATGAAGGTTTGCTTGCCGGTCTCAGGATTGCAGTGGACCTTGGGATCAAAAAGCTTATCGTCAGGGGTGACTCGCAGCTTGTCGTTCGCCAAGTAAACAAAGATTATCAGAGTCCATTGATGGAAGCCTATGTTGATGAAGTGAGAAAGCTAGAAGAACACTTTGAAGGCCTGCAAATGGAACATGTTCCAAGAGCTCAGAATGATATTGCTGATGGCCTGTCAAAGTGTGCTGCACTCAAGTTACCTGTGGAACCAGGAATGTTTGTGCTCAAGATGACTCAACCAACTGTAACACCATCAACCGGACAGAGCAAGAAGAGGAAGTTGGTTTCCGGTGACTACTTTCCGGCAGAGCTCCCCGAAGCCGCCGCCAAGAAGGTCCCCAAAATCAACACAGATATCGCTGAGGAGCAGTCTGCTCCGACAAACCCTAGGGTTTGCTTCGTTGAAGCAGACGCTCCCGACAAGTTTTGCTCCGGCAAGCTTGCCGGAGATCATCAAGCTCCGACCGAACCGCAGGTTCTTGCCGTAGAAGCTGATGTTCCCGCAGCGGCAGATGTGCCTTTAGTTCTTGTTGTCGAGCCGCAAGCTCCAACATGGGCCCAGCAGATCGTCCATTTCCTTCAGACAGGAGAACTTCCCGAAGAGCAAGAAGAAGCGGAAAGAGTAGCCCGGCAGTCAAGTATGTACCAGTTTGTTGATAACATCCTGTACAGAAGAAGACTCAACGGTGTGAAATTGAAGTGTATTTGCCGGGAAGATGGACAAAAGCTGTTGGCAGAGATGCACAGAGGCATATGTGGTCACCACATTGGCGCAAGAGCACTTGCCGGCAAAGCTTTCCGGCAAGGTTTCTTCTGGCCAGAAGCCCTCCAGGATGCAACTGCACAAGTAACCAAGTGTGAAGCGTGCTAGTTCCATTCAAAGCAGATACACCAGCCAGCTCAAGCTCTCCAGACGATCCGTTTATCCTAGCCATTTTCGGTCTGGGGGCTCGACATCCTCGGCCCCTTCCCCCGAGCTGTCGGGGGCTTTGAGTACTTGTACGTCACAATCGACAAGTTCACAAAGTGTCCGGAAGTGGAAGCAGTGAGGAAGGTGACGGCACAGTCAGCAGTCAAGTTCTTCAGGTCAATTGTTTGCCGTTTTGGGACTCCTAATCGGATCATCACCGACAACGGCACCCAATTCACGAGTCGCACCTTCATGCAGTACGTCCAAGATCTTGGCGCCAAGGTCTGCTTTGCTTCTGTTGCTCACCCGAGAACAATGGTCAAGCAGAGAGGGCAAATGCTGAAGTGCTGCGAGGACTCAAGACCAGAACTTTTGACAGGCTACGCAAGTGCGGAAGGAACTGGATTGAGGAGCTGCCGGTGGTTCTTTGGTCGATCAGGACGACGCCAAATCGAGCCACTGGCCAGGCACCTTTCGCTCTAGTCTATGGAGCGGAAGCAGTTCTCCCCACGGAACTCGCATACGGATCGCCTCGAGTACTCGCTTATGATGAGCTTGAGCAAGAGCAGCTGCGACAAGATGACGCGCTGCTCCTCGAGGAGAATCGTCTTCAGGCTGCTGTGCGAGCTGCTCACAAAGAAGCTTTGCGCCGCTACCATAGCCGCAAAGTTAATGCCTGAAGCTTCGAGGAAGGCGACCTTGTTCTTCGGCGTGTTCAGTCCGCCAAGAATTCCAACAAGTTGACGCCGAAGTGGGAAGGCCCTTATCGGGTGAAACGAGTTACTAGGCCTGGCGCTGTCCGCCTTGAGACCGAAGATGGCGTTCCGGTGTGCAACTCCTGGAATATAGAGCATCTTCGCAAGTTTTACCCATAAGGCGCGGTTGCCGGAACCCGTTCCGGCAACCATCCTTTTGTACAAGTCTTGCCGCTGTTGCATGTAATCCTTTGTACAAAGCCGGGCGCAGACCCCGTGCATCAGTAAAGCTTATGTGTTGCGCACAATTTGTCAACTGCATGCTTTCATAATCCTTTATGCACGTGTTATCTAACATTTTGTGCAGCATCCACACCCGGTAAGCAATAACGAGCCACTAGGCTCCATAACTTTATTTTCTCTTCTTTCTTATCAATAGAAAAGAAGGTTCATCCGCCCACAAGTTAGCCGGGGGGGGGGGGAGGAGAAAATAATGGTGTAGGCCACCAAGTGTCGCTCGAGGAAATATCGCCTTGCCGGGAAGCAGACGACAGCAAAGCTAAGTTGCTAAGTTTAAGCAAACAGTTTTTAAATCTTTAAGTTATCTTCCTCGAACGATAGTACTTTGTATGGAAAACCTGTGCGCGGAGGAACCAACTCGTAGCTAGTCGCACCCTTATTTTGTTTCGAGTCCGCTCAACAACTTAAGTGCGCTGCAGCTAGTTGCGACAAGGTTGCTTGTCGGAGGCAGCATCGCCAGCAGGCTGCTGACGTTCCGCACTCAGTGCTCGCGGCAAAGGTTCTCGCACCGACAAGTTCCCTGAAAGCGTAGGGCACAAACATACAAAGGAAGAAATCGAGTAAAGGAAATAACATTGCGATCGTTTGCCTAAGATAGAGTATATTACAAAATGACTTGTCGCAGATCTAATAAATTGTTCTCCTGAATATGGTCTGCAGCGACAAGGAAAAGATAAACTTGGCGGCCTAGTCCACGCGGTCGCCATCGAGCCTCTTGACTCCGCTCACCCTGTCCACGATGGGTGCGGCAAGGGCCTTGAGCGCTTCAACTTCAGCAGTCGGCGGCAGGGACTTAAGGACGTTGGTGAAGTTGACGCCTGGATTGCGGAAGGCCACCTTCATCAGCACCTTCTGGAGAGCCCCGGCGCAGATTTGGCGCGACTCATTGGCCAGCTGCTTTGGGATCTCCTCCCGGAGCCGCTGGAGACCCGTCAACACGCCCTTGAAGAATAGACTGAGCTTGGCGCTGGGTTGGAGGTTCTCGTCGGTGGAGTACCCAAGATCCACCATCCCCAGCTCCATCAGCTCATTGTGGATGGCGGCGGCAGTGTCCACAAGACCTTCCGTCCAGTGCATTATGCTGTCTCTGAGAGTATTCTGGGCGGTCACAGCATTCGACAGCAGTTCCTCGTTGGCTTTGATCTTCTCCAACAGGCCCGCTTCTCGCTCCTTGGTGCCGTCCAGTGTCTCCGTCAAGGTGGTCAGCTTCAGTTCTAGATCTGCCTTGGAGTCCTTGGCGGCGTCGAGCTCTTTGATCTTCTCGGCGAAACGACCCTGCAGCTCGCCGAGAGTGTAGGCGTCCTTCTCGCGCTCGCGTTTTAGCCCGGTGACCTCCTCGGCGCTTTTCTAGAGGGTGGCCTCCAGCTGCGCCACCCTCGTTTCCAATTCCTTCTTGGCGGCCTCAGCAGCCGCGGCGGCGTCTTTTGCCTCCTGGAGTGCCCCGCCAATCGATTGCTCACGCGCGGCAAGATCTTCCTCGTAGCTGTCGAGGTTGATCTTCTGCTGCGCCAGCTCACCTTCCTGCGCAGAGAGCTTCTCGCCGGCAAGCCTTTGCTGCTCCTCGACCTCGGCCTTCTCCAGGATGAAGGCCGTGCGTTCCTCAGCAAGCTGCTCCCGCGCTTCTGCTATGTCCAGAAGAGTTTCCTTGTTGGCGCGCCGGAGCTCTTCTGCGCGCTTCTCCATGTCAGCTCCCGCCCTCGCGACAAGTGCTTCCCGCGACTCCAGCTTAGCTTGTCGGGCGCGGTAGAGCGACAGCAACTTCTTCAGCAGCTGCTCCTCCTCAGACTCGCCACTGCTGCTGCTTGGCGCGTTAACCAGTGACAGCCCAGCTGAGGCGAGCAGCTCCACGTCGAAGGTGTCTCCCTCGACCGGCGCCCTGGAGCTCGACGCCCATGGAAGCTTGATGAAGACACCTTCGCCGGCCTTCAGATAGGCGCCAGTCAGCTCTTGAGTCTGGTGCGGCATCGGTGGCGGGGGGATCGGCGGTCGGTGCAGCGCCTGGCGCTCCTGCGGCCTCAGGGCCGTCAGTACGATCACCATACCCCTCCCCAGCCTTCGCGCCGGCAGCCTTGGCAGCCTCCTCGCCGACGGACCCATCGGCGCCGGCCTCCTCTTCCATGTTGGCGGCGTCGTCATTGTTGCCGCGAGCGTCCTCCTTGCCGGCAACCTCAGTCTCCATCGGCTCTCCGACAGATGGATCTGATGATCAGAGAAAGAAAGAACAAGTCAAGCAAATGTTCAAAAAGAACAGAAGAAAGAGAACCCAAGGGAGATTTTCAAACAAGAAGGTTACCTGCAATGGGATCTGTTGCCGCGGTCTCCACCACCGGAGGGTCGTCGGCATTGCCCCTTGTCGGAGAGGCCTCCCTTGCCGGAGAGCGCTCCCTTGGCGGAGATTTCTCCCTTGGCGGCGTAGTTGAAGCAGATAGGACTTCAGGAGTGACTTCCGGGACCTCCTGATGAGGCTGCTCTGCTCCTACACAAGTCAACAAGCCAGAAATCAGTAAGGAAGGAGCACCCAAGCACACCTAACCGTAAGAAATGAATCAAATACTTACGCTGGGGGCTGTGCTGGGGGCTGCTCTGATGAAGGGTCGCCGGATCCGGCAAGGGAGTCTCAGACGCGCCTCCTGTCGCCACAGGGGAATCGTCTTCGACGACAACCACCGGAGTCTTGGCCCTCTTCGACGCCCTCTGAGCCAGCGTCCTGAAGAAGGAAAGAGCTCAGAATGAAGCAAGTCAAATACAAGACAAAGCAGTAAATTGAAGAATTACAAGTAGCAGCGACAAGAACTTACTCTTCCTCTTCTTCCTCGGAGCTGAGAGCGGAGAAGTCAAATTCCGCTCCGGTGCGACGAGCTGGAGGAGTAGGCTCCCTTGGACGCTTGGCGGGTGCGGGGGCCGTGGCTCCAGAAGGCACCGCTCCCGTTCTTTGTGGCGGCGGGAGGCGCTCCCGGCAGCTTGATGCTTGCCGCGGTCGAGCACGTCGGGCGGCGAGGCGGCTGTTGGCCCGTCTGCCGCCCCGCCACTTCTCCGGTCTTGCGGAGGCGTCTTCTTGGCGGGGCCGCGGGCTCCTCCCGCGGCAAGCTACTTGACGGCGGAGGGGAGGCGCCCCCGGCAGGCTCGTTCGGGTCAGCGTCGGGCTCGGCCTGCTCCTCCTCAACGGCGAACTCCTCTCGATCGGCAAGGCTCGCCGCCTCGGCTGCCTCTGCCTCCTCGACGGAGAACCCAAACGCGCCGGCGGCGGCAGATTCTGCCGCCTCCTCCAACCTTGTGGCGATGCGCACCATCTCTTGCTCGGTGGTGTCGCGGGTGAGCCGCTTCTGCTCGTCGGCACGGATCGGCACTTCTTCCAAGTTGTCGAAGAACTGCTGCCGCGATGTCGCCGGCGGGCTCTCGCCAAGTTGGAACGATTCCATGGGAATCGCATGGCAACGGCATCATCGCGCGGATGCGGTCAAGCGACGAGTTGTTGCACAAGGGCACGACTCCCCTCGGCAACATGAACCACTCGGGGTGATCTGCATCAGGCTTGAACAGCTCCCGCAGCATGCCATCCAGCTCCAAGACAGTAAAGTTCCAGTTCAAACCCGGGCGCAGCCTCATGATGTCCGCCGCGTTTTGGAACTCCCAAGCAGGCCTCCCCCTCTCCTGCAAGGGCGCAATGCGGCGGCGAAGGAAGTCCGCGCCAACTGCTCCTACGGTAAGCCCGGCATGCCTGAGGCGCAAGATCCGGGTCACGGCAATCTTCAACTTGGCATCCTCCGGCGCCAAGTTGCTCCAATCGTTGCCGCGCACTATGGGAGTTTGGCGCAGGGCAGTAAAAGGCTGTGGCTCCTCCTCTATAATCCAACACCAGTCGGCTCTCCACTCCTCCCACTTGCTGCGCAGCTCTCCGTCAAGATATGCTTCCTTCTTGCCGATCCTGGAGATCCATGCAATTCCTCCGGCAAGCGGCTCTCCTCTCTCTACGCGGGGCATGAAGTAATGGCGGAAAAGTGCTACATTTGGGTGGACCCCGACAAAGTTCTCGCAGAGGTGTGCGAAAACGGCCATGGTGAGGACAGCGTTGGGGGTGAAATCAAGGAGCCGGAGGCCATATTGTTCATGATGTCGCAAAAGAATTCGGAAAAGGCGGGCAAAGCCCGCAGTGGAAGAAAAGCGCGAGGAAAGGGTACCCGACAGAGACCTTCTCGGATGTGGCGGCGGAGATCACCCTCGTGCGCGGATGCGCCCGCATCTCCGTCGACCAAAAGAGGTAGTACAGCTCTCGCATCTCCTTCCGGTCGAGCAGGGGATCGAAGAGGGCCCGCTCCTTCCGCAGCGCCATGAGCAGCTGCCTCGGCCGACTTCACCCCTTTGCCCTTGTCGGCTTTGAGCCATGGCGGAGGTGGTGGAGGAATCCGACGGCGTTCGTGGCGCCGGTGGCAATGGGGAGGGGGCGGAGCGTCGCACTCTTTGGACTAGAGAAGAAGGGGGGAGCGGCGGTGGTTTCTGATGTGACAGCAATGGCAAGTGGGCGTTCTGCCTGTTTCCCTGCTTATAAGGGGGAGAGGGGCGGCGTTCGATTTTCCCATTAAAGAAAGCCCCACAATCTCCCCACGACGCCACGTCCGAACGCGCTGCTCGTGGGGGACGTGGGTCCGGTTTAATAACTACGCGATCCAGGGCCGCTGCGTGCAGATCGCTTTTGGGCCTGGCCCAACAGAGCTCGGCGCCGTGTGTGGCCCAGCCCGGGGCTCTGTCGGTGTAATAGAGTAGGGTACCCTAGTATCCCGAATTCGTGCAGAGCAGTTGCTGACCCGTGGCAGGGCTAAGCCCGGTGACCGCCAAGGTCTCGCCGGCTCCTTTGGAGCCATTCAGAACAAAGTACTCAAGGCCCCGGCAAGAGGAGCTTGCCGGAAGGCCACTCAAGGCACGAAGGAAACAAGGCCCCAAAGAAGAGGAGCTTGCCGGGAAGGCTTGGTGAGCAACAAGCTCCCGAGCGCGACAAGGATTCTGCCGCGGCAAGGCGCTTGCCGCGGCAGGCAATCTCTCTTCATCTCCGCTCCAGCTCATCCGCTAACGTGTCGCCATGGGGTTTTCCCTGCACGCAGCGTGTCAATGGCTGTGCCGCCAGCGAGAGCAGCGATAAGCGGCGCGCCGACAAGCTACCATCGTGGCAAACGGAGGCGCATTTGACGGTCCTCACAGTAATCGTTTCAGCGATCGTGACGGCCATTTATTACTCTTGTCCCTTGCCGTCGAGTTAGGTATAAGGCATATACCTTTGCATAAAGCGGTGTACTAACCTCTGTTTTTCCTATTTTACCCTTGTCTACTTGCCACCTGTGGTGACCCCTTGTGTCTATAAAAGGAGGCCCAAGAGCAACGTAGAAAGGGTTCGGCTCGTTCGGTTCATTCGACTCATACGAGGCCACACTCACTCAGGCTAGGTTTTTTAGCTTCCATCGCTCCCTAGCAAGAACACAATACAATCAACCAAGCAGTAGTAGGAGTATTATCTCTCCGGAGAGCTCCGAAGCTGGGTACATCTGCTCGTGTGCATCGCCTCGATCCGCTCTTTGTGCAATCTCCGCCCCCCTCCGAACCACAAGGGACTCGGTCCCATAGGTGTTCGTGGGCCACGATCAGCTTCCCCGACACTTATGCAATAATAAGCATTTCTTCATCTTACGAGAATGACTTTGATAAAACAGCGTGCGAGAACAAGCAGTTTTACCGGGTCCACTTGTGCCTTTCTGATGGGTTTTATTTACATGCCTGGTTTGTTCATTCTTGCGTTCCTCCGACCTGCAACTGAAGTCGTGCTGCGATCATACTCAAGTGAAGCCACGGACAATGCACAATGCCATGACTGCATGCAGTGATAACTGACGAACACTTAATTTAGTCGTTTTCTATGGTGGTATGTAATGTAATAATGTGTATCTGATGTTGATGCTCCCTCCCCTACATCACCACCCCTTACCATTTTCTCCCGCTGCTATCTATAGCAGCCATTGTTGTGTTTATTCTTCAGTTTTGCAGGTGCAGCACCTTTGTTTGTTCCTGCTCAAGTTCTCATGCTACCATAGAGTAGACACCTTTTTCACCCTCAAACAAAAGAGTAGACGCCCTTTGACATGTTCAACTAGCTTCTTTTACATGTTTTCTTTTAGCTAAAGGTTTCTTTTACATGCAGAATGCTTGTTTGGGTGCTTCTTTTACTTGCTTTGATGCCACTGCAATTCGCACTGCTTCCACAACTCGCCAAAAGGGGACCAATCTTTCTGCACTGTTTTGTTGCTCCTCATTCATCACTTTCTACAAACTTACATGCCTAACACTCAAATCTTTCAACAAGGCACTAGAAAATTGCTCGCTGCTGGAATCCAAGGAAGGGCAAGCTAAGGAAAGGTATAATAACCTTTCTTGTGGTGCTGCTCACTACAAAAAAAAGACACATCCGTGACATTTTGGGTCGAATGAATTTTTTTTGTCATACTTATGACACTTCTATGACGATAATTGTGGCAAAACCTGGTATCATCATAGATGTGGTGGGCTCCTAATTCCGTGACAAAAAATCATGACAGAAAATGGGCTTTTCGTCCTGGGCGGGCCGGAGAGGCAGCTGCATAACATTCTTTGGGCCATGCATCACAAAAAAAACCGCGGTAGAAGCGAGGGCGAGGAAAATTTTGGGGAGTTCCCGGTTACGGTGGGTGGTCGGAGGCCGAGCGATGCACATTTCTCTCGTACACGTACGCGCGTGTGTGCGAGGCGTTGGCTCTAACTGAACCTGAGCGAGGCATTGGGCTCTAATCAACCCGGCGATTGGACAGAAGCAGGCTACGCTATCGAACCCGAGCGATCGATTGATGGTTGTTAACTGAACCCGATCGAGCGATTCCTGCTGCCTCTGGATGAACAGTGAGCGTTGCGGCGGGGGGTTTGGATGAGCATGAGCGGTGGGGGTGGATGAATAGGACCCCGTGGCGTTGCCTCTGGATGAACAGGACGACCCCGTGGAGGGCTGGATGAACAGTAGACGGTGGAGGGGTGCCCGTGGAGGGGTGGTTGAACAGTAGCCGGTGGAGTAGCGCGCGGTGGAGGCTGGATGAACAGGAGCCCGTGGAGGCTGGAGGAAGTCGACGGTAGCCCGTGGAGGCTGGAGGAGGTCGACGGTGGAGATGAACAGTATCCCGCGGAGTCCCGTTTTGCGGTACGCCAGACCCCTCCCGATGAACAGGACACCCGTTTCGACCGTAGCGCTCCAACACAAGTCCGTTTCGTCCGTTTTGCGGTATGCCACACCCCTCCTGATCAACAGGACCCCCGGTTCGACCGTAGGAGGTCCGTTTCCTCCGTTTTGCGGTACACCAGACCCCTCCCGATGAACAAGACCCCGTTTCAAATGTGGCGGTCGAACACAAGGCCGCTTTCCTCCGCTTCTGCAGACGCCAGCCTCGTTTCCATCGCCTGTTCCATCCAAGCCCTCCCGATGAACACGACAATGCATTCCATTCCGACCCAGCCGGTTGGCTCCCCTTGAACACGACGACGACGCTGTTTCTCCGTTCCGACCCAGCCATGTACACGAGCCCTGGCCGTATGTATGCGTGAGTAGGCGTTCGAGACCCCGCCCCTATGTACACATATGTGGCCGTATTTTCTTTCTTGCACACTGCACTACAAAAAAATACACTTCCATGATGATACGTGTTTGTCACAGTAGGCCGCGTTTTTTGTCATGCATGTACATCCATGACAAATTTATGACAGAATCAAGATAGTCATACTGTCTTTGTCGAGAAGTGTTCCATGACATTACCAAAATTATCATCACGGAAGTGTCCACTTCCATGACAATAAATCGCGCGTCACAGAAGTGCTTTCGTCAAGGGCGACCGACACGTGGCATCCACCGTAACGGAACACCGTTAAGCTATCGGGTCGGATTTTGGATCCGACAACACGTTAACAGCCACGACCAATACCGATTTTCCACGTGTAAAATTCTCATTGGCCTTTAGCTGGGCCGGCCAATTATGGTCTGCAGAATCTTGTGGGCCTTTAGCTGGACTGGCCCAAAAGTGGCCCACAAAGTTTAAATGGGTCGGCCCAACCGAAGGCCCATAAGATTTAGCGGATCATAATGGGCCGGCCCAACTAAAGGCCCACAAAATTTAGCGGACCATAATGGGCCGGCCCGACAAAGGCCCACAAGATTTTGCAGACCACAATGGGCTGGCCAGCTAAAGGCCCACAAGATTCTGCAGACCATAATGGGCCGGCCCAGCTAAAGGCCCAACATTCTCTATCAAATCGGCCCGTCAACGGCCTGGTCTAAACTTGTCATCAATGCGGCCCATGGTCACTTCTGGCCCGTTAACAGTCCGCTAAGTAATTGGGCCGAATTACGGCCCGGTGTATTTCCGGCCTGTTAAAGGTCCGGCTTCATTTGGGCCCATTTATAGGCCATCAAAACTTTCGGCCCATAAACGACCGTGAAGGATTTGGGTCATATTCGGCCATGTCTGTCATTCGGCCTGTTAGAGGCCCACTAAAGATTTGGGCTACTTTCGGCCTGTTGTCATTTTCGGCCTGTTAACGCCGGACGTAAACCATGGGCCATATGTGGCCCAACGTCATATCAGGCCCATTAACGGCCCATATAAAAGTGACGATAATCTAGCCCGACCGAAGTTCCGGCCTGTTAAAGGCCCGTGTATTAGGTCGGTGCATTTACAACCCGTCCGAATTTCGGCCTGTCAAATATCCGCATCGTAAACGGGCCACCATTTCGGCCTGCTAAGTCCAGTGGGTTATTTGGCACAATCAGGGCCCAATCTCACTTTCGGTCTATTAAAGGCCCATGTTTTTTATGGGCTCGAGATATTTACACCTGTAAACGGCCTATTTTTACTGAGGGCCCAAATTATTTTTAGGCCTGTTAAAGGCCCACTATGGGCACAGGCCTACCAGAAAAATTTGAAAGCTTATGCTAATTTAAGCCCAGATATTTTTAGTGGGCTACATGCCAATTTCGGCCCGTAATCGCTTTTAGCCCAATTCGAATGGGCCCGGCGAATGTTGGCATGTTGGGCTCCTACGAAGCTTTCGCCAAATACATTACTAAGATAAACCTACACTATACAAAAATAGCGTCAGAATTACTGCAGCCCGTGGCAAGATCATAAATGTTGTATCACAACAAAGTAAATTCCAATCATACAACAAAAGGCCTGTTGGCATAAAGTTTACAATCCTTCCAGATAAAATCACCATCGATGTATAGAAGCAGATCATTTGACCTGAGTGCTAATGTTTCAGGCTGTAGAATCTGATGGAGCAGCACGATCTCCACCTTTTTTCTGCCATTGCTCTTCAACAACGAAGCGAATGTCTGATAGTCTGGTTTCAAAACCATTCAACCACTATTCTTGTTTCCGAAACAACGTCCATTAGGGATTGGACTTGTGTCTGGAGCACAGATATATCACTCTGTCTAGCAGGAAGATTTTGTTCAGTAGGCGATTTGGACGAGGTTACCTTGACAACCAACCCAGAATTACGCGGAAGGTGCTTTTGCCTTTGTTAGTGGAGAGATCTTGACGACCGCAGCAAGAGGTGACATTGTGCTCAGAGTAGCCTCGCCACCTTTAGGTGGTTGTGGCTGTT
The DNA here is from genome assembly GCA_021605145.1 of Aegilops bicornis. Lineage (NCBI taxonomy): Eukaryota > Viridiplantae > Streptophyta > Magnoliopsida > Poales > Poaceae > Aegilops > Aegilops bicornis. Next base: position 103,370,888 of record CM038675.1, on the reverse strand, counting down.
CAATCATTTGTTCCATAGCTTCCTGAAAGTTTGAACTTGTAGATTAGTGTACCGGATAAGTTACTAATGAGACAAAAACAAAAAAAGTAGGTTAACCGTTTATACATAACTTATTTTGGTGAACTACGGTAATACATTAGCATGTATTGTAGTGCCAACTACATAATAAAATCACTTCGGAACATATGTCCATGTAGCATGCCTACTGTATTGTCTATTTCCTCACATTCATTGACATCTAAGGATAAAGAGACATGGTTTAAAGTAGGATGAACATAGTATGACATCATTCATATCATGGGCAAACAGATATAAAACAAACAGGCTATTTTATCATTGTGTGCGCACGTGAACATAACAACTAGATTACAGATCAAAACCAAAAGAATATCCTTCATCTCTTTTAAACCATGAAAGGTGAAATGATACGTTAAGACAATTGTGTATAAAAGTGAACAGAGTAACTGACATTGGATGCAAACCAAGTAGTTAAATGAACACATCAAAGTACCAATCAGTTCAAGGCAGGAGGAGTAAGGACTTACAACAGCGACTTGAACTGGTGTGCTCATGCCCTTCATCTTGCTGGTGTGGCAATCCTTGAAGATTTGCACTGCATTCGGTTCAGGTTCTTTTTGGTCCGCATGGGCTTTCCTCTCAGATTTGGAACAAGTCAATATAGATACGATAATATGGCACAAAAAAGAAGGAAGTAGTAGCTATTTACAAAAGCCTCGCAGCAGTGCAATATAGCTACGAGATCCATTGTCTGTTGGAATTTCACTTTAGAACGGTTGGTTTTGTTCTTCAAACAGTTAGCCTAGAAGAAGATACACTTGTAAGGCACATACATAAATACAAGTTCAATATGTGGTCTAATCAAATACATATAGCCTACCGATACTTTGGACCGCACCGGTGTTTAACGAGGGCTGTCCAGTCTTCATCTGTAATATATTCCACTGGAGATGTTTGGGCGATTTCATTGTTAGCCTTGCCTTCAAAGTGAGATTTTCTAAGGTGGTACCAATACTGTCACAGAGCAGACTGAAAAACATGAGTGCATGCTTGTTTAGTTGCATCATCTTTCGGATCCAACTTGAACCTCATCTGTTGAAAAAAGAATGTGAGTCTTATTAGGAGGAAGCTAGAAAGTATGGGACAGAGCAAGACAATATTACTAATTGCGATGAATAACATTACTTACGGATAAATGGTCAAGGAAGGTGTTAAACTGGGTATTGTCTTTCTCATTCTGTCTTTGGATCCATGTTGGGAGGATACGCGCATGACACCTAACGGCAACGGCTGCCTCGATACTAATTTGGCTGACTCAGAGCATCACATGGCCTTTTAAACCTGCCTCAAAATGGATCTCCATTCTTCCTCCTTTAGATTTTGTTAATATGTCAAGCATTATCCCTGATGTCTGTTTCCGCTTGCGCCGTGGTGCTAGTTCAACAACGAATATGGAAAGTGTTAGTGTACATCAAACTGTGAGAGTACATATAAAGGATCATGCAACTGCAACTTGACTCTGTTAGGTACCGTCTTGGTGTTGATGCTCATGAGGTTCATCTGATCTTGCCAAGTCCTGTTGTGTCGGCGATTAGCTTCGGAAGTAGTGTTAGGTGTGAAGGCAGCTTGGGAACTGGCAGTTCGAGCAAACGAACGAGTAATCGTTGAGATCTTTGAAATGCAGTTGAAGCGGATGCTGCAGCTGGTGGAAGCAGGTGATCTTGTGTTTGTAGATTTAGCCGGTGGACTTGGACCTTCTCTTGCACTATAAGTACCAGCAGAATCTCGACGGCGTAACCTTTTCCGTTTCACCCGACGAGTAACAAAGACTCCCTACTATATTATTTTCCTTGCTCTTTTTGACTTTGCCATGTCAAGCTGTACCCACAACACAAAAGAATAAAATCACTCTTCGAACTCATTGATGCATAATCTGAGACAAGCAATACTTTGACGTAAGACAACCATATGAGGATGGAATATGTAAGAAAAACATGACGGCATGACATATTCACAGCTACGATGTGCAAACTAAGCAGAAGGATTTTCAAGAAAATAGAAGTAATGCAAGCTAGACACCATATGAAAGATGCAACCAATATTACTCGCCAAGTTAAAAGTGTCTTGTCATAAGTGGCAATACGAAAAATTAGAAGCAGAAGAACGTAGCAAACAATACAAGATGCAACCACTATCAACTGCCATGTTAAAAGCGTCCAATCATGAGTTACTGATGCGGGATACACAACAACAGTACTTTGATGTAAGAACATAGTATGATAGATAGATGCAGTGTATTCTAGACACAGAAAGCCATGTCATATTCACATGTATAACGTATAAACTCAGGAGGTGCAATTTAATCAAAATAGAACAAATACAGGCTAGACAACATATGCAACATGAAACCAATTATCACACTGTCAACTTAGAGCAAGCACCTACGATGGTGGAGTGCGGGAGATGAACTCATCATGTAGACTTGGGACTTCAACTTCATTAGAAGTAGTAGTGGAAAATCTAGAGAGTCTCTGTTTGCGTCAGTGCGGAGTACCACCAACATCCCCTAACTTACTCTTTTCCTTCCTATTTTGTAATATTGCCTTATGAAGTCAAAACCACAAGAAGATGAATAATATTAGCTCTGCATAACTGGTTGATGCATGATACAGACGAACACTACTTTGATGTAAGGCAAGCGCATGATAGGAGGATGGAATATATACAAAAAGACAGCGTTTCATATTCACACGTACGATAGGAGGATGGAATATGTATGAAAAAACAGTAAGCGGAAGGCATTTCAACAAAATTAGAAGAAATGAAAGCTAGGCACCGTATGAACATGCAACCAATATCACTCTATCGTGTAAAAAGTGTCTCGTCAGAAGTGCCATTTCAAGAAATTAGAAGAAGTACAAGCTAGAAGACAATGCAAGATGCAAACTACATCACAATCCCAAGTTAAATGTGTCTTATGGGTAAGTGATCGTTGCAGGTATAAGTTGTAAGCTACGCAGATGCAATTCTACATAATCAGAAGCAATACAAACTAGACATCATACGGAAAATGCAACCACGTATAACAGTTCCAAGTAAGATCAAGCACCTGTGATGGTGGAGTAGGGGAGATGTGCTCATCATGTACACGTATGTTCTACAAACAGGAACACGTGTCATATTCACAGGCATTATGTGTAAAGTAAGTAGATGCAATTCTAGTTAGAAGCAATACAAGCTAGCCATCATACGCAACATGCAACCACATATAATAGTGTCAAGTTAGAGCAAGCACCTGTGATGGTGGAGTAGGGGAGATGTGCTCATCATCTACACAGCTACGTTGACTGTCCAGCCTTGTGTTGTCTTGTGAATCTTGTTGGGAGGATGGCGGAGTAGAATCTGTAGAGACCGGCTGTTTGAGTTGCGCCGAAGGACCACCATCATCCACTACCGGACTAATTTCCTTCAGCTGTAATGATTTTGCATTGTGAAGTCAAACCGATAAGAAAAAGGAATAAAATTTGCTCTTCAGAACTCATTCATGCATGATATCTTGTGAACACTACTCGATGAAAGGCAAACACATGATGCGAGGATGGAATATGTATGAAAAACAGGATGGTGTGACATATTCACACCTATGATGTGGTAACAAAGCAGAAGGCATTTCAACAAATTAGAAGCACTGCAAGCTAGACACCATATGAAAGATGCAACCAATATCACTCTGCCAAGTTCAAACTGTATGGCGTTTCAACAAATTAGAAGCGATATGCTAGAAATCATATGCAAGACACAACCAATATCACACAGTGGCGACTTAAAGGTGCCTTATCATAAGTGACTGATGCGGGATATGCAAGAATAGTAGTCTGATGTAGAAACAGGAACACATGTCATATTCACAGGCATTATGTGTAAAGTAACCAGATGCAATTCAACAAAGTTAGAAGCAATACAAGCTAGACATCATACGCAATATGCAACCACATATAATACTGCCAAGTTAGAGCAAGCACTGTGATGGTGGAGTAGGGAGATGTGCTCATCATCTACACAAAATGCGTTGAATGTCTAGCCTTGCATTGTCTTGCGAATCTTGTTGGGAGGATGGCGGAGTAGAATCTGTAGAGAACCTCCGTTTCAGTTGCTCGGAAGGACCACCATCATCCAATGCCTTGCCAATTTCCTTCAGCTTTATTGATTTTGCATTGTGAGGTCATACCGACAAGAAAAAGGAATATCATTCGCTCTTCAGAACTAATTCATGCATGATACTGACGAACACTACTCTGATGAAAGGCAAATCATGATAGAGGATGGAATATGTATGAAAAAATGGACGGCTTGACATATTCACACCTATGATGTGGTAACTAAGCAGAAGGCACTTCAAAAAATTAGAAACACTGCAAGACACCATATGGAAGGTGCAATCAATATCACTCTGCCAAGTCAAAACTGTCTCGTCATAGGTGGCGTTCATCAAACTAGAAGCAATACATGCTAGAAATCATATTCAAGATGCAAACCAGTATCACACTGCCAACTTAAAGGTGTCCCATCATAAGTGACTGATGCAGGATACACAAGAAGAGTAGTTTCATGTAAGAACATGGTGTGATAGATGATATAGTATGTACCAAAAACAGGAAAGCGTGTCATATTCACATGTATCATGTGTAAGCTAAGCGGAATCTGATTTACACTAATTAGGAGCAATACGAGCTAGACACCATATGCAACATGCAACCAGATATCACACTGCCAAGTTAGAGCAAGCACCTTGGATGGTGGAGTAGGGGAGCGGAGACTTGGACCATGTAATGCACTATCAGTACAAGGAGAATCGGTACAGATGCTCCGTTTACGTTGCTGCAGAGGACCACCATCATCGCCTTCCTTACTCTTTTCCTTCCTCTTTCTTGATTTTTCCTTGTCAAGTCAAACCCACAAGAAAAAGGAATACAATTTGCTCTTCAGAACTTATTGATGCATGATACTGACGAACACTACTTTCATGTAAGGCAGCCGCATGATAGGAGGATGGAATATGTATGAAAAACAGGACGACGTGACATATTGACATGTATGATGTATAAAGTGTAAACTAAGCACAAGGTTCTTGAACTTGTTAGAATCGATGCAAGCTAGAAACCATATGAAAGATGAAACCAATATCACTGCCAAATTAAAAGGGTGCCCTAACAAATGTATTTGACCAAATTAGAAGCAATACATGGCAACAGGCTAGAAATAATATGCAATATGCAACGAATAAAGGTGACTCATCGTAAGTGATTGATGCAGGATACATAAGAGAGGTAGTTTCATGTAAGAACAAGGTTAACACATAGATGTAGTGTGTACCAAAAATAGGAAGGCATGTCATATTCATAGGTATAGTGTGTAAACTAAGCAGATGCAATTTACCCTAATTAGAAGCATTACAAGCTAGACACCGTATGCAACATGCAACCACATATCACACTGCGAAGTTGGAGCAAGCACCTGTGATGGTGGTGTAGGGGAAGTGCTGTCTTCAGGTACAGAGCAACATTCAATATCTTCATTTAGGCTTGCTATTTCTTGAGAATCATGTGGAGAGGATGAAATTGCATTCTTTATAAGAGTATTGCGTCTCATATTAACCCACGCTGCAGGACTGTCTCATCATAAGCGATAGACGCAGGATACACAAGAACAGTAGTTTGATGTAAGAACATGGTGTGATAGGTAGATGTAGTATGTACCAAAAACAGGAAGGCGTGTCATATTCACATGTATAATGTGTAAGCTAAGGAGATGCAATTTAACAAATTAGGAGCATTGATGAGGGATACACAAGAAAAGTAGTTTGATTTAAGAACATGGTTAATAGAAAGACGTAGTATGTACCAAAAACAGGAAGGCATGTCATATTCACACGTATAATGTGTTAACTAAGCAGATGCAATTTACCCTAATTAGAAGCATTACAAGGTAGACACCATATGCAACATGCAACCACATATCACACTGCCAAGTAAGAGCAAGCACTGCGATGGTGGTGTGGGGAATTATGTGATCAACTAGAGAGCTACGTTGACTATCTTCATTTAGCCTTGCTGTTTCTTGAGAATCATGTGGGAGGATGACACCGCACTCTTTAAACGAGTAGGGCGTCTCACAAGAACTCCACCGGGTGTTGTCTCATCATAAGTGATTGATGAGGGATACACAAGAGCATTAGTTTGATGTATGAACATGGTAAATAGACATATGTAGTATGTATCAAAAACAGGAAGGCATGTCATTATCAAAGGTATAATGTGTAAAGTAAGCATATGCAATTTAACCAAATTGGAAGCAATACAAGCTAGACACCATATGCAACATGCAACCACATTTGACAGCGTGAAGTTAAAGCAAGCACCTGGGATGGTTGTGTGTGGCAATTGAGATCATCAACTGTAGAGCTACGTTTACTGTCTCCAACTGCTGACACTGCACCCATTAGAGCGCTGAAACGCTTAGTGCTTATCTTCAAATTACACTGGAGCGACTTCTGTCTTTTCTTTTCTGCATTCATCAACACTGCGTCAGAGTCTGAAATACCCATGCATAAAAAAAGAATAGTGTGAGTATGGGTGAAGTGTGTGCACAATTAGTATAGTGTAAAGGTAGCAGATAGCAGGTCGGTGAGAAATAAATGACGGGAGGCATATGATAGCTCTACAACATGCATGGCACACTCAATTACTACAGGATTCTATGAAGATAACAGTCGACTGAAAGCAAACAGGTCAGTGCATTTTTTCTGCATCGTCCGATGTACAAAGAACGGGCAGATCGCCTTCATGTACCTCCAGCCAGTCAGTGTTGACGATCTTCCTCGAAACACCAGCGACCACCGGCCCAATATTCCTCCCCTACCTGCGCCCTCCCCTCGACCTCACCGCACCGCCGTGCTTGGCACCGCCCCCCGGCCATCCATTCAAGCCCCGACGACCTCCAGATCGGGCGCAAGCAGCTCCTGCGCCCCACACCCCTATGATAGACACCGATGCGCCGCTTCCCCGAGGAACAGGCGGACTAGGTGCTCCGCGCGCCTAAGCGGGTGCTGCTTCTTTTAATTGTGGTTCGACTGACCTTGAATTGAAATCCAGGCGGGCTACTGACCTCTAGCAAAGCTGAAATAGTAAAAGGGAGGAAACCTTCTGCATTTAGTATCACGAAGAAGATGCGATGAAAGCGCTCAACTAGTTTATTTCGTGGGATGAATACGGTGTGAGCGGAGACGTAAGATTTGCACGAATAAGGGAAGAGGAGTACCTCTTTTTGCTGGCAGTGCTGTGTCCTCCTTCTGCTTTTCCGACGATCTTGTTGTTCGCCGGAAACCAGAAGTTGTGGAGGACGGTGCAGCCTTGGACGAACCTATGGCCAAGTTTTTGAGTGTGGTGCGGTGGCCGTCTGTCGGCAGCGGGGAAGCAGATCCGAGGCGGCGAACGACGGCGTAGCGGGAACAGCTCCAGTGCGGTGGACGGTTGCGACAGTGGAGCCGCAGCAGTGAGGCGCAGGACGGCGTGGTCGGAGTGGTTCTGGTACGGCGCACGTCGGCGTCGGCATCGTGGAGGCAGCTCTGCCTCGGCTTCAGCTGCTAAGTCCTTGAGGGCGCTAAGGTTATGCGGTTATGCGTTGACGGCGACGCCGGGTACCGGCTCCGGTGTGATGGAGGAGGGCGGCGGTGGGTTGGCCGCTATGGGGTGGAGGACGGAGGAGGCTGGGGTTTCGCGGCTGATGGAGAGGGTGTTTTCGCGCCCACGGAGTATGAATGGGGAAACGGAGGGAGGCGGGGAACTAAGGGGGAATAATGTTTAGGTTTGAGACGCGCTTGTTTGAAATTTGGGGAAAGTTACAAACTTCGCCCCCATCTAAAATTTCAGACATATTGCGGGTTGGGGGTAGGACAGTCATGTCCGGTGTCCCAAATGTGGGCGGGATAGATTTCGGCCGAGCGCATGGGTGTTTAGGCGCCCACGGCGTATGAATGCTTCTCGGAGGCGGTTGAGACTGGCGTCTTGGTGAAGTTACAAACCTACCCCGGTTTAGACCTTTGGACATCGGGCCGATAGGCTACATAGGCCAGAGTCAGGACAGTAATTTCCTACCACCAAAACATTAGTCTCACGCGGTTTCGGGTGACCAGAGGCCTTTTGGCGCTTCGTTCAATATTTGGGAGCAGAAGCATTAACGTTTTCGGTTTTCTTGAATTGAACTTTCAGGATTTGTCAAACTTCACAAATCTTTACTCTTGAAAATCCTAAAGCTATGATTATTTTGGAATGGAGGGGGTACATTTTAATATACATTGTACACGAGTATATATTAAAAATATGCAACTTACCTCAGTTCATGCATGGTTCCAGGTATAATCTCCTTGGTTGCGAAAAAAAGTTAGATATGCGTATGAATATATATAGCATGTTCAAACTCACAGCAAAGATTGATGGCCCCTTTTACATATGATTTACAAATGCCATTATCTCGGGTTCAAATAGATGAATGCACTTCCTATGAATTCGAATCTTTGAAACCCCCTTTATGTTGAATTCGACATGTATTTTAGTTCGTAGCTAGCAATTTGGAATGTATGCATGCAAGTGACAAATGTATAAAGTGCTTCACACTAACAACATGGAGTGCACTAATTAATGTTTATATATGAATTGCAAAAGCATCCATTGCCTGTATTTCAAACCGCTCTCACTCTATGGATCGATAATATGAAATAAACACATGCACATGCTAGAATTCAATAGAGTATGGGTGTCTGATAGACCGATTTTCATCCATACGCAATTTTGCAAAATTCATGATCTCATCCAAATATAATAATGCCATTTATATTTTAATTTAATGCGTAGAACCGCCTTTTACACGTAGATGCACTATGCCTCGCCCTGTTCTCACAAACGCATTATATATCTCTCTATCTAACGCATAAGTGCACACACTTTATATGCATCGGAATTTCTCTTTCACACATGCTCACAATCTCTCTCAGGGTGTCGGGGTGTCTCACGCACATGCTCTCTCTGTTTCTCTCTCTCTCTTTCTGACTACTATGTACCACTCTTTTCACTAATCTCAGTTGGAAACCACTATTTCTCTCACATGCATATATACACATGCACGGTCTCTACTAGCCCTCTATACGCACATATATGTGCCTACGTGTCTCCCAAACGCACATTATCTTTAGGCCTCTCGCACACATTGCCCCCGACACACCTCTCTAATAGTAGTTGGCAGATATGATTTCATCATATCATTCGTAGGATATCCCCGGCTGTTAGGCTGGATGGTAATCTGAGGCAAAGTTTTACCCTAATTTGGATCAGACCCTTGCAGTTGAAGAAAGAGCCTACTCGACGATCAGTATATTAGTGATAGGGGTGTGTACAAAGTACACGTGAATACCGAGCATTGTGCGTGTGTGTATACTATCGACGAACTAGCCCCCAAGCTTGTATAACATACTAAGGGCCTAGGGTTACAAATCATATATAGTCGGCTTATCACCAGTGGGGATAGAGTCCTCTGTGACTCTGGTAGCTTCGTGTTGTACGCCGAGTCCTCCACATGGGTCTCCGTATAACACGTCTCGGTCCAACCTATATGTGGCGCAGGATGGAACCGACCCATGAGTCGTCATGTTGACCCACCACAACTAGAAATGATGTGCCCACCACACCACACACGTAATCGACCACTAAGAAAATAAGCATATACAATAGTACAACGGTATCTAGCTCACGATACGTCTCCATATTTTGTTGATGACACTGACAGACTTTGCATTTGAAGCATGCTCCGTATTTTGTTGACGACACTTACGATCATTGTATTTGAAGCGAAAGCACGATATGGTCACTGGACTTCAGAATAAGCTCATCACGGTCACCACATACATTTTGTTGTGCTAACCAACATGTGGTTGGATGGTTAGAGGACAGTGGTTTCTCGAGTCCACCAAGGTTAAAGTCCCGGTGCTCGCATTTATCTTGTGTTAATTTCAGTATTTTCCGGCAATGTACGTTCAATGGGAGGAGACGTTCCACTCGACTACGAGGCACCTATGGTGACTTCGTAAAATCTCAAGATCATGTAGATGAAAAAGTCAGTCGACTGACGTGTAGCCTCACCCCGCACGTACACATGCACGCACGCAAGACACGCACGCATGTAGGCGTGCAACACTGACACGTACACATAACGTACACACGCACGCATGCTGGCGTGCAACACTGACACGTACACATGCACTCATGGACACACGCACGTACGCACCCATGCATGCAACACTGAAACGCACCCTTGCATGCATGCAACACTCTCACGCCTGCATGCACACAACACACGACGCTGGCACACGCTCAACCTATACGTGCATGCACCCTTTGTTAAGGACATGGATTGTTACGGGTATTAATCAATCTTATCTGTGATAAGCAGAACATTGATGTTTGCATCGGTCTTTATGAATCACAACGTATCGAACGGGCTATCAACATAGTAGGCTTAACTACATGAAAAAGATGACATCACACTCAATGAACAATCATCGGTTTATGAAATGCCCGCTTCTGACCGCCCTGGCCCACCAAAGGTTCCTCTGCTATGCGCTGCCTGCGTTGGGTCACTGCCATGCAGGCCATGCACCCAAAGAGCCCACACGTCAGTGGAAGAACGGCGCGGTGTCCTAGGTCAGAGTCGAGGGCGCCACTCGTGGCACGCCCGGCTGAACACGCCTCGTGGCGCATTCAAACGCCTCCATGAAACCCGCCCGTGGAAGCCGAGAAACCCACTGGACACACGTCCGTTTATGACCGGGCGGCGTTAAGCGCAACGCCGCCGAGCTCCTCCCGTCCGCCATCTATTTAATCTCCTATTTAAACGAGGCCAAATGCCGCCAAGAATCGCACACCTCCGCCTCCCCTATCTCCTCCACCATTTTGTCCACTCTTACAATGGCTTACGAAGAGTAGTTATTCCGCATCCAAGCCGGCTGGGTAGCCCGCCGGATACAAGCTATGCAGCTCGCTGATCCACCTCCCTCCCCTCGCCCGACGGAGCCAGTTGCCGCCCCAAGCCGGCGCGCGGTTCAGCAACTCGCCGCTCTAGGCCAGCTCGACGAGGAGCGGCGCACGGGCGTCGTTGCTGCCGTCCACGCCGCTGCCTCGTACCGCGTCTCCCATTTCTGTGGCCAGGACTCCCATGCCGGCGGCCACGCCATGCAAGCAGCGACAGAAGCCGGGTGCGCGGAGAGCGATGATACGGTGGCCAGCGCCTCCGCGTCCGCCGCCATCATCGAGGAGAAGTAGAACACGGGAGGCCGCCGCCGCTAGGGTCCCATGAAGGCTACCGCGGAGGCGACGCCGGCGTACATAGCAGGTGTCTTGCCGGATGCTTTTGTTGCGGGGACCTTCGTCGACCCCGCATGGGCTCCACGGAAGAGGTCAATGTTAGGATGAACTCGAGGCGGTGCCGGCCATGGCGAAGTAGTGGCCGGTGATGAACTCAAACCGGTGCCGGCCACCATCATCTTACGGCACCAGCCAATGATATCTGTTGGGCAGTGGGGAAGCAAGCCGTCCTTTGCGCTGAAGCATATACCTCCGGGGCTCCCGGCAGTCCGGTGATCGTGCTGCCGGACATGAACACAAATCGATCGGCGAGCGACCATTTAGGCCAGGTATTATATACCTGTGCTGTCCAGAACTAGCACCGCGTAGTTCATTTGAATGTGATGAAATCCGTTATGTATGTATGAAAATCCGGTATTTTATATGATTTTTGTCATTGTTTATATGAAATTTCAGTTTGTCTACGTGTTTGCGTGAATTTCGTCCGGTTGGTTGAGTTGCTGTCATAATGTGTGCGGCTACGTTTGGATGGCGTAATTTGCGGGTCGCCGGTCGGTCTGCGGGCGGCTCGGTAGCGTTAATGGGACAAAAAACACAGCTCGTGCGAGCTCGTCTCCAACGCGCGCACTGGAGGATGCATGACAGCATGAGCACCCGAGCCATTCCTCGTTCATCGATGGCAAAGGCACCGGTGGATAAAAGGGTCGCCAATATTTTGGCTACCCCGGGCAAGATACAAACAGCCCCTCCCAACAGATTCAAATCCCTCGTTCGCCGTGGAATTTTGCCATGTGTTGTTTTCATGGACTAGCAAGAAGCCCGTGCATTGCACGGAACATCAAGATGCATTTTTTTACAAACTCCCGCATGCATGCAAGGGATAATTAATGTCCTCCTTTGCTAGTACCACGAGGTAAACACCATTAATATTGCATCGATTAGTGTTAGTGGCCTGGTATATCTGCAAATTGTAATTTTGATAGTGGCCCCTTGTATATAAAAATGGAGGGAGAAATATGAGAGATAAGGTGAGGAGGAGTGGGGAAGGTGCCGTGGTGGTGACTGGTGGTCGGACTGGGCGGAGGCATGGGGATGGATGGCGCATTATGTCTAGGTTTGTATCTCTCTCACACACACCCACGTAGGTGGGGGACGTGCACAAAGAGAAGAGGTGCACGCATGGCGCACGTACTCCCGACTCTTTCCCAACCACACCCGCGCGGGTACACGGTGGAGCTCATTTCTGTACAAAAAAGGCAGCCCACGTGGTAATTTGGCACGTGTACTGGTTGTCCACTTGGTGGAGGGAGTATCGTCTACCACGGGCGAACAAACAAATTGCGACTTGACGCGTTATGTTAAATTAAAATAGAGGCAAACCATGTGGGGCCTACCTTAGAGGCAAGGCTCTATACACCGGAGTACTTTTGATGTGTCCACCAACTCATGAACGAGGAGAAACTTACTTAGTACGCCGTCTCCCCCGCCCACGGGCGCGGTGGCTCACAGGATGAGGTGAAGCTTACTACTACTATACGCCTTTACGCCCGCTCCCTCGCCCACGCGCGCGGTGGCTCGCAGCACGAGGAGAAATTTTTACTACTCCGCCGTTTACTCCTCGTCCCTACTACGTACTTTGGTTAGTACTCCCTCTATTTACTTATACAAGGCCACTATAAAAAAATACATTTTGCATCTATACAAGGCCACAAATAGTAATCGAGACAAAAGTTACTACTCCCTCCTTTCCAGTTTATGGCTCAATTTCAAAATCTCTCCAACCAAGGTAGACGGTGAGTGGTCGAATTAATTTCGTAGTTTGCACATTACGCTCGTTTTTCTCGAGAAGTTATGTTTACCGAGGCATTAATTAGAACGAATGCATGAATGACCACTAAATTTCCATGAACTTGTACATGCATTGGTTAGTTTCCTCTTGACACTGCTTGCGTCGGGTGATCTAACGCACCTCGAAATCCAACATGTAATGGTACTGCTACTAGTATAGTAGAATTGAGACTTATCAAACGGAAAAATGAATGTTTGTTAGATGAGCCCTATAAACCCTAGCGGGTACGTACTCCGTAAAAATAGATTTTTCCAAAACTAAGTCGCTCCCTTTCATGAATTCTATAGTATACTCCTCCCTTGAAGACTCTGACCATTCTTCCTCCGCGGCAACTGTGAATGCCAAAGTGATCGATGATGAAGACGATGCTACGTCACCGCCCCCTACTTCTGCACGCATCGACACTGCACCAAGTTCGTCTGCGCCGCCAAACAACAACGACAACCCTGCTGCTTCACCTACTCCTCATGGGGATGAGTAGATGCTCTATGTCTTCAAACCTTTTTGGTCCTTACTGACAAAAGGGGAGAAGCATATGAGTTTGATAGTCTTCAAGCGGGTTCATATGGGCGGTTGCTTTATATTTTGCCTAGTGTTTACAACTCTCGCTATTGATACATTTGGTTCTTTGAGTTGTAACACTTAAACTCGATGGTCGTCTGCTACTTATTTGCCTTTCTGTGATGCGATGATAAATTCCGCATGTGCGATGATAACTTCTGCACTTAGATCATTCTCGCAGACGTCCATTTTTCATTATGCATGTCATTACATTAGTTATATCATTTCATGCATGATGAATTATCTTCATAAGTTGAAGAGGATCTCCACAAGTACAACCTGCCATGTGCATTTGCATTCCAAAAGCAAATTACTTATATGCACATCTTCGTGGGGAGCCTTTGCCACTTATGAAGACAATACCTATCCTTTACAATTTCACATACTTTATCCCGTTGAAAACTTCAACCTGTTTGTCATCAATCACCAAAAAGGGGGAGATTGTAAGTGCATCGAGTGCCACCCCTAGTTGGTTTTGGAGTATTGACGACAAAATTGGTTGAGGGACTAATGTGTTTGTGAGAATTGCAGAATAACACAGGTAGTGTCCCTCATTGATTCGGTTTACCTACCGGAGATGACCCCTAAAAATGTATGAAGACATTGACGACAATGGTGGTATGTGAAGATATTCATATTGAACACTATGACATGATAAGACATTGAGTGAAGACTATGGAGCGCGAACACTGTGTCGTTTCGTTGTTTCCTTTTTCTTCTTTGTTGAGTCATAGGAACCACCGTACTGTTAAGTGGGGTCCAAGTGAACAAAGTCAGAATGACTGAAGTGATGCTCAACCCAAATCCTATGTCTTCGAGCGAAGACAATGAGAGCAAATCTTATCAAGAGCTGGATGAGTCAGCTTTGCTTGTAGCCCTAGTAAAGTTTCCGTGTGTGTTTGAGATCTGACCGTTGGAACACGTGTCAGTTCCTTAGTGACCCAGGGTCATTTCGGACATATCAGGTCGGGTTGCCTAGTGGCTATAAATAGCCCACCCCTACACCATAAATTGGTGGCTGCTCAGAGTTAGTGCACGGCTTTTGTCGTTTGAGAGCAACCCACCTCGAAGCCTTTGAGAGAGAGAAATCCTTGCGAGGACAAAGCCCAAACACCCAGAGCCAAAGAGTGTTAGGCATCACTCAAGTCCTTCCGTCTGCGTGACCTGAAGACTTATTACACTTGAGGACTGTGAATCCTCGAGCCGCTTAGGGCGTCGCGTTTGAGCATCCAAGAGTCATTGTGGATCGCCCGGTGAACAGAAGTCTGTGAAGGTTCGGAAGTCTACCTTGAATACTTACCAGAGTGATTGGGCGAGGACGGCGTGTCCTTAGCTCAAGGGGAATAAGGTGAAGACGCGGTCTTCGAGTTGAATCTCAGCCTCCTAACCAGACGTCATAGTTGTCACAAGAATCGAACTGGTCCAACAATTCCTGTGTCTTCAACAAGTGACTGGTTCTATCCTCTCCCTCCCTTTACTTAGAGTTTGTCATGGTGAAGTCATTGCCTATTTGTCATACCTGTTTGACTTCATTGCTTGACTACTATCGTTGGTTGGCTTCATACTATCTTCCATCCTGATCCTTACTACTAAGCTGTTATTAGTCTTTGTACTTTCACATTACTGCATACTTGACTATGGTTTGCTTGTTGTACTTTATCTTCCGCTGCATATCAATTAGGTCATTTCTATTGTTTGTCTTCGGAACTTCCACGATTTGAAGACTTTCATAAAAAAAGCCTATTCACACCCCCTCTAGTCGATAACTAGCACTTTCAATTGGTATCGAGCAAGGTACTCCCTTGTTACGTGTGATTCGGTTTAACCACCGAGTTTTAGCTATGTCGATTGCAGGATAATCAAAGTCTCCGCTGCTTGCCCCGTGTTCGATGGAACTGAATATCCCTTTGGAAGAATAAGATGCGCATGCATCTTGAAGCCATTGATGTCGACCTACGGTATGTCGTCAAGAACGGCGTTCCCAAAATTGGTGAAGGTGTCACCCTCTTGATGTCAAGAAGTTCATTCAATCGGACTGTCTTGCAAAGAACATCATCTGTGGTCATCCGACCAAAGGACAAGTATGGCCGTGTGAGTGCTCTGGAAATGTCGGGTTAGTCTGGGACTGGCTATCCAGGGTCAACAAAGGCGTCTCAACCCAGAGAGATCAAAGGATCAGTGTTCTTCGCAACCTCTTCAACCGCTTCAAGAGAAACGACAATGAAAATGTCCAGCTCACATTTGATCGCCTCACCGACATCACAAATGAGCTTCGTGCTCTCGGCGCCACTGAGATTACCAAGCATGAAATCGTCAAGACACTACTGAGATCACTTGACAGCTCCTTTGACACCCTTGCCCTCATGATACAAGAACGCCCTGACTTCAAGACACTTGATCCGTCTGATATACTTGAGAGGCTCAACACACATGAGTTCCAGCTTTCTGAGAAAAGAGATATCTATGGTCCCAACTATGGCCGAACTCGAGCTTTAAAGGCAAAAGTTGTTTCCTCATCTGAAGAAGAATCTGACTGCAGTTCTGATGATCCTGAAGACATTGGAAAGGAACTTGCTATGCTTGTGAAGAAGTTCCAGAAGTTCACTAAGAAGAAGGGCTTTAGAAAGTCTTCACGATCTAGCTCAAGAAATGATGAAGCTTCCACTCATGTCTACAAGAAGAGAACATGTCACAAGTGCAAGAAACCTAGACATTATATCTCTGAGTGTCCACAGTGGGACAATGAGAAGAAGAAGAAGAAGAGCAAGGAATATGATTCTGATGACAAGAAGAAGAAGAAATCTTCAAAGTCTTCTTCCAAGTCCTAATCAAAGTCTTCATCTCATAAGAAGAGCTCATCTGGCAAGGCTCGTGCTTTTGTTGGCAAGGAAATGGATTCAGAGGAGGAGTCTGCTTCTGAGGAGGCGGAGGTGGAGTATGAAGAGGAGTCCGACCCTGGCGTTGCAAGTCTGGCTCTAGCCACAGCCTATGTTGCCAAGTCCATCTTCAACACTGAAGACAATGACTTCCACACCAACACCAAGGCGATGACAAGGACGACCCTGCTCCCACCCTCTTTGCTTCATGGCACGTGGTGCCAAGGTAAAATCACGTGATGCTTACTTTCAAACATCAAGTGAAGATGACTCGATTGTGAATCCAAGCCCAGCTACAAAACACTTGCTAAAATTGCAACCGAACAACAAAAAGCTATGGAACATACTCAAAACTGTTAGACAAAAGCGATGACCTGTTGGACACGGAAATGACACGTTCACGATCCTTAGTTGAAGGCATAAAAATCTTCATTCTAAGTACCAAGAACTTGAAAGTCGTCATGAAACGCTCTCAACCACTCATGAAAAGCTCTCCTATGATTATCTTCAAAGGAAGCAAGAGCTTGAGAAATTGAGAGCGGCTCATGAAGATCTTCAAGAAGAGAATGAGTGACTTCGCGCTCAACAGATCAGTCCCGCTCAGGATGGATTTGAACCACCATGTCTAAAATGCCTTGAGCGTGATAACGCTACCTCTGTGAATGTTCCACTAGCTGCTCTTTGTTGCATTGTCTTCAACTACTGATGTGGTAACTAACCCCTCTGCGGAGGATACCACTACTATTGCTGATGAAAATGCTAGGTTGAAGACATTGCTTGAAACAGGAATGTATAAAAGCCTGAAAGGACATCAGACACTTTGCGATGTCCTCAAAAAGCATATTCTGAACCGAAACCCTAGGAAAGAGGGTGTTGGGTTCGAGAGGAAAATGAATGCTGATGGTTCCTCTTTGGAAGCCTGAGCAGTATCCCAAAACCACATGGGTTGCTGCAAAGGGACCTTCAGTGGATCCATCCACCTTATCTGGCTTTACCCGTGCTAATCCTATTATCATTGATGAATCCCAAGCTGTTCAAGAATCAGAATGGTGAAGTGTTTGCCAGGTATATTGGTACTAACTGCAGGAATGGACCACCTATGAAGAAGATCTGGGTTCCCAAAAGTTGTCTTGAGAATCTTCTAGTAAATGTGATCATGACACCACCTGGGATGAAGACAAACCCCAGACCTAAGGCGTCATATGGTCCAAAGGCTTCAAACAGACAGAGGACTCACCAGAGTCACCCTAACGCCAATGTTTTGCAGGGACACCGTACTCAAACTTGTAAATATGAGCGTGTGTCTTCAAACCGCTATGTTCATAGAACTAAGAACTTTTCTGCTTATTCATATGAGTATCATTCATCTCCTGCAAGGCTATTTGCTAGGGCTCCAAAGCCGAAGTTCTCAGATGCTGCACTTAGACTCATTGCTTCTAAGCCACCCCTGAAGATGTGGGTGGTTAAGAAGAATTAACTTTCGTTTGCAGGGAAGGTCTCTAGCCGAAAATCAAAGGCATCTGATGCTATTGCTGGGGACCTAAAACATCTTGTAGGGCGCAAGATCAAATGCCCAAATGGTCTCACTATGTATTTTGTTCCTGAATTGTTTGCCATTCATCCTATCTGTCCTAATCTTGATCTGAGCTTCAATAATCCTCTTGCCCATCAAATGTTTACGCTTCACAATACTCTTGGTGAAGCCTATCCCCCTAACTGCACTGTAGGGTATGACACCTCATGCTTCAGAATGGATTATGGACAGCGGATGCACTAATCATATGACTGGTGATCGAAGTCTTCTCATGGACTCAACCTTACGTCCATCAGATAAGAGTCACATCACATTTCTTGACAATCGGTAAAAAGCAAGGTGTTGGGTCTAGGTAGAGTTGCTATCTCAAAGGAACAACACATGGATAAAGTGATGCTTGTTGAATCCCTTGGTTTCAACTAAATGTCTTTCTCGATGCTTTGTGAGAAGAACATGATTGTGCTATTCGAAAAATATCGTTGCCTTGTACTAATGGAATCGACAAGTCTCTAGTCTTTGAAGGGTATCGGAAGATGATCTATACATGGTAGATTCCTCGGCAGGTCCACAACTTGCCGTATGTCTTCTTGCAAAAGCTTGAGAATCTGGCTCTGGCATCGGAGGCTGGGGCATCTTGGCATGAGGAACTTACACACACTCGCCAAGAAGAAGCATGTCATAGGCATCGAAGGTGTCAAGTTCAAGAAGGATCATTTGTGTGGTGCTGCATTTGGAAAGATGACTAGGGCAAAGCACCCTCGAAGACAATCATGACGACATCTCAACCCTTGAGCTGTTACACATGGACTTATTTGGCCCTACTCAGTACTCTACCCTCACAACAACTGCTTGTCTCTATGGCTTCATCATTGTTGATGACTACTCAAGATATACATGGGTGCACATAATTCTCTACAAGACTGAAGTGCAAGATGTCTTGAACGCAACCAATCGAGCCATGAACAATTATGGCGTCAAGATCAAGTATATCAGAACTGACAACGACACTGAGTTCAAGAACACCGGACTTGATCTTTATCTGGATACAATGGGAATCACTCATGAGTTCTCTGCTCCATACACTCCTCAGCAAAATGGCATCGTAGAGCGCAAGAACAGAACCCTCATTGAGATGGCTCGAACAATGCTCGACGAGTACAAGACACCAAGAAAGTTCTGGCCTGAAGCTATTGATACAGCATGTCACGTCATCAACCGTGTTTACATCCATAAGCTTCTGAACAAAACATCCTATGAGCCCCTTACTGGCAAGAAGCCAAATGTCAGCTACTTCAGAGTATTTGGAGCTAGGTGCTGGATCAAGGATCCGCATCACAAGTCAAAATTTGCACCTAAAGCTCACGAAGGCTTCATGCTCGATTCTGGAAAGGACTCGCACTCTTACAGAGTCTTCAACCTCTATCTCTACAAAATCGTCGAAACTGTGGACGTGCGATTTGATGAAACCAATGGTTCACAAAGAGAGCTCCTGCCAAGTACACTAGACAAAGCTCCGCCCAGCGAATCTATCAAGCTGATGGGAACTGGTGAAATGATGCCTTCTGAAGCACAACCTGAAGAGGAACTTATCATTTATGCACCTAACCAACCTGAAGATAATGCTCAGACTGAAGACAATCCTCCCAATGATGACAATGATCAGCAAGAGCAAGGTCTTCATCCAGTTCATCCTCGATTGCAAATGAAGTACAAATTGAGAAAATAATTGATAGCATCAATGCACCTGGTCCACTTACTTGCTCAAGAGCAACACAGTTAGCCAATTTCTGTGGGCATTTTTCTTTTGTGTCAATATCAGAACCTAAGAAAGTAGCTGAAGCCTTTATGGAACCTGAATGGATACAAGCTATGCAAGAAGAACTTCAACAGTTCAAGCTGAACAATGTTTGGGAACTTGTCAAGCGTCCCCGACCCTTGCAAGCATAACATTATTGGCACAAAATGGATATATCGAAACAAGCAAGATGAGCATGGTCAAGTCGCCGTAAACAAAGCACGTCTTGTGGCTCAAGGATATACTCAAGTTGAAGGAATTGACTTGATGAAACATTTGCTCCTGTGGCTAGGCTTGAAGCTATTAGCATCTTGCTAGCCTATGCTAACCACCACAACATATTGCTATATCAAATGGATGTGAAGAGTGCATTTCTCAACGGCAAGATTGAAGAAGATGTATACGTCGCTCAACCACCTGGCTTTGAAGATCCAAAACATCCAGATATGGTGTACAAGCTAAACAAAGCACTGTATGGCCTCAAACAAGCTCCTCGCGCTTGGTATGATACGATCAAAGACTTCCTGAAGAGCAAAGTCTTCAAACCTGGATCCCTCGATCCCACACTCTTCACGAAGACATATGATGGTGAACTGTTTGTGTGCCAAATATATGTGGATGACATTATCTTCGGCTGCACAAACCAGAAGTATAGTGATGAGTTTGGATACATGATGCAAGAGCAATATCAGATGTCCATGATGGGTGAGCTGAAGTTCTTCCTTGGTCTTCAAATTCGTCAGCAAAGGAATGGCATCTTCATATCTCAAGAACAATACCTCAAAGATTGTCTGAAGAAGTTTGGAATGCAAGATTGCAAAGGTTACACGACGCCAATGCCAGCCAAACACCATCTGGGTCCCGACGACAATGGTAAAGAATTTGATTAAAAGGTATACCGCTCCATGATTGGTTCCTTACTTTACCTATGTGCATCTAGGCCAGATATTATGCTTAGTGTTTGCATGTGTGCTCGATTCCAAGCTACACCAAACGAATCACATCACTTAGCTGTGAAGCGAATTCTTCGATATTTGGCTCACACCCCAACACTCGGATTATGGTATCCAAAGGGCTCAGAATTTGATCTGGTTGGATTCTCGGATGCTGATTATGTTAGTGACAAGGTGGATCGCAAGTCTACATCAGGTACATGTCACTTTCTGGCACGATCACTTGTCTGTTGGTCTTCAAAGAAGCAGAACTGTGTATCACTCTCAACTGCTGAATCTGAATACATTGCTGCTGGATCTTGTTGCGCTCAGCTTCTATGGATGAAGCAAACTCTTAAGGTGTGACGCCCAGATAATTAGGCTACAGTAATCACACGTTAATGATGGCATGTCACCTTTGTCACTGTAATTAATCTCGAGTTAATTCAAATCCCGTTCAAATTCATATTTAAAATAAAGGCAAACATCAAAAGTTTTCAAACGTTAAAAATAAAATGTTCAAAATGCGACAAATAAATCCTAAGTCGTTATGGTGGAGGAACCACATTTTTGTAAACGGATTAAATGCGCTAAAATGATTCAAACAGTAGCAAAAACAACTATTTAAACGCCTTTGGTATTTTATAAAATACTAAACTATTTTATATCGGGCCAAAACTTTTTACAGTAGTGGATTGTTCTGAAACGTCATTTTAGGGGCTATAGTCATATTTTACTAAACTAAATTAACATGTAACTAAAATAAAACAGAAGAGAAAAATAACAAAAGGTAAAACTAAAACAAACAAAAAGAAGAAGAAGAAAAGAGACCAAACCCTCCCCCGGGGCCAACCGGTCCAGCTGGCACCAGGCCAACAACCGGCCGGCCCAGCCCCTATCCTATACCCCCTGGGGGCACCGAACCCTAGCCCCACGACCACCACTCCCCCCACTCGTTCGCTCTCCCCCTCCCCCCGATCCAGATCTGGATCGGGGATGAAACCCCCCTCGCCGTCGTTCCCCATCGTGCCCGACACCTTGCCGCGTCGGAGCCTCACCTCGCCGGCGGTGCTCGCGCCCGGGGAACCACCGCCTCACCTCCTCCTCGATGCGCCCAGACGCTGCTTGTCGTCCCCAGCGCCACCTCGTCGACTCTGCATCGCCACCCCCTGGAGGACAACCTTGCCGGACCTCCTCGCCGGCCTGCCTCCTCCTCCCCACCGGCCTGCTTCCTCTCCGCCGTCATCCACGTCCTCCACCACGAACACCACTGCCCTGGACCCTGCATCCCTCCGTGAGCGCCACCCCCCCATCTCCCTCTCTAACCCCGCGCCGGAGTCGTCCTCGACGGGACTCGCTCGCCGGCGTGCTCCCGCAGCTCTGCCCGACCCTCACCCCGTAGCCTTCCCCCGCGGCCACCCCGCCGTGCATAGCGCCCACACCATGGCCTCCCCGCCCGGCAGCCTCTTCCCCCGTAGCACCACACTCCTGCTCGAGCGCACACGCCCCCGCCCGGCCACTGCTGCCCCTTGCCCAGCGCTCCTCGCCGCGGGCGCCTCTCCACCGGCCACGGCCAGCGCGCCCCGCTCCGGCCATGGCCTCGCCGTGGCCACCGCCCCCTGCACCGGCGCCATGCCGGGTCCGCCCGCACCTGGGTGTGCGACCGCTCAGGCCACGTCCTGCACCCGCGCCCGCTAAGCGCGCCCGATAGGCCCCTAGGGCCAATGACATGTGGGGCCTGCCCCAAAACGTTTAAAAAAGGAATTAAAAAATATAAAAATAAATAATTAATAATAAAAATAATTAATTAAACAATTAACTAATTAATTAACTTAATTAACTCTGATTAAATTAACTAATTATGATTAATTAACCTAATGACTAATTAACCTAATTAACTACTGTTAATTAACTAACAGAGTATGACAAGTGGGACCCACGCGTAAGTTTGACTAAGTCAACAGGACTGTTGACTGCTGACTGGACCTGCTGACTATGCTGTTGACCCAGTCAATGGCCCCATCTGTCAGTTTGACTTAGTCAATCCCTGTTGACTGCTGATGTCAACATGACATCATGCTGATGTCATTAATCCAATTTCGAATTAAATTAAAGGATTAATTAAGTTCCAGAAATTAGTAAATCCTTAGAAAAATCATATCTTTTAATCCGTAACTCGGTTTAATTATTTTCAACATGAAAGTTGCTCAGAACGACGAGGCGAATCCGGTAACGCAGCCCGTTCATCCGCCACGCATCCCTAGCACAACGAACACGCAAATTTTCCCTTCGATTCATCTGTCCGAAAACGAGAAACACCGGGAATACTTTCCCGGATGTTTCCCCCCTTCGTCGGTATCACCTCCTACCGCGTTAGGGCATACCTAGCACCGCGTATTGCCTCTTTATGTTTTGTGATGCTTTGTTTGTATTATATTTATTGTTTCTCTGTAACGCCCTCGATGCGGCTATATCTCCCACGTGTCGAAGCACGACTTAGAGGCATAACCGCATTGAAAGCAATGTCGCAAGTGAGGTAATCTTCACACAACCCATGTAATACATAAGGGAAAGAGATACATAGTTGGCTTACAATCGCCACTTCACACAATACATGAGTAAAGCATTACATCATACAGATACAATCAAGGTCCACTACGGAACCAAAATAAAAGAAGACTACCCCAAATGCTACATAGATCCCCGATCGTCCCAACTGGGCTCCACTACTGATCAACTAAAACGAACCAACACAATGAACAAGATCTTCATCGAGCTCCTCCTTGATCTCGGATGCGTCACCTGCACGGTTTCATCGGCACCTGCAAACTGGTTTTGGAAGTATCTGTGAGTCACGGGGACTCAGCAATCTCACACCCGCGAGATCAAGACTATTTAAGCTTATGGGTACGAGAAGGTAGTGAGGCGGAGCTGCAGCAAGCAACTAGCATATCTGGTGTCTAACATACGCAAATGAGAGCGAGAAGAGAAGGCAAAAGCACGGTCGAACAACTATGATCAAGAAGTGATCCTAGAACAACCCACGCCAAGCATAACTCCAACATCAGTGTTCACTTCCCGGACTCACCGAGAAGAGACCATCATGGTTACACACGCGGTTGATGTATTTTAACTAAGATCAACTTCGGGTTTTCTACAACCGACATTAACAAATTCCCATCTGCCTCATAACCGCGGGCACGGCTTTCGAAAGATAATACCCTGCAGGGGTGTCCCAACTTAGCCCATGATAAGCTCTCGCGATCAACGAAGGATATTCCTTCTCCCTGGGAAGACCCGATCAGTCTCGGAATCCCGGCTACAAGACATTTCGGCAGTAATAAAACAAGACCAGCAAAGCCGCCCGAATGTGCCGACAAATCCTGATTGGAGCTGCACATATCTCGGTCTCAGGGCACACCGGATGAGCCAGACGTCGGGTTGGCATAGACCCTGATTGCCCAGGGGGCGCCGGACATCGCTCGGTTTGGGCCAGCAATCGAAGGAGAACTGGCCCGGGGGTTTAAAATAATGATGACCCTTGAGTCTGCAGAACCCAAGGAAAAAGGCTTAGGTGGCAAATGTTAAAACCAAGGTTGGGCCTTCTTTGGAGGAGTCTTATTCAAAGCGAACTGTCAAGGGGGTCCCATAAATCACCCAACCGCGTTAGGGACGCAAAATCCGGGAACATAATACCGATATGACGGAAACTAGGGCGGCAAGAGTGGAACAAAACACCATGCATAAGGCCGAGCCTTCCACCCTTTACCAAATATATAGATGCATTAATTAAATAAGATATATTGTGATATCCCAACAAGTAAACATGTTCCAACAGGGAACAACATCTCCATGTTCCAACAAGGAACAAACTTCATCTTCACCGCAACTAACAACGCTATAAGAGGGGCTGAGCAAAGCGGTAACATAGCCAAACAACGGTTTGCTAGGAAAGGATGGTTAGGGGCTTGACATGGCAATATGGGAGGCATGATATAGCAAGTGGTAGGCTTCAGTAGCATAGGCATAGCAAAAGAGCGAGCATCTAGCAAGCAAAGATAGAAGTGATTTCGAGGGTATGGTCATCTTGCACGAGATCCCGCAAGGAAGAAGAACGAGTCCATGAAGAAGACAAACGGACGAAGTCGAACGAATCCTCACAACTCCGGAACGAAACCGAGGCTAACGAGAGAAGCAATCCGGAAAGAAACAAACAACATAGTAAATACACAAGCATAAACATGTCATGATGCACAAACAAGTATGATGCATGTCCGGTTTAATGAGGCATGGCATGGCAATATGCACAAACAACACTACAAGTTAAGTGGAGCTCAATATGCAACGAGTTGCATATTGACGGCACCACATCAATTATTTAGTTCACTCCCGATTAGGTACTCAACAATATTAAATATTGGTTAAGATGGCAAGAGGTGAAGCATAACAAAACTATACCATCTAAACAATTTAAATGGGGCCGGATATAAAAACAACAAATCCGGTAAATCCCCATATGCATTTAGCAATTTAATGCAACAACAATTTTAAACATTTAAATGTTGTTATCATGATGCGGATGACATATACAAGTTATATGCAATTTTTATGAAAATGTTGACATAAGCATGTTATGAAGCATTTGGTCACCATGGCGGAACAAAAAGGGTGCCACAGCAACAAATTCAAAAATGATGCCACGGCAACATTTGAGTCCCGGTAACTCGATTGAGATACCGATGCAAGAGAGAAGTGTGCGGATGTGCGGAACATGCTAGATATGGTGGGGGTGCTCCCAACTACCGGGTGTCCCACATGACGGTGGCAAACGAGGAGGAACGTGCATGAAGCAAATGGGCACGGTGCAAACACGAGCATCTCATACAACACATGCATTCGGTCCACGGTTGATCGTCTCAGCGTTATACCTTCGAAGCATGCATTTTC
Source organism: Aegilops bicornis (assembly GCA_021605145.1). NCBI lineage: Eukaryota > Viridiplantae > Streptophyta > Magnoliopsida > Poales > Poaceae > Aegilops > Aegilops bicornis. The sequence continues at coordinate 103,344,965 of CM038675.1, read as the reverse complement.
GGGGCGGATCGAGTTCGGCGAAGGAAGTAGTGGTACACGAGCCGTAGAGGAAGTAGTCGTTCTCGCGACGGTAGTGGAAGTAGTTGTTCACGTGGCGACGGTAGTTGTACATGTTTTAGTAGATGTCCGGGGTCGTCGGTAGAGGTACACACGTTGTTGGGGTACTTGTCGGTCCAGTCTTGGTGTAGATGTACATGGCAAACGTAGTGGAACTTGGCGTAACCGTGCGGTAGTCGAACTTGGCGCTCGTGGTACACGGGTCTTCGGGCGACGGTAGTGCAAGGCGGCCTTACTAGACTTGGCAGAAAACAAGGCGTGCACAGGAGGCGAACGGCTCCATGTCATGCATGGCTGTGCGGATTTGGACCATGAGGTGAGGCCGAAGGATCTGGCGAAGGCGGCTGGTCAACGCTCTCGAGGACGAGCGTTGCTGCTCGATTTCCAGGTGCACGGGACATACAAAGGGAAGCGGCGAGCGTCGTGCTCGTTCCCTAACAGAGGACGTTGGAGAGGGACTTGGCGCGGGGCGGCTGTAGCTTGCAGAGGAAGTCGAGGCAGGGGGCGCCGGAGTTGGCCTCCAGTGGTGGCGCGGGAGGCCAGGAGCGGCGTCCTGGAGAGGCAACGGCGGGGAGGAGGCAGCAAGGCGGCGGGGTCGCACTCAGGGGCCTGATCCAGCCGGAGTCGGGACGGCGAGCGAGCTCCGCGGTGGCTTGGTGGCAGGGCCGGGCGCGAGGAGACGAGGAGGACGCAGCGCAGCGATGGAGGCGCAGGAGAAGGGAAGGCGTCGCGCTCGGCGCTGCTCTCCTTGAGCGCCGGGCGACGGGGACGGATGGCGCCGGTGGAGGTGCAGGGCTCTCCTGGCCGGCAAGCGTGGCGGCCTTGAGGTGAGAGACGAGAGGAGATGGGGATCGAGAGGAGGAGGGGTCGTTCTCCAGGGAATGAGGAGGAGGAGGAGATGGATCGAGGATGGGGATCGGGTGTTGCTTGGCGCCTGGAGGAGTCGAGGAGAGAGATGCGGAGGAGGGGTTGGGCTAGGTTTAGGAGGGCGGCTGGGCCTTGGGCCAAATTGGGCTGGTTGGATAGGCTGCTGGGCTCTCTTCTCTCACTAAAAGAAAAGAAAAACAAACAGAGATGAGAAAGAAAAGAAAAAAAGGTTAGAGGTGGAGCTTGAGCAGGAGGGTATTTTTCCCGGACTCATAAAAATGAGCTTGATCCAAGAAAAATAGAAAAGAGGCACGGATGCAAGATTTAAATTCAAACTCATTTGAATTTAATTCAAATGGATTTGAACTAGGACTTGATAAAAGGAAGGTCCAAAAATGTTCGGATTTTTGGTGGAGCTCCGGAAAATGACGAAATAATATATGGCAAGGTTGGAGACCAAGAATTGAGATAACAAAGGCATTGGGATTTATTTGCAAGTGTGTTATGATCAATTCCAAATAAATGGAATAATTTTATTATAGCTCCCTAATAATAGTAGGAGACTTTGAATATGTTTTAAAGAGAAATCACCATGTGAATATCCCTCGATTTAAATAGATCAACGATCTATGCCATTTATTTAGTTGAGTTGCAAAAGATTTATGAGATGATGGCATGATGACATGATGCAATACAAAAATAAAAAGGGCAGGCACAAATGAAACACACGGCGAAACCCGGAATATATGGAAGTCTTCTCGAGCATCGGTCTCGGGGCGTCACAACACTCCACCACTACGAGAGGATCTCGTCCCGAGATCTAGGATGGCACCGGATAGAAAAACGGAAGAAGAAAGAGGTAAAACTAAGTTGCTTCTTTGACAAAAGAGTGAAACCAACGAACCTTGAGAGGTTGACAAAATTGAAAGAAAAAATAACAATGAAGATGACGAGATTGCAAACACTCCGTAAGACAAGAAGAACATGGAATACAACGAAAACCAAGAGGTTTAGTGATAACATAGATATTGAAACCACTCCGGTTAAAACTAGATAGAGAAGGAATAAGATTGATATAATTTGGGCAGCACTCCGACTGAAAATGGAAGGAATTAGAATCATGAACTTGTCAAAATGAAAGCACCTGGATGAGACTCTGGTTAAAAGAGGAACCATAGACACAACACTCCGGTTAAATCGATAAGCAAGGAAAAGGACATGGTCTTGACAAAAGAAGATGATTGGTCGAAGAGAGCAACATCACAATGCCTCCGGAAGAAAAATTGAAGATAGATCATTGGAATAAAGGAATGGAGAAGAAAATGACAAATTCTACCACAAATGATTTTGGAAAGCACCCTTAAAAAGAAGGATAGAACGGAGTTGTTGGAAAACCAACAACGAAAAGAATAAGCTTGTAGTGGACTTACGGAAACATCACAACATTACGAGGTGAGCTTCTTCCACCAACGGAAACAAACGATTGGATTGATAGCAACAAGGAGACGAGAAACTTATTTCACCGAGAGGACAAATGAAGAACTTGGGTCATTTATAAGCACCATAAATAGCAACAATCCTTAGGGAAAGCTTTAGGTGAAATATAACCCAAGATAACTCCAATGAAGAAATTGATGGATTTAAATATCTCATTCTTGACAACAAGTGAATCATGAAACATGAATGAAACTGTCAAAATGACATAACACCATCTCAAGAGATAAGGTAGAAAGAATTGCACTTCGGAATGCAAGATGAAGAATGCTTGAACTCCTCAAAACAAAACATGTGTTGAACACCATGTTTATTTTTGAGTAAAGCTTGGCGGGTCATAACTCCGAGAGAAACTTGAAGGACAAATCAAGAAAAAAATGAATCCTTGACGAACCACCATGTAGAGCCTCCATGAAGAACTCCGGTAAACAAAAGGATGATAGAAAGAAAGAGAAGTTGACAACACAAGGTGAAGCCTTGCAGTGACAAGATGAAGCTTTGAAATGATATAACCGAGAAAACTTTGAACTCCGGAAAGAAAGATGAACAAATGAAATCAAGAATTTTGATGAACCTCCGGAATAAGGAATTGAACTTACTCGATGAAACAAGAATAAGAATTACATTATGCTGATCCTTCACCAATTAAATTGATGGCAAGCAATGGATTTGGCATACTACTTATTCTCATTGAAAAATGATTGAAGAGAGATATTGCTCAACTTGGGAAGGTCTTCAACGATCCGCCGGTAGGATTTGGGAAGAACGAATGAATCTATATAATAACGAAGGAAGATAACTCTTGAACGAACCACCGTAAGAATTGAAAATGAACGTAGCAAAGGCACAATTCACCAGGAAGAATTGGAAAACGAATGAAGATATTTGAGGGGATTTAGATACAGGTGAACGAATAGATGACGAGCTGATTGGAGAATACTTGAATGATGCACCGGTAAGATTTGGAGAACGAGAGCTGAAAGTTGGAATGAATATTTCTGAGATGATGGGCTCTGAAGAATCAAACTGAAAAGACTCCTGAATTGCTCCGGATGGGTGAAAAGAATTCTCACAATCGAAAACAATTATGAGAGGATGGCATCAAGCTATAACCATGAATCTTGAAGAGAATGGAGCAAGATTTAAGAGAAACTCTTCTTCAGTCTTCAAATGTTGAGAATGACGATGAGAAACACCACCATGAATTGTTGAGATACTCCGGAATGAAAATTAGAAAGGTTGAACCAACACTGAAAAGAATTTGGAAGATCTTGGAGAAAGACATTTGACTGATGATAACTCATTCTTACGTCAAACTTTGAAAATAATTTTAGAAGCTCCGGGAAAATTAGAAGAGTCAGGTAAGATCCTGGGAAAAGACCTGTGGGTTAGGGCCCACTCGAAAGAAACATCGTTGAAGGGTTGCTTGAAAAGAGAGATTGCACCGGTTGAATTAAATGGCTTGAATGAGATATCATCCTCAAAAGAACTTGAGTGAATTGAGAATGGAAACTTGAATCTTCTGAGATATCTTCATCACTCCAGAACAATTGAATAACAAGAAGTGAAAGATTATGAGGTGCACCGGCATGGGAAAACATTGTGAAAAGAGGAAAAGGGATAAGATCAACACCAAAATCTTGAACTAAATCCACCGGAGAAGAAAATTAAAATGGAACAATGATAAGGTTGAAGCTTCCTTTAGCATCTTCATGAGAATCACCGGATAAGAGCATTGAGGAAAAGAATGAAGAGACTTCACATGAATAAAATGGATACTTGGTTAAGACATCTGATTCCTTGAAGAAAAGGGTGGGAGGGCGGGAAAAACAAAGGCAACTTGGGCAGATGGAACGAACACCATGAATTGTTGAAATGATCGGATCCACTTGAAGAGGAGCACGCTGGTTGAAAAGGATTGAAAAGACAACCTTGATGAACAAGAAGGATTAGCATCCACATAGAAATATGTGAACACTGTTTAGAATAAGGTATGGAATCAACACTTGGCATTGAAGCAACTTGAATACCACAAAACAGAACAAAAACAAAGGATTTGGCTTGCAGAATAAGCCAGAAACAAACATATGATAGATCCCATATCGTATCATGTGTGTGTTGGAAAGATATCCTACGAGATACTTGAATTACCACTTATAAACTCCCGAAACTTTCTGGTTATGCAATCTGGTGTTGGGGATACAGGGGACACAAAATCTATCACCCAAACTAACAATACCTAGATCCAGCTGTATCCATCCTTCAACACATAACCAAGAAACCTTCGAAATCGTTTACCTCGACCTTGAAAAGCATCCGTTATACGAGTCATGGCAATACTCTCGAGCTCGCCCAATCGGGTTATCGAGGTTATCTCACCAACAACTGCATAAAAGAGATTTTCGATGTCGGCAAAACTCAGGTATTCCGTAATCGCAACGATAAAATTGTGACGACAACACCTTGGAGCTCAACTCCCGCACACCGCCACAACCCCTAAATGTCGAGGCACCAAGAACAATGTTCTCGCCACAAAACCATCGTAACGATTCCAAGATACCCGCGTGATCCTAAATTTTTTAGTGAAATTTGAGAAGAGAAAGAGTCAAAACTCTACGCCAGATGCCTCACCAGAGCATTTAAGGGACCGAGGAGTAAAAATAATCCTACTCTCCGATATATATAATCCTAAGACTCAAAACATTTTTTCTAGACTCAACAAAGTCAGCGATTCAATCAAGCAGGGGGCTCCTAAGTCGGGGAAGGCTCTGATTACCAACTTGTAACGCCCTCGATGCGGCTATATCTCCCACGTGTCGAAGCACGACTTAGAGGCATAACCGCATTGAAAGCAATGTCGCAAGTGAGGCAATCTTCACACAACCCATGTAATACATAAGGGAAAGAGATACATAGTTGGCTTACAATCGCCACTTCACACAATACATGAGTAAAGCATTACATCATACAGATACAATCAAGGTCCGACTACGGAACCAAAATAAAAAAAGACTACCCCAAATGCTACATGTATCCCCGATCGTCCCAACTGGGCTCCACTCTTGATCAACTGAAATGAACCAACACAATGAACAAGATCTTCATCGAGCTCCTCCTTGATCTCGGATGCGTCACCAAAGACGGTTTCATCGGCACACCGCAAACTGGTTTTGGAAGTATCTGTGAGTCACGGGGACTCAGCAATCTCACACCCGCGAGATCAAGACTATTTAAGCTTATGGGTAGGAGAAGGTAGTGAGGCGGAGCTGCAGCAAGCAACTAGCATATCTGGTGTCTAACATACGCAAATCAGAGCGAGAAGAGAAGGCAAAAGCATGGTCGAACAACTATGATCAAGAAGTGATCCTAGAACAACCTACGCCAAGCATAACTCCAACACGTGTTCACTTCCCGGACCACGAGAAGAGACCATCACGGTTACACACGCGGTTGATGTGTTTTAATTAAGATCAACTTCGGGTTTTCTACAACCGGACATTAACAAATTCCCATCTGCCTCATAACCGCGGGCACGGCTTTTGAAAGATAATACCCTGGAGGGCTGTCCCAACTTAGCCCATGATAAGCTCTCGCGATCAACGAAGGATATTCCTTCTCCCCGGGAAGACCCGATCAGTCTCGGAATCCCGGCTACAAGACATTTTGGCAGTAATAAAACAAGACCAGCAAAGCCGCCCGGATGTGCCGACAAATCCCGATAGGAGCTGCACATATCTCGGTCTCAGGGCACACCGGATGAGCCAGACGTCGGGTTGGCATAGACCCTGATTGCCTGGGCGCCGGACATCGCTTCGGTTTGGGCCAGCAATCGAAGGAGAACTGGCCCGGGGTTTAAAATAATGATGACCCTTGAGTCTGCAGAACCCAAGGGAAAAGGCTTAGGTGGCAAATGGTAAAACCAAGGTTGGGCCTTCTTTGGAGGAGTCTTATTCAAAGCAAACTGTCAAGGGGGTCCCATAAATCACCCAACCGCGTTAGGGACGCAAAATCCGGGAACATAATACCGATATGATGGAAACTAGGGCGGCAAGAGCGGAACAAAACACCAGGCATAAGGCCGAGCCTTCCACCCTTTACCAAATATATAGATGCATTAATTAAATAAGATATATTGTGATATCCCAACAAGTAAACATGTTCCAACAGGGAACAACATCTCCATGTTCCAACAAGGAACAAACTTCATCTTCACCTGCAACTAACAACGCTATAAGAGGGGCTGAGCAAAGCGGTAACATAGCCAAACAACGGTTTGCTAGGAAAGGATGGTTAGGGGCTTGACATGGCAATATGGGAGGCATGATATAGCAAGTGGTAGGCATCATAGCATAGGCATAGCAAAAGAGCGAGCATCTAGCAAGCAAAGATAGAAGTGATTTCGAGGGTATGGTCATCTTGCCTGAGATCCCGCAAGGAAGAAGAACGAGTCCATGAAAAAGACAAACGGACGAAGTCGAACGAATCCTCACAACTCCGGAACGAAACCGAGGCTAACGAGAGAAGCAACCCGGAAAGAAACAAACAACATAGTAAATACACAAGCATAAACATGTCATGATGCACAAACAAGTATGATGCATGTTCGGTTTAATGAGGCATGGCATGGCAATATGCACAAACAACACTACAAGTTAAGTGGAGCTCAATATGCAACGAGTTGCATATTGACGAAACACCACATCAATTATTTAGTTCACTGCCGATTAGGTACTCAACAATATTGGTTAAGATGGCAAGAGGTGAAGCATAACAAAACTATACCATCTAAACAATTTAAATGGGGCCGGATATAAAAACAACAAATCCGGTAAATCCCCATATGCATTTAGCAATTTAATGCAACAACAATTTTAAACATTTAAATGTTGTTATCATGATGCGGATGACATATACAAGTTATATGCAATTTTTATGAAAATGTTGACATAAGCATGTTATGAAGCATTTGGTCACCATGGCGGAACAAAAAGGGTGCCACGGCAACGAATTCAAAAATGATGCCACGGCAACGAATTCAAAAATGATGCCACGGCAACATTCGAGTCCCGGTAACTCGATTGAGATACCGATGCAAGAGAGAAGTGTGCGGATGTGCGGAACATGCTAGATATGGTGGGGTGCTCCCGACTACCGGGTGTCCCACATGACGGTGGCAAACGAGGAGGAACGTGCATGAAGCAAACGGGCACGGTGCAAACACGAGCATCTCATACAACACATGCATTCGGTCCACGGTTGATCGTCTCAGCGTTATACCTTCGAAGCATGCATTTTCGGGGCGGATCGAGTTCGGCGAAGGAAGTAGTGGTACACGGGCCGTAGAGGAAGTAGTCGTTCTCGCGACGGTAGTGGAAGTAGTTGTTCACGTGGCGACGGTAGTTGTACATGTTTTCGTAGATGTCCGGGGTCGTCGGGAGAGGTACACACGTTGTCGGGGTACTTGTCGGTCCGGTCTTGGTGTATATGTACATGGCAAACGTAGTGGAACTTGGCGTAACCGTGCGGTAGTCGAACTTGGCGCTCGTGGTACACGGGTCTTCGGCCGACGGTAGTGCAAGGCGGCCTTACTAGACTTGGCAGAAAACAAGGCGTGCACAGGAGGCGAATGGCTCCATGTCATGCATGGCTGTGCGGATTTGGACCATGAGGTGAGGCCGAAGGATCTGGCGAAGGCGGCTGGTCAACGCTCTCGAGGACGAGCGTTGCTGCTCGATTCCAGGTGCACGGGACATACAAAGGGAAGCGGCGAGCGTCGTGCTCGTTCCCTAACAGAGGACGTCGGAGAGGGACTTGGCGCGGGGCGGCTGTAGCTTGCAGAGGAGGTCGAGGCAGGGGGCGCCGGAGTTGGCCTCCAGTGGTGGCGCGGGAGGCCAGGAGCGGCGTCCTGGAGAGGCAACGGCGGGGAGGAGGCAGCAAGGCGGCGGGGTCGCACTCAGGGGCCTGATCCAGCCGGAGTCGAGACGAAGGCAAGCTCCGGCGGCAGGGCTTGGTGGCAGGGCCGGCGCGAGGAGACGAGGAGGACGCAGGCGCAGACGAAGGAGGCGCAGGAGAAGGGAAGGCGTCGCGCTCGAGGCGCTGCTCTCCTTGAGCGCTCGGGCGACGGGGACGGATGGCGCCGGTGGAGGTGCAGGGGCTCTCCCTGGCGCTGGCAGCGGGCGAGCGCGAGGTGAGAGACGAGAGGGAGATGGGGATCGAGAGGAGGGAGTGGGGTCGTTCGCTGCGGGAACGAGGAGGAGGAGGAGGAGATGGATCGAGGGGATGGGGATCGGGCGTTGCGGCGGCGCTGGAGGGAGTCGAGGGAGAGAGATGCGGAGGAGGGGGTCGGGCTAGGTTTAGGACGGGCGGCTGGGCCTTGGGCCAAATTGGGCTGGTTGGATAGGCTGCTGGGCTCTCTTCTCTCACTAAAAGAAAAGAAAAACAAACAGAGATGAGAAAGAAAAGAAAAAAAAGGTTAGAGGTGGAGCTTGAGCAGGAGGGTATTTTTCCCGGACTCATAAAAATGAGCTTGATCCAAGAAAAATAGAAAAGAGGCACAGATGCAAGATTTAAATTCAAACTCATTTGAATTTAATTCAAATGGGTTTGAACTAGGACTTGATAAAAGGAAGGTCCAAAAATGTTCGGATTTTTGGTGGAGCTCCGGAAAATGACGAAATAATATATGGCAAGGTTGGAGACCAAGAATTGAGATAACAAAGGCATCGGGATTTATTTGCAAGTGTGTTATGATCAATTCCAAATAAATGGAATAATTTTATTATAGCTCCCTAATAATAGAAGGAGACTTTGAATATATTTTAAAGAGAAATCACCATGTGAATATCCCTCGATTTAAATAGATCAACGATCTATGCCATTTATTTAGTTGAGTTGCAAAAGATTTATGAGATGATGGCATGATGACATGATGCAATGCAAAAATAAAAAGGGTAGGCACAAATGAAACACACTGCGAAACCCGGAATATATGGAAGTCTTCTCGAGCATCGGTCTCGGGGCGTCACATTCTCCCCCCTCTTCTCTCCGGTAGACTACGAGACTGACGTCGCTGCTGCCCTGATCGACTACGGTGTTGACGACCCCTCCTTCTTGCCAGAGCAACCAGGCAAGCCCCCCCCCTTGATCACTAGATATCGCCTATTCTTCTCTATACTTCTTGCATTAGAGTAGTGTAGCATGTTACTGCTTTCAGTTAATCCTATTCTGATGCATAGCCTGTCATTGTTGCTACAGTTGTTACCCTTACCTGCTATCCTACTGCTTAGTATAGGATGCTAGTGTTCCATCAGTGGCCCTACACTCTTGTCCGTCTGCCATGCTATACTACTTTGCTGTGATCACTTAGGGAGGTGATCACGGGCATATACTATATACTTTACACTATTACATTACCTTGATACTGTTCGGAGATGGGGGCTGAAAGGACAGGTGGCTCCATCCCGGTAGAGGTGGGCCTGGGTTCCCGATGCCCCCGACTATTACTTTGTGGCGGAGCGACAGGGCAGGTTGAGACCGCCTAGGAGAGAGGTGGGCTCGGCCTGTTCAGCCGCTCACGGATACTTAACACGCTTAACGAGATCTTGGTATTTGATCTGAGTTGGGTCGTTGACCTTATACGCACTAACCGCCACGTGGGACAAGATATGGGCAACCGACGCCGTGGTATCACCAAGCATTTTGTGACGTCGCCGATCGAGCGGCGCACCGGAATTGGTGGAACGCCTTCTAGGCTAGGTTCTGCCTTCCGGCCAGACGCAACGTCTTGGTGTGCTAAGGGCGATGGGCCTGCACTTCGTGGCGCTTAGGTTTAGACCGGCGTAATGACCTCTGTTGTGCCTAGGTGGGCTGCGATGTGTTGATCTTCCGTGGCCGGGCATGACCCGTAAAAGTGTGTCCGCCAAATGGGATCAAGCGTGTCGTAATGTGGTGCACCGCAGGGAAGTTAATCTATTCGAATAGCCGTGATCTTCGGTAACAGGACAACTTGGAGTTGTACCTTGACCTTATGACAACTAGAACTGGATACTTAATAAAACACACCCTTCCAAGTGCCAGATATAACCCGGTGATTGCTCTCTAACAGGGCAAATGAGGAGGGGATCGCCGGGTAGGATTATGCTATGAGATGCTACTTGGAGGACTTCAGTCTACTCTCTTCTACATGCTGCAAGACGGAGGCTGCCAGAAGCGTAGTCTTCGACAGGATTAGCTATCCCCCTCTTATTCTGGCATTCTACAGTTCAGTCCACTGATATGGCCCTTTACACATATATCCATGCATATGTAGTGTAGCTCCTTGCTTGCGAGTACTTTGGATGAGTACTCACGGTTGCCTTGTTCCCCCTTTTCCCCCTATCTCTATCCGATTGCTGCGACTGCACGATAGAGCCCAGAGCCAGACGCCACAATGATGATTTACTACTACACCGGAGGTGCCAACTACTACGCAGCCCCATTTACGACCATGAGTAGTTAGGAGGATCCCAGGCAGGAGGCTTGCGCCTATTTTGATCTATATCCCAGTTTGTGTTAGCCTTCTTAAGGCAAACTTGTTGAACTTATGTTTGTTCTCAGATATTGTTGCTTCCGCTGACTCGACTATGATCGAGCACTTGTATTCGAGCCTTCGAGGCCCCTGGCTTGTATTATGATGCTTGTATGGCTTATTTATGTTTTAGAGTTGTGTTGTGATATCTTCCCGTGAGTCCCCGATCTTGATCATACACGTTTGCCTGTACGATTAGTGTATGATTGAATCGGGGACGTCACAAGTTGGTATCAGAGCCGGCTGCCTGTAGGAATCCCCCTTTCACACTCCTTGGCCGAAGTCGAGTCTAGACTTTACAAAATTTTTACTAACATGGCTGTGCGGCCCATGAGCCCACGTCGCCATTGGGTGGTATTACGATCTTTTATTCCTCATCTATGCTCTGGGACTCTGATCTCTCTTCTATTCGGGTTAAATGAATTTTGCTAAGTCTAACATTAGGATCTCGTGATCACTTTCACCCGGAGAGCATCTTATTACCGATGGTCGACTGCTGCACCAGAAGATTTCGACTCCGATACTCTTTTGAGACTTTGTGCCCGTTGCTTTTGCAATTCCCTACCGTCGAAATATCTCTATGGATAAATACATACACTTGCCGTTCTTACTTTTATTCCCAGTTGATCTTGTTATTACAAGATACCTTGAAATCCTTTCTATTGTTCCGAGAATATTTTGTGCCTACTCCCTTGCAGTTCCTTGCCACCTGAATACCCCTACGGATAATTTCTCGCCTTTCTCGAGTATCCGTTCATCCCCATTTGTTCATGTGTTTCACATTGGTCTTCGAAATACTATTCGATCTTCCGAAAATCCTCAGCAACTTATTGCCCTTGAAATTCTCGCTTGCTGCATTATGGTTAATCCCATAAGTAATCTTATTGGCATCCTTTGTCACTATCATTTTGAGTCCATTGATTCAATAAGTTGCGAATGCTCGCGATCCTCAATCTAGGATTCATCCTTCGCACTCGCACGTCATTCCGCATATAAGTTGGTTCTCGGCAATTCAAATCTTTATTGATTGTCCAACTAAGTGTTTTCAACTTATCCATCCTTTATCAGAGCGTCTGCTTCTGATCCTTCGTTTTGGAAACCATAATTTCTTTCCATTTAAGCATCAGACTAATCAGGTGATTCTTGAATCTGATGCCTCTGCATTCTTTCTTCCTCTGAGTGAGTACCAATACTCACATCAGCTCCTTTGTAGATCGCCCGATCCATTTTTGGATTGTTATCCAACAGTGTCCTTCATATTCAATCACCTTGCGAGTTCTTCCCCTGATACAAATGCCTTTGGTAAATTGTATCCTCTGCTTGGCCAACCATGCTCGCTTCGAGCTTGTGTTACTTACTCCTGAAGTTTGTGGTATATGTTCCTACGAGACCTTGATGGGTCGAACCTATGCCTTTTCTAATCTGTGTGAACCCAAAAACTACTACGGGTCATTCTCTACTGATGTTATGTCAGATAAAATTTCAACACTACTGCTTCATCGAACGTGAGAAGTTAATGAAAGATTATACATTGAAGAAGTGGGAGTCGACCTTGAACCTTGTGTTCATGCCCATGGACACGATGTAGATCTTATCATTAAAAGCTTCTCTTAAATTAATTATTCCCTTGATATAGGTTCATCTTATATCTGGGATCTGGCCTTTTGCAATCGTGGTTCCGACCATTTGTTCTTCCTTGATCCCATTTCTTGGGCAAGTTTAAGCACTTGTCCTCTGCAAAGCAATACCCCAGTCCAACCTCTACTTTGGTCTGTCGTCGAGTATTACCCCTGGTATCTCGAGGATATCATGCCATTGCACTACATTACCCTGTCCTTTGATGGAGTACTACCTTTACCCTGTCTTTGTCACTTCATGCTTCTGGGTTGTTTGTTAACCGAGAACACCGATAAGTGAATCAATTCAGCACTCCGATTCAATAACTCTAAGTAATTTTCATTGCTTATGAGTTTAATAATCCTTTAAGTCATTCCTAGCCTAATCAGCTATATCATCATCATAGTATTTTTTTACTGTGCTACCTGGTCCTTATTCTCGGAGCACAACTTTCAACGATGAACTAAGCTTGCGTCGATTTTCGTCGTCATATCATTTCTCCTTGAACAACAAACTTGATTTCGAGTTTGTGTCCTAACCGTGGTTCCAATAACCTTTCGCTTCATCATTCGTTTGACTTGATGTCATCGTCGATCGATTACATCTTCGTGTAACCTCTCGGCAAATGTGTCGTGATCATCATCAACCTTATGAGCTCTTCCAGGATATCAATCGGAATCATGATGAGAAATACCATCCTTGCCTCGATGATTTGTGTTATCATCAACCACTTTATTACCTTCCCTCCAACACAAACTTGTTCGTGTTTTGTGTTATACCTTGAGTTCCTTGCTACCCAGCATTGTTCTTCTTTACGTTGGAATATTACCACCTTTTATGTCAAGAATGTCGTGGGAATTTCACCACCTCTTAAGAATTCTTGATATAGTAATACTTCTCACCATCACCATTCCTTCTTGGTCCCCGTGTTGTTTCCAACCAAAAAACCGACAATTGAACTTGGATGTGCGAATTCTAAACTTCTAGCGACCCTATTGCTTTGAAGTTAATGGTCGACATTTCATTCTTAGACCATTGGTTATCGAATCACCATTCTAAGCATTGATCATGCTACATAGGCCCATATTTTGGGTGCACCTTTTCAACCAATGTTTAATTGTGTATGTTTTCCTCGAGCATACATCATTATATCATTTGATCTGACTAATGTTATCTCCTTGTTCACATGATTGTGGAAATCCATCTTTCTGGAAATTTTTATGGGTTGTCGCTGAGTCCATCAGCCACCTCCTCATCCTCTCCTTGGTTTAATGATGAACTCTCCTTTCGGAACTCACTCCCATAGTTCATTCCCTGAGTCCGAGGTATCCTAACACCAATCAGATCTGAATCTCAGTCAGGTATGATGGTTGGAACATTTTCCAAGAGTCATAACATTGGTCTTTATATCACCCGGTAAGGTGATGTCATGCCTAGCACACCTGACCGGAGGACCTAGTGTTATAGTTCCCTTCTTAACAAGGTTAACCATTTTTTTCCCGTGAGGAAATTGAATGCTTTGTTTAATAAGTTTATCCTGATGGATCCTTTGTGTATCCAAAGTCTGACCTTTGCTTGAAGACCTTGTCAATGCTGTCTCGAAACATGTCTGTGGTACTCCGATTTTACAATAAGCACATTTGTAGCACAATGCAAAATGTTTGTTGATCAATTATCCAAACAGCGTTGTATGGGTAATGTCATGAAAAATTCTCTCCCGTACCTAAAGAGTTTTCTACATTATATCCTGTCATGGATATCTTGCTCTGCTTGTCCTTGGGAAAGGTATACCCCTGGTATATGTGTCAAACACATTTTCCTTTCCATTGTTCTGTTTGATCTGTTGATCGCAATTTCCTTTCCATTGTTTGGTTTAACCTTTCATGTGATCTATATGATCTAAGCATAATATTCTCCTGCTTTTGTAAACACCTCGGTGTACAATTCTGTCAGAAAGACCCTGTTACTTTTGTTGATGACATTCTGGTAACCACCGATGGACGAGAACTTTGCCTACTGGTCCGCCTCGTTCAACGAGCAGGAAAATGGTTCTCTTCGTCCCTCGCCCTTGGTACCGACATTGTTGCCAACATAACTGATAGCCTACCCTCTGACATGTCTTGCTATCATGACCGTGCAAGATGTCAACGCCCTTCTTACTTTAACCCACATGGTGGGCCCATAACCCACAGTTCCACAGGATCAAAACCTGACTCTCTTGTACATCCTTCATTCTGAAGTATCCTTTGCACTTAGCTTCGTATGTAATTCACGAGTCACCGTCCTACAAATGATCTACTCTGGTATCAGACGCAATACTTATTCTTGTTGCTCTAGACCCGTTTCACACTTTGTTTCAGGCAACGAACGATTGCACATCCGCTCGGAACTTCTTATTGCACCGTCTTACTTGCTCTCGATGTTTTCTTAAGTATCAATTCGAGGGTTACTTTCCGCCACCTTTCCTGATGTTATCTACCAGATAAGTAACATTGTAGCGGTCCGTTCTTCCGAAGTTACCCCTTGTCCTTCGCATGTACGATGAAGACTCCGGAGAAAAGATGACAACTTCATCATGATGACCTGAAGCAGAGAAATGAAGATGTCAACGTAATGGATAGACCTCTTCGAGAAGAGCAACCAAGGTCGAGATACTCATTAGAATTTCGTAACCCAATCCTTCCCCCTTACCCTACCACTTAAATCTCGGGACGAGATTTCATGTAGTGGAGGAGAATTGTGACGCCCGGATAATTAGGCTACAGTAATCACACGTTAATGATGCCACATCACCTTTGTCACTGTAATTAATCTCGAGTTAATTCAAATCCCGTTCAAATTCATATTTAAAATAAAGGCAAACATCAAAAGTTTTCAAACGTTAAAAATAAAATGTTCAAAATGCGACAAATAAATCCTAAGTCGTAATGGTGGAGGAACCACATTTTTGTAAACGGATTAAATGCGCTAAAATGATTCAAACAGTAGCAAAAACAACTATTTAAACGCCTTTGGTATTTTATAAAATACTAAACTATTTTAGATCGGGCCAAAACTTTTTACAGTAGTGGATTGTTCTGAAACGTTATTTTAGGGGCTATAGTCATATTTTACTAAACTAAAATTAACATGTAACTAAAATAAAACAGAAGAGAAAATTAACAAAAGGTAAAACTAAAACAAACAAAAAGAAGAAGAAGAAAAGAGACCAAACCCTCCCCCGGTGCCAACCAGCCCAGCTGGCACCAGGCCAATAACCGGCCGGCCCAGCCCCTGTCCTATACCCCCTGGGGGCACCAAACCCTAGCCCCACGACCACCACTCCCCCTCACTCGCTCGCTGTCCCCCTCCCCCCGATCCAGATCTGGATCGGGGATGAAACCCCCCTCGCCGTCGTTCCCCATCGCGCCCGACACCTTCCCGCGTCGGAGCCTCACCTCGCCGGCGGTGCTCGCGCCCGGGGAACCACCGCCTTGCCTCCTCCCCGATGCGCCCAGGCGCTGCTTGCCGTCCCCGGCGCCACCTCGTCGACTCCGCATCGCCACCCCCTGGAGGACGACCTCGCCGGACCTCCTCGCCGGCCTGCCTTCTCCTCCCCACCGGCCTGCTTCCTCTCCGCCGTCGTCCACGTCCTCCACCACGAGCACCACTGCCCTGGACCCTACATCCCTCCGTGAGCGCCACCCCCCATCTCCCTCTCTGACCCCACGCCGGAGTTGTCCTCGACGGGACTCGCCCGCCCGCGTGCTCCCGCAGCTCTGCCCGATCCTCGCCCCGTAGCCTTCCCCCGCGGCCTGGTGCCCGCGGCCACCCCACCGTGCACAGTGCCCGCACCGTGGCCTCCCCGCCCGGCAGCCTCTTCGCCCGCAGCACCGCACTCCTGCCCGAGCGCACACGCCCCCGTCCGGCCACTGCTGCCCCTCGCCCGGTGCTCCTGCTGGCGCCTCTCCACCGCCACGACCATCGCGCTTCGCTCCGCCATGGCCTCGCCAGCCACCGCTGCTCCGGCGCGCTTGCAGGTCCGCCTCAAGACTCAAGGCGTGCGCCCGCCAGGCAGCCATTCTAAGTGTGAATACATTAACGTGGAATTTGACTTCGAGCGCCACGATAATTGTGCGCCGTGTCTGGGTCTAATACTTCCTATACGGTGGGTAACGCCACCACCAAATTTCTCTGTTTGAAGTGTTTCACTCATGGCGTTATTTTTGCTATGTCTTCGCATTTGGTTTGTCTTCAAATCTCAACTTATCTTCATGATTTTCTTCACTATGTTGATTTGATTGCTTTCTGATATTATATATATATATATATATATATATATATATATATATAGACACACACACACACTAGTGTTCTATCCTCTGTAGCATTCACTTATAGCTATGTCTTCCTAGTTGAATCTTTTGAACTAAGTGAATGTGATCGGACCCTAATCTCTCTATGCTTTCTATCTCAAACTCTATCTGTCCAAATCATATGCATTCTATTGAAACTGTCAAATGTCTTCTCTGCGTCCTTGTCAGCATAAGACACAGAGACAAACATAAAGTCTGTCTTAAATGATTCATCCTTATTGTTTGAAATCCGGAGAAGCCGGAACGACCATCCGACAAACCTGGCGGGCGTGGGAACGTGGGACAACTCTGAGTATGTTGCATGCTTGCCACGTGCCCCTCAGATGTGAACCGCCAGGGGCACCTGTGTAATTGCGCCGTGCCGCACACTACCTTATAAATACATGTCCCCCGCGGTAAAGAAAACCTTCTTCCACCTCTCCACCTCGTCAAAACCCTAGCGCCACCGCTAGCTCTCGACGACGTCGGCGACGAAGCGCTTAGCTGCCGCGACTTCTCCGACGCCGTCCTCACGCCGGCCGCGGACATCGTCCTCTCCGCCGCCGCTGTAGGTGTCCTCCGTCGCCAAGTTAGGGCACGGTGGATTGAACTGCTCGGTCTCCTACTCATCCTATCTAGCGGTTCTTCATGTGGTAAATACAACTCTATTTTTACCATCTTTTTGATCCTCAAAGATTCATCCTATTTACCAAAATTGGTTTCTGCCTATACAATGTTAGATCTATTCTCTGTCAAGCATCTCATACTGCCTAGTATATTCACTTAAGCCTCATATCTAGTTAGATTCCTTACTTGTACTTATTCACGGATTCGTACAAATCTGGAACCAACTCTCAACACATAAGTGAATGTCTTCTCATCAAGAGGTCAATGTCTTCAAACTGATTTATCTTCAAAATCTTCTGAGAATGCATATGACCGCTTCCCCTTCCCTTGCATCTCTAATGCTGTCACAGGTACATGTCCGTGGGAGAATCCCTTGGTTCTCATAGTCTGCATTCGTTTGCAGAATTCTTACAACATCACATTAACTCTCCCGAAGCCAGTTCCTGTTTGTCCAGCCTTTGAAGCCTTCCTTCTGGGCGAGCAGGTGAAGGTCACTCTCTTGGCCATGAGGCTTGTGGCCGCCTGTGAAGGCGCCGACAAACTGATGGCACAGATCTGCCCAAGAAGATATGGAACTGTCCGGCAAGTGCATGAGCCAAGATCTGACATTTGGCTTGAGTACCAGCGGGAAGTAGTTGGCGAGGATCTTGTCGTCTCGTCCCCCCGCAGCCTGCACCGCAATGGTGTAGATGCTGAGGAACTCCGATGGGTGTGTGCTGCCATCATACTTCTCTGGCACATCTGGCTTGAAGTTTTTCTTGTCGGGCCACTGGACTTGCCGCAGCTCACGAGTGAACGCAGGGGAACCCACCGCGTACGGCAAGTCACCTGGTTCCTCTGGCGCTTGCATGTCAATAGCGGGCCCAGCGCGCTGGTCAGATTGACGCCGCACTTCTCTTCGGCGCTCGATGTGAGTTCGAGCGTCTTCTTGTTGCCGTTCTTGAAGAACATGGCGCTAATCACGGCGAGCTCGTGGATCCGATGACGCGGTGGAGTCGCTGTCGAGGTGGATCCGAGGAGCTGGTGATTTTGGCCTTCGGGATGGGGAGTGCATGGTGGTTGCACCCCCATAGGTTTCGTCGCCACCGGCTCGTGCTTTGTCGTCTCGCCGCGGCAAGGATGCAGTTGGTTGCCGCGGAGTGTCGCCGTTGGCAAAGCCGATGAGGCTCTGAATGGTGGCCCTCCACTCGTCGACCTTGTCAGCCGTGGGAGGGTAATCCAGGAGCAGTTGAGCCCGCGCCAAAGCTTCCGCTTGAGTGGTGGGCAGCAATGGCGAACGGTGCAAGGAGCGGGATGTGCTCGGACTTCTAAATATATTAGAAGGAGCAGCATCCCGTCCAGGCGACCGTGCCCCGCTCGCACCAGCCTGTTGGCGCGCGAGCTGCTCTTGAGCATCTCTGGTTCCACCATCTCGATCTTGGCCCAACGAACGTATGGCGCTACGAGCACCATGAAGTTGTCGGTCTCGCGCCTCCTGAGATGGATGCGGTACGTATCCGGACGCCGAGGTCTGCGCCGCCTTGTCCTTGGACTTGGCAGCGTCGTGAGCTCCCTCGACGACGTCGGTTCCTCCGCCGGCGTCTTCCCCACCACTCGTCAGTTCCAGTGGTGGTGGGTTTGACGCAGACGGCTCTGCCGCCGCCGAAACCTTCTTCTTCGGTGGCATGCTGATGAAGGTTGATGAAGATGTTGCTCGTGTGAACGCTGGATCAGGTTCACACAGCCTCGACGCCCCCTACCTGGCGCGCCAAAGATGTCGGGGAAGCTGATCGTGACCCACGAACACCTATGGGACCTGGCGGACCGAGTCCCTTGTGGTTCGGAGGGGGGCGGAGATTGCACGAAGAGCAGATCGAGGCGATGCACACGAGCAGTTTACCCAGCTTCGGAGCTCTCCGGAGAGATAATACTCCTACTGCTGCTTGGTTGATTATATTGTGTTCTTGCTAGGGAGAAATGAGAGCTACAAAACCTAGTCTGAGTGAGTGTGGTCTCGAATGAGTCGAATGAACCGAACCCGCCGAACCCCTTCTACGTTGCACTTGGGCCTCCTTTTATAGGCTCAAGGGGTCACCGACAGGTGGCAGCGTAGATGAGGGTACAAATGGAAAAACAGTAGTTGGTACACCGACTTGTACAGTGTACAGTGCATATAACTAACTCTGACGGCAAGGGACAAGATCAATAAATGCCCGTCCTTGTAGCCTAAACAGTGCAACAGGGACCGTCAAGTGCACCACCGTTTGCCACGATGGTAAGCTTGTCAGCGCCGCTTATCGCTGCTCTCCGCTGGCTGCACAACCTCTTGACACGCACGCCTGGAATGGCCCCATGGCGACACGTTGGTGGATGAGCTGGAGCGGAGATGAAGAGAGGTTGCCTGCCGCGGCAAGCGCCTTGCCGCGACTGAACCCTTGTCGCGCTCGGGAGCTTATCGCTCGCCAAGCCTTCCCGGCAAGCTCCTCTTGCCGGGGTCTTGTTTCCTTCGTGCCTTGAGCGGCCTTCCCGGCAAGCTCCTCTTGCCGGGGCCTTGAATACTTTGTTCTTGAATGGCTCCGAAGGAGCCGCGGAGGACCTTGGCGGTCACTAGGCCAGCCTTGCCGCGGGATGTTGCAACTGCCCGTGCACGAGTTTGGGATACTAGGGTACCCCTACTCTAGTACACCGACAGGAGCCCCCGGGCCTGGGCCACACACGGCGCCGAGCTCTGTTGGGCGGGCCCAAAAAGCAGTGCAGACGCACGCTGCCTAGAGAACGCCGTTACTCGCTCCGGACCCACCATGTCTCCCATGAACAGCACGCGCCGAACGTGGCGTCGTGGGAGAGATCGTGGGGGCCTTCTTTAATCGGAAAAGCGGAACGCCCGCCCCCCTCTCCCTCCTTATAAGCAGGGGAAACAGGGGCAGAACGCCCACTTGCCATTGCTATCACATCAAAAAACCACCGCCGCTCCCCCTTCTTCTCAAATCCGAAGAGAGCGACGCCCCGCCCCACATCGCCACCTACGCCATCAACGCAGCCGGATTCCTCCACCACCTCCGCCATGGGCCCGAAGGCCGACAAGGGGAAATGCGTGAAATCAGCCGAGGCGCAGCGGCTCGCGACGCTGCGGAAGGAGCGGGCCACCTTCGACCCCCTGCTCGACACGCAGGAGCTGCAGGAGCTGTACTACCTCTTCTGGTCGACGGAGACGCGGGCACACCCGCGTACGAGGGTGATCTCCACCGCCGCATCCGAGAAGGTTTTCGTCGGGTACCCCTTCTTCACGCTTTTCTTCTACTGCGGGCTCTGCCCGCCCTTTTCCGAGTTCTTTTGCGACATCATGAACACATACGGCCTCCGCCTCCTTGATTTCACTCCCAACGCCGTCCTCACCATGGCCGTTTTCGCACACCTTTGCGAGAACTTTGTCGGAGTCCACCCAAATGTAGCCCTCTTCCGCCACTACTTCAT
This sequence comes from Aegilops bicornis, assembly GCA_021605145.1. Lineage (NCBI taxonomy): Eukaryota > Viridiplantae > Streptophyta > Magnoliopsida > Poales > Poaceae > Aegilops > Aegilops bicornis. The sequence continues at coordinate 103,323,950 of CM038675.1, read as the reverse complement.
GCGCCGCGTTGAGAGAGGAGAGCCGCTTGCCGGAGGGATTGCATGGATCTCCAGGATCGGCAAGAAAGAGGCATATCTGGAAGGAGAGCTTCGTAGCAAGTGGGAGGAGTGGAGAGCCGATTGGTGTTGGATCATAGAGGAGAACCCGCAGCCTTTCACAGCCCAGCGCCAAAATCCCATAGTGCGCGGCAACGATTGGAGTAACTTGGCGCTGGAGGATGCGAGGTTGAAGATTGCCGTGACCCTGATCTTGCGCCTCAGGCATGCCGGACTCACTGTAGGTGCTGTTGGCGCGGATTTCCTTCGTCGCCGCATTGCACCCTTGCAGGAGAGGAGGAGACCTGCTTGGGAGTTCCAAAATGCGGCAGACATCATGAGGCTGCGCCCAGGCCTCAACTGGAACTTCACTGTCTTGGAGTTGGACGCGATGCTGCTGGAGCTGTTCAAGCCTGACCCAGATCGCCCCGAGTGGTTCATGTTGCCGAGGGGGGTCGTTCCTTTTTGCAACAACTCTTCGCTTGACCGCATCCGCGCGATGATGCCGTTGTGCGATTCCCATGCAATCATTCCAACTTGGCAAGAGCCCGCCGAAGACATCGTGCAGCAGTTCTTCGACAGCTTGGAAGAAGTGCCGATCCACGCCGACGAGCAGAAGTGGCTCACCCACGACACCACCGACGCCGAGCTGCAGCGCGTCGCCACCAGACTGGAGGAGGTGGCGGAAGCTGCTGCCGCTGGTGAGTTCGGGTTCACCGTGGAGGAGGCGGAGGCAGCCGAGGCGGCAAGCCTTGCCGACCGAGAAGAGCTTGCCGGCGTGGAGGAGCAGGTCGAGCCTGAATCCGAGCCGAACGAGCCTGCCGGGGGCGCCTCCCTTCCACCTTCAGGTGACTTGCAGCGGGAGGAGCCCGCGGCCCCGCTAAGAAGGCGCCTCCGCAAGACCGGGGAAGTGGCGGGGCGGCAGACGGGCCAACAGCCGTCTCGCCGCGCGACGCGCTCCACCGCGACAACCTCTGTTGCCGCGGGAGCGCCTCACGCTGCCACAGCAACCAGAGCGGGGCCTTCTGGGACCACGGCTCCTGCACCCGCCAAGCGTCCGAGGGAGCCCACCCTTCCAGCTCGTCGCACCGGAGGTGGAGCGGAATTCGACTTCTCCGCTCTCAGCTCCGAGGAGGGTGAAGAAGAGTAAGATCTTGTCGCTGTACTTGTAATTCTTCGATTTGCTGTTTTGTCTTGTATCTGATTTGCTTCATTCTGAACCCTTTCCTTCTTCAGGACGCTGGCTCAGAGGGCGTCGAAGAGGGCCAAGACTCCGGTGGTTGTCATCGAAGACGATCCCCCCGCGGCGACGGGAGGCGCGTCTGAGACCCCCTTGCCGGATCCGGCAACCCTTCCGCAGAGCAGCCCCCAGCACAGCCCCCAGCGTAAGTAATTGGTTTATTTCTTACGGTTAGGTGTGCATGGGTGCTCCTTCTTTACTGATATCTGACTTGTTGATTTGTGTAGGAGCAGAGCAGCCTCATCAGGAGGCCCTAAGTCGCCTCCGAGATTCTGTCCGCTTCAACTACGCCGCCAAGGGAGAATTCTCCGGCAAGGGAGCACTCTCCGGTAAGGGAGGCCTCTCCGACAAGGGATGCTTCTCCGACAAGGGGCAGCGCCAACGATCCTCCGGTGGTGGAGACCGTGACCACAGATCCCATCGCAGGTATCTCCTTGCCTGAAAATTTCCCTTGGGTTGCTTTTCTTCTGTTCTTCTTTTTCGAACATTTGCTTGACTGTTCTTTCTTTTTCTGATCTTCAGATCCATCTACCGGAGAGCCGATGGAGACTGAGGTTGCCGGCGAGGAGGACGCGCGCGGCAACAATGACGACGCTGCCAACATGGAGGAGGAGGCCGGCGCCGATGGGTCCGCCGGCGAGGAGGCCGCCAAGGCTGCTGGCGCAAAGGATGGGGAGGGGTCTGGTGATCGCACTGACGACCCTGAGGCCGCAGGAGCGCCAGGCGCTGCGCCGACCGCCGATCCCTCCGCCACCGATGCAGCACCAGGCTCCGAGGAGCCCCAGCCCGGCGCTTATCTGAAGGCCGGCGACGGTGTCTTCATCAAGCTTCCATGGGCGTCGAGCTCCAAGGCGCCGGTCGAGGGAGAGACCTTCGACGAGGAGCTGCTCGCCTCCGCTGGGCTGTCGCTAGTTGACGCGCCAAGCAACGGCAAAGGGCGAAGTTCGAGGAGGAGCAACCGAAGAAGCTGCTGTCGCTCTACCGCGCCCGACAAGCTAAGCTGGAGTCCAAGGAAGCACTTGTCGCAAGGGCGGGAGCTGACATGGAGAAGCGCGCAGAAGAGCTCCGGCGCGCTAGCAAGGAAACTCTCCGGGACATAGCAGAAGCGCGGGAGCAACTTGCTGAGGAGCGCACGGCCTTCATCCTGGAGAAGGCCGAGGTCGAGGAGCAGCAAAGGCTTGCCGGCGAGAAGCTAGTCACAAGAAGGTGGTAGGCGCAGCGGAAGATCAACCTTGATAGCTATGAGGAAGATCTTGCCGCGCGCGAGCAATCAATTGGCGGAGCACTCAAGGAGGCAAAGGACGCTGCCGCGGCAACTGAGGCCGCCAAGAAGAAGTTAGAGACGAGGGTGACGCAGCTGGAGGCCACCCTTCAGAAGAGCGGCCAGGAGGTCACCGCGCTGAAGCATGAGCGCGAGAAGGACGCCTACACTCTTGGTGAGTTGCAGGGCCGTCTCGCTGAGAAGATCAAGGAGCTCGACACCGCCAAGGACTCCAAGGCGGATCTTGAGCTGAAGCTGTCCACCCTGACGGAGACACTGGACGGTGCCAAGGAGCAGGAAGTGGGTTTGCTGGAGAAGATCAAGGCTAATGAGGAGCTGCTGGCGACCGCCACGAACGCCCATACAACCTTCAAAGAGAATGTGATGCACTGGACGGAGGGTCTTGTGGATACTGCCGCCGCCATTGACAAGGAGCTGATGGAGATGGGGATGGTGGATCTCGGGTACTCCACCGACGAGCATCTCCAGCCCAGCGCCAAGCTCAGCTCGTTTCTTCAAGAGCGTGCCGACGTTTCCAAATGACTCCGGAGGAGATCCCAAAGCAGCTGGCCGATGAGTCGCGCCAAATGTGTGCAGGGGCTCTTCAGAAGGTGCTGATGAAGGTGGTCTTCCGCAATCCAGGCGTCAGCTTCGCCAACATCCTCAAGTCCCTGCCGCCAACTGCTGACGTTGAAGCGCTCAAGGCCCTTGTCGCACCCATTGTGGACACGGTGAGCGGAGTCAAGAGGGTTGATGGCGCACCGCAGCGTGAACTAGGCCGCCAAGTTTATCTTTCCTTGTCGCTGCGTACCATGTTCAGGAGAACAATTTATTAGATCTGCGACAAGTTATTTTTGTAATATACTCTATCTTAGGCAAACGATCGCAATGTTATTTCCTTTACTCGATTTCTTCCTTTGTATGTTTGTGCCCTACGCTTTTTAGGGAACTTGTCGGTACGGGCATCTTTGCCGCGAGCGCTGAGTGCGGACGCCAAGAAATTCGGGCGATGCCGCCTCCGACAAGCAACCTTGTCGCGAATCGGGTTGCAGCTCACTTAAGTTGTTGAGCGGACTCGAAACAAAGTAAGGGCGCAAAACCAGCCATGAAGTTGGTTCCTTCGCCACGTGTTTTCCATACAAAGTACTATCGCTCGAGGAAGATAACTTAAAAATTTAAAACTGATTGCTCAAACTTTGGCAACTTAGCTTTTCTGTCGTTCGCTTCCCGGCAAGGCGATATTTCCTCGAGCGACACTTGGCGGTCCACACCATTATCTTCTCCTTCCCCCCCGGCTAACTTGTGGGCGAAGGGACCTTCCTTTCTTTTGAGAAGAAAGAAGAGAAAATAAAGTTATGGAGCCTAGTGGCTCGTTATTGCTTACCGGGTGTGGATGCTGCACAAAATGTTAGATAACGCATGCATAAAGGATTATGAAAGCATGCATTTGATAAGTTGTGCGCAACACATGAGCTTTAATGATGCACGGGGTCTGCGCCCGGCTTTGTACAAAGGATTACATGCAACAGCGGCAAGACTTGTACAAAAGGGTGGTTGCCTTAACAGGTTCCGCAACTGCCGCTATATGGGTAAAACTTACGAAGATGCTCTATATTCCAGAGTTGCTCACCGAACGCCATCTTCGGTCTCAAGGCATGACAGCGCCAGGCCTAGTGACTCGTTTCACCCGATAAGGGCCTTCCCACTTCAAGCGCCAACTTGTTGGAATTCTTGGCGGACTGAACGCGCCAAGAACAAGGTCGCCTTCCTCGAAGCTTCCGCATTAACTTTGCGGCTATGGTAGCGGCGCAAAGCTTGCCGGGTAACGAGCAGCTCAGACAAAGAGCTCAAGACGATCCTCCTCAAGGAGCAAAGCAGGCCATCTTGTCGCAGCTGCTCTTGCTCAAGCTCATCATAAGCGAGCACTCGAGGTGATCCGTATACGAGTTCCGGGGGGAGAACTGCCTCTGCTCCATAGACTAGAGCAATAGGTGTCTGGCCAATGGCTGGATTTGGCGTCGTCCTGATCGACCAAAGAACCACCGGCAGCTCCTTAATCCAGTTTCTTCCGCACTTGCGCAGCCTATCGAAAGTTCTGGTCTTGAGTCCTCGCAGCACTTCAGCGTTTGCCCTTTCTTCTTGACCGTTGCTCCTTGGGTGAGCAACAGAAGCAAAGCAGACCTTGGCGCCAAGATCTTGGACGTATTGCATGAAGGTGCGACTCGTGAATTATGTGCCGTTGTCGGTGATGATCCTGTTAGGAATCCCAAAACGGCAAACAATTGACCAAGAACTTGACTCACGATCGCGGCTCACCTTCCTCATCGCTTCCACTTCCGGCCACTTTGTGAACTTGTCGATTATGACGCATAAGTACTCAAAGCCCCGACAGCTCGGGAAAGGGGCCGAGGATGTCGAGCCCCTGCACCGAAAATGGCCGTGATAAAGGGATCGTCTGGAGAGCTTGAGCTGGCTGGTGTATCTGCTTTGAATGGAACTGCACGCTTCACACTTGGTTACTTGTGCAGCTTGCATCCTCGAGGGCTTCCGCCAGAAGAAACCTTGCCGGAAAGCTTTGCCGCAAGTGCTCTTGCGCCCAATGTGGTGACCACATATGCCTCCGTGTATCTCTCGCCAACAGCTTCATTCATCTTCCCGCAAATACACTTCAATTTCACACCGCTGAGTCTTCTTCTGCATGTGATGTTGTCAACAAACTGGTACATACTTGACTGCCGGGCTACTCTTTCGCTTCTTCTTGCTCTTCGGAAGTTCTCCTGCCTAAAGGAAATGGACGATCTGTCTGTACCATGTTGGAGCTTCATGCTCGACAACAAGAACTAAAGGCACATCTGCCGCTGCGGAACATCAGCTTTCACGGCAAGAACCTGCGGCTCACCGGAGCTTGATGATCCTCGCAAGCTTGCCGAGCAAGACTTGTCGGGAGCGTCCGCTTCAACGAAACAAACCCTAGGGCTTGTCTGAGCAGATCGCTTCCTCAAGAATATCTCTGTGTTGATTTTGGGGACCTTCTTGGCGGCGGCTTTGTGGAGCTCACGGAAAGTAGTCACCGTAAACCAACTTCCTCTTCTTGTTCTGTCCAGCTTGATGGTGTTACAGTTGGTTGAGTCAGCTTGAGCACAAAAATCCCTGGTTCCACAGGTAACTTGAGTGCGGCGCACTTTGACAGGCCATCAGCAATATCATTCTGAGCTCTTGGAACATGTTCCATTTGCAGGCCTTCAAAGTGTTCTTCTAGCTTTCTCACTTCATCGACGAGGCTTCCATCAACGGACTCGATAATCTTTGTTCACTTGGCGGACGACAAGCTGCGAGTCACCCCGACAATAAGCTTTCGATCCCAAGGTCCACTGCAATCCTGAGACCGGCAAGCAAACCTTCATACTCTGCAGTATTATTTGTTGCTTGCTCCTTGGGAAAGTGCATCTGGACTATGTACTTGAGGTGCTCTCCGGTGGGTGCGATAAGCAGCATGTCGGCACCGGCGCCTTGCAGCGAGAAGGCACCATCAAAGTACATCAGCCACTCTTTACTTGCTTCCTTGACGGGGATGCTCGTCTCTGGAATTTCTTCATCTTGCATCGGTGTCCACTCTGCTATAAACTCCGCCAAGGTGCTCGCTTCCGGATAGTTGAAGTGCTTTCAAACTTGAGGCCAAAGCTTGACAGTTCCAAAGGCCCACTCGACAATCCCGCCTCGTTGCTTCCGGATTCGCAATATCCTCTTCAACGGAAAGCGAGTGACAACTGTTATCTCGTGTGCTTGGAAGTAATGGCGCAGCTTTCTCGAGGCCATGAGGAGGCCGAAAAGCAACTTCTGCACACCAGAGTACCTTGATCTAGCCCCCTGTAGAAGGGAGCTGACAAAGTAGACTGGGCGCTGCACCATCCTTTTCTGAACCTTTTCGCAATCATCCGCCTCCCTCTCCGCTACTAACGCAACACTAACCACTTGATTGGTTGCCGCTATGTATAGCAGCAACTTCTCTTGTGGCCTAGGTGCGACAAGTATTGGAGTGGAGGGCAGGTACCTCTTCAAGTCCTACAGCGCAGCCTCCGCTCCGGAAGTCCATTTCATTGGACCTGCCTTTTTCAAAATCTTGAAAAATGGCAAGGCGCGCTCAGCAGACCTAGAGATAAACCTGTTGAGAGCAGCCATGCAACCGGCAAGTCTTTGAACATCCTTGACGCGCTTTGGTGCTTCAATCTGCTCAATGGCCTTAATCTTGTCGGGGTTGGCTTCAATTCCTCGCTGAGACACGAAGAACCCGAGAAGCTTGCTGGAAGGAACTCCGAACACGCACTTCTCGGGGTTGAGCTTGAGGTTGATCTTGCGCAGATTTGCAAAAGTCTCATCCAAATCTTGAACCAGAGTTGCTTTGTCCTTTCTTTTGACCACTATGTCATCCATGTAGGCTTCTGCATTTATGTGCATTTGTGGCTCAAAAGCGTCATGGACCACTCTTGCAAACGTTGAACCAGCATTCTTCAAACCGAAAGGCATCCGTATGAAACAGTATGTGCCACATGGTGTAATGAATGCGGTTTTCTCTTCATCTTCTTCTGCCATGAAGATCTGATGATATCCTGAATATGCATCAAGAAATGAAAGCAAATCACATCCAGCCGTGGAGTCAACAATCTAGTCTATACGCGGCAAGGGAAATGGGTCTTTGGGACAAGCTTTATTAACATCTGTGAAGTCAATACAAAGTCTCCATTTCCCATTTGCCTTGCGTACAACTACCGGATTGGCCAACCACGTGGGATGGAGCACTCCTCTAACCAGGCCTGCTGCTTCCAACTTCTTGATCTCTTCTGCAATGAACTCTTGGTGCTCCACTGCCTGCTTCCTGACTTTTTGCTTGACGGGCCGCACATGAGGACAGACAACTAGGTGGTGCTCAATTACTTTCCTGGGAACACCGGTGATGTCAGATGGCTGCCACGCAAACACATCGACATTCGCCCGCAGGAAAGCAACGAGCTCGCCTTCCTATTTAGGGCTCCTAGAGTGGCACCGATGGTGAAGGTACCACCAGTGCCGCCCTCCTTGGCGGGCACCTTCTTGGTCTTCGCGGAGCTGCCATCATCTTCTTGCACTTGCCGGTGGAGCTCGATGGTGCGTCCTCGACGGTAGCGGTTAATTCAAGAGGTGCGCTTGCGGAGTGGGCATCAGAGCTCGGACTTGGTCTTCTTCTTCCCCCCGGGAGCTTCAGCGGCAAGTGACTTGCTTTCTGTTGCAGCTGCTGCTTCCCGGTAAATCTTGTCGGCGCAGATAAGAGCGTCTTTCTTGTCACCATGAACAGAAATGACGCTTATCGGGCTAGGCATCTTGAGCAAATTGTATGCATAATGAGAGGCTGCCATGAACTTGGCGAGTGCTGGACGGCCAAGTATCCCATTGTAGGGTAATGGGAAATCAGCAACGTCGAATGTGACCCTCTCAGTCCTGAAGTTAAGCTCGCTGCCAAATGTTACCGGCAACGTGATCTTCCCTTTCGTCTTGCTCCTTCCTGGGTTAATTCCTTGAAAAGTGTCAGTCTCTTCGAGCTCGCTGTCAGGGATTTGAAGCTTCTGGAGCACTGCGGATGAGATCAGGTTTAAGCCGGCCCCGCCGTCAACTAACATCTTGGTGACCTTGAGGTTGCGGATAGTTGGTGAGACCAACATCGGCAAACACCCGACCGCAGTTACGTGATCAGGGTGGTCCTCAATATCAAAGATGATAGGCGTGCTGGACCACTTCAGAGGTCTACGTGACTCTACGGATGGTTCTGCTGCATTAACCTCCCGCATCCATTGCTTGAGTTGGCGGTGCGAGGTATGCAGAGAAGCACCACCGTCAACGCAGAGAACCTCTGTTGCCTTTTGAAACTCTTGCTCATCAGCTTCATCGTCTTCCATATCTTCATCATCATCTTCGTCTTCATCCTTGTCGCGGCCGCGGGGAGGTCTGTCTCCTTGCCACTGCTTGGCCTTGCCGCGGCGTCCTCCCCGGCCGGGTCTCTTCTTGCTAGCTACCCCTGCACCTTCCTGGGCCTTCTCCTTGTCTCGCCGCTCGTACTCAGCCTTCTGCAGTTCAACAAGCTGCTCGACTTTCTTGCAGCTCTGGAGGTCATGGCCCTTGGTGCGGTGTATCTTGCAGTACTGTTTGTTGGAGCTGTCATGCTTGTCGGCGGCCGCCACAGGCTGGCGGTCGATGTCAGCGGCAACCTCCTTGCCGGAGCTACCAACCTTTGCCTTCTTGGCGCCACCTCCGTTGCCGGACTGCTCGACAACTAGTACATCTTTGCTCTTCTTCTTTCTGTTGTTCCGCCGTCGGCTCTTCTTTGCCGAGGTGGTCTCCTCACTGTCAGATCCTGCTTCCACATTCTCTCCTAGGAGTCTTCTCCCTTCTTCAGCACGTGCGCACTTGTCGGCCAAGGCATACAGCTCACTGACGTCCTTGACTTTGCACATCGCCATCTCCTCCCTCATCCTGCAGTTCCGCACGTTCTGATGAAACGCTACCGATCACCGCGGCGGGGTGGACATCTGGGATGTTGTAGTGCACATGGCTGAATCTCTGGATGAACTTGCGCAGGGACTCTCCTTCCTTCTGGGCGAGCAGGTGAAGGTCACTCTCTTGGCCATGAGGCTTGTGGCTGCCTGTGAAGGCGCCGACAAACTGATGGCACAGATCTGCCCAAGAAGATATGGAGCTGTCCGGCAAGTGCATGAGCCAAGATCTGACATTTGGCTTGAGTACCGGTGAGGAAGTAGTTGGCGAGGATCTTGTCGTCTCGCCCCCGCAGCCTCGCACCGCAATGGTGTAGATGCTGAGGAACTCCGATGGGTGTGTGCTGCCATCATACTTCTCTGGCACATCTGGCTTGAAGTTTTTCTTGTCGGGCCACTGGACTTGCCGCAGCTCACGAGTGAACGCAGGGGAACCCCCCGCGTACGGCAAGTCACCTGGTTCCCCTGGCACTTGCATGTCAACAGCGGGCCCAGCGCGCTGGTCAGATTGACGCCGCGCTTCTCTTCGGCGCTCGATGCGAGTTCGAGCGTCTTCTTGTTGCCGTTCTTGAAGAACTTGGCGCTGATCACGGCGAGCTCGTGGATCCGATGACGCGGTGGAGTCGCTGTCGAGGTGGATCCGAGGAGCTGGTGATTTTGGCCTTCGGGATGGGGAGTGCATGGTGGTTGCATCCCCATAGGTTTCGTCGCCACCGGCTCGTGCTTTGTCGTCTCGCCGCGGCAAGGATGCAGTTGGTTGCCGCGGAGTGTCGCCGTTGGCAAAGCCGATGAGGCTCTAAATGGTGGCCCTCCACTCGTCGACCTTGTCAGCCGTTGGAGGGTAATCCAGGAGCAGATGAGCCCGTGCCAAAGCTTCCGCTTGAGTGGTGGGCAGCAATGGCGAACGGTGCGAGGAGCGGGATGTGCTCGGACTTCTAAATATATTAGAAGGAGCAGCATCCCGTCCAGGCGACCGTGCCCCGCTCGCACCAGCCTGTTGGCGCGTGAGCTGCTCTTGAGCGTCTCTGGATCCACCAGCTCGATCTTGGCCCAACGAACGTATGGCGCTGCGAGCACCATGACGTTGTCGGTCTCGCGCCTCCTGAGATGGACGCGGTACGTATCCGGACGCCGAGGTCTGCGCCGCCTTGTCCTTGGACTTGGCAGCGTCGTGAGCTCCCTCGACGACGTCGGTTCCTCCGCCGGCCTCTTCCCCACCACTCGTCAGTTCCAGTGGTGGTGGGTTTGACGCAGACGGCTCCGCCGCCGCCGAAGCCTTCTTCTTCGGTGGCATGCTGATGAAGGTTGATGAAGATGTTGCTCGTGTGAACGCTGGATCAGGTTCACACAGCCTCGGCGCCCCCTACCTGGCGCGTCAAAGATGTCGGGGAAGCTGTGAAGGAAATATGCCCTAGAGGCAATAATAAAGTTATTATTTATTTCCTTATTTCATGATAAATGTTTATTATTCATGCTAGAATTGTATTAACCGGAAACATAATACATGTGTGAATACATAGACAAACAGAGTGTCACTAGTATGCCTCTACTTGACTAGCTCGTTAATCAAAGATGGTTATGTTTCCTAACCATAGACATGAGTTGTCATTTGATTAACGGGATCACATCATTAGGAGAATGATCTGATTGACATGACCCATTTCCGTTAGCCTAGCACTTGATCGTTTAGTATGTTGCTATTGCTTTCTTCATGACTTATACATGTTCCTGTAACTATGAGATTATGCAACTCCCGTTTACCGGAGGAACACTTTGGGTGCTGCCAAACATCACAACGTAACTGGGTGATTATAAAGGTACATTACAGGTGTCTCCGAAGGTACATGTTGGGTTGGCATATTTCGAGATTAGGATTTGTCACTCCGATTGCTCTGGAGAGGTATCTCCGGCCCTCTCGGTAATGCACATCACATAAGCCTTGCAAGCATTTCAACTAATGTGTTAGTTGTGAGATGATGTATTACTTAAACGAGTAAAGAGACTTGCCGGTAACGAGATTGAACTAGGTATTGGATACCGACGATCGAATCTCGGGCAAGTAACATACCGATGACAAAGGGAACAACGATGTTGTTATGCGGTCTGACCGATAAAGATCTTCAGAGAATATGTAGGAGCCAATATGGGCATCCAGGTCCCGCTTATTGGTTATTGACCGGAGAGGTGTCTCGGTCATGTCTACATAGTTCTCGAACCCGTAGGGTCCGCACGCTTAACGCTTCGGCGATGACAGTTACTATGAGTTTTTTATGATGTTTCTGTACCGAAGGTTGTTCGGAGTCCCGGATGAGATCACGGACGTGACGAGGAGTCTCGAAATGATCGAGACATAAAGATTCATATATTGGAAGTCTATGTTTGGACATCGGAAGTGTTCCGGGTGAAATTGGGAATTTTACCAAGTACCGGGAGGTTACCGGAACCCCGGAATGCTAATGGGCCAACATGGGCCTTAGTGGAAAGGGAGAAAGGGGGCCCAAGTGCTGGTCGCACCTTCCCCCTTCCCTAGTCCTATTAGGACTAGGAGAAGGCGCCTCTCTCTCTCCCTTCCCACTTGGGGAAACCTAGTTGGACTAGGATTGGGGGAATCCTACTCCTAGTAGGAGTAGGACACCGGCGCACCTCTCCTTGGCCGCCAGCCCTCCCCTTCCCTCCTTTATATACAGGGGCAGAGGGCACCCCATGACACACAAGTTGATCATTGAGATCGTTCCTTAGCCGTGCGGTGCCCCTTCCACCATATTACACCTCGAAAATACCGTGGCGGAGCTTAGGCGAAGCCTCGCGCCGGTGGAACATCATCATCGTCACCACGCCGTCAGGTTGATTTAAACTCTCCTCAACACTCGGCTGGATCGGAGTTCGAGGGACGCCATCGAGCTGAACGTGTGCAGAACTCGGAGGTGCCGTGCGTTCGGTACTTGGATCGGTTGGATCGTGAAGGAGTACGACTACTTCCTCTACGCTAAGGCCAACGCTTCCGCTGCTGGTCTACGAGGGTACGTAGACAACACTCTCATCTCGCTTGCTAAGCATCACCATGATCTTGCGTGATCGTAGGAAAATTTTTGAAATTACTACGTTACCCAACAAAGGGCATCCGAGCCAGGTTTTATGCGCGTTGATGTCATATGCACGAGTAGAACACAAGTGAGTTGTGGACGATACAAGTCATACTGCCTACCAAAGATGTCATACTTTGGTTCAGCGGTATTGTTGGACGAGACGATCCGGACCAACCTTACGTGTATGCGCTTACGCGAGACCGGTTCCCTCGACGTGCTTTGCACATAGATGGCTTGCGGAAGACTGTCTCTCCAACTTTAGTTGAACTGAAAAGGCATACGCCCGGTCCTTGAGAAGGTTAAAACGGAGTCTATTTGACAAACTATCGCTGTGGTTTTGATGCGTACGTGAGAACAGTGCTTGCTCAGCCCGTAGCAGCCACGTAAAACTTGCAACAACAAAGTAGAGGACGCCTAACTTGTTTTTGCAGGGCATGTTGTGATGTGATATGGTCAAGACATGATGCTAAATTTTATTGTATGAGATGATCATGTTTTGTAAACCGAAGTTATCGGCAATCGGCAGGAGCCATATGGTTGTCGCTTATTGTATGCAATGCAATCGCGATGTAATGCTTTACTTTATTACTAAGCGGTAGTGATAGTCGTGGAAGCATAAGATTGGCGAGACGACAACGATGCTACGATGGAGATCAAGGTGTCGCTACCGGTGACGATGGTGATCATGACGGTGCTTGGCGATGGAGATCACAAGCACAAGATGATGATGGCCATATCATATCACTTATATTGATTGCATGTGATGTTTATCCTTTATGCATCTTATCTTGCTTTGATTGACGGTAGCATTATAAGATGATCTCTCACTAAAATTATCAAGTAGTGTTCTCCCTGAGTATGCACCGCTATGTAAAGTTCTTCGTCTTTGAGACACCACGTGATGATCGGGTGTGATAGGCTCTACGTTCAAATACAACGGGTGCAAAACAGTTGCACACGCCGGAATACTCAGGTTATACTTGACGAGCTATGCATATAAGATATGACCTCGGAACACGGAGACCGAAAGGTCGAAAGCGTGAATCATATAGTAGATATGATCAACATAGTGATGTTCACCATTGAAACTACTCCATCTCACGTGATGATCGGACATGGTTTAGTTGATTTGGATCACGTGATCACTTAGAGGATTAGAGAGATGTCTATCTAAGTGGGAGTTCTTAAGTAATATGATTAATTGAACTTTAATTTATCATGAACTTAGTCCTGGTAGTATTTTGCAAATTATGTTGTAGATCAATAGCTCGCGTTGTTGCTTCCCTATGTTTTTATATGTGTTCCTAGAGAAAATTGTATTGAAAAATGTTAGTAGCAATGATGCGGATTGGATCCGTGATCTGAGGTTTATCCTCATTGCTACGTAAGAATTATGTCTTTGATGCACCGCTAGGTGATAGACCTATTGCAGGAGCAGATGCAGACGTTATGAACGTTTGGCTAGCTCAATATGATGACTACTTGATAGTTCAGTGCACCATGCTTAACGACTTAGAATCGGGACTTCAAAGACGTTTTGAACGCCATGGACCATATGAGATGTTCCAGGAGTTGAAGTTAATATTTCCAGCAAATACCCGAGTTGAGAGATATGAAGTCTCCAACAAAAGTTCTAAAGCTAAAAGATGGAGGAGAATCGCTCAACTAGTGAGCATGTGCTCAGATTGTCCGGGTACTTCAATCGCTTGAATCAAGTGGGAGTTAATCTTCCGGATAAGATAGTGATTGACAGAATTCTCTAGTCACCATCACTAAGTTAGTAGAACTTCGTGATGAACTATAGTATGCAAGGGATGACGAAAACGATTCCCGAGCTCTTCGTGATGTTGAAATCGATTTAAGGTAGAAATCAAGAAAGAGCATCAAGTGTTGATGATTGACAAGACCACTAGTCTCAAGGAAAAGGGCAAAGGGAAGAAGGGGAACTTCAAAAGGAACGGCAAGCAAGTTGCTGCTCGAGAGAAGAAGCCCAAATCTGGACCTAAGCCTGAGACTAAGTACTTTTGCTGCAATGGAACTGGTCACTAGAAGCGGAACTACCCCTGAATATTTGGTGGATAAGAAGGATGGCAAAGTGAACAAAGGTATATTTGATATACAGATTATTGATGTGTATTTTACTAGTGTTCATAGCAACCCTCGGTATTTGATAACGGGTATAGTTGCTAAGAGTAGTAACTCAAACGGGAGTTGCGAATGAACAGAAACTAGTTGAAGGGAAGTGACGATGAGTGTTGGAAATAGTTCCAAGATTGATATGATCATCATCACACACTCCCTATATTTTCGAGATTAGTGTTAAAAGCCAAATAAATGTTATTTAGCGCTTATGCTGAGCATAAATATGATTTGATCATGTTTATTGCAATACGGTTATTCATTTAAGTAAGAGAATAAATTGTTGTTCTGTTTACATGAATAAAACCTTATATGGTTACACACCCAATGAAAACAGTTCATTGGATCTCGATCATAGTGATACACATATTCATAATATTGAAACCAAAAGATGCAAAGTTAATAATGATAGTGCAACTTATTTGTGGCTTGCCGCTTAGGTCATATTATGTAAAGCGCATGAAGAAACTCCATGCTGATGGATTTTTGGAATCACTTGATTATGAATCATTTGATGCTTGCGAACCGTGCCTTTTGGGCAAGATGACTAAAACTCCGTTCTCCGGAACAATGGAACAAGCTACTGACTTATTGGAAATAATACATACCGATGTATGCGATCCAATGAGTGTTGATGCTCGTGGCAAGTATCGTTATTTACTGACCTTCACAAGATGATTTGAGCAGATATGGGTATATCTACTTGATGAAACACAAGTCTGAAACATTTGAAAAGTTCAAAGAATTTCAGAGTGAAGTGAAGAATCATCGTAACAAGAAAATAAAAGTTTCTACGATATGATCGCAGAGGAAAAATATTTGAGTTACGAAGTTTGGCCTTCAGCTAAAACAATGTGAAATAATTTCACTACTCACGCCACCGAACACCACAGCATAATGGTGTGTCCGAACGTCAGAACTACACTTTATTGGATATGGTGCGATCTATGATGTATCTTACCGATTTACCACTATCGTATTGGGGTTATGCATTAGAGACAAATGCATTCACGCTTAATAGGGCACCATCTAAATCCGTTGAGATGACACCGTATGAACTATGGTTTAACAAAGAACCTAAGCTGTCATTTCTTAAAAGTTTGGAGTTGTGATGCTTATGTGAAAAGTTTTCACCTGATAAGCTCAAACCCAAATCGAGAAGTGCGTCTTCATAGAATACCCAAAGGTAACTATCGGGTACACCTTCTATCACAGATCCGAAGGCAAGTTTTTTCGTTGCTAAGGTGGATCCTTTCTAGAGAAGAAGTTTCTCTCGAAAGAAGTGAGTGGGAGGAAAGTAGAACTTGATGAGGTAATTGTACCTTCTCCCTTATTGGAAAGTAATTCATCACAGAAATCAGTTCCAGTGATTCCTACACCAATTAGTGAGGAAGTTAATGATGATGATCATAAAACTTCAGATCAAGTTGCTACCAAACCTCGTGAGGTCTTCCAGAGCAAAATCCGCACTGCAGTGGTAAGGTAAACGTTTTATGGAAGTCATGTTACTAGACCATGATGAACCTACGAACTATGAGGAAGCGATGATGAGCCCAGATTCCGCGAAATGGCTTAAGGCCATAAAATCTGAGAAAGGATC
Organism: Aegilops bicornis; assembly: GCA_021605145.1. NCBI lineage: Eukaryota > Viridiplantae > Streptophyta > Magnoliopsida > Poales > Poaceae > Aegilops > Aegilops bicornis. The sequence continues at coordinate 103,308,067 of CM038675.1, read as the reverse complement.
CATATATGAGAACAAAGTGTGGACTTTGGTTGACTTACTCGATGATCAGCAAGTCAAGTTAAATAAATGGATCTTCAAGAGGAAGACAGATGATGATAGTATTGTTACTATCTACAAAGCTCGACTTGTCGCAAAAAGGTTTTCGACAAATTCAAAGTGTTGACTACAATGATATTTTCTCATACTTTAGAGATTCTTAAGTCTGTCCTAATAATTTTAGAAATTTTAACTTTTTATTAAATCTGGCAAATGGATGTCAAAACTACATTATTTAATGTATTTATTAAAGAAGAGTTGTATATGATTCAACCAGTATGTTTTTTCAATCCTAAAGGAACTAACAAATTGTGCAAGCTCCAAATGATCCATCTATGGACTGGTGCAAGCATCTCGAGTTAGAATAAACGCTTTGATAGTGTGATCAAAGATATGGTTTTATACAGACTTTTGGAGAAGCCTGTATTTACAAGAAAGTGAGTGGGAGCACTACAACATTTTCTGATAAGTATATGTGAATAACATATTGTTGATCGGAGATAATGTAGAATTATTCTGCAAAGCATAAAGGAGTATTTGAAAGGAGTTTTTCAAAGAAGGACCTCAGTGAAGCTGCTTACATATTGAGCATCAAGATCTATAGAGATGGATCAAGACGCTTGATAAGTTTTTTCGATACATACATACCTTGTCAAGATTTTGAAGTAGTTCAAAATGGAACAGTCAAAGAAAAGTTCTTGCCTGTGTTACAAAGGTGTAAAATTGAGTAAGACTCAAATCCCGACCACGGCAGAAGATAGAAAGAGAATGAAAGTCATTCCCTATGCCTCAGCCATAGGTTCTATAAAGTATGCTATGTTATGTACTGCACCTATTGTATACCTTGCTCTGATTTTGGCAAGGAGTACAATAGTGATCTAGGAGTAGATCATCGACATTGGTCAAGAACATCCTTAGTGAGGACTAAGGAAATATTTCTCGATTATGGAGGTGATAAAAGAGCCCGTCAGAAAGAGTTACATCGATGCAAGCTTTTTATACTGATCCGGATGACTCTAAGTCTCAATCTGGATACATATCGTAAGTGGGAGCAATTAGCTAGAGTAGCCCGTGCGAGCATTGTAGACATAGAATATTTGCAAAATACATAATGGCTCAGATGTGACAGACCCGTTGACTAAGCTTCTCTCACGAGCAAAACATGATCATCCCTTAGTACTTTTTGGGTGTTAATCACATAACGATGTGAACTAGATTATCGACTCTAGTAAACCCTTTGGGTGTTGGTCACATGACGATGTGAACTATGGGTGTTAATCACATACAGATGTGAATATTAGTGTTGAATCACATGATGATGTGAACTAGATTATTGACTCTAGTGCAAGTGGGAGACTGAAGGAAATATGCCCTAGAGGCAATAATAAAGTTATTATTTATTTCCTTATTTCATGATAAATGTTTATTATTCATGCTAGAATTGTATTAACCGGAAACATAATACATGTGTGAATACATAGACAAACAGAGTGTCACTAGTATGCCTCTACTTGACTAGCTCGTTAATCAAAGATGGTTATGTTTCCTAACCATAGACATGAGTTGTCATTTGATTAACGGGATCACATCATTAGGAGAATGATCTGATTGACATGACCCATTTCCGCTAGCCTAGCACTTGATCGCTTAGTATGTTGCTATTGCTTTCTTCATGACTTATACATGTTCCTGTAACTCATGAGATTATGCAACTCCTGCTTACGGAGGAACACTTTGGGTGCTGCCAAACATCACAACGTGAATCGGGTGATTATAAAGGTACATTACAGGTGTGTCTCCGAAGGTACATGTTGGGTTGGCATATTTCGAGATTAGGATTTGTCACTCCGATTGTCGGAGAGGTATCTCTGGCCCTCTCGGTAATGCACATCACATAAGCCTTGCAAGCATTTCAACTAATGTGTTAGTTGTGAGATGATGTATTACTTAACGAGTAAAGAGACTTGCCGGTAACGAGATTGAACTAGGTATTGGATACCGACGATCGAATCTCGGGCAAGTAACATACCGATGACAAAGGAACAACGTATGTTGTTATGCGGTCCTGACCGATAAAGATCTTCGAGAATATGTAGGAGCCAATATGGGCATCCAGGTCCCGCTTATTGGTTATTGACCGGAGAGGTGTCTCGGTCATGTCTACATAGTTCTCGAACCCGTAGGGTCCGCGCACGCTTAACGCTTCGATGATGCTTACTATGAGTTTTTATGATGTTTCTGTACCAAGGTTGTTCGAGTCCCGGATGAGATCACGGACGTGACGAGGAGTCTCGAAATGATCGAGACATAAAGATTCATATATTGGAAGTCTATGTTTGGACATCGGAAGTGTTCCGGTGAAATTGGGAATTTTACCAAGTACCGGAGGTTACCGAACCCCCGGAATGCTAATGGGCCAACATGGGCCTTAGTGGAAAGGGAGAAAAGGGGCCCAAGTGCTGGTCAAGACCTTCCCCCTTCCCTAGTCCTATTAGGACTAGGAGAAGGCGCCTCTCTCTCTCTCCCTTCCCACTTGGGGAAACCTAGTTGGACTAGGATTGGGGGGGGGGAATCCTACTCCTAGTAGGAGTAGGACACCCCTGGCGCACCTCTCCTTGGCCGGCCAGCCCCTCCCCTTCCCTCCTTTATATACAGGGGCAGAGGGCACCCCATGACACACAAGTTGATCATTGAGATCGTTCCTTAGCCGTGTGCGGTGCCCCCTTCCACCATATTACACCTCGAAAATACCGTAGCGGAGCTTAGGCGAAGCCTGCGCCGGTGGAACATCATCATCGTCACCACGCCGTCAGGTCGACGTGAAACTCTCCTCAACACTCGGCTGGATCGGAGTTCGAGGGACGCCATCGAGCTGAACGTGTGCAGAACTCGGAGGTGCCGTGACGTTCGGTACTTGGATCGGTTGGATCGTGAAGGAGTACGACTACTTCCTCTACGCTGCGTCAACGCTTCCGTTGCTGGTCTACGAGGGTACGTAGACAACACTCTCATCTCGTTGCTAAGCATCACCATGATCTTGCGTGATCGTAGGAAAATTTTTGAAATTACTACGTTACCCAACAAGCTGATCGTGACCCACGAACACCTATGGGACCTGGCGGACCGAGTCCCTTGTGGTTCAGAGGGGGGCGGAGATTGCACGAAGAGCAGATCGAGGCGATGCACACGAGCAGTTTACCCAGCTTCGGAGCTCTCCGGAGAGATAATACTCCTACTGCTGCTTGGTTGATTATATTGTGTTCTTGCTAGGGAGCAATGAGAGCTACAAAACCTAGTCTGAGTGAGTGTGGTCTCGAATGAGTCGAATGAACCGAACTCGCTGAATCCCCTTCTACGCTGCACTTGGGCCTCCTTTTATAGGCTCAAGGGGTCACCGACAGTGGCAACGTAGATGAGGGTACAAATGGAAAAACAGTAGTTGGTACAATCGACTTGTACAAAGGTACAAAGGTGCATATACCTAACTCTGACGGCAAGGGACAAGATCAATAAATGCCCGTCCCTGTCGCCTAAACAGTGCAACAGGGACCGTCAAGTGCACCACCGTTTGCCACGATGGTAAGCTTGTCAGCGCCGCTTATCGCTGCTCCCCGCTGGCTGCACAGCCTCTTGACACGCACGCCTGGAATGGCCCCATGGCGACACGTTGGTGGATGAGCTGGAGCGGAGATGAAGAGAGGTTGCCTGCCGCGGCAAGCGCCTTGCCGCGGCTGAACCCTTGTCGCGCTCGGGAGCTTGTCGCCGCCAGCCTTCCGCAAGCTCCTCTTGCCGGGGTCTTGTTTCCTTTGTGCCTTGAGCGGCCTTCCTGGCAAGCTCCTCTTGCCGGGGCCTTGAATACTTTGTTCTTGAATGGCTCCGAAGGAGCCGCGGAGGACCTTGGCGGTCACTAGGCCAGCCTTGCCGCGGGGTGCTGCAACTGCCCGTGCACGAGTTCGGGATACTAGGGTACCCCTACTCTAGTACACCGACATTCATGGCTGCAGAGAAATCAGTAAGGAAGGGTGGCAGACATCGTTGTGGGGGAACATCAAGAGATTTGCCTGATGACCTCTCAGAGCTTTACAAGACAGATCCTTAAGAGAATTATAATCAGCGCAAGACACGAATCCAATGGATTCGACGATATTGGGCTGAACAATGGTTCAAATACAAGTTTGTGACCCCGGAATACGCTGAGAAGAATGCTATCAAAAGTCCTTGTGGTGATATTTTCTTTCGAGGCCTTCCTCCCAAGAACAGAGCTGAATCTATTGCATAGGGTTTCTATCCTTGTATGGTCCGTGGACCTCAGCCTGAAAATGCCGATCCATCGTCATTGCTCTGGTGTCGTGACAATAATCTCTTCAAGCGCAACTTCCAACATGCAAAAGCATCGGCCAAGGAAAAGAAGAAGTCATTGGGGTTAGACTTCAACCCTGGTCCCTCTGCTCCCCGTGCTGACAGCTCACGTGATGCAGAACCCAATGCCATCGATCCTTTCTACAACCTTGATGGCCTCATCACTCACATCTCAGTCCAAGGTGCCAAAGTGGATCATTCTGATGATGATACTGACACTGATGAAGCCCCAGCTCCTACTCCAAAGCCGCAGAAGCCAAAGGAGGCTAAGGCTTCAAGATCAGCTGCTCCTCCAAAATCTTCACGTGCGAAGCCACTGGCCACTGCACCTCCTGGAGAAAGTGTGCAGTCTGAAGATCAATCACGAATTTCCAAGAAGACGGAGAAGAAAAAGAAAATCGTCAAAAATACTGATCAGACATTAACTCCTGCTGCCATTCTGCGAGAAGAGCACATTGATCTATCCAGCGATGAAGATCTTGCAGATGATGCTCTTGAGCAACTGATCAAGAGCAAGGAAGAAGCAGAGATCTTCAATGATTTGCCTCTCTTTGATGTAGCAATCATCCATAACTTCATTGATGAGTGGTTTGACACCCCAAATGTCTGCTTTGAAGATCTGCAACTTCCCATTGGCCTCAGCGTCTCCTTCAATGGCGCCATTGCTTCTGAGCTAGCTCTTGCTCAGCGCCTCGTTGAACTGAAGCACAAGATCGACTATGAGAAAGCTTAGTTCAAGAAGCATGTGGCAAAGCTCAGCGTGCAAGATGTCAAAAACTTCAAGATCATGCTGCACGAGCTCAAAGAAGCCTTTCTCAAGAAGCGCAAAGAAGCTAAAGGCTATCGTGAGCGCATGAAGAGTCTGGCTGACAAGTGTGTGCAAGCCTACAATGAGGCTGAGAAGTGCAAGGCTCTTGGTCGTCCTGGCATTGACCCTTAATGGCTGCAAAGAAGAAGAAGCAATCAACTGACCAATCTGCACCTTCAAGGCAAGAAGAACCTCGCATAGTCTTCCCAAGCAGCATGACTGGCTCGAAGCCAAAGGTCAGGTTAACCGCTTCAGAACTGAAGAAGACGAGGACTGCCGAGGCTGAAGCCAGAAAAAGGAAAAATCCTGAAGCCTCTGATGTTGCTCCCTCCAAGAAGAAGCGCAAAACCAAGAAGAATCGGGCTGCTCCCACAGAGCCCGTAGTTGTTGAACCTATCTCAATTGTTCGCCCTGCATCTGAACACCAAGAACGATGGATGATAGTTCATGAGCCTACTTCCACAGAGGCTCATGGAGCTAAAGACATTCCAGCAGTTGATCCCAACGTTGGTGAAGACATTGGTCACAATGACAATGTTGAAGATGATGTAGTTCTTCCTCAGATCGAACACAACTTGGTATCATCGCCTGTTCTCAAGAACAGCGAACTCATCAGCATTGGTCGTCCTCTGACGCCAATTGCTCAGGATGCATCATGGGCTGATCACCCACAACAACAAGACTCCCCGAGTACTCCCCAACAACAACAAGTCACACCACCTGTGCAAGAAGAAGAGGCTGACTTTGAGGCCCAGCAAACTCCATCTCCAAAGGCATCGCCAGCATTTCGTAGGCTTCGCAAAGGACCAAGGCCTCAAATCCCTCTTTCGAGTGTTCCAGAAGGAGAAGTGCACTACCAATCTGTTGCACGTCAAGTGTTTCCAGAAGCCACTCCAACTGTGAATGTCTCCGTGTCTGAAGCCAAAGCTGCTGAAGACAATCCGGCTGCATCAGCCGATGACAACCAAGAAGAACGTGTCCCTACTCCCCCCATTACTGAAGAAGCTGTTCTTGAAGTGAACGTGCCTGTGCCCGACCCTCCAGCTCATCAAGTGGAGGTTGAAAATATTGAGGCTGCCACCACCAACACAAATGAAGCCAACGACGTAGTCATGGCTGAAGCAAATGTGGAGCCTACACCAACCAACGTGCCAGAAGCCAATGATGCAACTGCTCCTGAAGCATCTGTTGTTGCCACTGATCCTGTTCCGCCACCAAGTCCCCATACAATTGAGCAAGCATACAACTATGGTCAGCTGAACACTGTCAAATGGCCCGTTCTGGTCCCTCCGCCTAATGCCTCAGGTCCTCAGTTTGATTATCATGTTGAGCATAGGCCTCTGGTCCAGAAACCAAAGCCAAGACTGCCAAGGTTCCTGTGCATCGCCACCTCTGTGGTCCTTCAATGCAAATGGCTTCAAAGCCCACAACACCTTCTTTGACAGAGCAAAGAACCCCTACTCAAGGCCAAGAATATCATCGGATCAAGTTTCGAGCTATCAAGAGCGGCTATTACTCCTGTGTTCTGTATGATCAAGGGCGCATTTTCCCTCATATGCGCCTCGACACTGAAGCCATTGCTGGACTGCCATGCTTAGAAGAAGCACTTGACTGCTTTTCTGATGCAGGCCTGCTCAGCTTTGTGACAGACAAAGAACATTGGAATATGGAACTTTTGCTTCAATTCTATGCTACCCTCCACATTCGCGGCTACTACAGGGATACAAAGACATGGGTTCTCGAGTGGATGACAGGAAATGTTCATCATGAAGCCAAAGCTCTTGACGCTATTGAGCTTACAGGCCTACCCACTCCCGGAGAGCTGTTCGAACCTGATTGTCAACTCCACCGCAATGCACTGGAGAGCATCTTCCATAAGCCAGAGCCCAACATGAGCCAGATGTTGAGCATGATGAAGCCTTTGCCACCTGACGCTGAATACCCAAAGGATTTCTTTGTTGATGACCTTGAGTATCTGCCTCGCACAATATATCACATCATCAGGCGAACTCTATGGCCTATCAAAGGGCATTCATCAGCTGCAAAACTTGAAGGAGCCATGAAGACATTGGTATTTTACATCCTCAATGGCATCAGCTTCAATACACAAGAATTCTTCATCCGGCAACTGGCTACGTCTGGATCTGACCTTTTTGGCCTGAAATCCTATGCTCCATGGGTCATGCACCTCATCAAGCTACACTCTGCTATCAACTATCAGCCCTCTTCTCGCAATCATCTGATCTTTCTACCAGAGGTTGATATGTCAGTTGAAGCCATATACCCAGAGCCTGCCAAGAAGCCTCTTTGTCTTCAAAATGCGGATCACCATAGCTTCACTCAACCCATGGAAGGAGTCCAAGCAGTAACTCGTGTCTATCCAATGGCTGGGAACACTCGTCTGCCTCACCGTGCGCAAACTGAAGCTACTGAGAGCACAATTGCCCAAAGGCCTAAGAAACGCTCTCGCGTCCTAAATGACCGAGAACTTCTTGTGGCACTACATCGGAAACAAGACAAGCATCACTTCTGGCTCAAGCGACAGATGCAAAGCCTCTTGGTGGACGTCAATCACATTCGAAATCTAGCCACCAAGAATGCTTTTGTCACTCACGAGACCTGTCGGCGATCATGGAAGAGTTTGACGCTGCTCAGTGCTGAAGAAGATCTTCAAGACGATGGCTTCACTGAAAGATTCAAGTTTGACTCCACTCCTCCACGGAATGCTGTCCTACGTCGAACTCCATCCCTTGAAGACTCTGACCATTCTTCCTCCGCGGCAACTGTGAATGCCAAAGTGATCGATGAAGAAGACGATGCTACTTCACTGCCCCCTACTTCTGCACGCATCAACACTGCACCAAGTTCGTCTGCGCCGCCAAACAACAACGACAACCCTGCTGCTTCACCTACTCCTCCTGAGGACGAGTAGATGATCTATGTCTTCAAACCTTTTTGGTCCTTCTCGACAAAGGGGGAGAAGCATATGAGTTTGATAGTCTTCAACCGGGTTCATATGGGCGGTTGCTTTATATTTTGCCTAGTGTTTACAACTCTCACTTTTGATACATTTGGTTCTTTGAGTTGTAACACTTAAACTCGATGGTCGTCTGCTACTTATTTGCCTTTCTGTGATGCGATGATAAATTCCGCATGTGCGATGATAACTTCTGCACTTAGATCATTTTGCAGACGTCCATTTTTCATTATGCATGTCATTCTCTTAGTTATATCATTTCATGCATGATGAATTATCTTCATAAGTTGAAGAGGATCTCCACAAGTACAACCTGCCATGTGCATTTGCATTCCAAAAGCAAATTACTTATATGCACATCTTCGTGGGGAGCCTTTGCCACTTATGAAGACAATACCCTATCCTTTACAATTTCACATACTTTATCCCCGTTGAAAACTTCAACCAGTTTGTCATCAATCACCAAAAAGGCGGAGATTGTAAGTGCATCTAGTGCCACCCCTAGTTGGTCTTGGAGTATTGACGACAAATTTGGTTGAGGGACTAATGTGTTTGTGAGAATTGCAGAATAACACAGGTAGTGTCCCTCATTGATTCGGTTTACCTACCGGAGATGACCCCTAAAAATGTATGAAGACATTGACGACAATGGTGGTATGTGAAGATATTCATATTGAAGACTGACATGAGAAGACATTGAGTGAAGACTATGGAGCGCGAAGACTGTGTCGTTTTATTGTTTCCTTTTTCTTCTTTGTTGAGTCATAGGAACCACCGTACTGTTAAGTGGGGTCCAAGTGAACAAAGTCAGAATGATCAAGTGATGCTCAACCCAAATCCTATGTCTTCGAGCGAAGACAATGAGAGCAAATCTTATCAAGAGCTGGATGAGTCAGCTTTGCTTGTAGCCCAAGTAAAGTTACTGCGTGTGTTTGAAATCGACCGTTGGAACACGTGTCGGTTCCTTAGTGACCTGTGGTCATTTCGGACATATCAAGGTTGGTTGCCTAGTGGCTATAAATAGCCCACCCCTACACCATAAATTGGTGGCTGCTCGGAGTTAGTGCACGGCTTTTGTCGTTTGAGAGCAACCCACCTCAAAGCCTTTGAGAGAGAGAAACTTTATGCGAGGACAAAGCCCAAACACCTGTGAGCCAAAGAGTGTTAGGGCGTCACTCAAGTCCTTCCGTCTGCGTGACTGAAGACTTATTACACTTGAGGACTGTGAATCCTCCACCCGGAGGCGCGTCAAGGCTCGAGCATCCAAGAGTCATTGTGGATCGCCGTGAACGAAGTCTATGAAGGTTCGGAAGTCTACCTTGAAGACTTACCAGAGTGATTGGGCGAGGACTGTGTGTCCTTAGCTCAAGGGGAATAAGGTGAAGATGCGGTCTTCGAGTTGAATCTCAGCCTCCCTAACTGTGACGCATAGCTTGTCACAAAGAATCGGAACTGGTCCTACAAATCCTGTGTCTTCAACAAGTGTCTGGTTCTATCCTCTCCCTCCCTTTACTTAGAGTTTGTCATCGTGAAGTCATTGCCTATTTGTCATACCTGTTTGACTTCATTGCTTGACTACTATCGTTGGTTGGCTTCATACTATCTTCCATCCTGATCCTTACTACTAAGCTGCTATTAGTCTTTGTACTTTCACATTACTGCATACTTGACTATGGTTTGCTTGTTGTAGTTTATCTTCCGCTGCATATCAATTAGGTCATTTCTATTTTTTGTCTTCGGAACTTCCACGTTTTGAAGACTTTCATAAAAATCGCCTATTCACCCCCCCTCTAGTCGATAACTATCACTTTCAAGAGGGACACGCGCATCGCCTTGGTACGTCATGCCACGTGGGACCGCATGACAGGCCATGCTCCCCCGCCGATCGCTCGGTAAAATCACCTGATTTTTACTATACCTCCTCTGTATCGGTTTACTACATGGCATGCACGTCGTTCTAGGTTGAAAATTTAACTGGATATATATATATATATATATATATATATATATATATATATATATATATATATATATATGATGAACAATACGCTAGCCTTTTAAAAAATGTACACTTTTGTACAGTAGTACTCCACTATCGTTGGATTGCGCCATGGAGCAAAAATTGAAATTTTTCAAAAAAGGTGGTACATATAGAGAGCGCTCGTCGCCAAATTATGCATAGTACTATTAAAAAAGCTAGTACGTGCTTAAGTGGGGTGCTAAATTCTATTAAAGAAATACTAGTACTAGTATGTACATACTGAAGAGTTAAAGTAAGGAGAAGAAACATAACATAGTTCTCATTGGGGCTCAAAGACAACACACCCCTCAAATTAAACTAAGCACACCTCAAATTAAACTATGCAACTAATCCGTAGACACCTTTGCATTAGAAGTTTAGAACCACCATGAGCAATGACATCGCCACCTTACTCGAGTCCTCGCCCACGCCCTCGACTTCGTCCTTGTCCCTCTTCCTCTTGGCCGATACTTCTTTGCTTGAACCGCCAACTTGGCCGTTGCTCTTCATCCAACCCTTGTAGATATTGAAACAAAGGTAGCCATCCATTGCAGCGTACTGGATGTGGTCTATATCTGATACGTCTTCATCGTATATACTTTACCAAACACTTTTGCCCTTGTTTTGGACTCTAACTTGTATGATTTGAATGGAACTAACCCGGACTGACGCTGTTTTTAGCAGAATTGCCATGATGTTGTTTTATGTGCAGAAAAAAAAGTTCTCGGAATGACCTGAAACTCCACGGAATATCTTAGAATAAATAATAAAAAATCCTCGCCAAAGATGAAGACCAGGGGGCTCACACCCTGTCCACGAGGGTGGGGGGCACGCCCCCCTACCTTGTGGGCCCCCTGGACACCCTTCGACGCCAACTCCAACTCCATTTATTGGCTTTCGGGGAGAAAAAATCAGAGAGAAGAAATCATCGCGTTTTACGATACGGAGCCGCCGCCAAGCCCTAATCTCTCCCGGGAGGGCTGATCTGGAGTCCGTTCGGGGCTCCGGAGAGGGAGATTCGTCACCGTCGTCATCATCAACCATCCTCCATCACCAATTTCATGATGCTCACCGCCGTGCGTGAGTAATTCCATCGTAGGCTAGCTGGACGGTGATGGGTTGGATGAGATTTATCATGTAATCGAGTTAGTTTTGTTAGGGTTTGATCCCTAGTATCCACTATGTTCTGAGATTGATGTTGCTATGACTTTGCTATGCTTAACGCTTGTCACTAGGGCCTGAGTGCCATGATTTCAGATCTGAACCTATTATGTTTTCATGAATATATGTGATATCTTGATCCTATCTTGCAAGTCTATAGTCACCTACTATGTGTTATGATCCGGCAACCCCGAAGTGACAATAATCGGGACCACTCCCGGTGATGACCATAGTTTGAGGAGTTCATGTATTCACTATGTGCTAATGCTTTGTTCTGGTTCTCTATTAAAAGGAGGCCTTAATATGCCTTAGTTTCCAATAGGACCCCTGTCACGCCCAAGATGCGACCCTATCCTAAAGGAACTCGAAGGTCCCACCAAGGATAGAAGCGCATCTTGAAGACGCTTTTGCAAGGTGGATATCATTACATCAACATTACATAATAGATGGGGATACATACATAACATACCATGTCACATGAATACAACAATACAACAATACCACATATAAGATCAACATCCGACTACAGATGAATCATAAACAGAAACTCAAACAATATCCACCCTGCTAGTCCAGGCTGCCGACCTGGAACCTATCCCCTGATCGAAGAAGCAGAAGAAGAACTCCAATACAAGCAAACATCGCTCTCACGTCATGATCATCGCAAACCTGTACCTACAACTGTTGTTGTAATAATCTGTGAGCCACGAGGACTCAGCAATCCCATTACCATGGGTATCAAGACTAGCAAAGCTTAATGGGAAAGGAAGGGGTAAAGTGATGAGGTTGCAGCAGCGGCTAAGCATATATGGTGGCTAACATACGCAAATGAGAGCGAGAAGAGAAACAAAGGAACGGTCGTCAGCTGGTAATGATCAAGAAGTGATCCTGAACTCCTACTTACGCCGACATAACCCGAAACCGTGTTCTCCTCTCGATCAACCCCGAAAAGAGACACTCACGGTTACGCATACACGGTTGGTGTATTTTAGAAGAGTTTGCTTCAAGTTTACTACAACCGGATATTAACAAATTCCCATCTGCCACATAACCGCTGGCACGGCTCTCGAAAGTTTATACCTGCAGGGTGTCCCAACTTAGCCCATGACAAGCTCTCGCGATCAACGAAGGATATTCCTTCTCCCGGAAGACCCGATCAGTCTCGGAATCCCGGCTACAAGACATTTTGACAGCAATAAAACAAGACCAGCAAAGCCGCCCGGATGTGCCGACAAATCCTGATAGGAGTCGCACGTACCTCGTTCTCAGTGCACACTGGATAAGTCAAGCTACGAGTAAAACCAACCCTCGAGTTGCCCCGTGGTGGCCCCGCAGGATGCTCGGTTCGGACCAACACTCAAAGGAGCACTGACCCGGGGGGGGGGTGCTAAAATAAAGATGACCCTCGGGCTTCGGAAACCCAAGGGAAAAAGGGCATAGGTGAGGCAAATGGTAAAACCAATGTTGGGCCTTGCTGGAAAAGTCTTATTCAAAGCGAACTGTCAAGGGGGTCCCATAAATCACCCGACCGCGTTAGGGACGCAAAAATCCAGGAACATAATACCGATATGACGGAAACTAAGGCGGCAAGAGTGGAACAAAACACCAGGCATAAGGCCGAGCCTTCCACCCTTTACCAAGTATATAGATGAATTAATTAAACAATAGATATTGTGATATCCCAACAATTAAACATGTTCCAACAAGGAACAACATCTCCATGTTCCAACAAGGAACAAACTTCATCTTCACCTGCAACTAACAACGCTATAAGAGGGGCTGAGCAAAGCGGTAACATAGCCAAACAACGGTTTGCATAGGAAGGGTGCAAAAGGTTAGAGGCTGACATGGCAATTTGGGATGGCTTGATAAACAGGTAATAGGTAACGCAGCATAGCGATAGAACGAAGCAACTAGCATAGCAATGATAGTAGTGAGATCCAGGGTAGCGGTCATCTTGCCTGAAATCCCGCTAGGAAGAAGAACGAGTCCATGAAGAAGATGAAGCCACGAAGACGAACCAAGCGTAGACGAACGAATCCTCACGATCGCAACGAAACATGAACTAACAAGAAGAAGCATACAACATAGTAAACACACCACACATGAACAAGACATGATGCACAACAAGCATGATGCATGACAAATCTACATGAAGCTACTCATGGCAAGATATGATGCATAACACGAACAACACATCAAGGCAAGTTTAAATGAGGCAGGAAACAACATATAGCAATACCGGCAAGTCCTCATATGCAAATTTCGAAATTGGTCCAGATCTGAATAAACCTTATGTTCAAGTTGTTAAACAGAATGTTAAGATGCACCACGATGATCTACACGAAATTCTAGTCAAGTTACATATAAAGTTCATTAGATTGAAGCTACGCCTAGCGTATATGAGCAAAATAAGATAAGCATGACATTGATGCAAAATGCATACAAACATCAAGCAAACACCTCAAAACAAGGATGCAACATGATAATATGAAACTACATGCAAAATCAAGCAAGTTTCATATAGAGCACACTCAAAACGGAGCAACGGTTCAACACATACACATGAAACAAGTTATAGCAACAATCTGTCCAAAACAGCAACTAGGCATCTTGCAAGCACCAAAACAACATGCTACAGTACCACAATATGAAAACAAAAGGCACGGCCATGATGAACAGGTAAAGAATTAGAAAACATGAACACTGAGCTATCTCCAGAAATCAATAGAACATGCTCAAAAACACATGGCAAGATTGCAAATAATAACAGTTTCAGACTTATCAGAAAACAACATCAGGTTGCAATGTTTAGAGCTATCAAACAACATGTTACAGGAACTTATCATGGCAAACAAAGGCATGGCATGAATATACTAGATGCATAGAACGAAAGTCCTTTACTGACCATAAGCCAAAAAGGATCAGAAGATATGATGGCACCCATGTAAACATGGCAAGTTATATGACAGATTCATACATGGCAGGAACAACGATAAGTAGGCATGTTGGTGAGCTTGAACCACTCACCACAGAGCAATACATGGCATGGCAAGGAAACCAACAGTAAGAAGGCATGGCATAGAAGCTATACATGGCAAGAACAACATCATAGCATACACGGATCAACTACAACAAGCTTGGCAAAATTGAATAACATGTAAACAACCTGCCAGGAAACATTTAATAGCAAAAGTAGAGCTCGATTGACTCAAGCTATGGCACTCCATAATTATAAAAAAGGGCATGTATGGATAGAGCAAGACATGTAGAACAAAACATCCTTACTGAAGTATCTCAAAATAAGCATGGATCTCTCGGTAGCATCAAGTTAACATGGCATAAAAATATCAGCAAAACAGGGGCTGAAATCAGCAACATCATGAAGCCTAGTTTGCATGCTTGTTTTAGTCACCACAGAGATCACAAAAATACATGGCATACACCCCTGGAAATATGGCATGACATATTACAAAACACATGTAGGACTCAAGTTCATAGGGTGCACACATCAATCATGGAAAAAATGACAAAAGTGCATGTTCTGATAAGAATCAGAAACTAACATCACATAGCCCTCTTCTAACAGCATTTAGGGCATCAAGATGAGCTCAAATGTAAATGATGCAGTGAGATGAAATGATGTACTCGTCGAGGCGAACAATTTGACATATTATACGCACAAAACGGACCTACGAATGCAGAGTTATGATGCGATGAAAAAGGCTAAAAATATGCAACTATTCGGGACTTGGTGAAAACGGAGGGGGGGGGGGAGTCAACCTTGCAGATCCAGGGTTCGCGGGGCACGGATGCTGAGGCGGCGCGGATCTCGCCGGAGAGCGTCGGGGTTCGGCCGGAGATGAGGGGAGAGGAGAGGACCGGCCAGATCCGGCGGGGAGCTCGCCGGCGTCCCGCGGAGGAGGCGCGGAGGACCTCCGGTGGCCGGGCGCGCGGCGCCACCGGGCGGGAGGCAGCGGGCTAAGCGCCTGGTCGGCGATGGACGGTAACGGTTGCGGTGGCGCACGCAGCGGGCGGCGGCGGCGGGATCCGGCGCCGGGCGGCCGGCCGGCAGTGGCTCGGCCCCTGGCCCCAAGCCACGGTGGCGGGGAGGACGGAGGCGGTGACGTGTCACGCCCGGATTGGCCGGGGGCGGCGGTGGACTTCGTCTGGTCCAGATCGGACATGTCCAGCACGGCGCGGAGGGAAAATTAGGGTTTCGGGAGGAAGAAGACCCGGGATTTCGGAGGGGAATCTTATTTATAGATAGAGGGAGCTAGGAGAGTCCAAATGAGGTGCGGTTTTCAGCCACGCGATCGTGATCGAACGGCCGAGAGCATGGAGGGGAGTTTTCTGGGTTTTGGGCCACTTTGAAGGGGGTGTTGGGCTGCAAACAAAAGAGGCCTCTGCGGTTACCCGGTTAACCGTTGGAGTACCAAACGACCTCCAAATGATTCAAAACTTGACAGGCGGTCTACCGGTGCTATACCAAGGCCTCTTGACAAACCTCGGTCCATTCCGAGAACGTTTTAATACCCACACACGAAAATAGGTAAAAGGGAGCGCCGGGAGACATAGGAGTGCCGGATTGCAAAACGGACAACGGGAAAAATGCTCGGATGCATGAGACGAACACGTATGCCAATGCGATGCACATGATGACATGATATGAAATGCAGATGATGACATGGCAAAGTGCAACACGCCAGCAAATGACATGGCAACGACGGCGAATAACTGGCGGACACCTGGCGCATCGAAACCGAGGCGTTACAACACTCATCCACTAACAAGAGATCTCGTCCCGAGATCTTAGGACCGAGACGGGAGGGAAAAGGGATGAGGTGAAATAAGAACAAGAGAGAGGGGAACGACGAGAATGACGAGAATCGAAAGCTCACAGAATCAGATAGACTATGAAAGCACTCGTTCTAACCGGAGTGGTTAGAATGAGAAAAGAAACGAATAAGACTGAAAGGATTTAGGAAGCACACCGGTTGGACAAGGAAAGAATAGAAGATGAGCTTCAGAAGATGGAATGACACTTGACAAGATAAACAACGCAATGCCTCCGGAAGAATTGAAAGAATTTGAATGAAAAGAACTTAGAAGTAAGGGTTGAGTGGTTTTGAATATCTGAGAAGAACAAAGAAATGCAAAACTCCAATTCTAAAGAATACGGAGAATTAATTACACTTAGAGATGCGAGAAGACAGATACTTGAATTCCACCAACGAAATCTTGATGAACTCTTGAAGAATGAATTAAATCATGAAGAACCACCGTGAAGAACTCCGGTAACAAAAAGGATGATGAGATAGAATGAAGGAAGAAAGGAAATAAGATTAAAGCCTTGCGATGATTCGGATGGAGGTTCCGACGAGATGGCCGAGGAAATTTGAACTCCGGAAAAGAAAAGATGAAAAACACTTGGAAATAGAATTTATTCATCAAGTACATACTCCAAAGAAAAGGATTGGATCACCTCGAGGAAATAAGAATAAGATTTATTGTATGCTTATCCTTCATCAAATTAAATTGATGACCAACAATGGATTTTTGCATACTACTTATTCTTCTTGAAAAGGATTGAGAAGAAATATAGCACAGAACTTGAGAAAGTCTTCTTGAACCCCCGGTAGGATTCGAAAGAACGAATGGATTAAAATGATAATCAAGGAAAAAGAATCTTGAACGAACCACCGTAAGAACTCGAAATAACTGATGAAAAAGAAATAATCACCAGGAAGAACTAGAAAAGCACAAAGATACTTGAGGGAATTAAAATGCAAGAGAACAAAGAGATCGCGAACTGATAGAAGAATACATGAACGTAGCACCGGAAGAATATTGAGATGAACGAAGCTGAAAAATCGGAAAGAAGAAATATTCCGAAAAGATGACCTCCGGATGATTGAGACGGAAAATAACTCCTGAAATACTCCGGATGGATAAAAGAATTGCACAACTGGAAACAAATTAGATAGGATAACATCGAGCTAGCACCATGAATCTTCGGGGGAACGGACAAGATTTAGAGGAAAGACTCTTCTTCAATCTTCAAATGTTGAGAATGACGACGAGGAACACCAGTAAAAATTACTGGGATACTCCGGGAGAATGAAAAACGAAGAGGTTGAGCCAACAATGAAAATGATTTGAAATCGATCTTGGAAAAAAACATCTGACTGATGAAATTCATACTTACGTCAAATTCCAAAAAGAATTGAGAATAACTCCAGGGAAATTAGAAGAGTCAGGTAAGATCCTGGAAAAAAACCTGTGGGTTAGGGCCCACTAAAAGAAAACACCGTTGAAAAAGGATGTTGAACAGATAGATGATGCACCGGAATAACTAAAATATTTAAATGAGGTGATAACCTCGAATTAATTAGAACACAGACGAATCTCCTGATAGGTCTACCGAACTCCGGAATGATAAACTGGCGAGAGGCGAACGAGCAAAGGGAAATATTTGAGCTGAGGGAAAGAATACGATCGACAACGAAAAACTTGAATTGGATGCACCGGAAAAAAAGAAAGGGATGAAGAATGACGAACAAGACGAGAATTCACCGGTTGAAATGATTGAGGGAATACTGAAGAGGCTCCACACGACTGAAATTGATGGTCGGAAGAAACTCGAACTCCGGTAAGAAAAGGGTGGGAGGCGGAAAACAAAGACAACTTGGAAGGGGAAACCGACGAATATCTTGAAGAGAAAACACCAGTTGAAATCATTGAGGAAAGAAAGCAAAGACTTTGCACGAGTAGAATGGATACTCGATTATGAACTCCGGTTCCGAGAAGAAGAAGGGTGGGCGGGTGGGAAAAACAAGGACAACTTCGGACAAGGAAAAACAACGACGTCGGAGGAAGAACTGAGGATTGAACTTGGCAAAGATGAAGATGGTCGAGTCAACTTGACGAGAAATGCACCGGATAAAAAGAGATGAGAACCAACGATCGAAAAAACCAACTGCGTGATCCTAAAGAAAAAATTTGAAGGGGAAGAGGAGTAGTTCAAAACACCTACGTCAAGATTCCTCACTAGAGCGACGAAGGGGCAGAGGAGTAAAAAGAATTCCTACTCTCTGATATAACTAGACCCAAAAACAGTTTTTTCTGGACTCAACAACAGCCAAACTACACGATCAATCAAGGGGGCTCCTAGGGTCGGTCGAGGCTCTGATACCAACTTGTCACGCCCAAGATGCGACCCTATCCTAAAGGAACTCGAAGGTCCCACCAAGGATAGAAGCGCATCTTGAAGACGCTTTTGCAAGGTGGATATCATTACATCAACATTACATAATAGATGGGGATACATACATAACATACCATGTCACATGAATACAACAATACAACAATACCACATACAAGATCAACATCCGACTACGAATGAATCATAAACAGAAACTCAAAGAATATCCACCCTGCTAGCCCAGGCTGCCGACCGGAACCTATCCCCGATCAAGAAGAAGCGTAAGAAGAACTCCAATACAAGCAAACATCGCTCTCACGCCATGATCATCGCAAACCTGTACCTGCAACTGTTGTTGTAGTAATCAGGAGCCACGAGGACTCAGCAATCCCATTACCATGGGTATCAAGACTAGCAAAGCTTAATGGGAAAGGAAGGGGTAAAGTGGTGAGGTTGCAGCAATGACTAAGCATATATGGTGGCTAACATACGCAAATGAGAGCGGGAAGAGAAACAACGGAACGGTCGTCAACTAGTAATGATCAAGAAGTGATCCTGAACTCCTACATACGCCGACATAACCCGTAAAACCGTGTTCTCCTCTCGATCAACCCCGAAAAGAGACACTCACTACATGCATTACACGGTTGGTGTTTTTAGAAGAGTTTGCTTCAAGTTTACTACAACCGGATATTAACAAATTCCCATCTCGCCACATAACCAAGGGCACGGCTCTCGAAAATTTATACCCTGCAGGGTGTCCCAACTTAGCCCATGACAAGCTCTCGCGATCAACGAAGGATATTCCTTCTCCCGGAAGACCCAATCAGTCTCGGAATCCCGCTACAAGACATTTCGACAAAGCAATAAAACAAGACCAGCAAAGCCGCCCGGATGTGCCGACAAATCTGATAGGAGTCGACGTACCTCGTTCTCGTGGCACACCGGATAAGTCAAGCTACGAGTAAAACCAACCCTCGAGTTGCCCCTGCAGTGGCCCCTGCAGTTGCTCGGTTCGGACCAACACTCGAAGGAGCACCGCCCGGGGCTAAAATAAAGATGACCCTCAGTTCGGAAACCCAAGGAAAAAGGGCATAGGTGAGGCAAATGGTAAAACCAATGTTGGGCCTTCAGGAAAAGTCTTATTCAAAGCGAACTGTCAAGGGGTCCCATAAATCACCCGACCGCGTTAGGGACGCAAAAATCCGGGAACATAATACCGATATGACGGAAACTAGGCGGCAAGAGTGGAACAAAACACTGTGCATAAGGCCGAGCCTTCCACCCTTTACCAAGTATATAGATGCATTAATTAAACAATAGATATTGTGATATCCCAACAAGTAAACATGTTCCAACAAGGAACAACATCTCCATGTTCCAACAAGGAACAAACTTCATCTTCACCTGCAGCTAACAACGCTATAAGAGGGGCTGAGCAAAGCGGTAACATAGCCAAACAACGGTTTGCATAGGAAGGGTGCAAAAGGTTAGAGGCTGACATGGAAATTTGGGATGGCTTGATAAACAGGTAATAGGTAATGCATCATAGGGATAGAACGAAGCAACTAGCATAGCAATGATAGTAGTGAGATCCAGGGTAGCGGTCATCTTTCCTGAAATCCCGCTAGGAAGAAGAACGAGTCCATGAAGAAGATGAAGCCACGAAGACGAACCAAGCGTAGACGAACGAATCCTCACGATCGCAACGAAACAGGAACTAACAAGAAGAAGCACACAACATAGTAAACACACCACACATGAACAAGACATGATGCACAACAATCATGATGCATGACAAAGTTACATGAAGCTACTCATGGCAAGATATGATGCATAACACGAACAACACATCAAGGCAAGTTTAAATGAGGCCGGAAACAACATATAGCAATACCGGTAAGTCCTCATATGCAAATTTCGAAATTGGTTCAGATCTGAATAAACCTTATGTTCAAGTTGTTAAACATAAAGTTAAGATGCACCACGATGATCTACCCGAAATTCTAGTCAAGTTACATATAAAGTTCATTAGATTCGGAGCTACGGCCTAGAAGATATGAGCAAAACAAGATAAGCATGGCATTGATGCAAAATGCATACAAACATCAAGCAAACACCTCAAAACAAGGATGCAACATGATAATATGAAACTACATGCAAAATCAAGCAAGTTTCATATAGAGCACTCTCAAAACGGAGCAACGGTTCAACACATACACATGAAACAAGTTATAGCAACAGTCTGTCCAAAACAGCAACTAGGCATCTTGCAAGCACCAAAACAACATGCTACAGTACCACAATATGAAAACAAAAGGCATGGTCATGATGAACAGGTAAAGAATTAGAAAACATGAACACTGAGCTATCTCCAGAAATCAATAGAACATGTCAAAAACACATGGCAAGATTGCAAATAATAACAGTTTCAGACTTATCAGAAAACAACATCAGGTTGCAATGTTTAGAGCTATCAAACAACATGTTACAGGAACTTATCATGGAAAACAAAGGCATGGCATGAATATACTAGATGCATAGAACGAAAGTCCTTTACTGACCATAAGCCAAAAAGGATCAGAAGATATGATGGCACCCATGTAAACATGGCAAGTTATATGACAGATTCATACATGGCAGGAACAACGATAAGTAGGCATGTTGGTGAGCTTGAACCACTCACCACAGAGCAATACATGGCATGGCAAGGCAACCAACAGTAATAAGGCATGGCATAGAAGCTATACATGGAAATAACAACATCATAGCATACACGGATCAACTACAACAAGCTTGGCAAAATTGAATAACATGTAAACAACCTGCCAGGAAACATTTTATAGCAAACGTAGAGCTCGATTGACTCAAGCTATGGCACTCCATAATTGGAAAAATGGGCATGTATGGATAGAGCAAGAAATGTAGAACAAAACATCCTTACTGAAGTATCTCAAAATAAGCATGGATCTCTCGGTAGCATCAAGTTAACATGGCATAAAAATATCAGCAAAACAGGGGCTGAAATCAGTAACATCATGAAGCCTAGTTTGCATGCTTGTGCTAGTCACCAAAGAGATCACAAAAATACATGGCATACACCCCTGGAAAGATGGCATGGCATATTACAAAACACATGTAGGACTCAAGTTCATAGGGTGCACACATCAATCATGGAAAAAATGACAAAAGTGCATGTTCTGATAAGAATCAGAAACTAACATCACATAGCCCTCTTCTAACAGCATTTCGGGCATCAAGATGAGCTCAAATGTAAATGATGAAGTGAGATGAAATGATGTACTCGTCGAGGCGAACAATTTGACATATTATACGCACAAAACGGACCTACGAATGCAGAGTTATGATGCGATGAAAAAGGCTAAAAATATGCAACTATTCGGGACTTGGTGAAAACGGAGGGGGGGGGGAGTCAACCTTGCAGATCCAGGTTTCGCGGGGCACAGATGCCGAGGCGGCGCGGATCTCGCCGGAGAGCGTCGGGGTTCGGCCGGAGATGAGGGGAGAGGAGAGGACCGGCCAGATCCGGCGGGGAGCTCGCCGGCGTCCCGCGGAGGAGGCGCGAGGACCTCCGGTGGCGGCGGGCGCGGCCGGGCGCGCGGCCACGGCGGGAGGCGGCGCGCTGGCGCTTGGTCGGGCGGCGGATGGCGACGGTTGCGGTGGCGCACGCAGCGGGCGGCGGCGGCGATCCGGCACCGGCGGGCGGCGCTGGCTGGCGGGCGTGCTGGGCGGCGGCTGCCCGGGCGGGTTTCGCTTCGCCATGGCCGCTGGGCGTGGGAGGACGGAGGCGGTGACGTGTCGCGCCCGGATTGGCCGGGGGCGGCGGTGGACTTCGTCCGGTCCAGATCGGACATGTCCGGCACGGCGCGGAGGGAAAATTAGGGTTTCGGGAGGAAGAAGGCCCGGGATTTCGGAGGGGGAGGCTTATTTATAGATAGTGGGAGCTAGGAGAGTCCAAATGAGGTGCGATTTTCGGCCACGCGATCATGATCGAACGACCGAGAGCATGGAGGGGAGTTTGCTGGGTTTTGGGCCACTTTGAAGGGGGTGTTGGGCTGCAAACAAAGGATGCCTCTGCGGTTACCCGGTTAACCGTTGGAGTACCAAACGACCTCCAAATGATTCGAAACTTGACAGGCGGTCTATCGGTGCTATACCAAGGCCGCTTGACAAACCTCGGTCCATTCCGAGAATGTTTTAATACCCACACACGAAAATAGGTAAAAGGGAGCGCCGGGAGACATAGGAGTGCCGGATTGCAAAACGGACAACGGGAAAAATGCTCGGATGCATGAGACGAACACGTATGTCAATGCGATGCACATGATGACATGATATGAAATGCAGATGATGACATGGCAAAGTGCAACACGCAAGCAAATGACATGGCAACGACGGCGAATAACTGGCGGACACCTGGCGCATCGAAACAGGGGCGTTACAACCCCGCTGCCACGGGAGGGTAGGACAAAAGATGTCATGCAAGTTCTTTTCCATAAGCACGTATGACTATATACGGAATACATGCCTACATTACATTGATGAATTGGAGCTAGTTCTGTGTCACCCTATGTTATGACTGTTACATGACGAACCGCATCCGGCATAATTATCCATCACTGATCTGGTGCCTACGAGCTTTCCATATACCGGTTTACGCTCATTTACTTTGCTACTGTTACAATCACTACAAAAATACCAAAAACATTACTTCTGTTGTCTTTACTTTTGTTACCGTTACCACCACTATCATATTACTTTGCTACTAAACACTTTGCTGCAGATACTAAGTTTCCAGGTGTGGTCGAATTGACAACTCAGCTGCTAATACTTGAGAATATTCTTTGGCTCCCCTTGTGTCGAATCAATAAATTTGGGTTGAATACTCTACCCTCAAAAATTGTTGCGATCCCCTATACTTGTGGGTTATCAATAACCTTTTTCTGGCGCCGTTGCCGGGGAGCATAGCTCTATTCTTTGAGTCATTCGGGATTTATATCTGCTGGACACTATGAAGAACTTGAAAGACGCTAAGACAAGAATTTATCCCTCAACTACAAGGGGAGGTAAGGAACTGCCATCTAGCTCTGCACTTGATTCACCTTCTGTTATGAGTAAGCTAGCGACATCTAAACCTGCTTCTGCTATTCGTTCCGATATTTCGCATGTTATTGATGATGCCAATTCTGCTATGCATAATACTTATGATGAAACTACTTCTATGCTTGATACTACCGTGTCCCTTGGTGAATTTCTAGATGAACAAATTGATAGGGTTGGAGAGAAAGAAATTATTGAACCTGAATACGATGATGAAAATATGCCTGCTATTCCTGAGGGTTATCTTTTTGATGTTGAATCTTCTGCAGCTATATTTGCTTGTAAAGATAGATATGAACTTAAGAGGCTGCTAGTTCAATGGAGTAAAGAATCTCTTAGATATAGAATGAAACCTGACCCTTCTTTTGCTACTTCGCCTATTTGTGTTCCCGATAAGGATTATGAATTCTTTGTTTATCCAGATATAATTACTTTGGTTGAATCTGATCCTTTTTATGGCTATGAATCTGAAACTGTTGTGGCACATCTTACTAAGTTAAATGATATAACTGCCCTGTTTACTAATGATGAGAGATCGCGCTACTTTTATATACTCAAAATATTTCCGTTCTCATTAAAGGGTGATGCTAAGATATGGTTTAATTCTCTTTATCCTGGTTGTGTGCGTAGTCCCCGGATATGATTTATTACTTCTGCTAAATATTTCCCTGCTCATAAGAAACAAGCTGCTTTGAGGGAAATATACAACTTCGTACAAATTAAAGAAGAGAGTCTCCCACAAGCTTGGGGGAGGCTTCTCAAGTTACTTAATGCTTTGCCTGATCATCCTCTTAAGAAACCTGAAATACTTGATATCTTTTATAATGGACTAACCGATGCTTCCAGAGATTACCTGGATAGTTGTGCTGGTTCTCTTTTCAGGGAAAGAACACCGGATGAAGCTGAAATTCTATTGAATAATATGTTGACACATGAAAATAATTGGGCACCTCCTGAGCCAGCCCCTGAGCATGCTCCTGCTCCAATTACTGAGCCTATTCCTAAACCAACTCCGAAGAAGAGTGGTGTTCTATTTCTCAGTCCTGAAGATATGCAAGAGGCAAAGAAATCTATGAAAGAAAAAGGTATAAAAGCTGAAGATGTTAAGAATTTACCTCTTATTGAAGAAATACATGGTCTTAATTTACCTCCTGTTGAAGAAGTATATGATCTCAATTCTTTATTCACTGAAGAACCTCCTGATCCCGATATCCCGACACATGTAGTAAAGGTAAATCCTCTCTATAGATATGATAAAGCTAAAGTCCCTCCTACTAAAACTGTTATTCAGTGCTTGGATGAGTTTGATAACTTTATATTTAAGCAAGATGACTTTAATGCTTATTTTGGTAGACAATTAAAACAAGATGCTTATATGATTAAACGCTTGGGTGATTATATGGCTAATATTAGAGGTGAACTTAAACTTGTTAGCTAACATGCTTCTATGGTTACCACTCAAGTAGAACAAGTTCTTTAAGCTCATAAAGAAGTGCTTGATGAAATGAATAGTAAGAAGAATGATTATGCTTTGTTAGAGTGGCTACTAGAACTGGTAGAATGACTCAAGAACCTTTGTATCCTGAAGGCCACCCTAAGAGAATCGAGCAAGATTCTCAGAGAAATAATATTGATGTACCTAGTTCTTCTAAAAGGAAGAAAAAGAAAAATGATAGGACTTTGCAAACTTCTAGTGAACCTATTGCGGAACCACCTGAGAATCCAAATGATATATCTATGTATGATGCTGAAACACAATCTGGTAATGAACATGAACCTAGTGAAAATGTTAATGATGATGTTCATGATGATTGTCGGTGTCAAAACCGGCGGATCTCGGGTAGGGGGTCCCCAACTGTGCGTCTAGGCGGATGGTAACAGGAGACAAGGGACACGATGTTTTTACCCAGGTTCGGGCCCTCTCGATGGAGGTAATACCCTACTCCTACTTGATTAATATTGATGATATGGGTAGTACAAGAGTAGATCTACCACGAGATCAAGGAGGCTAAACCCTAGAAGCTAGCCTATGGTATGATTGTTGTTCGTCCTACGGGCTAAAACCCTCCGGTTTATATAGACACCGAATAGGTTAGGGTTACACAGAGTCGGTTACAATGGTAGGAGATCTACATATCCGTATCGCCAAGCTTGCCTTCCACGCCAAGGAAAGTCCCATCCGGACACGGGACGAAGTCTTCAATCTTGTATCTTCATAGTCTTGGAGTCCGCCGTGGCGATATTCTCGCTATCCGGACACCCCTAGTCCGGACTCCCTCGAGCCCACGAACCAGGCTTCAATGACGATGAGTCTGGCGCGTTGATTGTCTTCGGCATTGCGAGGCGGGTTCCTCCTCCGAATACTTCATAGAAGGTTTTGAACACAAGGATAGTGTCCGGCTCTGCAAAACAAGTTCCACATAACACCGTAGAGAGAATAATTTTTGCACAGATCTGCTGACGTACTCCGCGGCGTGACATCACACCACGGCCAGGCCTTTATATGAATCGTTTTTACTGTTCCACCTCAGCGTGTTTAGCGAGGCGGTTTCCTTGGCACGTCTTATCAAAGCATAGATCGTGCCCCTTATTCCGGGATTCTCATCAATACGGACGTGAGTAACCCATCCGCGCCATTGATTACGACGCTTGGGAAATAAGCGAGTTTTACCAGGCTGGTGGGGGTACGCATAGCGTCGTCCGTCCATATAAGGGGATAAGGATCCACCTTTTCACCTACGCCTTCTTCCTCCTTTGCTTATCCATTTCTGTGCACTCGAGCTCCAGCGCCCAAGTCCGCACATCCCACCTCAACCTTCTCCAACCATGTCAGGAGCGGGAGGCAGGTGGATGGCCTCCTCCATCACGGAGGGGCACATCACAAGACTGCGGGAAGTCGGATACTTGTCCGGCAACAACGCGCACATGCTTCCCAACGAGGGGCAGCTCATTCCAACCCCTGGGCCCCATGAGAGGGTGGTGTTTCTCCCCCACTTCCTCCGCGGACTAGGTTTTCCTCTTCACCCATTTGTCCGGGGGCTCATGTTCTACTACGGCCTGGACTTCCACGACTTGGCCCCGAATTTCATCCTCAACATCTCGGCGTTTATCGTCGTGTGCGAGGCTTTCCTCTGCATCCAGCCCCACTTCGGCTTATGGCTGAAGATCTTCAACGTCCGGCCGAAGGTAGTGGGCGGCCGCTGTCAAAAGTCTTGAGGCGCCATGGTTGGCAAGATGGCCAAAGTCCCATGGCTCGAAGGCGCCTTAGTGGAGACAATAAAGGGGTGGCAATCGGGGTGGTTCTACATCACCGAGCCCCGCAACACCAAATGGGTGGCGGCCCCCGAGTTGAGATCTGGCGTCCCCACACGGCTCTCGTCATGGAAAGAGACGGTCCTGACGTGGGGGAATTCGGACGAGACATCCGGACTTCAAACATGCATCCGAAACCTGGTGGCCAAGAATCTTAGGCTTGTCGACGTAATCCAGGTGATGCTCATCCGCCGGATTCTCCCATGCCAACAACGGGCCTTCAATTTGTGGGAGTTCGATCCGGCACAGTACCGAACCTTGAGCCGGCTCTTCGACACTACGTACAAAGACGCCTGGAAGGTGCTGTTCAAGGGCGCCGAAGCCCCAGCATCCGCTACCAAAGATCGCGGATATAGCTCGCAGTGTCAAGACGGCGAGGTAAGTTATTTTACCCTTTACGGGACTCTTTTTTCATAGATTGACTCTACGTGGGATCTAAAACTCCCTAATCTTTGACACGACTGGCTGAAGACGTCCGGACAGATTAACTGTCCGGATCCTTTACCGGAAGACCCGGAGGACGCCCGATTGACGGGGCTGCTGGCTCCGGCGCCGTACGTGGTGCCGAAGAAGAAGGCCAAGAAGGAGGCCACGGGAACTCGAAGGAGCTCCCGACGCCAGGTGCTGTCAGATTCCGAAGCGGAATCTTCTCCCAAGACGAGGAGGAGGAAGAAGAAGCTCCTTCCCCAGCGGGAGGAGAAGAAAAGGAAGGCCGCCTGATCGGGAGGCCGGAGGGTCCAAGAAGGGAAGAACCCTTCCTCCGGACTTCTCCACCAACGTCGACGACGACGAGGAGCATTGGCCTACGAGGGCCAAGCCCCTGGCGAGATCAATGTATTAAAGCAGAACCTCTAGCGGTCCGAGAACGAGCTCGGACAAGCCAAGAAGCAGCTCGAGGACAAGGAAGGTAAGTAATACCTTATTAAAGAAAGACCTTATAGAAAAGGTTTTGGTTGCGAAAAATAACAGGAATAACTTGGGTACTGTAGGGGCCACGAATGAGGTGGCGACCACAAGGAAGCGGTGTCCGTGGGGTCGAAAACAAAGCGGATGCGAACGCGCCGAGCGAGAGAAGGGGAGGCGCAGCTGGCCAAAGAGCGGCAAGAGCTCCAAGCTCTCGTGGAAAAACACGAGAGTTTGGAGCGTGACTCGAAGACTCGAGAGTCCGAGCTCGCCTTGGCTCTTGAGAGTGCCAAAGCTGCTAAGGCCGAGGCCCAAAAATCCTTCCAAGAAATTGAGTCCTCAAAAAAAATAGCGGCGGGTAAGGCATTCTTTATGCAAAGCAAGCATGTGAAAGTGAATTACCTATTACTTACCCGGATTTGGTGCTCTCCAGGAGCATTTGCAGATTTGCCCCGTAGTGTGTCTGATGCTGCCGCATTCTACCGCACCAAGGAGGGGAGCTCGACGGAAAAGGTGTTCTGGTCTCAGTATGCTAAGGCCGACCATCCGGTGCCTGAGCGACCAAATGAAGCAGCTGGTCGAGCTCCATAAGGTCGCCGAACAGGCCATGAAGGGCCTTATAAGCGCTGTGGCCATTGGAGGCAATGCCCGGAGCTACTTGACTTGGTGCAGCGGTGGTGGATGCCCGTCCGCTTGAAGTCATCAAGCGCTCCATCTGCATTGAAGGTGTCCGTCGGGCCCTTGCCCATGCTAAAGTGCACTGGGGCAAGCTGGATGCGGAGAGGCTTGTGACGGACGGGCCACCGAAGGGCCATGAGCATCGCACGCCCGAAATGTACTATGAGGGCCTCTCAAGGGTGCCCGCCGAATAGCGGATGAGTGCTCCAAAGATGTAATTTTTGAATAAACTCGGATTTGTTATCCTGTCGCTGAAAACTTGTTCATATGCGCTAAGCAACGCTTATTAATTTAAAATATTACCTTCAGGCGGCCGTTTATCAAATTTGAGAGATGGCAAGTCGTTGGCTTCAGCCCCCATGCCACGAGTGCTGGGATGTTCGGGATAAACTTGAGCACTCTTGTTCCCATTCTTGGGTCCATCTAGGGAGGCGCTCAACACTACGAACAAGGCAACCGGACTTATAATGCTTGAACACTCTCGCTTAGCCATAGAATTCTATAATTTTAAATTTCGGCGAAGCCCCTAGTATTCAGAAGACCGAGTTCGGGCGCTATCCACGCCTTGGCCGGACAATTCCGGTTCCTCGCTCTAAGCGGCATAAGTCTTTAGGGACTCGAAAAAACCTCTCGAACAGCGACCGGCTCTCGCCTTATCATGACGGTCAAATTTAGCTTTCTCCACTGAGGTGCTCGACCCAGCATAACTGTGGCACAATCGCAGTGGTTCTCACGGTGCTACCTTAGCCGATATAGCGGAACGTAAGGTACCAAAACACGGGAGCCGGGCAAACCCAACTATTGACCCAAGACATGATTCGGAGCCAATTCATATAATGCTATAAGTTCGGGGTGCAGCACTTGTGAAAGTGTTCGGACTTATCACACCATAATTTTGGGATACTTAAGCCCCTGGTGTACAGGCCGTACCAAGGTGTACGGTTGCAACATGTCGTTAAATGAACATATGTATATATAAAGGAAGTAGAGCAATAATAAGCAAGAGCTATATATTGTTTGTTCAAAAAGGTACTGCAACGGGAGCAGAACGATACAAATAGTGCGATAAGCAAGGGATGGGACTATCTAACATGTCCCCCTCCAGGGGTAAGCTGCGGGATGGTATGTAAAACAGGTATAATGCTCGTAATAGAGACCACCTAAACACTCGACGTGGATTTCCGCTTCCCTGGCTGTTGCATCGTGAGTTTGGCGATTCAAGTGCCGGACAGGACTTCCCAAAGACGGAGTCCTGAAAGTAAAAAAAAGGAAGAAAAAAGGAAAAAGAAAAAAGAAATGACACAAAGCAGGAGCCCACAGTGCGGTCGAGCCGCATTCTTGGCGTGCCGTTGTCTTGCCCCTCCCCATATGCCCATGGTATCTCCAGAGCGTAATTATGTACGCGTAATACTAGCTTCGCAGTTTCGCGAGGGCTGGGGTCGGGGCCGGATTACTACTCGTGCTTGAATCGTGCCAGGTGGTCTTGTTGCAGGTTACTCCGGGCACGCTTGGCGGTGTCCGGACGCTTAGTGGCCGGACTCGAGAATTGCCGTGAGAGGCTGCTTTGCACCTCCGCCGCGAGAACGCCAGATGCTCCTCCGTTCGGAGAGAGCGTTCGGTGTTTCCATTGACCGTGATTACTCCTCGAGGGCTGGCATCTTGAGCTTGAGGTATGCGTGAAGCGGCACCACATTGAACTTTGCAATGCGGTTCATCCGAGCAGTGCATGATAGCCGCCATGAATGGGACGACACGAAGATTAACTCTTCGCTTCGGAAGTTATCCGGAGATCCGAAGACCACTTCGAGTGTGACTGAGCCTGTACAATTGGCCTCTACACCCGGTATGACGCCTTTAAAGGTCGTCTTTGTAGGTTTAATCCTTGAGGGTTCTATGCCCATTTTGCGCACTGTATCCTGATAAAGCAGGTTCAGGCTGCTACCGCCGTCCATCAGGACTCTGGTGAGGTGAAATCCGTAGATAATTGGGTCAAGAACTAATGCGGCAAAGCCGCCGTGACGGATGCTAGTGGGGTGGTCCCTTCGATCGAAGGTGATCGGGCAGGAAGACCATGGGTTGAACTTTGGGGCGACTGGCTCCATCGCATATACGTCCCGTAATGCACGCTTCCGCTCCCTTTTGTGTATGTGGGTTGCGTATATCATGTTCACCGTCCGCACTTGTGTGGGAAAACCTTTCTGTCCTCTATTATTCGGCGGCCGGGGCTCTTCCTCGTCATCGCTATGCATCCCCTTGTCATTGAGTTCGGCACTTAACTTGCCTGCTTGCTTGAACACCCAACAATCCCTGTTGGTGTGATTGGCTGGTTTTTCGGGGGTGCCATGTATCTGGCACAAGCGATCGAGTATTCGGTCCAAGTTGGACGGGCCCTGGGTATTTCTTTTGAATGGCTTCTTCCGCTGACCGGGTTTAGAGCCTATGAATCCGGCATTGACGGCCGTATCTTCAGTATTATCGCCGTTAATGCGGCGCTTGTTCTTGTTGCGACGCGACCTGCCATTGCTGTCCTTGGTATCCGGACTATCAGGATGTTTGGCCAAGTTGTTGCTTCGAGCTAGCCAGCTGTCCTCTCCCGCACAAAAGCGAGTCATGAGGGTTGTGAGGGATGCCATAGATTTCGGCTTTTCTTGTCCTAGGTGCCGGGCAAGCCACTCGTCGCGGATGTTATGTTTGAAGGCTACAAGGGCCTCTGTATTTGGACAGTCAATGATTTGATTTTTCTTTGTTAGGAACTGAGTCCAGAATTGTCTGGCCGATTCTTCTGGCTGCTGAATTATGTGGCTAAGGTCATCGGCGTCTGGTGGTCGCACGTATGTGCCTTGGAAGTTATCAAGGAATGCGGCTTCTAGGTCCTCCCAACAACCAATTGATTCTGCTGGCAAGCTATTGAGCCAATGTCGAGCTGGTCCTTTAAGCTTGAGTGGGAGGTATTTGATGGCATGTAGATCATCACCGCGGGCCATGTGGATATGGAGGAGATAATCCTCGATCCGCACCGCATGATCTGTGGTACCATCGTATGATTCGATGTTTACGGGCTTGAAGCCCTCGGGATTTGATGATCCATTACTTCATCTTTGAAGCATAGTGGGTGTCTTGGCGCCTACAGATTGGGCTATATCACGGCGTAGCTCATATGAGCTTTGTCATCGTGTTTGGCCCGGCGGTTTTATTGTATCCGCGCGACGGTAATCATCCCGCATTGCTAGGCGCCCACGTGATCCGTAGATCGATCTTGTATGTTTTGCCTTATCCTCCAATATATCTCGCAAGTCCGGCGCGTTTTCCCGTGCCTTGGTACTTTTTGAGCGGCGTCGGGGTGTGGCTTGAGCGGAGGGCTAAGAGGCTTCTCTGTCGCGGCCACGAGGTGGCCGGTCTGCAAGGTCGTGCGCCGGTGACTTGGGTGCTTCCTCCTCTAGTCGAGGCAATGGCCTGCGTTTGGGGTAGCTTTTGGAGGGGCGTTCGAGTTCATACTCTTCGGATGCAAGGACTTCAGTCCATCCGTCCGCCTAGCAGGTCTTGATCAGCTCTAAGCTGTTGTCGCTTTTTCTTGAGGCTGCTTGCGGTGGCTACAAGCCCGCGTTTGAAACGCCTCCTGTTCGGGCGGGATCCTCAGGCACGACAAATTAAGTAAATCGTCGAGGCTTGCCTCATCTTCGGAGGGAGGCGCATAATTATCATACTCGACCTCTCTTTCTGCGCAGACCGTCGTGCGGACTTGCTTCTCCCTCCTCCGCGCTGAGTCCTGCCGGAGGGGGTTCTCTTCGCACCGTCCCGGTGTTATTATCTCCCGTGCCGGAATCACCGTTTTTATTGTGGCGGGATTTAGTGCGGCGCCGCTGACGTCGGCGCTTCGGCTGTTTCTAGGAGGGGTCATCCTCCGTTGTTCCATCGCCATTCCCGTCTTTTGGGATATCCACCATGTATATGTCATATGATGAGGTGGCCTTCCGGTGACCTGTAGGCGCTGGGTCTTGGTCGTCTCCGGCATCGTCGTCCATACGGTCGATGTCTTCGGAGTCGTAGTCTAGCATGTCGGTTAAATCATCGACAGTGGCTACCAAGTGGGTGGTGGGTGGGCGTTGAATTTCTTCGTCGTCGCATCCCAACCTTCCTGTCCGTAGTCCGCCAGGGCTCTCCGGATAAATATAGAGACTTTAGTGAATTCAGGATGTCGCCAAAGGGCGAGTGCTGAAAGATGTCCGCGGCAGTGAACTCCATGACCGGCGCCCAATCGGATTCGATTGGCAGGGTCGCGGAGGGTTCGGAGTCCGGAGAGGAGTCCGGCACCCTGGAGTCGAAGACTTCGCAAAGGACAGGGATGGGATTCGGCTCGATCGCCGTAGAGATTGTAGCCCCCGAGGCGGTGTCCAACCACTCATCCTCGATCGGGGAATCCGGCTCCGGATTAAGGGTCGGAGCGGATACTGGTGCGGCCTCCGAGGCCTTTGTTAACTGCAGAGTTAGATCATGCCCATCAAGACAGTGCGGCACGCTTGGCTGCGGCTCGAATCCGTCGAAGATCAAGTCTCCGTGGATATCGGCCATATAGTTCAAACTTCCAAATCTGACCTGATGGCCAGGGGCGTAGCGAATTGGCCCGCAGTGCAAAGCCGCCGAACACGAAGATCTGTCCAGGGAGAAAAGTCCCACCCTGGACCGCATCGTTGTTGATGATCGAAGGAGCCATCGGGCCTATCGGTGACGACACAGAGGAACTCTCAATGAAAGCACCAATGTCGGTGTCAAAACCGGCGGATCTCGAGTAGGGGGTCCCGAACTGCGTCTTGGCGGATGGTAACAGGAGACAAGGGACATGATGTTTTTACCAGAGTTCGGGCCCTCTTGATGGAGTTAATACCCTACTCCTGCTTGATTAATATTGATGATATGGGTAGTACAAGAGTAGATCTACCACAAGATCAAGGAGGCTAAACCCTAGAAGCTAGCCTATGGTATGATTGTTGTTAGATCCCCACGGACTAAAACCCTCTGGTTTATATAGACACCGGATAGGTTATGGTTACACGTAGTCGGTTACAATGGTAGGAGATCTACATATCCGTATCGCCAAGCTTGCCTTCCACGCCAAGGAAAGTCCCATCCGGACACGGGATGAAGTCTTCAATCTTGTATCTTCATAGTCTTGGAGTCCGGCCGTGACGATAGTCCGGCCGTGACGATAGTCCGGCTATCGGGACACCCCCTAGTCCGGGACTCCCTCAATGATGCTCAACCTAGTAACAATAATGATATAGAAGTTGAACCTGTTGTTGATCTTGATAACCCACAATCAAAGAATCAACGTTATGATAAAAGAGACTTTGTTGCTAGGAAACATGGTAAAGAAAGGGAACCATGGGTTCAGAAACCCATGCCTTTTCCTTCGAAACATCCAAGAAAAAGGATGATGAGGATTTTGAGCGCTTCTTTGAAATGATTAGACCTATCTTTTATGTAGCGATTGACCGATATGCTCAAAATGAATCCTTATGCTAAATATATGAAAGATATTGTTACCAATAAGCGAAAGATACCGTAAGCTGAAATTTCCACCATGCTTGCTAATTATACTTTTAAGGGTGGAATACCAAAGAAACTTGGAGATCCAGGAGTACCTACTATACCATGCTTGTCATGGAATTGTCACGGCAGATGTCCTCTTGGAAGGACTTAGTTTTGGAGCCATCGCAACTAGGAAGCTTAAAGGGGTTAATCGGGACAAAGGACAAGAGGGGTTTATAATAGTTCGGCCCCTTACGGTGAAGGTAAGGCCTACGTCTAGTTGGGTTGGTATTGTTTGATGTTTCGATGACCAGGGAGCGAGATACGCTATGCCCGGCTATCGATGAGTTGTTTCTTGCCCTAAGCCACCAGTGGTTCGTCCCCTTATATACATGGGTTGACGCCCTGCAGCTTGCAGAGTCCCGGCCGGCTCATAAACAATGTCCGTCTCGGTGACTAGTTAAATCTACCTTATGATACAAGTCATGCCATCATGGCGGTTTATCACTATGGGCCTTAAGGCGCCTGTGGGCCTTAGACCCTTTCTTGAACCGCCATCTTCGTGCTTGGTGTTTGGGCTTCTTCCTGATTAGTCTTATTTCCGTAACCCGGCCCCTCCTGGGCGGCTTACACAAATAGTTATATCCCCAACATTAGGCCCCAGATTGATTTGAACCGGTTCATGTCAATCTTAAAATACCTTAAGGAATAAACCTTCAGCCTTCTGCCTGTGCAAAGGGTTTTTTTAAACCCGCCATGACGTCATCTTCTGGATCCGTGTTAACCCGTCGTGACGTCACCTTTACTTAAATTCATTTTTTACTCTGCCATATCCTCCAATGGATCTTTGCTTTTACTGACCATTCCGAAAACCGAGGCGTCGAGGCCGCTGGATAATGATGTCTGGTCTCCTCGTTTCTTGCGCCGTCTCAGTCGGCCTTTCCTTATAAATAGGCACGACCTAGGTCTTTTTCATTCTCCCCTCTCGGTCATCTTCCTCCGCTCGCTGTCTCTCTGTCGTTTGAGCTCCACCGCCGCCGCCGCGGATCTCCTCGTCTTCACCAACTCAGGCCGCTGCATCAACCTGACTTGACCAGAAAAACATGATGGATCTCCGCAGAGCAACTCTGCATCTATAAGTTTTTCCCACCCTGTTCCTCAGATCTACATTAGTGATTTTTGAGTTCGTCGGTGTTCGTTGCCGTCCATCACGAACCCTTGATAGATCCCACCTCCGACGCCTTTTCTGATCTTTAGACAGTATAAAACTGCCGCGGTAGCTGTTTCACACCCGTTTCCAAATGCACATAGATCCCTTTCCATTGCACAGAGGCCCTGTTCGAGCCTATGAGCTTCATCTGTGTCAGTTCTAGGTCTAGAAATTTTTCCTTTCAGAACAGCCGTTTGATCCAAAATAATAGCTGCAACTTGTAAAACATGTTTGTTCCATACTTAGCCAAAAAACTGTATCTGTTAAATCTGCTTCACATGGTAGCTCATGTAGACGGTTTAAGAAGACAACACTGATTGTCAGCTTTGCTTGCTTCCCATAGCTTAAGAAAATTTAACTGCCTTTGATACCTGTGGCGGCTTAAATATCACTGCATAGTTACCCATATGTCATTAGGCCCCTTCTTAAGCCGCCATCTTGAATAGACTTAAAATGTTTTCCTCCGGGTTAAATTTGAACCGGAACTTCTTATTTTGTCATAGGCTTCTATTTATACAATGGCACCCAAGGCTCCCAAAGCTCCCATGACCTGCAACTGGGTCAAATCCACTGTTACAGAAAGCACTTTGTCTGACTTCGTGAAATCCGGCCACCTGCCCAAGAGAGAGGTCATGTATTATCGTGCTCCTAACCCGTCAGAGG
Source organism: Aegilops bicornis (assembly GCA_021605145.1). Taxonomy (NCBI): domain Eukaryota; kingdom Viridiplantae; phylum Streptophyta; class Magnoliopsida; order Poales; family Poaceae; genus Aegilops; species Aegilops bicornis. The sequence continues at coordinate 103,272,089 of CM038675.1, read as the reverse complement.
AGAGGCCTCAACCCAAGGAGGGGGAGGTGATCGTGTTTACTGATCACATGAACTGGGGCTTCGCTCCACCCGGTTCAAAATTCTTCAGGGATGTTTTACATCTCTTCGATCTCAGACCTCAAGACATGCGGCCAATTCCGTGTCAAATATTTGCAACTTCCAAGTCTTCTGCGAGGTGTACCTTGGGGAAGAACCCAGCTTACTTTTATTCAGAGAATTGTTTTACTTAAACCGGTAGAAAGAACGCGCCAATGGGCCCAGTTTGTAACTTGGTGGCATCTCGATTCAGCGGCGGAGAGATTGCCTTTTTCCTTATGCTGAACTGCCGAGTCATCCAAAGGATTGGAATCCGACATGGTTTTACTGCGAGGATACTTCTCCGGCTGACGAAAATCCTCTGCCCGGCTTCCGCGCCTTGCGCCTTGAATCCAATCACCCGCTGCCGGATAAACTGACTGCTGTTGAACGTCTGCCACTCGCTCCCACCATTAGTAAAATCAAAGCTCTTTTGGGAAATGGCTTAGACGACATTGTCCTGGTCCGAGTCTGGGTCGCTTGGCGAGTGATTCCGTTAAGCCGCCGCCCCGGCTTAATGTGCACTTACTCATGCGAGAAGAATGACCCATCACACACAGTCCCGACGACTTACCAGATGATGTGGTGGATGCTACAACCCAGACATTGCTGAAAGAGGGCACGGTGACCAGTAATGCCTTTGGCTTACTTCCTTTCTGCAAAAAGAACCCAACCCCTGCAGTAAGTCATCAACCTCAATAATTACTCCTTACTGTGTTATACCTTACTTTTACTCATAACCCCTTATCATTTTTCACAGGAAGATGATAACTTCTGGAAGGTCAAGTATAACCATGAGGCGGCCAAACAAGCCAGAGCGACAAAAAGAACCGAAAGGAAAGCCGCCAAGTCTAGAACTTCGAAGAAGAGGAAGCCAAGCGCTTCAGATATGTTTAAACTTGACGATTCTGATGATGATGAAGAAGAGGTAACTTTTTAACTCCCTTGACTCTTTATCATCACCTTGCTGACATTAAATCTTTTCAGGAAGATACGGGGAACAGCCAAGCTGTCGAGGAAGAGGTAACTGTAATCTCCTCTGACTCCGAGCCCCTACCGTCGTAAAATTCAAGAGTAACCCGGAAAGTAAGATTTTCACATCCTTTGGCTTACCAAGATCCTCAATTTCTTTTGAAGCAACAGCAATTTGAAAGCCGGAGGCGCACCTGCACCAGCAAGGATGTAGAGCTCTCCTCCGGCTTACCTGACATAACCAGGAAGCGTCGGGCTGAGGTTATCTCCGATTTACGTTCTGTTTACCCTTTGGCGGGATTAATTCGTCAACCTCTCAATCCATCTGACTCCAATTATCAGGATACCTCTCCTTCCTCCGGCGAGTCTATGTAATCTAATATGCCGGCTTTCAAAACTGCCCCTGGGTAATATAATTTTGTTTACCTTATGCTTTACTTTACTCATGCTTTTGTACTCATCCTTCTGCCTTTGTCCACAGCGTACAAGTGAAAACCAGTAAGAGGGCAAAAAAGAGCAAGCCGTCCCAAGACCCGGTCGTGACTGAACCGGAGCTTGGCACAGCCGCTCCTGACAGTTCTACCCATCAACCGCCGCCTGAACCAGCCTCTGACATTCCAGTACCAACCTCTGATCCACCCGCCGAAGATACTCTCAACAGCTCTGATAACCCGGAAGCTCCTAGCCCGACCAAGACAATTGGTCTGGAAGTTGAGATTCTGAAGACTCAGTTTGTTGAGCTGGGTCAGCCCACTGTCCTTGCCAAGTGCTCTGCCAAGGAGGAGCATTTGGAGCGCCGAAAGGCCATAGACATTGCAGAATATACTCATTTGAGCATTGGAGACATAGTCTCTGGCTATACCAATCAAGTACATAGCAGTCGTGACCTGGAAGTTAACATGGTGAAGCAAATACAGCAAAAATCTGAGGTATAACTTATGCTACTTTTCTTAGTCATACTTATCAGACAGCCCCCAAGTCTATTGCTTATGGATAAATATGTTGTAGACTTAGAAAACTGCATAGCACTGCTTTGTCCGGTTTAGAAAGAAGATATTTAACCCGGTTGTAACATGATACCTTGAACTTACGATACACATTAGCCCCCAAGTGTCAAGTACATTTGCTTGCAAAGTGCTTGGGACTTAATTACCATGAACTGGCATTGTAAATTTAAAAATTCTTCAGCATACATTAGCCCCCAAGTGTCAAGTACCTTTGCTTGCAAAGTACTTGGGACTTTAATGTTATCTTACCATGATTCTGATTATAACCTGGCATCAATGCAGGCCATCACAAGTCAACTTGAGTCGGAAATTGCTCACCTGAAGAACCGCCTGGCAGCTCAAGAACTTGAACTTCAAAAGGCCAACTCCAAATTTGAATTCAGCATCTCTGAACAAGAGAAATTGAAGAATAATTTTGAGGCGGAGAAGAAAATCTGGGCTGATGAGAAGGCCTCACTGGTGACCCGGGCCGAGACGGCAGAAACGTCACTTGCTGAAGCAACAGCCCAGCTGTCCGGCTTAAAGCGCTAGATATCTCAAATGGTCTCAGCAATCTTCGGTAAGTTACTATATATAACCTCAAATATTGCAATCCTTCCTTTGATGACTATTTTAAGTGCTATCTTTGGCTCACCTTATATTTATGAACGCAGGCCCCAGGAGCACAAACCTCAAGCAGAACATGTTGATCAAGCTGAAGGCGGTTTACACTCTAGTGGAGCAACTGTACACCGGGTCACAACGTGCTTTGTCCATTGTGGCTTTATCAAATGGTGTTCCCCATCTCCTGCAAGATGTGCTAAAGCGGCTTGCCGTGCTACCCCAGCGGATCCAAGAGCTAAGACGGGCATCTGCCAGAACCGGGGCTATAGCTGCCTTGAGCCGGGCCAAGGCGTTGCTTCCAGAATTAGACCTGGCAGACGTTGCTCTTGGATATCCCAGCTTGAAGGAAGACGGCTCTTTATTCGACGAGACAGACTTTACCGCTTGTGTGAAAGTCGTACGTCCTGTTGCTACTATCATTGGGAACGATATTGACCTTACCAAGTATCAGCCGGGCTATGACAGCGAGAACCGAGAATTCCAACACCTCACTATGATGACGTCGGCCGATCCCTCCAACTCGTAAGCACACCTTTGCCCCTGAAGTTGACCCAGCCGGTTTAATAGATGATGAAGTTGAGTTTGAAGCCTTAAGCAGCATTGACTGGGCCTCGTCAACCTTCCAGGACAGGGCAGCAGACGGAGAGGCGGAGAAGGATAACCCGGAATCTTCTAGCCCACCAAAGGAGTGAACCGCCAGGCGTTTATGACTTTGCGAAAACAATGCTTCGTTATTCAGACTCCGGGAGTCTTGTAATAGGGTAGAAAAAACCTCTCAACTTTTGTCATGCCTCGCGCATGTTTGTGGCGCTTAATACTTTCGTAAGCCACCATCGCTATATACTTCCAGCTTATGTTGATCTTTCCTTGATTTTAAAAACTTGCTTGCCTTATCTTGCATATAAAACAAACAGAATTCCCTTGGCGACTTATCGCATCCGGGGTCACATAAAGTATTGATAACCCGGAGTACGAACCAAAACATCATATAAAGGCCGGTTTATGATTATAATCACAATAGCATACCTGCGATCTTTTTGGTATTCTCGCCGGCTTATGTGACCCAAATCATGAGAGTGAGTTTAACTCCTGAAAGTTGGCACATATAATGTTCACCTGGCCCTTAATAACATTTACACTTACAAAGTATAATGAATAGTAAACTTAATTTCAAAGGCCTCTGATTTGAATACGATCAGTGAACCGTTCCAAAGGGGTTAAGCTAAGATTTGAATACGACCTATGTTTGAACAGGAAGCCCCCAAGTGACCATAAGAGTTGTTTAATGACGCTGATTCGAATATGATCCACGTCAGACCCAAAGAGGTTAAGCTATGATTCAAATATGATCAAGAAGCCCCCAAGTGGGTTTGGCAATATGCCGATCAAGTGGGTATTGACAGCTATGTTCTCTTTGGTTCGAATACGACCTATGTTTGAACAGGAAGCCCCCAAGTGATCATGGCTAGATTCAGATATGATCATAAGCCGGACCAAAGGGAAAGCCGGATTCACATATGATCCGCTCCCTGTTGGTTGTTTCCACCACCTGATAAAGAAGACATATAAACCTTTGAGGGTGAAAAGGATAGAGGTCCTCCTTTATTACTTTATCTTGAGAGCCGGTGGCTCAGGTATAATAAGGTCGAAGATGAGCGATGTTCCACGACCGTCGGGTCTCTTCCTCCGACTTACGTGAGTCTTTGTGCTCTCGAACATCGATGAGGTAGTATGACCCGTTGTTCAGATTCTTGCTGACCACAAAGGGTCCTTCCCAAGGAGGGGATAGCTTGTGCATATCGATCGATCCTGGATGAGCCGGAGCACTAAGTCGCCTTCTGAAAGGCTCGCTTCTAACCCGCTGGCCGTGACAATGTGGCGCAGGTTTTGCTGGTAAATTGCCAAGCGGGCTATTGCCAAGTCTCGCTCCTCATCCAACAAGTCAAGTGCATCCTGATGAGCTTTTTCGTTATCAGCCTCAACGTAAGCCGCCACGCAGGGTGAGTCGTGCCGGATGTCACTTGGCAGGACTGCCTCTGCTCCGTACACCATGAAGAAAGGTGTATAACCTGTAGATCTGTTAGGCATAGTGTTGATGCTCCACAGTACAGAGGATAGCTCCTCCACCCAACAACCCGGAGTTCGCTGTAAGGGGACTAAGAGTCGGGGTTTAATACTCTTCAGGATCTCCTGATTAGCTCTCTCTGCTTGACCATTGGATTGAGGATGAGCAACAGCCGGAACATCAAGACAAATATGTTCTCGTTGACAAAACTCTTCCATGGCACCTTTGGAGAGATTAGTGTCATTATCAGTTATGATGCTGTGTGGAAAACCAAAATGAAAGATCACCTTTTTCATGAACTGAACCGCCGTGGCTGCATCACACTTACTGACCGGCTCTGCCTCAACCCACTTTGTAAACTTATCCACTGCCACCAGGAGGTGTGTCTTTTTATCCTTAGACCTCTTGAAAGGTCCAACCATGTCAAGCCCCCAGACTGCGAACGGCCAAGTAATTGGAATCATCCTCAACTCTTGAGCCAGCACATGAGCTCGTCGTGAGAATTTTTGACATCCGTCACATTTGCTAACCAGATCCTCCGCGTCAGCATGAGCCGTTAGCCAATAGAAACCATGACGGAAAGCTTTGGCAACAAGAGATTTTGAGCCGGCATGATGACCACAGTCTCCTTCATGGATCTCACGAAGTATCTCCTGACCCTCCGCAGGCGACACACAACGTTGAAACGCCCCAGTAACACTGCGGTGATGTAACTCGCCATGAACAATCGTCATAGATTTGGATCACCTGATGATTTGTCTCGCTAAAGTCTCATCCTCAGGCAACTCTACCCGGGTCATATAGGGCAAATATGGCACTGTCCAATCCAGGATGACGTGCAGGGCTGCTACCAGCTGTGCCTCCGAGTCTGGCACTGCTAGTTCTTCCTCTGTAGGTATCTTGACAGAAGGATTATGCAAAACATCGAGAAAGGTGTTAGGCGGCACCGGCTTACGCTGAGATCCCAGACGGCTTAAAGCATCAGCCGCCTCATTCTTCCTTCGATCAATGTGCTCCACTTGATAACCTTTGAAATGTCCAGCCACAAAATCAACTTCACAACGGTAAGCCGCCATAAGGGGATCCTTAGAATCCCACTTGCCTGACACCTGTTGAGCCACAAGATCTGAGTCACCCAAAAACCTTACCCGGCTCAAACTCATCTCCTTGGCCATCCTGAGACCATGGAGTAAAGCCTCGTACTCAGCTGCATTGTTAGTACAAGGAAACATAAGCCGGAGCACATAACATAATTTGTCACCTCGGTGGGAAGTTAAAACAACTCCAGCCCCTGAGCCTTCCAACTTCCTGGACCCATCAAAGTGAATAGTCCAATATGTGTTATCTGGCTTCTCCTCAGGTGCCTGCAACTCCGTCCAATCATTGATAAAATCCACCAAGGCTTGAGATTTAATAGCGCTGCGTGGCATGTACTTCAAACCATGAGGCCCAAGCTCAATGGCCCACTTGGCGACTCGTCCCGTGGCTTCCTGTTGCTCGATAATGTCTCCCAAGGGGCGTAACTTACCACATTTATGGGATGACCTTGAAAATACTGCTTCAGCTTCCGGCTTGCCATAAACACTCCGTAAACAAGTTTCTGCCAATGCGGATACCTTTGCTTAGACTCAATGAGCACCTCACTGATGTAGTAAACCAGCCGTTGAACCGGATGCTCCTTGCCAGCCTCCTTACGCTCCACCACAATGGCAACACTGACAGCTCGTGAGTTAGCAGCCACATATAACAGCAACGGCTCTTTATCAATGGGAGCCGCAAGGACCGGCGGCTCAGACAACTGTCTCTTTAAATCTTCAAAGGCGGTATTAGCAGCATCACTCCAGACAAAAGTGTCCGTTTTCTTCATCATCTGATACAGCGGTAGGGCCATCTCACCTTACCGACTTATGAACCGGCTTAAAGCTGCAACATGACCCGCCAGTCGCTGAACATCATTGATGCACGCCGGTCTATCCAAAGAGGTAATTGCCTTGATCTTCTCTGGATTAGCTTCAATGCCCCTGTTTGAGACCAGGAAACCCAAGAGCTTGCCTGCAGGTACACCAAATACACACTTTGCCGGGTTAAGCATCATCTTATAAACCCGGAGATTATCAAAGGTCTCTTTCAAATCAGATATCAAGGTTTCCTTCTCTCTGGACTTCACCACGATGTCATCCACATAAGTGTGAACATTGCGCCCAATTTGATCGTGGAGACAGTTCTGTACACATCGCTGATAAGTCGCCTGAGCAATCTTGAGCCCAAATGGCATAGATACATAGTAGAAGGCTCCAAACGGAGTAAAGAAAGCCGTCTTCTCCTGGTCCTTAACTGCCATTTTGATCTGATGATAACCGGAGTAAGCATCCAAAAAACTCAAACGCTCGCAACCCGCCGTAGCATCAATGATTAGATCAATACGGGGGAGAGCAAAGGGATCAGCTGGACAAGCCTTATTTATGTCCTTGTAACCCACACACATCCGCCAGGTGCCGTTCTTCTTGAGCACAAGCACCGGGTTAGCCAACCACTCCGGGTGAAAAACTTCCACAATAAACCCAGCCGCTAAGAGCCGGGCGACTTCCTCTCCAATAGCTTTCCGTCTCTCTTTGTTGAACCGTCGAAGAAACTGCCTAACCGACTTATACTTCGGATCAATATTGAGAGTGTGCTCAGCGCGTTCTCTCGGTACACTAGGCATGTCAGAAGGTTTCCATGCAAAGATGTCCCGGTTCTCACGGATGAACTCGATGAGCGTGCTTTCCTATTTAGGATCCAAATTGGCACTGATACTGAACTGCTTAGACGAATCGCCAGGAGTGAAATCAACAAGCTTGGTTTCATCAGCCGGCTTAAACTTCATCGCCGGGTCATGCTCGGTGGTTGGCTTCTTTAGAAAGGTCATATCCGTCTCAATACTGTCTTGATAAAACTTCAGCTCCTCTGCTGCACAAACAGACTCAGCATAAGCCGCGTCGCCCTCCTCACATTCCAGGGCTACCTTTCGACTTCCATGCACAGTGATGGTGCCCTTGTGACCTGACATCTTAAGCTGCAGATAAACATAACACGGCCGTGCCATGAACTTGGCATAAGCCAGCCGACCAAACAGAGCATGATATGGACTCTTGATTTTTACCACCTCAAAAGTTAATTTCTCAGCTCTAGAATCATACTCATCTCCAAAGGCCACTTCAGTTCAATCTTGCCAACTGGTACGCCGACTTACTGTGCACCACTCCATGAAAGATGTTGTTGGACGTCCTCAAGTCCTTATCAGTCAACCCCATGCGTGAAAGGTCTCATAATAGAGGATATTGATGCTGCTACCTCCGTCCATGAGTACCTTAGTGAATTTATATCCACCAACCCGAGGTGCTACCACCAAGGCCAATCGACCCGGATTATCAACCCGGAGGGGTGATCTTCCTGCTCCATATAATGGGCTGTTCTAACCACCTCAAATAACGGGAACCGCTGCTCAACAGAATTCAAGGCCCTCTTATGAACCTTTCCGTCACGTTTGCACAAATTAGTGGTGAACACATGATATCGCCCACCATTCACCGCTTGGTGGCTTTGATAACTCGATCGTTGCCGCTGTCCCCTTGACCGCATCGCCGATTATAGCCACATTGATTTCCTTGAAAGCCGGAACTTGAACCGCCGCCCGGGCCATGAAAGCCGCCGGCTCCTGAGCCGCCGCCCGACCCATGATTGCCATCAAACATGTTGGAATTCTTGAAAGCCTTCATGATCGCGCAGTCTTTCCATAAGTGAGTGGCGGGTCGTTCCTGGGTTTCGTGTCTCGGGCAAGGCTCATTGAGTAGCTGCTCAAGAGATGGGCCTGACCCGCCAGATCGTGGGGGCGGTTTTCCCTTACATCTCTGATTGTTACCCTGCGCATTGGCATTGGCCACAAACTCCGGGTTACCCTCAGCCTTACGCTTGTTGCCTCCTTGATTCATCGGGTTATGCTGCTGACCCTTTCCATTGCCGTTCTTTTTTCCCTTCCCTGTCTTTTCCTCATCAGACGCGGGATCCTTGGTACTATCAGAGTCAACGTATTTAACTAAAGCTGCCATCAGCATACCCATATCATTGCAATCACGCTTAAGGCGCCCCAGTTTCTGCCTTAGCGGCTCAAAGCGGCAGTTCTTCTCCAACATGAGGACTGCAGAGCCGACATCCATCTTATCAGACGAATGTATTATTTCCTTGACCCGGCGCACCCAATGAGTTGTGGATTCATCCTCCTCCTGCTTACAATTGGTCAAGTCCACAATTGACATTGATTTCTTGCAAGTGTCCTTGAAGTTCTGGATAAACCGGGCCTTTAGCTCCGCCCATGAGCTAATGGAATTGGGCGGCAAACCCTTTAACCAAGACCGGGCCGTTCCGTCCAACATCATGGTGAAGTACTTAGCCATTGCTGCGTCGCTGACCTCCAACAGCTCCATGGCCATCTCATAACTTTCAATCCATGCTCCGGGATGTAAGTCGGCCGTGTAATTCGGCACCTTTCGAGGTCCCTTGAAGTCCTTGGGTAGACGTACATCCCGCAGAGCCGGCACCAAACAAGGAACACTGCCAGTTCTAGTAGCCACACCTGCTCCAACGGAAGTCATCGGATACTCTGGGAGATCTTGATGAGCCGCTGTTGAGTCTTAGCTGAGCCGCCCGCCGTCCTCCCCGACGCGTTCGGTCCTGCACCAGTTATATCCATTGGCGGGTTACAGCGCTTGGCGTAGCTTGACAAAGCTTCTGACTCCATGTGCCTGCTGTAACTCGGACTCCGGTTTGGACGAGCCGGAGCTAACCAAGGCGGAGGAGTTGAATGAATCCTGTCCCGGCTGTAGGAATAAGTCTCTTGCTGAGCCAAGGCTGTCTGGACGAGGTCTCTGATCCTTCGGGTCTCCACTGCTGTCGGATCATCACCGTCCACTGGGAGAGCCGCCAAACGCGCCGATGCTGCGATTAAGTTCTCCATGGGGTTGGAAAAATGACCCGGTGGTATTGGTACATAGCGGGGCGGGGCCATACTCCCATGAGGTGGTGCCATCTTTCGAGGCTGGTCCTCCCGCTCCGGTTGTCATAAACTGATTTGCTTCGGGCGGGTTGCTAGGACCGGCACCGGGTGTAGCGAAAAGGTTCCGAGGGTCGTAAACCGGAGGCAAACGGGATTGAGTTTTCTGGTGCCTCCTTCTCATCACCTCATTAGATGCGTTCAAGCTCATATTAAGCTGGAAAGCCTCTGACTGGAGTTGCTGCGCCCGTGCATCCAAAGCCGCCCGTTCTGTAGCTAACCTGGTCAGCTGCCAAGGCCTCCTTGGCCCGAGCTATCTCCTCACGCACCTTTGCCACCTCCGTGTTATGCTCATCTTGATTTGCAGGAATAACCGTCGCGGTTAACAGGGCCGTCAGCTTATCCATGAGATCCATCAGCACCTGAGCCGGCGGGCGCACAGGGCCTCCTGCCCCGGCTGCACCTGACCCGGACGTTATTGCTGTTGCAGCTGTTGAGTTTTGACCGGGTTGAGTACCAGCCATGAAGACTCCTGCCCAGCTTGGCGGCTCATAGGAGTCGGAATACTAGAGCCGTCGGAACAGCCCCCAAGCATGCCCTCTTGTACTTGATACAGCGAATCTGTTGAACCGGCAGATGAATCACCGACAGAGAGGACGGCCGTCTCACCACCATCTTTAGATCCTTTAGAAAGTTCCCCTCCATGGATGCAGCCCATGAAGGCATGCTTCATGCCGGGTTGAACTCGGGCGGGTCTCGCGCGTTGAGCCGTCTCGACGAGGTCGATGCAGTTGTCCGGCTCAGGGCCCGGCTCACCAATCCGGTCGATGAAGACGTGGATTCCGCGAAGGGGACCCGGTACCCGTACTCAATTGAGTCGGCGTCGGGGCCCCAGTCTTCGTTGTCGATGTAGGTCTTGCCGCGACGACTCTTGGTCATCCGGCCCACTACGTATCCCTTGAGCCCTTCGAAGCTGCCCTTCAAGAACTCAAATCCACCGTGCGCTGGCCCCACGGTGGGCGTCAACTGTCGTGGAATTGTCACGGCAGATGTCCTCTTGAAAGGACTTAGTCGTGGAGCCATCGCAACTAGGAAGCTTAAAGGGGTTAATCGGGACAAAGGACACGAGGGGTTTATACTAGTTCGGCCCCTTATGGTGAAGGTAAGGCCTACGTCTAGTTGGGTTGGTATTACTTGATGTTTCGATGACCAGGGAGCGAGATACGCTATGCCCGGCTATCGATGAGTGGTTTCTTGCCCTAAGCCGCCAGCGGGTCACCCCTTATATACATGGGTTGACGCCCTGCGGCTTGCAGAGTCCCGGCCGGCTCATAAACAATGTCCGGCTCGGTACTAGTTAAATCTACCTTATGATACAAGTCATGCCATCATGGCGGTTTATCACTATGGGCCTTAAGCCGCCTGTGGGCCTTAGACCCTTTATTGAACCGCCATCTTCGTGCTTGGTCTTTGGGCTTCTTCCTGATGAGTCTTATTTGCATAAACCGGCCCCTCCTGTGCGGCTTACACAAATAGTTATATCCCCAACAATGCTCCATTAAGAGAAATTATGTTAAAACTGCTTTATGTGATCTTGGAGCCGGTGTTAGTGTTATGCCTCTCTCTTTATATCGTAGACTTGACTTGAGTAAGTTGACACCTACTGAAATATCTTTACAAATGGCTGATAAATCAACTGCTATACCTGTCGGTATTTGTGAGGATGTTCCTGTTGTGTTTGCAAACGTTACTATTTTAACGGACTTTGTTATTCTTGATATTCCCGAGGATGATAGTATGTCTATTATTCTTGGAAGACCTTTCCTTAATACTGCAGGGGCTGTTATTGATTGCAACAAAGGCAATGTCACTTTTCATGTTAATGGTAATGAGCATAAGATACACTTCCCGAGGAAACAACCTCAAGTTCATAGTATCAACTCTATTGGAAAAATTCCATCAATTATATTTGGAGGTTTTGAATTTCCTCTCCCTACTGTCAAGAAGAAATATGATATACTTATTATAGGGGATGTGCATATCCCCGTTGAGGTAACATAGTGTTATTCGAAATTTCTCCGGTTCCATGTAAGTCGGAATGAGTTTGTTAACAAGACCTGATCAACCTTGTTAGTGGATTCCTTTTGATGTGCATGAGATGGATGAAACTAGAAACACAACCTTCTGTACCCTCTTTATATTTTCTGTTATTTAGTAGAAATAAAGTAAAATAGCATTTTTCTGTCTGTTTCCTGATTTATCCATGCAATATAAAAATATCCCGAAACTAAAAGTCCTCAGAATGCCATGCCAATTTAATATGATTTTTTCGGGAATATTTGAGGATTTATAGTGCAAAAATCACCTTGAGGAGCTGCCACCTGGCCACGAGGGTGGAGGGCGCGCCCTACCCCCCTGGGCGCGCCCCTTGCCTCGTGGGCCCACGGTGGCCCTCCTCCACTTATCCCTGCACCCATCTTCTTCCTCTGCCTCACACAAACCCGAAAAACCAACTCAAGCTCGAGTTCCAACCACTTTTGCTGTGATTTTCGATCTCCTTGCTCAAAGCACCTCTCGCAAAGCTGCTTGGGGAGATTGTTCCTTGGTATGTGACTCCTCCATTGGTCCAATTAGTTTTTGTTCTAGTGCTTTATTTTTTGCAAATTTGTGCTGCATAGGTGACCATGTTCTTGAGCTTGCATATCAAATTTATATGGGTCCAAGTAGTTCTAATGCTTGATATAGGCTCTAGGCACTTGTAGGAGTAGTTGCTATCAATTTTATTGAAGTTGATTCACTTTTGTTTGAAGTTACTAAAAATTTCAGAATTATTTTTTAGAGAAAACAATATGTTTAGGAAGATGTTCCAAGGTGGTTCTTCAAGCAAGCAAGGTCCCAGGCTTGCAATGCGTGATGCTGACGAGGAACCACCAAGAGACGCTCCTGTGAGGCCCTGTGAATGGCCTTTGGAAAATTTTATGAATCAAGCGGGAATCAAAGAAGAATTTAGCGCATATTTGCGTAATGCCGGTCTTGAGGACTTTGAAGCTGACAAATGCCCCCAGTATCATGATCTCACAAGTTCATTTGTGAGGAGGTTTGAGTTTTCATCTTCGCGTAATTATCCCTCAGTCATGTTTGACCTTTATGACAAATCTTATACCATGGACTTAGAGGATTTCACTTTTGCTTGCAAACTTCCATCTTGGGGTAGTGTCAGGGATCCCCCTAAATCTGAATATAAAGACTTTCTTGCTAGAATAACTGTGGGGGAATCTAGAGATATAACACAAGCCACTATAGGGAGCATTCACTTTCCTGCTATACATTATTTCTCTCTCTTCATAGGTAGATGCATAAATGCTAAGGATGAAGCATGTCACATGTGTGCCCCTGATCTCATCATTCTCAGAAGTGTTGTGTTAGAAGACCAATCTTATCATATGGGAGCCATTGTAGCTCGTAGGTTGAATCATAATAGACATAATGGAGATTTCTTTGGAGGAATTTATGCAACCCACTTAGCTAATTTTCTTGAGATAGACATTCGTGAGGGTGATATGGAGTTACCCCCTACTTATTTAGATTTTGATTCTATGGTTTCCCACCAGTTTGTTGAGAGGACTGAATCACCTCTCCAGTATCGACTAATCTTTAACAAACGGCATGTTGTCCATGTTATTCTTCCTACTCCTGCCTTCTTTGATTTTCAGACAAAAGGAAGATATATTATTACCAGAGAGGAGGCAGATGAGTACGAGAGAAGAGCGGAGGCGGCTCGACGCCACGCTGCAGCTCAGGAGGCAATAGCTGCTGCATCGCAGTATGACCCCAACTACACCTACGTGTATCCGCCAGGCTATCCCTGGCAATAAACCAACTTAGGGCAAAAGCCTAAGCTTGGGGGAGTACGTATTTCCCACCGACATTACATTTATGTTCACACACACTCATTGCTAGATGTCGGTGCTCATACTCTTTCACTGTAATATCCATGCTAGTTTATTTCCTTTTTCCTGCTTTCTTCTTGTGTGTTTAATAAACCCTAAGAAAAACCAAAAAAATTAGTGTTAGTTTACCTTTCCTGCTATAGTAGTAGCAATTAAAAAGAAAACCCAAAAATATTTCCCGTTCTTCTTTTGCTTGTTGGGAGCTTTCCCGTGTAAATAGTTTCTATTTCTTTTCTTTTCTTTGGGGGTCAGTAGGAGAAGACCATGATTAAATTGTTGAAGTGGCTCTTATATGCATCATTGTTGATTTAACCAAGAGCCCATATTGCCTTGTCTTCTCCTGTTTATTGAATGCTCGCAGATTCCAGCTTAGTCCAATGCACGTCTACTCTTATTATTATTCACATCGTTCAGTCGTGCAAGTGAAAGGCGATTATGATGATATATGATGGACTGACTAAGATGAGAAAAGTTGGTATGAACTCGACCTCTTTTGTTTTTGTAAATATGATGAGTTCATCGTTCTTGATTCAGCTGATTATGAATAAACATGTTTGCAATGACAATTAGAGATCATAGTTGCTCGTGCCATGCTTGATTAGCTATGAGTTATAATGGTTTACCTTGCGTGCCAACATGCTATTAAAATGGTTGTGATGTGGTATGATGGGGTGGTATCCTCCTTTGAATGATTTAAGTGACTTGACTTGGCACATGTTCACGCATGTAGTTGAAACAAATCAACATAGCCTTCACGATATTTATGTTCATGGTGGATTATATCCTACTCATGCTTGTATTCAATGTTTATTAATTTTAATGCATGTTCATGACTGTTGTCGCTCTCTAGTTGGTCGCTTCCCAGTCTTTTGCTAGCCTTCACTCGTACTAAGCGGGAATACTACTTGTGCATCCAATCCCTTAAACCCCAAAGTTATTCCATATGAGTCCACCATACCTTCCTATATGCGGTATCTACCTGCCGTTCCAAGTAAATTTGTATGTGCCAAACTCTAAACCTTCAAATAAACATTCTGTTTTGCATGCTCGAATAGCTCATATATCAACTAGGGCTGCCCTTATCTTCCGTGTTAGGCGGTTTATTCTCAAGAGGAGTGGACTCTGCTCCTCACTCACGAGAAAATGGCTGGTCACCGGATGCCCAGTCCTATGCTTTATGCAAACTAAATCAAAATAATTGCAAACAAAACTCCCCCTGGGACCCGTTGAATGTTGGAGGCACTCGTTGTTTCGAGCAAGCCATGGATTGATGCTTGTGGAGGAGGGGGAGTATAAACTTTACCATTCTGTTAGGGAACCGCCTATAATTTGTTTAGCATGGAAGATATCGTCATCTCTTAGTTGTTATGTTGACAATGAAAGTATGCCGCTCAAAATATAATTTATCTCTATTTCAAAATCGAGCTCTGGCACCTCTACAAATCCTTGCTTCCCTTTGCGAAGGGCCTATCTATTTACTTTGATGTTGAGTCATCACCCTCTTATTAAAAAGCACTAGCTGGAGAGCACAGCTGTCATTTGCATTCATCATTGTTAATTTATATTGGGTATGACTATGACTGGATCTCTTTTACCATGAATTACAATGTCTAGTCAGTCCTTGATCTTTGAAGGTGCTCTGCATTTATGTTTTGCGCTCTCAGAAAGGGCTAGCGAGATACCATCTTGTTATATCATATTATGATTATTTTGAGAAAGTGTTGTCATCTGAGATTTATTATTATGGCTTGCTAGCTGATTATGTTATTGATATGAGTAAACATGAGACCTAGGAGTTATTGCAAATGTGGTTAGTTATGATCTTTGCTGAAAACTTGAATGCTTTGGCTTGACATAGGTACAACAACAAGAGCAAACAGAGTTTGTAAAAGTTTTTCTTTTTCTCTTTCAGTTTGTCAACTGAATTGCTTGAGGACGAGCAAGGGTTTAAGCTTGGGGGAGTTGATACGTCTCCGTCGTATCTACTTTTCCAAACACTTTTGCCCTTGTTTTAGACTCTAACTTGTATGATTTGAATGGAACGAACCCGGACTGACGCTGTTTTCAGCAGAATTGCCATGATGTTGTTTTATGTGTAGAAAACAAAAGTTCTTGGAATGACCTGAAACTCCACGGAATATCTTAGAATAAATAATAAAAAATCCTCGCCAAAGATGAAGACCAGGGGCCCACACCCTGTCCTCAAGGGTGGGGGCGCCCCCCCTCTAGGGCGCGCCCCCCTACCTTGTGGGCCCCATGGACACCCTCCGACGCCAATTCCAACTCCATATATTGGCTTTCGGGGAGAAAAAAATCAGAGAGAAGAAATCATCGCGTTTTACGATACGGAGCAGCCGCCAAGCCCTAATCTCTCTCGGGAGGGCTGATCTGGAGTCCGTTCGGGGCTCCGGAGAGGGGGATTCATCGCCGTCGTCATCATCAACCATCCTCCATCACCAATTTCATGATGCTCACCGCTGTGCGTGAGTAATTAATTCCATCGTAGGCTTGCTGGACGGTGATGGGTTGGATGAGATTTATCATGTAATCGAGTTAGTTTTGTTAGGGTTTGATCCCTAGTATCCACTATGTTCTGAGATTGATGTTGCTATGACTTTGCTATGCTTAATGCTTGTCACTAGGGCCCGAAAGTGCCATGATTTCAGATCTGAACCTATTATGTTTTCATGAATATATGTGAGTTCTTGATCCTATCTTAAGTAGTCTATAGTCACCTACTATGTGTTATGATCCGCAACCTCAAGTGACAGTAATCGGCACCACTCCCGGTGATGACCATAGTTTGAGGGGTTCATGTATTCACTATGTGCTAATGCTTTGTTCCGGTTCTCTATTAAGAGGAGGCCTTAATATCCCTTAGTTTCCAATAGGACCCCGCTGCCACGGGAGGGTAGGAAAAAATATGTCATGCAAGTTCTTTTCCATAAGCACGTATGACTATATACGGAATACATGCCTACATTACATTGATGAATTGGAGCTAGTTCTGTGTCACCCTATGTTATGACTATTACATGACGAACGCATCCGGCATAATTATCCATCACTGATCCGATGCCTACGAGCTTTCCATATACTGGGTTACGCTTATTTACTTTTCTGTTGCTACTGTCACAATCACTACAAAAATACCAAAAACATTACTTTTGCTGTCTTTACTTTTGTTACCGTTACCACCACTATCATATTACTTTGCTACTAAACACTTTGCTGCAGATACTAAGTTTCAGTGTGGTTGAATTGACAACTCAGCTGCTAATACTTGAGAATATTCTTTGGCTCCCCTTGTGTTGAATCAATAAATTTGGGTTGAATACTCTACCCTCGAAAACTGTTGCGATCCCCTATACTTGTGGGTTATCATTATCTAGTACATTCCGCTGCCATGCATGACGATGAAATGTGTATGGAGGTTTCTCCAGTTTACTGTACGAAGGAAGAACCATGGCACCTGCCAGGGTCAGCATTGAAGGCTGACGAGAGGGCACCAACCGATTCTTCTGGAGGTCGAAGGGGTTGCCTACAACGAGGCCTATCCGACGCAGGACTTCTTTGTCGTTCTTAAAGTCTATAGTAACGAATTTGACTGTTTTGTCCTCGAGAAAGTTCTTAAAATCCTGGCACTCAACGTCGGCATGGCATATGTGGTAGACCAAGCAAATGTTATGTACACAAACCTGGATCACGGCGGGATTCTTCCTCTCTTCGTCCTTTAGATCCTTCTCTCGTCCCACGACTGTGGTGTACTCAACATCTAGCCCAGTGACCCACTCATCATGTGAGTTTTCGAACATGCGTCTGAAGCGAGATAGGCATCCTTTCACCGTCGCGGAAGTACGGGTGTAGATGACTTCGAACTCATCGCCGGTGATGGTTCTACCTTGTAATCACCGCCGATCGGGGAGATTTGGGACGCCATGGATTTGGGAGGAGGGTTAGGATTAGTGGAACTGCCGTAATGTGAATGGACGGGACGACTAGGAGCGAACCGTCGTAGTATTAAAGGACGTGCGGGGACGAGTAGGAGCGAACTGCCAGCGTGCGAACGGCAGGGTAGTGGCTTTCCATTCTCCCATGATACGGGCTTCCGAGAGCCCTTGGATCTGAGATCAAACGGTTGCATGGCGTGATTCTAAACCTATGGGTGAATATCCTATCCTGAAGGGTTATTCTGCAAATTTTCAGCAACTTAGCATGCGACCGTTTGATCACAGATCCAAGGGCTGCCAGCAGCCCGTATCATGGTCGCGCCTACCACGACTGTCGCGTCGCTCGCGCGGTCGCACCCTTGGAGATTTAACACGGTGCGTTAGGCTATCTAATGTTGGCATGTCATACATAGTCATCACTAAGTCACTCATACTACAACAAGGTTGGCTATAAGTGTATTTTTTTACTCCTCTCTATCTCTTTCTTCAGATTTCTCCGTCCCATAATATAAGAATGTTTTTGACACTAGTGTAGTGTCAAAAACGTTCTTATATAATGGGACACAAGGAGTACTAGTATTTATTGCATTTGCCAAGGAGTGACCTCTTCCAATGAAATGGTGTTGCTAAGTTTGCTTCATTTAATTAGCTATAGACTCAAAATTGTCTTTTTCACCTAGGTACACGCTAGCTTAGCACCGTTTCTTCCTTGGGTCACCAAACTAGTCTCTCTCTTCTTGATTAACTTGCCACATCAGACTTTATGCCTATGTGGCAAGCTTAAGCACCTGTAGGAGCAAGTAAGTACAATAGTGCGCTTTACATGGAATTTTTGCATATGTGGAGGAAAGAGAGGCAAGGAAAAAGTGGAGAAGTGGGCTCTCATGCAAGAGCCAGCCTCTACTACTACATGGTGGAGCATTGGGGAGGCACCTGTATGGAGGTGGTCAGGAATCGGAAGACTCACGCCGGTCGTAGCGCCGCAGTTAAAATTATAATGGCAAGTCAAATCACGGGGCCCCACCTGTCCAGCAGTAACTCGTTGTCAAATCACACAGCCCTACGTTTGCAATAGCTTACTCCCTCGTCTTCTTGCGTCTATGTCGAACTGACTAGGCGGAACTGCCCCGCCTACGCCGCATGCCCCGCCCTCGACTTTTAAATACAACTACTCTCTCCGTCTAGGTGAGTAAGTCATCTTACGAAAACCAAATAATCCCAAAATACTAAGGCGCGGTGCATTAATTTCTACCTCGTTTCTTGTTTCTTCACATATCAACCAATAAGAATCCAATGATATACTTTTTTTGACATAGTAACTCATATTTAGTTAGTCAAATGTATGACCTAGAACTACGTGCAGGCCCTATAAACCGAGACGCCTACAAATAAAAAACCGAGATGGAGAGGGTAGTTCAGCATGTATCTTTTTAGATCAATATAGTTGGGATTCACCAAGGAGCAAAACCAAGTGGTAGGCTGCTCCTGTCGTGTTGGCGTAGCAACTCAAGCAGGGTCAGTCCGCATACGAAATGGCGACACACTTAACAGGACCCCTTTCACAGACATGTGGCCCATCCATCGTCTTGTTCCACGTGCGATGCACCAAACCACAGTTCGAGCAGTGGTTGGAATTGGAGGCACCCGGTCGTGAGAGCCGCATGAGTAGAAAATGAGCTATGAGGGGTCAAATCACAAAGCCCCACCTTTCCCGCATTAAGCTGGACGGACGAAGCAACCATCATTACACTCTAGCACGCAAGAGCATAAAGAAAAGAGAAAACAATGATGTGTGCGGCAGCTACCTAGGGCAACCTAGGGTAGGGGTCTCCACTACAGATCCTTTTTTTTAAAGCGCCTCCACTACAAATCGGCTTCTCCCTCGTCCTCTTGAAGAAAACCGATGATGAGTGCGGCGGTAGGGTTTGTAGGAGTACTACGGCATGCGGGGCCACGTCGTAGTAAACGGGTTCGAGTCGACGCCTTAAATATGTGTGGGCCGCTTGGTTTTACGGGAACGAGGCAGCATTTTGGGTTTGGGGACCAGTGGAGATATAGCACATACAAAAAATTGTCGACGCAGGTTCGACCGAAAGGCAATGATGCATGGGCCCTGCATTTTGATATACCGGGGCAGCGTGAAATTTGCTACTCTACTCAAAACTAGTAAGGTACACATGTATTGAACGATGAGACTTGAAACCAAATTATGAATAAATACACACTATAGCATGTAAAGCTTTGAGTCATATATGCATGATGTAGATGTTCGCTTAGTTCTTATAGTTCATCTCATTCAAAAATCAATTAGTTTTATAAAAATGTTAAGATTCATGGGGTTGTGCATTGTAAATCATAAAGTAAAAAACAAATAATGGCAATTCATTTAGAAAAAAATAATCAGTTATGATACAAAAGATTCTATAACAAAGGAGAAGTGCTTGTGTTTTGAGGTTTGTGCATTATGCTTAAGTTCAACCATGGAGTCTTCTAAATTGTACATGTGGCAGATCTGGTGGAATGTTGATGATATCCAACGGCCAGTAGTGCTCGGATTTTCCCATCTCTGCACTGTCGGGTTAGCTTCATCGAGCGACCATCTTTCAAAGTTATTGGCACACTATATAGTTCTTGTGCCATAGTTGCATGTTTTGGATAAAAAGCTACTAGTGGGTTGTACTATCTATTTAGGAATAGAAGATGTATACATGGAAGTTGTAGGGAAAGAGATGACATGGAGGATCTCAATTCCTATGAGTAGGGATTGGAAAAGAGATGTCATTTGGTTCACATCATAGGAACTTTTCTATTGAAACTAGAGATGACATGTATCTCAAGTCCTATGAGGAGGGATTAGTAAAGAGATGTAATTTGGTTCATATCATAGGAACTTTTCTATTGAATATACGTTAATGTTTATTTTCCTATGAAATTAAGGGAGTATAGGAATCCATTCATATGAACCAAGTGGCTCTAAAGCTATAGAAATGATATCATGTTTATTCCCTTTGAAATGTAGAGTATATGAATCTATTCCTATGAACCAATTGGCTCTAAAGGAAAAAATCCTATAAAAATCATATCATATAGAGTTCCTATGATATTCCTCGACACTAAAGGATGGTTGAAATTGCTGCGGGTGATACGATGGTCTTTATAGTTACCTCTCGAAGATGAATGAAATGATATATACAGGGTATTCTACATGTGCAATTTAGTACACGAAAACTCGGTAAAAGTTTGCGAGGTTCTAATTTTCAATAAAGCTATATGCACTGCATTTCGAAACGGAGGGAGCATACGGCAGTTGCTAACACTCACGTGGAAGATTTGTGTGTAGGAGGAGTGGCTGTTACATTAAATGACATGGCAAAACCGACCGCCGGATGCCGATCTAACGGTTCTTCTACGGGCGTTAAATCGGGGAAAAGGCTTGTGGCGAACGTTTGTCGGATAATGATTTACGGACACATGCATTGCATTGATACGTGCCCCCTCTCTCTCACGC
The DNA here is from genome assembly GCA_021605145.1 of Aegilops bicornis. Lineage (NCBI taxonomy): Eukaryota > Viridiplantae > Streptophyta > Magnoliopsida > Poales > Poaceae > Aegilops > Aegilops bicornis. Next base: position 103,250,930 of record CM038675.1, on the reverse strand, counting down.
ACACGCACCCTCACGAGTCACAACTCTCCTGAGTCCTCTCGCAGACTCAAGACGTGGCACCCATCGCCTATCTGCAGTAGACGCCACGCACATATGTGCTCTTCACACCCTACCCTCAGAACTTCTAAAAACAAAAGACGGCGCACACATTTTATTTTAGCTCACACGTCACACACTTATATTATTACTCTTGCGGCGAACGTTCTTTGGGCATAGTATATATTGTACTCTCATGAAGAGAAGCGGTGCACGCACGCACTAGTTCTCTCACACCCACTCATGGTACACGTAGGAGCGCATTTTTTTGAAGCCGGTACAACAAAATCACTCCACTATACATAAAAGCAGGAGCCTTAGCGCTTGCTTTACTAGGGTTCCTCTCGTTCACTGTCTCATGCTCTCCAGATCTAAGCAAGACATAGGTGGCCACACTCTCTTTCTCAGCTCACGGCTGGTCACAAATCCGGCCGGACAACCTCGACCGGGGCAGGGGTTGTAGGCGCATCGTTCACGCTATCGTCGGCGGCGAGGGAGGAGACCAATGGCTGCCCGCGCGTCCCGATCGGCGGCCGTGCAGTTCTCTTCGAGAGAGCGCCGGCTCGGGAGGGCCACCGACCCCTTCTTCCTCCCTGCGGTATTGTGGCCAAGATGCGGCCTCCCGACGCCATCTTTGCCACATGCCGATGACCCTCAGGTATATATTCCTTCAAAACTTGGCTTGCTCTACTGCCCCAGCTCTTCCCCCTTCGTGTGGATCATTTTCTACTTCCGTCTGCTGTTCCAAAGCCACCTAGACTTCTACTATTATTAGAAGTAAAGCTAGTTCATACAGTCAACTCAAAGCATTGGTTCAAACAGGGAAGAAAGTGGGAAAGCTGTAGCATGAATCTAGGACTTGGTTCTAAGAGGAAACGGGGGAAAGTAGTAATATCTGCCACTGTTTAAATAATCGTATTTCGTATTTGCGCAAACAGGGATGTCTGTCTCCATATCGTTTCGGGATGTCTATCTCCGTATCGTTTCTATCCGCGCAATCAAAAGCACACACCTCAGTTTTAGTACAACTGCGCAAAATGAGATGGCTATCCCTCGTTGTCGTCGTCTAACCTCCCGTCTTCAAGGTATCCCTACATTGGTAATAACTAAGGTAGAATGACCAACGTAATCTAAACGAAGCTGATTCGTACGTTTTACTTCCTGATTGCAGTGCAGGGACGAGCGAAAACAACTGCATCCTAGTCCGGAATGCACTTTCTACCAGTTCATCCATGGACCGAGGACTAGCTGGCACGGCTGCACGACGGTTTTTGGACAGGTCTTGGCGGACAAGAGGCATTGTGGTCTGCTTATTTCTGCAAATAGCGATGCTTAAATTTAGTGGAATGCACAAGAATTTCACATGGTCAAGATAATCGCATGGTTCAGTTCAGATTCCAACCGAGACCACAATTATAATTGGTTATTCTGGAATGAGAGAACCTAACCCTGGATGGTGGCAACAAGAAAAACCAGAGTGAACTCCAGGAAATTTAAGCCCTTGGGAGGCCTTTGCTCACAAAAGCCTTGCTTGTTTTTTCCTGATTTGTAAACCTTCTCACAACTTTGTCTTTTGCTGTGAACTAGTATATGTTTGTTATGTTCTATGAATCATTGAGATGTATAAAACTGCTTAACTTATGCTTTTCAAGATTTTTATGAAGACGAGTTTAATGTGAGTGTTCCACATGAGCGCTGGACTAGCGTTGAACGTCTGGAATTTATTACATTGTGGCCTCAATTAACTGCGTGAACCACTGTAACAAGATACATAGTTGCTTATATGATTCACGGGCACACAAAAGTAGCAGCAGTTCCCATAGACGGATTCAAACAGAGTACTAGCCCCAGAGGGGTCAATAACAGGCAAGGTTCGGATAATTAGACACAATCCAAACTACTATTAAACACTAGCTGGGGCAACTATTTCATGCCTCGATCTAATTTGGGCTGGACACAAGACGGACCTTACCATGAACATCATCGAGGACGTCCCGCAGCAGCTCAATCCTGTGAACTTTCATGAAGACAACCTTGTGGCCTTGCCCTTCGATAAACTTGTTTGTGGAGGCATGCCACGTCATCTTCTCAAGCGTAAGCTTGACAAGAACAGTATGCCTCACAAACGAAGGAGTAGCTTTGAACTTCTTGTGCTTCAAGACACCGGACAACATGCCCGACAACAAGTGAGGCTGGAATACACCTCTTCATTGGTATAACCGCAAATGGCTTCCAGGATCCAACAACAGCCTAAGAACTCTGTTTTCCCGGCGTATATTCAGGTCATCCGCCTCATAGCGAGTGGCATGCACAACCACACAATCCTTGTTCGCATCGTGGCTCTAATTGAAACAGAAACAAATTCTGAATTACTTTTCAAAGATAAGAAACACAAGTTATTTAAACCACTATGTATAGCATGGCATCGAAGCTAATAAAATTTTGCATTATTAATCACCACATACTTCCTTTTCTAAAAAAATCACCACATACTTAGATGAAAAACCACAATAGAGATCGGCAAAGAAGGAAATCACCTTGGGCAGCTCATCAGGGGGGGGGGGACACATCCTCGAAGGGGGAAAACTGCTCCTGCAGTGCCATGGGGGTTGTAACCTCAAACGGGGCGTTGACCATCTCAGTAGTGGCCGTGAGCGTATCTGGGGTCGCCTCGGTGGTTGCCTCCATATTCTTGGAGCTCTCTGTCTCGTGGGGATCAGCCTCCCGCGTCTGCTCCAATATCAGCAGATCTTTGCCTGGTTCTCCTTGGTCCATCATGAAACTGACGAATACTAGGAGACCACTGAAAGGAAAACACAATCGCAATGACAATGAAACAAAAAAAGAGTGAGGATCGGTTACTGCTTTGCAAAAGTTCTTTTTTTTCTCTGAACGAAAATATACCAACATCACGGATCCGCTTACCTTCCCTTTGTTCGGAGAGAAGAACAGTGGCAGATGCGAGTGTTGCCTTTCTTGAAGATGGTGAGGGAGAAGGGGATTCAGCGAAGAGTGAAATGATGGTTGCTTCGTCCGTCAAACTTAGACTGTGGGGAGGTGGGGTTTTGTGATACGACGGCTCGTTACTACCGTGCTATGACCGGGGTGACTCTCCGCCTGCATACTATCTTCTAATTTGCTGGATGGCATTTGGGCCCGCGCGCTGCATGGCCCGCATGTCGGTGAACAAAAGTATAACGACATTCAGTAGAGGGAGACGTTTCAATGACCTAGGAGGAGCCAGAAGCGGTAGAGTGACTCCACTGTACTAGTAGTAATTGTTTTTCTGGGTAGCTGTAGAGTGTCTCCACTGTACTAGTAGTAATTGTTTCTCTGGGCCCAAGACAAAACAGCCAATCCACACTAGTAAATAGTAAAATCAATTCAAAAGGTGCTACCGCACTTTTGACACCCCCCCAAAAAAACCTGGGTGCTCTTCTTCCTCCTCGCTCCCACCCACCTCACGTCAGCTCGCTCCACTCATACACCCAAATTCCTCACCTCACTCCTACAGAAAACCCCAGCTCCCCTTCTTCGTCAGTCCTACGAAAAACCCCCAGCTCCCCTTCTTCTTCGCTCGCACTACAACTAGGCTCGTCATTCGTTACTCGGCTCAAATCCGTGAGCGCGATGCGACACCCTCGAGGAAAATGGAGTCGGCTGACCCCAGCGCCAAGAAGATGAGTCTCACCAGGCGACGCTCATTGTAGATCCCGCCAACCGGCAGCTGGGAGAAGCGGCGACCCCGCCCCACTGGATCCCAGAACCCGTAGAATCTCGGTGGACCGCATCAGCGATCTCCCGGACGCCATCCTTGGGGAGATCATCTCGCTTCTCCCCACCAAGGATTGCTGCCGCACCCAAGTCCTCTCAATTCGGTGGCGCCCTCTATGGCGCGTCGTGCCCCTTAATCTCGACTGTCGTCAGCTATCTCTCTTCAATGATTTTGAAATCTCCAGAGCCATCATCTCCTCCCACCAGGGCTCCATTCAAAGCCTCTGCATCCCGTCATGCTACCTGGGCAAGCATACCATGCCCTGCACGATGGACGCCTGGCTGAAATCCCCTGAATTCACAGAACTATAGCTGCTTGAGTTCTACTATTCCCACAAATCACATACCACATACCGAACGCCATGAACTTGTGCCCTCAAAGCACCGATGTCCATCTCAAGGGTTTTCCTCCTCTCTCCACACCGCCACCTTTGCGATGTGCTACCTACCGCATAATCGGTACTAAACCTTCGACTCCCATTTCTCAAGAAACTTTCACTTCAAGGGTTCAGATATCGGAGGCCTCATTGCACAAAGATCATCCACTCCAGCTTGCCCTGCTACTGGAGTGCTTGGTGCTTGTTTTCACAGATTAGAATCGGTTGTCTCCAAATAAAGTCGCCTAACCTTGTAAGAATTGGAATTTCTTTTGAGGGAAGGCAGCTCATCATCCAAGATGCCCTTCACTTCAAAGGTTGATCCTTGATTCTAGTTATTCACCGCTGCAAATAACCGTCCTCTCTGTGCCTAAATTGGAGACCTTGGGTGTAATACATGGTCTCTGTGCTCATTTCAATATGGTGTTTGGCTCGCAGCTTCTTCGTGTACTTTATATTATCATCTACACTTGTAACCATAAGCTGCATTTTAAATTTCTGCGATAATTTATATATCATCTTGGAGTACACATTTTGTACTAACATTATGTTCTATGCTCAATGAAGAGTTTCTCCATGGATGGCCTATCAATGGTGCTTGATTCTGTCAAGATCTTATATATCCAAATGAATAGTTTTGATCTGAACAAGATTATTGGCTTGCTGCAATGCTTTCCATGTCTGGAGAAGTTGTATATAAAGATGATAATTTCACGCACATTGGAATCCCGCATATAGTGTACTAGAATTAACCGTTCAGCTGTTGCTCTTTCGACACTCTTCTTTTAGACCTTAACTGTTTTCAATCTTCATGTCTATTTAGGCAACAGGACGGGGTAAGAAAGTTATAACCAATCAGTGGATTCGTAAGCATCGGGATTTTCTTACTTCTCATGAGATTCGATTGAAGACAATAACGCTAGAACGATATGTAGAACCGTGCAAACACAAGATTTGTCACATTCTTCCTGCTGAATGCGAGGTTACTATTGTCCATCAGGCTTAAGTTTATCAAGAAGCATGGTTTTGATGGATGGGTATGTCAAGAGCAAAAAAGGAGTTTCAGGTGGGCAAAAGAGCTTACGAACGTGTCGGGCTTCTATTTACAACATATTGTGGTCATAATCCGAGAAAATTTTACGACCCAGATGTTCATTCTATGGACCTGACCGATCCATTTGACTGCGGATCGCCGAAAACAGTGCTGGAGTTAGATGTTGTTGCCCTTTTCAATCTGGGTTTTTTTGTAAACCTGATGAACAATCAACCCTTGTGCTTTTGTACAGTTTCTAAGCTGGAGTTAGATGTTCCTGCCCTTTTCAACTAGGTTGTGACTGTCATATTTTCTTTGAAACAAGGCAAATGGCTTGCCATTCGTTTAATTTAGAGTGAAATATTGTAACAAATCACAACCAAGGGAAATAACATCACTCACGCCGGCTGCTTGAGCTCACTGTGCATTACAGAAGCCAAGTGATTAGCCCCCACCAGCACCCATGAACTTATTTCGAACTAGCACATCAAATAGGCTGTAAATTTTCATAGGAAAGGCTGCATGACCGTGACAGATTTGGATTCTGACATTTGGGACCCGCGAGGAAATAGCCTATCCAAGGTGGTGTCGACTTACTAGCCAGTCAACAAACGATTCTGCCTACCGGCCGTTGGATTGACATCCAACATCTGTCGTGTATCTTCTATCTCTTGTCTTCTTCTTCCTCCAGCCGCCCAAACCAAACCACCCCATCGGCTCCGCCTGCTCCCACCTCCGCCGCCCTACCGTACGTACCCTCCAACGTTAGCCAGTCCCTCCCTCTATTCCCCCACACGTCCTGTTATTCTCCGGCAACGTCAGCCCCAACACGCACTCCTGCGTTCGAACCAGCCAACCTCGTACTCCCCTCCGCCGCGATCGACCGGGCGATCTTCAACGGCTCTGTTCGCTCCGGCCCGAGGCCTCGCCGTCGTCCTCCGCCTTGCGGCCTTGGTTCGCTTCGCCAGGCGCTGTGCGCCGCCCTCTTGCGTTGTCAACGTCGTCAACAACCGAGAGGAACAAGGAGATGATCAGACGTGGAGAGGATGACAGTAGGGACCCACTAGCGTCATGGCAGTACGCAAGCAAGTGCCTCTATCGTACAAGCCCAAAAATATGGTTCCTCCTAATGGTTGGACATCTGGGGTTCACGCCATTGTCAACGTAGTCAATAAACGAGAGAATTACACTACGAGCGGCTGACACCAGGGACCCAGCAAGTCGCGCAAGTTTTTTTTTGAGGAACAAGAAGTTGTTATTTATACTAGTTTTAACGACGGATCAGGGTAACAACGGGGTCAAAAGGGGGTCAGGGCCCGCCTAGCTAGGGTTTTATTTATGTTTACCACATCATGAGCCCAGTTGTGTTTTTTTCTTGCTGAAAATGGCTAGCCCAGTTCTATTTTTTAAGAAATAACCAAACAAGGCCTACTTGCTTTATCGGCCCTGCTGGGCTGCAAATCTTTTAAGACGATGAGAGTTTCATTCGATTTGCCCAGAAATGGGATGTACTTTTTTAAAACACATCAAACCAGGAATTAGTTTCAATTTTTTTTTCATTACAAGATCTTAAATTCCATTAATTTTTATGCGTGGAAAATTATTTGGATTTTATATTTATATAAATTATTTTTCAAAATAGTTTGAATGTGAATCGATATTTCTGGATTAAAAACAGTTGACCGCACCGAAATATGCAAAATTTCGTATACTTTTTAACCGTGGCCACAATATGGGGTGTAATGCTAACAAAAAGAAGATGGGCTTCAAAAAAACCTTAAGAATTAGCAAATGGGCTGTACATTATTAGAAATAATGGCAGATGGGCTGTATGCTATTTTCCACATATTTGAGGCTGACTTGTGCGCCTACTACAGGTTGATGCGTATGCTTTCATAAAAAAAAGGTTACGCACACGCAACGCCCTGTCAACTTAGTCAACACACGAGAGCAGTTGGATCGTTGGATGTCCATCCAACGGCTGTCGTCTTCTTCAATCTCTGCTCTTCATGCTCCAAATGCTCAAACAAGCGCCCGGGGACTGCTCGCTCCCTCCACCCGCTGACCGGCTATGTTGCCAAGAGGCCTCACGGCCCCACCGTACTCCCATCGCTGGCCTAGCCATCCCTCTACTCACCCACACATGCTGTTATTCTCCGGCGACGGCAGACGAACCAGTAAACCCTCATACTCCTCCGCGTGGGAAACAACTGCCGAGTATTCCCTGGCTCCGTGTCGTTACCTTCCTAGGCCTCGCTGCCGCCCACTGCCCTGGTGCTCTCGGCGCGGCCTGGTTAACATGGTCAATGAACGACATCCATCGGAAGTGGACTGTACGTGGAGAGGCTGACAGCTGAGTCCACGGCCGCACGCAAGGAAATGCCTCCTTATTACACGCAAAATAATGATTACTCCACCTGACAGCTAGGACCAACAGGAAGGGCCTTTGTATTTCGCGAAAAAAACGTTCCCCCCGCTGACAGGTCGGACCCACCAGCTATATCTTCGCACGCAAGGAAGTGCCTCCTTATTACGCCCAAAAAAATGAGTACCCCCTGCTAGCTGGGACCCACCATATTGTTGGGCTGACTTGTGGGCCTACTAAGTCAGGGGACGAAGGGCTTTGTCAACTTAGTCAATACTCCAGTGACCATATGATGTCCATCCAACGGCCATAGTGCTTCTTCAACCTCTGGTCTTCTTGCTCCAGCCTCCCAAAGCAGCGCTGGCCGTGTCGCCTGCTCTTGCCTCCCGTGGCCGGCTGTGCTACCGCCTGCTCCTACCTCCCGTGGCCCGGCTCCGCGTCGTCCCCTTCCTAGGCCTCGCCGTCGTCCACCGCCGTGGTGCTCTCGGCGCGGCGTGGTCAATGTGGTCAACGACCGACTTCCATAGGAAGAGTACTGTACGTGGAGAGGCTGACAGCTGGGTCCACGGGAGCCGCAAGGAAGTGCCTCCTTATAACGCGGAAAATAATTATTCCTCCACCTGACAGCGGGGACCCATCGGACGGGCCAACAGTATTTTGCGAAAAATCGCTTCCCCCGATCATTGGGACTCACCGGACGGGCCACCGATTTCGCAAAAAAAGCGTTCCCCATTGTCACCGGACCCACCGGAAGTGCCTCCTTATTACGCACAAAAAATGAATACTCCCGGCTAGCTAGGACCCACCTTGGTGGGAGGCTGTCTTAATGGGCCTACTAAGTTGACGGGACGAAGGGCTTTCTCAACTTAGTCAATATGAACGATTCTAGCTCCAAAGGACCGTGCTGATGTCCATCCAACGGCTGTAGTGCTTCTTCAACCTCTGGTCTTCTTGCTCCAGCTGCCCAAAGCAGCGCCTGGTCGTGCTGCATACTCCCGCCTCCCGTGGCCGGTCAGGTTGCCGCTGAGGCCTCACCGCCCTACTATTCCCACCGCTGGCCAGGCCTCGCACCGACGACATTTCACACCGCAGCCGAACCAAAGGAACCTCGTACTCCTCTTCGCTGGCTTCCACCGCCGCTGTCTTCCCTGGCTCCACGTCGTCCCCTTCCTAGGCCTCGTCGTCGTCCACCGCCGTGGTGCTCTCCGCGCGGCGTGGTCAACGTGGTCAAGGAACGACTTCCATCAGAAGAGTACTGTACATGGAGAGGCTGACAGCTGGGCCCACGGCCACAGCACAGTTTTTTAGTGATTTGCCAAGTAAGTCGCTTTGTCAGGCCTGTTGGGCTACAAATCTTTCAAGACGAGGAGAGCTTTCATTCGGGTGGCCGAGAAAATGGCCCATCAATAATGAGAAATGGGTTGTACATTTTTAAAACACATCAAACCGACAATTAGTTTCAAATAATTTTTTTCATTTCAAGATTTTAAATTACATTAATTTTTATGCGTGGAGAATTTGTTGGATTTTATATTGATATACATTTATTTTTATAATCAGTTTGAATGTGAGTTGAAATTTCGGGATTAAAAAGAGTTTGGACCGCACTGAAATATGTAAAATTTCGTATAATTTTTAACCGTGGCCACAATATGGGCTGTAATGCTAAAAAAAAGAATATGGGCTCCAAAAAAACCTTAAGAATTAGCAAATGGGTTGTAAATTATTAGAAATAATGGCAGATGGGATGTATGCTGTTTTCCACAAATTCGAGGCTTTCCTAAAAAAAAGGTTGACGCACAAGCAGTGACGGTTGGATGTCCATCCAACGGCCGTCGTGCTTCTTCAATCTCTGCTCTTCCTGCTCCAGCCGCTCAAACAAGCGCTGCGTGGACTGCCTGCTCCCTCCTCCCCGTGGCCGGGTTGTGCCCCAAGAGGCCTCACCTTCCCACCGCATTCCCATCGCTGGCCTAGCCATCCCTCTACTCACCCACACCTGCTGTTTTTCTCCGGCGACGACAGATGAACCAGTAAACCCTCGTACAGTCGTACTCCCCTCCACGTGGGAAACAACTGCCGAGTCTTCCCTGCCTCCGTGTCGTCCCCTTCCTAGGCCTCGCCGTCGTCCAACACCGTGGTGCTCTCGGCGCGGCGTGGTCAATGTGGTCAACGACCGACTTCCATCGGAAGAGTACTGTGCATGGAGAGGTTGATAGCTGGGTCCACGGCCGCAGCAAGGAAGTGCATCCTTATTACGAGCAAAATAATTATTCCTCCACCTGACAGCGGGGACCCACCGGACGGGCCACCGTATTTCACGAAAAAACCGTTTCCCCCCTGACTGCTGGGACCCACCAGCTACACCTTCGAACGCAAGGAAGTGCGTCCGGGAAAAAAAATATTCGCCCCCCTGACTGCTGGGACCCACCAGCTACATCTTCACAAGCAAGGAAGTGCGTCCGGACAAAAAAAAACGATTCGCCCTCCTGACTGCTGGGACCCACCAGCTACATATTCGCAGGCAAGGAAGTGCCTGACAGTCGGGACCCACCTGGTCGAAGCTTATGTAGCGTTGTCATTCTGGTCGCGAACGTGTACGTACATATATACTGGTGGATGTAGAGGCGCGCACGTGTCGTAGTAGAGGTGCGCAGGTAGCATGTACACGTACGTACATCAGCCAGGGTGCAAGAAAGAAAATACGGCCACGTATGTGTACATACGGGCGGGGTCTTGAATGCCTACTCGCGCATACGTACGGCGAGGGCTCGTGTACATGGCTAGATCGGAACAGAGAAACAGCGTCGTCGTCGTGTTCATGGGGAGGCAACGGAATGCGTCGTGTTCATCGGGAGGCAACGAAATGCGTGGGAGCCAACCGGCTGGGTCGGAACGGAATGCGTGGTCGTGTTCATCGGGAGGGCTTGGATGGAACAGGCGATGGAAACGAGGCCTGATGTACTGCAGAATGGAGGAAACATACCTCCTACGTTAGGAACGGGGTCCTGTTGATCAGGAGGGGTGTGGCGTACCGCAAAATGGAGGAAACGGACCTCCTACGGTCGAAAAGGGGGTCCTGTTGATCGGGAGGGGTGTGGCGTACCGCAAAAGAGAGGAAACGGACCTCCTACGGTCGAAACGGGGGTCCTGTTGATCGGGAGGGGTGTGGCGTACCGCAAAACGGACAAAGCGGACCTCCTACGGTCAAAATGGGGGTCCTGTTCATCGGGAGGGGTGTGGCGTACCGCAAAACGGGACTCCACGAGATACTGTTCATCTCCACCATCGACCTCCTCTAGCCTCCACGGGCTACCGTCGACCTCCTCTAGCCTCCACGGGCTCCTGTTCATCCAGCCTCCACCGTGCGCTACTCCACCGGCTACTGTTCAACCACTCCTCCACGGGCACCCGTCCACCTCCTACTGTTCATCCAGCCCTCCACACCACGGGGTCCTGTTCAACCACCCCTCCACGGCCCCCCCTCCACCGCTTCATCGCTCATCCAGCCCTCCAAACCACGTGGGTCCTGTTCATCCAGAGGCAACGCCACCGCCATCGCTCATCCAACCCCCCCGCAACGCCATCGCTCATCCAGTCGATCGGCTTCAGTTAGCAGCAGTAGCGAAGGAATCGCTCCATCGGGTTCAGTTAACAGCCATCGATCAATCGCTTGGGTTCAGTAACGCGTAGCCTGCAGTGCAATCGCCCGGTTCAGTTAGAGCCCAACGCCGCCGCTCGGGTTCAATTAGAGCCAACGCCGCACGTGTACGAGAGAAAGCAGACGCATCGCTTCGACCCCGACCTCCCACCGTAACGGGCAACTCCCCGAAATTTTCCTCCCCCTCGCTTCTACCACGGTTTTTTCCGTCATGGACGGCCCGAAGAATGTCATGCAGCTGCGTCTCCGGCTCGCCCAGGACGAAAAGCCCATTTTCTGTCATGATTTTTTGTCATAAAAGTAGGAGCCCACCACATCTATGATGATACTGGGTTTTGTCACAATTATCGTCCTAGAAGTGTCATATGTATGACAGAAAAAAAATTCGTTCGGCCCAAAATGTTATGGATGTGTCTTTTTTTGTAGTGCTGGCCGTTGTACGTACGTGTACATGCTACGTGCGCGCCTCTACTACAACACGTACGCGTCTCTACTACGACACGCGGCGCCGCCTACATCCACCAAAGATGTACGCATATCGCTCAATGCACCAGAATGACAATGCTATGTACGCTCGACCAGGTGGGTCCCGACCGCCGTGCACTTCCTTGCGTATAAGATGTAGCTAGTGGGTCCCAGCAGTCAGGGGGGCGAATCATATTTTTTTGCCCGGACGCACTTCCTTGCGTACAAGATGTAGCCGGTGGGTCCCAGCAATCGGGAAATGTTTTTTCAAGGAATACAAAGGGGTCTGTCAGTGTGTCCCAAATTGTCGTGTGGAGGAATCATTATTTTATGTGTAATAAGGAGGCACTTCCTTGCTGCGGTCGTGGACCCAGCTGTTAGCCTCTCCATGTACAGTCCACGTCCAATGGAAGTCGTTCCTTGACCACGTTGACTACGCCGCGCCGAGAGCACCAGGGCGGTGGACGATGGCTAGGCTAGGAAGGGGACGACGAGGAGCCAGGGAAGACGCGGCAGTGGATGCCCACGCGTAGAGGAGTATGAGGGTTCACTCGTTTGGGTGCGGTGTGAGGCTGCCGTCGCCGCAGAATAACAGGGGGTGTGGGTGAGTAGAGGCATGGTCTGGCCAGCGGTGGGAGTAGTAGGGGCGGTGAGGCCTCCGCGGCATCACAGTTGGCCACGGGCGACAGGAGCATGCGGCACGACCGGCGCTGCTTTGGGCGGCTGGAGCAAGAAGACCAGAGGTTGAAGAAGCACTACGGCCGTGCATGGACATCGTATGGTCACTGGAGTTAGAATCGTTCATATTGACTAAGTTGACAAAGCCCTCCGTCCCCGTCAACTTAGTTGGCCCACAAGTCATCCTCCCACTATGGTGGATCCCAGCTAGCAGGGGGGTATTCATTTTTTTGTGCGTAATAAGGAGGCACCTCCTTGCGTGTGAAGATATAGCTGGTGGGTCCGACATGTCAGCGGGGGGAATGTTTTTTCAATGAAATACAGAGGCCCTTTCATGGGTCCCAGCTGTCAGGTGGAGGAATCATTATTTTGCGTGTAATAAGGAGGCATTTCCTTGTGTGCAGCCGTGGACCCAGCTGTCAGCCTCTCCACGTACAGTCCACATCCAATGGATGTCGTTCGTTGACCACGTTGACCAGCCGCGCCGAGAGCACCATGGCGGTGGACGACGGCGAGTTCTAGGAAGGGACCGACACGGAGCCGGGGAAGGCTCGGCAATGGTTGCCCACGTGGTGGGGAGTACAAGGGTTTACTGGCCCGGCTGCCTTGCCGGAAAATAACAGGAGGTGTGTGTGAGTAGAGGAATGGCCTGGCCAGCAATGAAGTAGGGTGGGGCGGTGCGGCCTGTGCGGCAGCACAGCCGACCATGGAAGGCGGGAGCAGGCAATACCACCGGAGCTGGTTTGGGCGGCTGGAGCAAGAAGATCAGATATCAAAGAAGCAGCACGGCCGTTGGATTAACATCCAACAATCACTGCTGCTAGAATCGTTTGTAGACTAAGTTGACAAAGCCAAAGTACACGTCAACCTAGTAGACCCACAAGTCAGCCTCCAAATTTGTCCCAAACAGCATACAACCCAAAATTTCTAGCCAGATTCAAATTAATTTTAAATCGAAATATACCTTAACTTAAATTCAATGAAATTTTACCCGCACAAAAACAATGAAATTTAAAATAACAAAATCCGAAAGAAAACAATATTTTGGAACTAATTGCCTGTTTGCTGTATTTTTTCATTTTACAGCTCATTTATTATTACTTATAGCCCATTTTCTGGGCAAAATGCATCCCTCCTCATCTTGAAAGATTTCCGGCCCAGCAGGGCGTAGAAAAGCAAGTAGGCCTACGTTGGTTATTCTACAAAAAACAAAATAGCTGGCTAGCCATTTTCAGAAAGGAAAAAAACAAACTGGGCTGGTCATGTGCTAAACATATGAAATAAAAGCCTGGGCTAGATGGGCCACGGGTCCCTCACAACCTAGTTGATACCCTTCTCCGTCTCGAGAAAACAAAATTACTGCGCGCTACTGGGTCCCTACTATCATCCTCACCATGTAGAGTCATCTCCTTATTCCTCTCGGCTGTTGACCATGTTGACAACACCGGAGGGCGGCGCCGCGGCGAGCGAACCTAGGCGGAGGACGATGGTGAGTCCTCGAACGGGAAGGAACATGAGCTGGGGAAGATGCGCAGAGTTTTAGGGTGCGATGTGGCCAGGATGTGTGGGCGGCAGCACAGCCAGCCGTGGGAGGCGGGAGCAGGCGGCCTTGCCAGCGCTGGTTTGGCTTTGGCGGCTCGAGGAAGAAGAGACTGAAGAAACACGACAGACGTTGAATGTCAATCCAACGGTCAAGGTTGGCACAATCGTTTGTTGACTAAGCGGACACCAAGTAGCATACTTTTTTATATATAGGAAGAAAAAAAAACTGGGCTCGTTGGCCTGATAACATTTCCGAAACTGCAACCATTCGATCTTGTGTCGCAACTAAAATTGTGAGGAAAATGCGTTCGTCTGCCGTCCTCCTCACAGGGAATGTTCGCCACATAAGTGACTAGCACCCTTGGTTTTCAACCGAAAGGTCTTGGGTTCGAGTCCCAGGAACTCTCAATTTTGTCCTCCTTCCTTCCTCGCAAAAAAGGGAAAGAAAATCAAAGACTTGGGAAGGCGTCTGAGAACAAGCTAGTGTACCAAAGAAGAGACGTTCTTGAGTTTTAGAAAAAATAGAGACGTGCTCCTGTAGCTGGTTCGAAACCAAACCTAGACTATGACTATATATGGTGCTATGCTACTCTGCAAGTAATGAAACTGACATATCCAATGTTCGCTTCTCCTCTTCTCTACTTAGTCTGCCTAGCATCAGAAGCTCTGGCCGCAGCAACCATGTCTGTTGGCTGCTCGTCCACCTGCTCTTCAGCAGGCAACAACCAGATATGCGCCAAGTCGCCACCCGTACCATCGCTGGTGGGTCTCATCACACCCCCGCCAGCACGCGTATCGCAGCCGATTGCTCATCGCAACCCGCTGCCGTTGGTGTGGTGCCACTGCTGCAAATCACGCAGAGTCATCCGTCGCGTCTCAACCACAATCCTCAACCCTGTTCGAGTCTTCTACAAATGCCCGAATCATGGGGTAATAATATGTTTAAGTGTTGTTCTGCTGCTTTCAGTTGCTGATTTTTTTAATAGTTTGGTTGATGATCTTCCAATTTGATTCGTGCAGAAAAGGGAAGATTTGTGTGATTTGTATTTCTGGGAAGTTGCTGATGTGGGGGAATGCAACTACGCTGATTATTTGGTTAGCCGAGGAATCCCAATACCAGCAGGTTGGGGTGTTGGACAAGTAACTGAAGGAATGACAGAAGAGGAAGATGCAGAGCTGAAGGTTAAAGATGCAGTTCCTCTAATCATGGCCAAGCAACAACAATGAACGGCCTTGACAACAATGAGGAGATGAAAGAGCTTCAATATAATGGGCAAAATCAATGTGCTCTATAGGATGATTGTCTCTTTATTTGCAGTGTATGTAGCACTCGTGATGTATTCAGTGGCTATGACATGAGCACTTTGCTGAAACTAGTAATGAATGAAACCTGTGTAGCAGGCTGGGCGTAGTGTTGTGAACATCTAATGATTTCTATTAACGGAAATCAGGGGGTATCCCCTTTTGCTCATAAATAAATAAATAGCAGAGGCCCTGTCGGGTTAGCTTTGTTCTCATTCGAAGACTGAGGGAGTCCTGGATTAGGGGGTGTCCAGACAACCGGACTATATACTTTGGTCGGACTGTTGGACTATGAAGATACAAGGCTCAAGACTTCGTCCTGTGTCCGGATGGGACTCTCCTTTGCGTGGAAGACAAGCTTGGCGATTCGGATGTTAGATCTCCTTCTTTGTAACTGACTTTGTGTAACCCTAGCCCCCTCCGGTGTCTATATAAACCGGAGGGTTTAGTCCATAGGACAAGGACAATCAGAATCATAGGCTAGCTCCTAGGGTTTAGCCTCTATGATCTCGTGGTAGATCAAGTCTTGTAATACTCATATCATCAAGATCAATCAAGCAGGAAGTAGGGTATTACCTCCATCGAGCGGGCCCAAACCTGGGTAAAACATCGTGTCCCCTGCCTCCTGTTACCATTAGCCTTAGACGCATAGTTCGGGACCCCCTACCCGAGATCCGCCGGTTTTGACACCGACATTGGTGCTTTCATTGAGAGTTCCTCTGTGTCGTCCCTACAAGGCTCGATGGCTCGTCTCGTTGTCAAGGACAACATCACCTCTGGGGGAGCCCTGGCGGTAGGCCAAACTCTCCGACTAAGCGGCTTCGTCATGACCGCCTCGATCGGTCCGCTACCGACGATGACTTCTCAGGTCATCAAAAACAACCTCCACGTCAATTCGGAACTCGCCGAACAGATGGATCCAATGGAGCTCTCCTCCCTCAATGAACTCTTGGATCGCATCGCCGCTCTGGGAGTCACTACAGACTATGATCAGATTGGGTTTAAGCCTGACCAAAGGGATATTAAATCCCCACCGGTCAACCATGAGATAGCGGTAGTGGAAGAGCCGCACATGGATTATCCCTCTACTTTGAGGATGAACTATGTCCGGATTACCGAGATCTCTGAGCCGGATACCCTTTCGCGGGAGGACGTGACCCAGACCCCAAACTTAGAATCGGGCAACGGGCCGAAAAAATTGGGCAACATCCCAGAGTCTGAGCTGCCAAGCCCGGAAGCTCCTCTGCCCCTGGATATCAGATCGGGTCAGAATTCGGACTTAACTACGCCCACCCACCCAGACTTATGCCGTCTTTCCCATATCAGACAAGAGCCCCAAGAGACAGTACATCGCTACTGGGCCAGATTCCTCCTTGTGATAAACAGGGTCAAGGACTGTCGCGAGGAAGACGCAATCTCACTTTTCTGCAAAAATTGCACGAACAAAGGGATCCTTAATGCTATAAGTCGCCGTGACATAGTACACTTTGCTGACTTAGCATCCATAGTACAAAAGTACTGTGTGATGGAAAGCGCCTGGAAAACCCAAACAGACTTCTGGGATAATCCGGCTCTCACTAAACCCTTCGTCCGAACTAAAAGGGCAAACTCTCGTAAGTTACCCGATCCAATTCCCAAAAAACCAAAGCCCGCTCCAGGGCGTGGAACCGTATTGGAAGAATGGCTCAATGGGCCATGCAAAATTCACAGCACGCCGGATACCACGCCAATGGACAGCCTTAGAGCATGTTGGTCCGGCAGGTAGCGAAAAGCGGCGATGATACGTCTCCAACGTATCTATAATTTTTGATTGCTCCATGCTACTTTATCTACTGTTTTGGGCAATATTGGGCTTTATTATCCACTTTTATATTACTTTTGGGACTAACCTATTAACCGGAGGCCCAGCCCAGATTTGTTGTTTTATGCCTATTTCAATGTTTCGAGGAAAAGGAATATCAGACGGAGTCAAAACTGAACGAAATCAACTAGAGAAGTTATTTTTGGAAGGAAAGCAACCCAGGGAACTTGGAGTGCACGTCAGGGGAGATACGGGCTGCCCACGAGGGTGGGGCGCGCCACCACCTCGGGCGCGCCTGCCTCGTGGGGCCCTCAGAGCTCCTCCGGCGCACTTCGCACTCCATATATACTCTTGTACCCTAAAACTTCCAGAATGTAAGATAGATCGGGAGTTCCGCCACCGCAAGCCTCTCAGAGCCACCAAAACCTCTCTAAGCCCGTTTCAAGACTCGCCGAGAGGGAACCCATCACCGGTGGCCATCTTCATCATCTCGGCGCTATCCATGACGAGGAGGGAGTAGTTCACCCTCGGGGCTGAGGGTATGTACCAGTAGCTATGTGTTTGATCTCTCTCTCTCTCTCTCTCTCGTGTTCTTGATTTGGAACGATCTTGATGTATCCCGAGCTTTTCTATTGTAGTTGGATCTTATGATGTTTCTCCCCCTCTACTCTCTTGTGATGAATTGAGTTTCCCCCTTTGAAGTTATCTTATCGGATTGAGTCTTATGAGAACACTTGATGTATGTCTTGCCGTGTTTATCCGTGGTGACAATGGGATATCATGTGCCACTTGATATATGTTTTCGTGACCAACTTGCGGGTTCAGCCCATTAAACTATGCATAGGGGTTGGCACACGTTCTTGATTCTCCAGTAGAAACTTTGGGGCACTCTTTGAAGTACTTTTATGTTGGTTGGATGAATCTGAGATTGTGTGATGCATATCGTATAATCATGCCCACAGATACTTGAGGTGACAATGGAGTATCGAGGTGAAATTAGGGTTTTGGTTGATTTGTGTCTTAAGGTGTTATTCTAGTACGAACTCTAGGGCTGTTTGTGACACTTATAGGAATAGCCCACCGGATTGATCGGAAAGAATAACTTTGAGGTGGTTTCGTACCCTACCTTAATCTCTATGTTTGTTCTCCGCTATTAGTGGCTTTGGAGTGACTCTTTGTTGCACGTTGAGGGATTGTTATATGATCTACCTATGTAATTATTGATGAGAGAACTTGCACTAGTGAAAGTATGAACCCTAGGCCTTGTTTCCTATCATTGCAATACCATTTGTGCTCACTTTTACCACTTGTTACCTTGCTGTTTTTATTATTTCAGATTACAAAAACCTTTATCTACCATCCATATTGCAATTGTATCACCATCTCTTCAATTTAACTAGTGCACCTATACAATTTACCATTGAATTGGGTGTGTTGGGGACACAAGAGACTCTTTGTTATTTGGTTGCAGGGTTGCTTGAGAGAGACCATCTTCATCCCACGCCTCCCACGGATTGATAAACCTTAGGTCATCCACTTGAGGGAAATTTGCTACTGTCCTACAAACCTGTGCACTTATGGGCCCAACAACGTCTACAACAAGAAGATTGTGTAGTAGACATCAAGCTCTTTTTCCGCACCGCTGTCGGGAGGCTAGGTAAGTGAAGGTATATCTTTATATCTTGCAATCGAATCTTTTTGTTTCTTGTTTTAGCACTAGTCTAGTTTATAAAAGAAAATTACAAAAAATTGGAATTAAGTTTGTCTCATACGCTTCACCTTTTTAATATCTTTCGTGAGAATGATGGAAAGGAAAATTGTGCCAAAGTGCTAGAAGAAGAATTACATAGAATGCTTGGCATGAAATATGTGAATGATGAGCATGATTGCAATGTTGTTAGTATGAATTCCTTGAATATCCATAGTACTAATGATGATTGCACTAGTTATGATGAAAAATATCTCTTATGAGCATGTCAACTTTTGTGGAGTGCATGTTTGCATGAACACACCAAATAGAGAAGATATTTATTGCAAGAGGCATAAGTACTTAGAAACCAAATTGTTGCAAGAAGAGCTAGATGAATGTGCTGAAAGATTCAATATTTTTCATGCCCCTTGTGAACTTTGCAATGAACATGGTCATTTAAAGCTCCAATGCTATTTGTTTCATGATCAAGTCGTGTCCAAATATTGTGATAATTTGATTACCCTTGAGCATCATAAAGAAATTAGCCTTCTTTTGGGTTATGAAGAAATGAAACGTATAACTGAGGGTATTCCAAAATTTAATCGTGATAGATTTCTTGATTATGATCTAGAGAAGATTTATATGTATTGTGCGGTGAATTGCATTGAAAATCCTTATATTGCCAATTACATAAAGAAAAGAAAACAAATAGAAGATGAAGAGAATGCTAACGAAAGGGAAGAGACTTCCCAATATACTCCTATTGTTTCTTATGGTGAATCAGGTAACGAGGAGGAGTCTTCTATCCAACCAATCTCATTAATAAGGAGCTCCAAAAAGAGGATTGAACCCACACATGAGGTGAAGAAGAAGAAAATAAAAAGGAAGAGAGGTAAAAAGGTATCTCTCCCAAATAAAGTTGCTCCTATTATTGTTGTGCCTCATGAAAATGAAGATGATACACTTGACGATGATCTCGTTATGCCTATTGCTTGTTGTGATGATTATGATTGGGAAGATAATGATACTTCTTATGATCTTGAAAATCTTTTTGGCACTTGCTTGGAAGAATATAATAATTGCTATACTATTGGTGCTATCCATACTATTAATGATAAGAGTGATTATGCTTATGATATGAAAAGGCCCAAGCTTGGTGAAGCTATGTTTGATGAGGATGACATATTTGAGAATATATTTGCTGCAATTAATGTTTGTCCCAAGCTTGGGGATGCTATGTTTAGTAATGATGATATTTTTAGCCTCTCAAGTTTTGATATGCAAAGTTGTTATGATGATAGCATGCCTTCTACCTATGATGACTATATTTATGAAAGTGGGTTTGGAAGAGTGTCAACTTTAGGAAGTAGTGATCCCACAATATCGGAGAATGTTGAATCTTATAATATTTATGAAAGTGGATTTGGAGAGGTCATGACTTTATTTAGTGTTGTATCCACTATCTTGGAAGAGGTTTCAATCGATTATGATGAGAACAAAGTTGCTACTTATGATGATTATTGTGATAAAACTTATGTTATAAAGAGTAGTGATGATTATATTTATAAAAGTTGTCATGATTATAAGTACCCTCTCTCTGAACATTACTCTTTTAATGTGGAAACAATTTATAGTATTCAAGTCTCTTATGATACTCCCACTATTCCGAATGTGGAGAATTTTGCTTATGTGGAGAGTAATAAAATTTCTATGCTAGTAGATCATGAAAAGAATGATTTAGGTGCTGGTTATATTGTTGAATTTATTCATGATGCTACTGAAAATTATTATGAGGGAGGAATATATGCTTGTAGGAATTGCAATAATATCAAGTTTCCTCTCTTTGTGCTTCAAGTTTTGAAGTTATGCTTGTTTTACCTTCCTATGCAAGTTGATTCTTATTCACATAAGTTGTTTGCTCACAAAATCCCTATGCATAGGAATTGGGTTAGACTTAAATGTGCTAGTCATATTCTTCATGATGCTCTCTTTATGTTTCAATTCTTATCTTTTTGTGAGCATCATTGAAATCATCATGCCTAGCTAGGGGCGTTAAACGATAGCGCTTGTTCGGAGGCAACCCAATTTTATTTTAGTTTCTTGCTTTTTGGTTCTGTTTAGGAATAAATAATCCATCTATATTCTGTTTAGATGTGGGTTTATGTTTTAATTAGTGTTTGTGCCAAGTAGAACCTTTGGGAAGACTTGGGTGAAGTCTTTATGATCATGCTGTAAAAAACAGAAACTTTAGCGCTCACGAGATTAGGTAGAACTTTTTACTGGAGAGTGCTATTTAGTTGATTCCTTTTGAAGATGATTACTAGCCAAATTCCTCAGGTCCATATTTTATTTTAGAATTTTTGGAGTTCCAGAAGTTTGCGTTAGTTACAGATTACTACAGACTGTTCTGTTTTTGACATATTCTGTTTTCATTGTGTTGTTTGCTTATTCTGATGACTCTATGGCTAGTAAAATAGTTTATAAACCATATAGAAGTTGTAATACAGTAGGTTTAACACCAATATAAATAAATAATGAGTTCATTACAGTACCTTGAAGTGGTGTTTTGTTTTCTTTCGCTAACGGAGCTTACGAGTTTTCTGTTAAGTTTTGTGTTGTGAAGTTTTCAAGTTTTGGGTAAAGATTCGATGGACTATGGAATAAGGAGTGGAAAGAGCCTAAGCTTGGGGATTCCCAAGTCACCCCAAGGTAATATTAAAGGAAAACCAAGAGCCTAATCTTGGGGATGCCCCGGATGGCATCCCCTCTTTCGTCTTCGTTCATCGGTAACTTTACTTGGAGCTATATTTTTATTCACCACATGATATGTGTTTTGCTTGGAGCGTCATTTTCTCTTGTTAGTATTTGCTTGGCGTCATTTAGATTAGTGTTTTGCATCTCTAGTTTCAATAAAAATGTCAAGGATAGCCTTTGCCATGCTTATTTTGCAAGTGTGCATGTTGCTGTGTGAAAACAGAAAGTTTACCGCTGTTGCAAAAATTCCCTAGAAAAGTCAGAGAGTGGTATAATGTTGAAACTTTTTGCATATTGAGCTCTGATAAATTTATTACAGTGGTAATTTTAGTTCATAATTTTTGGAGTTCGGGAAGTATGATGAATCTTGCATTCTTTACAGACTGTACTGTTTTGGCAGATTGCTGTTATGTTTGCATTGTTTGCATATGTTTGCTTGTTTAATGATTCTATTTAAGGATAGGAGTATTAAATATGCAGAGACATTTAGTATTCAATGTTGAATAATAATTTAAGTGATTTGTTACAGTAGATAATGATAAGGTTTTGCATTGGTTTATACTAACCTATCTCACGAGTTCTTGTTGAGTTTGGTGTGGATGAAGCTTTTGATAAAAAGAGTAACCATGATATGAGAGGAATTAAGGAGACACAAAAGTTCAATCTTGGGGATGCCCAAGGCACCCCAAGATAATATTTCAAGAAGTCTCAAGCATCTAAGCTTGGGGATGCCCCGTGAGGCATCCCACCTTTCTTCTTCAACAACTATCGGTTAGTATCGGTTGAGCCTAAGTTTTTGCTTCTTCACATGAGTTGTGCTATCCTTGCATTGTCATTTTATTTTGTTTTGCTTGCTGTTTGGATACAATTCTAAGATCTGAAATTTTTAAATGGGAGAGTCTTCACATAGTTGTATAATTATTCGACTACTCATTGATCTTCACTTATATCTTCGGAGTAGTTCGTTGTTTGCTCTAGTGCTTCACTATATCTTTTAGAGCACAATGGTGGTTTTATTTTGAAGAAATAGATGAACTCTCATGCTTCAATTATATTATTTTGAGAGTCTTAAATAGCATGGTAATTTGTTTAAATAATCATAATATGCTAAGCATAAAAGGTTTGTAAGAATTATTATGAGTGTGTTGAATACTAAGAGAAGTTTGATACTTGATAATTGTTTTGAGATATGGAGGTAGTGATATTAAAGTCATGCTAGTTGGGTGATTATGAATTTAAAGAATGCTTGTGTTGAAGTTAGCAAGTCCCGTAGCATGCATCGTATGGTTAAATTTGTGTAACAAATTTGAAACATGAAGTGTACCTGGCTTGTGCATCCTTATGAGTGGCGGTCGGGGAATGACGATGGTCTTTTCCTACCAATCTATCCCCCTAGGAGCATGCGCGTAGTACTGGATTTTTGATGACTTCTAAATTTTTGCAGTAAGTATATGTGTTCTTTTGACTAATGTTGAGCCCATGGATTATACGCACTTTTACCTTTCCGCCTTTGCTAGCCTCTTGATTACGTGCATTGCCCTTTCTCACCTTGAGAGTTGGTGCAAACTTCGCCGGTGCATCCAAACCCCGTGATATGATACGCTCTATCACACATAAACCTCCTTATATCTTCCTCAAAACAGCCACCATACCTACCTATTCGCATTTCCATAGCCATTCCGAGATATATTGCCATGCAACTTTCCACCGCTCCGCTCATCATCATCATGACATACTTTACTTTTTTCATATTGCCATTGCATGATCATGTAGTTGACATCGTATTTGTGGCAA
This sequence comes from Aegilops bicornis, assembly GCA_021605145.1. Lineage (NCBI taxonomy): Eukaryota > Viridiplantae > Streptophyta > Magnoliopsida > Poales > Poaceae > Aegilops > Aegilops bicornis. The sequence continues at coordinate 103,227,661 of CM038675.1, read as the reverse complement.
AGCCACCATGCATTATTTTTCATACATGTCACTCTTGATTCATTGCACCATCCCGGTACACCGCCGGAGGCATTCATATAGAGTCATACTATGTTCTAGTATCGAATTGTAATCATTGAGTTGTAAATAAATAGAAGTGTGATGATCATCATTCAATAGAGCATTGTCCCGAAAAAAAAGAGAAAGGCCAAAGAAAAAAAAGAAGGCCCAAAAAAAGAAAATAAAAAATAAAAAAATAAAAATAATAAAAAATAAAAGGGGGCAATGCTACTATCTCTTTTTCCACACTTGTGCTTCAAATTAGCACCTTGTTCTTCATTTAGTGAGTCTCATATATTGTGCTTCAAAGTAGCACCTTGTTTTTCATATAGTGAGTCTCATAAGTTGTCTTTTTCATACTAGTGGGAATTTTTCATTATAGAACTTGGCTTGCATATTCCTACGATGGGCTTCCTCAAATGCCCTAGGTCTTCATGAGCAAGCAAGTTGGATGCACACCCACTACTTTTCTTTTGTTGAGCATTCATAGCTCTAGTGCATCCGTTGCATGGCAATCCCTACTCCTCATTTTGACATCAATTGATGGGCATCTCCATAGCCCGTTGATTATCCTCGTCAATGTGAGACTTTCTCCTTTTTGTCTTCTCCACACCATCCCCATCATCATATTCTATTCCACCCATAGTGCTATATCCATGGCTCACGCTCATGTATTGCATGAAGTTTGAAAAAGTTTGAGATTATTTAAGTATGAAACAATTGCTTGGCTTGTCATCGGGGGTATAGAAGTTGGGAACATCTTCGTGTGACGAAAATGAAGCATAGCCTAACTATATGATTTTGTAGGGATGAACTTTCTTTTGCCATGCTATTTTGAGAAGACATAATTGCTTAGTTAGTATGCTTGAAGTATTATTATTTTTATGTCAATATGAACTTTTGTCTTGAACCTTTCGGATCTGAATATTCATATCACAAGTAAGAAGAATTACATTGAAATTATGCCAAGTAGCACTCCGCATCAAAAATTATCTTTTTTATCATTTACCTACTCGAGGACGAGAAGGAATTAAGCTTGGGGATGCTTGATACGTGTCCAATGTATCTATAATTTTTGATTGCTCCATGCTACTTTATCTACTGTTTTGGGCAATATTGGGCTTTATTATCCACTTTTATATAACTTTTAGGACTAACCTATTAATCGCAGGCCCAGCCCAAATTTCAGCTTTGTCGCTTTTATGCCTATTTCGGTTTCGAGGAAAAGGAATATCAGACGGAGTCAAAACGGAACGAAATCAACTGGAGAAGTTATTTTTGAAGGAAAGCAACCTAGGGAACTTGGAGTGCACGTCAGGGGACATACGGGCTGCCCACGAGGGTGGGGGGCGCGCCCACCCCCCTGGGCGCGCCCCCTGCCTCGTGGGGCCCCCGTAGCTCCTCCGACGTACCCCCTGCACCCATATATACTCTTGTACCCTAAAGCTTCCAGAACAGAAGATAGATCGGGATTTTGGCCGCCGCAAGACTCTGTAGCCACCAAAAACCTCTCGGGAGCCTGTTCCGGCACCCTGCCGGAGGGGGAACCCATCACCGGTGGCCATCTTCATCATCCTGGCGCTACCCATGACGAGGAGGGAGTAGTTCACCCTCGGGGCTGAGGGTATGTACCAGTAGCTATGTGTTTGATCTCTCTCTCTCTCTCTCTCTCTCTCTCTCTCTCTCTTGTGTTCTTGATTTGGCATGGTCTTGATGTATCCTGAGCTTTGCTATTGTAGTTGGATCTTATGATGTTTCTCCCCCTCTACTCTCTTGTGATGAATTGAGTATCCCCCTTTGAAGTTATCTTACCGGATTGAGTCTTTTATGAGAACACTTGATGTATCTCTTGCCGTGTTTATCCGTGGTGACAATGGGATATCATGTGCCACTTGATGTATGTTTTGGTGACCAACTTGCGTGTTCCGCCCATGAACCTATGCATAGGGGTTGGCACACGTTCTTGATTCTCCGGCAGAAACTTTGGGGCACTCTTTGAAGTACTTTTATGTTGGTTGGAAGAATCTGAGATTGTGTGATGCATATCATATAATCATGCCCACGGATACTTGAGGTGACAATGGAGTATCTAGGTGACATTAGGGTTTTGGTTGATTTGTGTCTTAAGGTGTTATTCTAGTACGAACTCTAGGGCTGTGTGTGTGACACTTATAGGAATAGCCCACCGGATTGATTGGAAAGAATAACCTTGAGGTGGTTTCGTACCCTACCATAATCTCTACGTTTGTTCTCCGCTATTAGTGGCTTTGGAGTGACTCTTTGTTGCATGTTGAGGGATTGTTATATGATCTATCTATGTTATTATTGTTGAGAGAACTTGCACTAGTGAAAGTATGAACCCTAGGCCTTGTTTCCTATCATTCCAATACCGTTTGTGCTCACTTTTACCACTTGTTACCTTGCTGTTTTTATTATTTCAGATTACAAAACCTTTATCTACCATCCATATTGCACTTGTATCACCATCTCTTCGCCCGAACTAGTGCACCTATACAATTTACCATTGTATTGGGTGTGTTGGGGACACAAGAGACTCTTTGTTATTTGGTTGCAGGGTTGCTTGAGAGAGACCATCTTCATCCCTCGCCTCCCACGGATTGATAAACCTTAGGTCATCCACTTGAGGGAAATTTGCTACTGTCCTACAAACATGTGCACTTGCAGGCCCAACAACGTCTACAAGAAGAAGGTTGTGTAGTAGACATCAGGCGAGGATCTTCTTGTAAACCATAAAGCAGAGCAACATTCCGTTGAAGACAACAATGCGGTACTGACAGTCTTCGAGACTTTCACCTCAAATAATAGGCGCAAGCGAGCTCATCGAAGTTTCACTGAAATCTGCCACGTGGCAAAAATAAATCCGTGGAGCGACACTGCTATAACCTTCAGTGCCAGTGACGAACCTCAATTCCAAACAGTCCGGGCACCAGCCACTTTGGTCCTTAGCCCAATCGTGGACGGCTTCCGGCTCACTAAAGTACTCATGGACGACGGAAGCGGATTAAACCTGATCTACGACGAAACCCTCAACAAGATGGAAATTGATAAAAGCCGCATTAAGCAAAGCAGCACAACCTTCAGGGGAATCATCCCTAGTCGGGAGGCACGGTGTGCGGGAAAAATCACACTGGATGTGGTATTCGGCACGCCGAAGAATTATAGGTCCGAAGAAATCACGTTCCAAGTGGCCCCGTTCAGCAGCGGATACCACGCCCTTTTAGGGCGAGACGCATTCACGAGCTTTCAAGCTATACCCCATTTGGGTACATGAAACTCAAAATGCCTGGACCCAATGGAATCATCACTCTAGCCAGTGATCCGGACGTCGCACTCCGCGCCAAAAATAAAACTACCGCACTAGCCCTGGAAGCAGTATCTGAAGCCCTAGCAGCTGAAGAACTAACAACGCTGCGCGCCACAGTGGACAGAGACGACGTGATACTCGACAAACGACCCAAGTCCACCTCATTCAAGCCCGCGGACGAGATAGTCAAATTCCAGGTCCACCCAACGGACCCCACAAAGACAGCTTCCATCGGGACACAGTCGAGCCCCACAATGGACGCCGCACTGCGAGACTTCCTACGCGAGAATTGGGACATTTTCGACTGGCATCCTTCAGAAATGCTGGGCATCCCATGCAGGCTGGCCGAACACAGCCTCAATATACTGAAAGTATACAAGCCAGTCAAACAGAATCTTAGGCGCTTCTCAGAGCCTAAACAACAAGCCATGGGAGAAGAGCTAGCCAAGCTACTTGAGGCCGGATTCATCAGAGATATAAAACATCCGGATTGGCTGGCAAATCTAGTAATGGTACCAAAGAAGGACAAATCCGGTCGCCTATGTGTCGATTTCAAAGACCTCAACAAGGCCTGCCCCAAGGATCCCTTCCCCCTCCCTCGCATTGACCAAATCATTGACGCCACCGCAGGACACAACTCACTATGTTTCCTCGACGCATACTCCGGATACCATCAAATAAAGATGGCAGAATCCGACCAAGCCGCAACGGCCTTCATAACGCCATACGGCCCCTTCTGTTTCAACACTATGCCTTTCGAGATCAAAAATGCCGGCGCAACCTATCAACGTATGATTCAGACATGCCTGGAGAAGCAAATCGGCAAAACAGTGGAGGCATACATGGACGACGTGGTCATAAAAACAAGACATGTAGAAACTTTAATAGATGACTTGAGACTCACGTTCGACAACCTCCGAACAAACGACATCAAGCTCAACCCGGAAAAATGTGTTTTTGTCGTACCCTCCGGGAAGTTGCTCGGCTTCATCGTTTCCAATAGAGGAATCGAAGCAAATCCGGCAAAAATCCGAGCTCTGTCGCAGTTGGCTATCCCAACAGACCTCAAGCATATCCAGAAACTAACTAGATGCGTGGCTGCCTTAAGCCGATTTATCTCCCGATTAGGAGAAAATGCACTACCTCTTTACCGCCATCTTCGACGCACCGAACACTTCGAGTGGACGGATGCGGCCACGGCCGGACTGGACGAAATAAATACCCTATTGGCCAGCAACCCAGTCCTGACCGTGCCAAATACTGGCGAACCTATGCTATTATACATAGCTGCAACACATCAGGTTGTAAGCGCAGTGCTCGTTGTCGAACGAGAAGCAGACGGATACAAGTTCCCGCTCCAAAAGCCGGTATATTACATGCCCACTGTCCTCAATCCATGCAAATCCCGATACCCACACTATCAAAAGATAGCATACGCGGTCTTCATGGCATCCCGGAAGCTACGACACTACTTTCAAGAGTGTTCGATTACGGTGGCTTCCGAAGTACCACTCAATGACCCGCGACGCCACAGGACGGATTGTTAAATGGGCTATCGAGCTCCTTCCATTCGACATAACATACAAACCAAGGTGGGCCATTAAGTCGCAAGTACTGGCTGACTTTGTCGCCGAATGGACAGAAGCCGAACTCCCTAAAGAGTACGACGCGTACTCCAGTTGGATCATGCACTTCGATGACTCTAAAATGCTGGCCGGATTGGGAGCGGGTGTAGTCCTGACATCCCCCACAGGTGATACGGTCCAATACGTACTCCAAATATTATACACAGACTCCAATAACGCAGCCGAATACGAGGCTCTGTTGCATGGTCTTCGGATGGCAGTCTCTATGGGCATTCAACGCCTAGAAGTGCGCGGGGACTCAAACCTCGCAATATCACAAATAAACAGAGATTTTGATGCCAAGGATCCGAAAATGGCAGCCTACCGTAATGCCGTCCTCAAAATGTCAGCTCGGTTCGAGGGGCTCGAATTCCACCATGTGGCCCGAGAAAACAATCAAGCGGCGGATGTCCTCGTCCGCATCGGCGCTAAACGCGACCCCGTTCCACCTAATATATTCTTGGAAAGGTTGTTCAAACCATCCGTGGTATGGTAAAGGGAGTCTGGCAACACTAGTCCGGCTCTGAATACAACCCCAGATTCCGAACCATCTGACATAATCGGGGGCTCCGCCGCTGAAATAACACCTTCGGCCCATGAAATCATGACTGTCATTGCCCCATGGACCGAGCCTTTCTTGGCTTGGCCTACCTAAATAGGCAGGAGCTCCCCAAGGACCAAAATGAAGCACGTTGTATTGTGTGGCGTTCCAAGGCCTACAAAGTCCATGAGGGAGAGCTCTATAAGAAAATGTAACGCCCTCGATGCGGCTATATCTCCCACGTGTCGAAGCACGACTTAGAGGCATAACCGCATTGAAAGCAATGTCGCAAGTGAGGTAATCTTCACACAACCCATGTAATACATAAGGGAAAGAGATACATAGTTGGCGTCATACGCCACTTCACACAATACATAAATAAACATCCATCATTCAGATTACACTCAAGGTCCGACTATGGAACCAAAATAAAAGAAGACTACCCCAAATGCTACAGAGATCCCCGATCGTCCCAACTGGGCTCCACTACTGATCATCGTGAAAAGACATATAGTAACGACCACGTTCCTCGTCGAACTCCCACTTGAGCTCGGTTGCGTCATCTGCACCGCATCGCCGGCACCTGCAACTGTTTTGGTAGAAATCGGTGAGTCACGGGACTCGGCAATCTCACACCCGAGATCAAGACTATTTAAGCTTATAGGAAGGACAGAGTTGTGAGGTGGAGCTGTAGCAAGCGACTAGCATATATGCTGGCTACATTCGCAAAAGAGAGCGAGAAGAGGAGCAAGGCGCGGTCGCGAAACTAGTAGCGATCAAGAAGTGATCCTGAACTACTTACGTCAAACATAACTCCAACACCGTGTTCACTTCCCGGACTCCGAGAAGAGACCATCACGGTTACACGCCTTGATTGATGTGTATTTTAAATTAAGGTCAACTTCGGGTTTTCTACAACCGGACATTAACAAATTCCCATCTGCCTCATAAATCATGAGGCACGGCTTTCAAAAGATAATACCCTGCAGGGTGTCCCAACTTAGCCCATTATAAGCTCTCACGGTCAATGAAGGATATTCCTTCTACTGAAGACCCGATCAGTCTCGGAATCCCGGACTACAAGACATTTCGACAAAGAATAAAACAAGACCAAAGAAGCCATCCGAATGTGCCGACAAATCCCGATAGGAGCTGCACATATCTCGTTCTTAGGGCACACCGGATGGGTAAGACGTCGGGTTGGCATAGACCCTGGATTGCCCAGGGGGCGCTGGACATCGCCCAGGTTGGGCCAGCACTCGAAGGAGCACTGGTCCGGGGGTTAAAATAAAGATGACCCTCGGGCTCGCGGAAACCCGGGGGAAAAAGGCTTAGGTGGCAAATGGTAAAACCAAAGTTGGGCCTTGCTGGAGGAGTCTTATTCAAAGCGAACTGTCAAGGGGGTCCCATAAATCACCCAACCGTGTAAGGAAGGAGAAATCAAGGAACATAACACCGGTATGACGGAAACTAGGGTGGCAAGAGTGGAACAAAACACCAGGCATAAGGCCGAGTCTTCCACCCTTTACCAAGTATATAGATGCATTAATTATAGCAGATATATTGTGATATCCCCAACAAGTAAACATGTTCCAACAAGGAACAACATCTCCATGTTCCAACAAGGAACAAACTTCATCTTCACCGCAACTAGCAACGCTATAAGAGGGGCTGAGCAAAGCGGTAACATAGCCAAACAACGGTTTGCTAGGAAAGGATGGTTAGAGGTTTGACATGGCAATATGGGTGGCATGATAAGCAAGTGATAGGCATCGTAGCATAGACATAGCAAAAGAGCGAGCATCTAGCAAGCAAAGGTAGAAGTGATTTCGAGGGTATGGTCATCTTGCCTGCAAGGTTCTCAGAGTTGTCGAAAGCTTGATCCTCGTAAGCGTTCTCAACAGGTTCCTCGTTCACGTACTCGTCTCCCGGCTCTACCCAAAGCAAGAACACAAGCAAAGGAACCACAATAAATCACGGTGCAATGCACAAGCAACATGATGCAATACATGGCATGATATGCGAGATGTGATATGCAATGCGTATGCGTGCTCCGGCAGGAAAATGATGAACCAGGCATCAACTTGGCAAACCAATTATGCCTCTGGAAAGGTGAGATGATTTCGGTTGAAATCGATATAAAGATCACCGGAATCGGATGCACGGTTTGCAAATGACAAGCAAAACAAGAATGGCACAAATCTGCCATTAACAGCATGATACCACATATCAAGCAACAAGAAATTAAGCTACTGCACCCAAACGTATCAAAAAAGCATATGGTAGTGATCTACTCAAGATGCTTGACAAAATATGAACACTGAGCTATGGCTAAATCACACCATAACAGGTCCAAACAAGCATGGAAAAAGTGCAAAACATATCAGCTTCACAGACTTAGAGAAAATACTAAACATGGCAGAATCAGCATCAGGAAGCAATGTTCAGAGCAAGCAAACAGCATGCTACAGGAACTTATAATAGAAAAACAAGGCATGGCATGAATCTACTCAAATCATAGAACAAAAGTCCCTTACTGACCATGAGCCAAAAAGGATCAGAAAATATAGTAGCACCCATGTCAATATGGCAAGTTTCGTTAACAGATTCAGCAACAGGGCATGACAAAAACAGATAACAAGTAGGCATGTTTAAGAGCTCGATGCACTCACTACAGAGCATTTCATGATAAACTAAGCATACATCCATCAAGAAGATATGGCATAGAAGTTATACATGGCAAGAGCAAAAACATAGCATACACGGATCAACTACAACAACCTTGGCAATATTGAATAACATGTAAACAATCTGCCAGGAAACATTTTATAGCAAAAGTAGAGCTCGATTGACTCAAGCTTTGGCACTCCATAATTGCAAACAAGGGCATGGATGCATAGAGCATAACCATATGTTCAAAACATCCTTACTGAAGTATCTCAAAATAAGCATGGATCTCTCGGTAGCATCAAATTAACATGGCATAAAAATATCAGCAAAACAGGGGCTGAAATCAGCAACATCATGAAGCCTAGTTTGCATCCGGCCGGGGCGACGGGGAGCGAAAGGCCGGGCGCGAGGCGGAGGCCGAGGCGGCGGGCGGCGCTGGGACGGCCGGGCGGTGGCCGATGGGGCCGGGCCGGCGAGGTCCGTGGCGGCGGGCGCGCCGGGCGGCGGGTGAGGGCGAGGCGCGGAGGCGGCGGCCCGTCAGCGCGGAGGGCTGGCGCTGGGCTTCATGGGTTCGGCGCTGCCGGGCGGCGAAGCTGGGGACCGGCCCACGTGGCGGCCCCGGATTGGCCGGGCGGCGGCGGACGGACACGTCCGCCCGTCCGGATTTTGTCCGGCGGCGCGGAGAGGGAAAAAATGCTAGGGTTTCGCCCGGATTTGGAGGGGGAGATGCATATTTATAGGTAGAGGGAGCTAGGAGTGTCCAAATGGGGTGCGGTTTTCGTCAACACGATCGTGATCCGAGACGGAGAGCATGGAAGTGACTTAGATGGGTTATTGGGCTGTTTTGAAGGGGTGTTGGGCTGCAACTTAAAAGAGGCCTTTGCGAGAGTGCGGTTAACCGTTGGAGTACCAAACGAGCTCCAAATGACCCGAAACTTGACAGGTGGTCTGCCGGTGGTATACCAAGGCCACTTGACAAACCTCGGTCCATTCCGAGAAAGTTTAGTACCCGCTCACGGAAAAATGTAAAAGAGGACGCCGGGGGACATAGGAGTGCCGGATTGCAAAACGGACAACGGGGAAAATGCTCGGAATCATGAGACGAACCCGTATGCGAATGCGATGCACATGATGACATGATATAAAATGCATGACATGGACAAAATGCAAAAAAGAAGAAAAACCCAACCACGGAGGGAATATCATATCACAATGCCGAAAATGACAAGAGTTGGAGTTACAAATATGGAAAGTTACATCCGGGTGTTACAACACTCCACCACTACAAGAGGATCTCGCCCCGAGATCTAGGACTGAAAGAACTCCGGATATTCGAACATAGGTGATCCTCGCGCTCCTGTGGCTTCTCGGTCGGAATGGTGTGACCACTTCACTTTCAGGAATTTGATTGACTTGTTGCGAGTCTTGCGCTCGGTTTCTTCAAGAATAGCAACGGGGTGCTCATGATAAGAGAGATCTTCTTGGAGGTCAATTTCTTCAAAGTTGATAGTGCGCTCAGGAGTCTTGAAGCACTTGCGAAGCTGTGACACGTGAAACACATCATGCACATTTGCGAAGTTGGACGGAAGCTCAAGTTGATAGGCGAGATCGCCTCTTTTGCCAATGATCTTGAAAGGACCCACGTATCTAGGGGCAAGCTTCCCTTTGATACCGAAGCGGCGAGTGCCTTTCATTGGAGAGACGCGGAGGTAGACATGGTCTCCGATTTCAAAAGCCACATCACGGTGCTTGTCATCATAATAGCTCTTCCGGGCGCGATTATGCGGCTTTGAGATTCTCAGGAACGACTTTGCACATTTCTTCGCTTCGTGATCAAGTCGTTGCCAAGAAGTTGGCGTTCACCTGTCTCGGACCAATTGAGAGGAGTACGGCACTTTCTCGCCATAGAGAATTTCGAATGGGGCCTTGCCGAACTCGCTTGGAAGCTGTTGTTGTAGGAGAACTTCGGCATATGGAAGACAATCTTCCCATTTCATACCGAAGGAAATGACACAAGCCCTAAGCATATCTTCAAGGATTTGATTGACTCGCTTGACTTGGCCACTTGTTTGAGGGTGGAAAGCTGTCTTTGAAAGCGAATGTTGGTGCCCATGGCCTTCTGAAAAGAATCCCAAAACTTGGAGGTAAAGATGCTGCCACGGTCTGAAGAGATCACTTGTGGAATGCCGTTCAAGGAGACAATCCTGGAGGTGTATAGCTCTGCCAACTGAGTTGTTGTGATAGATTCTTTGATAGGAAGAAAATGAGCCACTTTAGTAAGCTTGTCAATGACAACGAAGATAGCATCATTTCCATGCTTGGACTTAGGAAATCCAGTCACAAAGTCCGTCTCGATATGATCAAACTTCCATTCTGGAATAGCAAGAGGTTGGAGGAGACCAGCTGGTCGTTGGTGTTCTGCTTTCACTCTTCTGCAGACATCACACTCATTCACGAATTGAGCAATTTCTCGCTTCATTCGAGTCCACCAATATGACTGCTTGAGGTCATGGTACATCTTCGTACTTCCAGGATGAATGGATAGGAGCGAATTGTGCGCCTCGTACATAATGACTTTACGTAGATCACCCTTAGGAACCACAATCCGGTCCTCGAAGAAAAGAGTATCTTTGTCATCAATGTGGAAGCACTTGTACTTGGAAATGCCCTTGTCGATACCACGTTTCACCTTTTTCACCATGGTATCCAGGAGTTGAGCCTCACGAATCTGATCTTCCAAAGTAGGAGAGACTATGAGGTTGGCAAGAAAGCCTTGAGGAACAACTTGAAGATTCAGCTTGGAAAGCTTCACAAAGATCCGGTTGGAAGGGCTTGAGGATTAAACTGTTGCGATAAGCCTTCCTGCTCAAAGCATCTGCAATCACATTGGCCTTGCCGGAGTATATTCAATACTTGGGTTGTACTCTTGAATCATCTCGACCCATCGAGTTTGCCTGAGGTTGAGGTTGGTTTGAGTTAAGATATACTTGAGACTCTTGTGATCAGTGAAAATGTCCACTTTCCTTCCCAACAAGAGATGTCTCCATGTTATCAATGCATGGACAACTGCCGCCAACTCAAGATCGTGAGTGGGGTAGTTCTTTTCGTTGGGCTTCAGTTGACGAGAGGTATAGGCCACAACTCTCTTCTCTTGCATTAACACAACACCGAGACCTTGAAGAGAAGCATCACGAGAAAACTTTGAATGGCTTGGATTCGTCAGAGGAGTCAAGACAGGAGCTGTGACGAGTTTCTCTTTGAGAGTATTGAAAGCAACGTCACACTCGGAGACCCGGACATACTTCATGTGCTTACGGAGGAGGTTGGAAAGAGGCTTTGCAATCTTGGAGAAATTCTCAACGAATCTTCGCAATAGCTTGCAAGACCAAGAAAACTTCTGAAGCTGCTTGACATTCTGAGGAGGTTCCCAATTCACAACTGCAGACACCTTCTCGGGATTAACAGCGATGCCCTTGGCGGAGATGATGTGACCAAGGTAAAGCACTTCATCAAGCCAAAATTCACATTTGGAAAACTTCGCATAGAATTGATACTCTCTGAGCTTGTCTAGCACCAATCGCAAATGTTTGGCATGATCCTTCTTATTCTTGGAGAAGACCAAAATATCATCAAGATAGACCAAGACGAATTCATTGGTGTAGGGGTTGAAGATGAAGTTCATCATCCGAGAGAATGTTGGAGGAGCATTGACAAGGCCGAAAGACATGACAGTATATTCATAATAACCAAAGCTTGTTCTGAATGCTGTCTTGGGAATATCTTGTTCACGAATGAGAATCTGATGATAACCCATACGAAGGTCAAGCTTGGAGAACACTTTAGCACCTTTGAGTTGCTCAAAAAGCTCATTGATGTTGGGAAGTGGATACTTGTTCTTGATTGTCTTCTTATTCAGTGGACGGTAATCGACGCAAAAGTCGGTCCGTGCCATCCTTCTTCCGGACAAAAAGAACACCACAACCCCAAGGAGATGAACTTCGGTCCGATCAGACCCGGACACTCTTGTTCATCGAGCTGCTTCTTCAATTCCTTCAGCTCATCAGGTCCAAGCTTGTATGGACGCTTGCAAACGGGTTCCGTGCGGGCTCAAGATCGATAACTTGAACTCAAGCGGCCGATGAGGAGGCATTCTGGAAGCTCTTCCGAAAGACATCTTGGTACTCACAAACGACTGGAATCGAGAGATAGCATCCAATTCGCCCTTCTCATTGAGAGAAAACAACCGAATGGTTTCATCACGACGGCATAGATGATCACATCATTAGAAGAGAGATTCAATTAAAATTCCCTAGCAGCACAATCAAGCTGAGCTTTGTGCTGAGAAAGCCAGTCCATCCCGAGAATAAGATCAATATCCGAGTCACCAAGAACCATTGGTTTAGCCAGAAATCTATAATCGCCCATCTTGATAGAAACATCCGGAGCCATCATTTTTGTATTCATGAACAAACCCGGAGAGGAAACCGCTATCGGCTTAGGCAGATCGACAGTATGCAAATTGTTCATGGATGCAATAGGTCTTGATATGAAAGAAATAGATGCACCAAAGATCAAATAAGACTTTTGCAGGAATATCATTAATCGAGATTACCCATTATCACATTAGTAGATTCCTCCGCTTGAGCTGCATTCATCATGTTCACCTTTGCAGACTTGGGATTATGCTTGACCACTGCATTGCTTGAAGATCTCACAGGAGGAGGAGGCGGAAGGCGCCTTTGGTTGAAGCACTTGTTCGCATAGTGACCTTTCTGCTGACATTTGTTGCAAGTCACCTCTGAGAGCGGACGGTGGTAAGGAGCATTTGACCTTGGAGCTTGAGAATTAGACTTGTTCTGATAGCCTGGGTTGGGTGGGTGGGAAGATCCACGACCACCTGAGTTCTTCTGCTGATAAGGCTGATGAAACGGAGGAGGTGGAAGGTAGAACTTCTGCTGCTTCTTCAATTCCTTCAGCTCATCAGGTCCAAGCTTGTATGGACGCTTGCAAACGGGTTCCGTGCCAGGCTCAAGATCGATAACGAACTCAACTGGCCGGTGAGGAGGCTTTCCTGGAAGCTCTTCTGGAAAGACATCTTAATACTCACAAACGACTGGAATCTGAGAGATAGCATCCAATTCGCCCTTCTCATTGAGAGAAAACAACCGAATGGTTTCATCACGAGCGGCATAGATGATCACATCATTAGAAGAGTGAGTCAATTGAATTTCCCTAGCAGCACAATCAAGCTGAGCTTTGTGCTGAGAAAGCCAGTCCATCCCGAGAATAAGATCAATATCCGAGTCACCAAGAACCATTGGTTTAGCCAGAAATCTATAATCGCCCATCTTGATAGAAACATCCGGAGCCATCATTTTTGTATTCATGAACAAACCCGGAGAGGAAACCGCTATCGGCTTAGGCAGATCGACAGTATGCAAATTGTTCATGGATGCAATAGGTCTTGATATGAAAGAAATAGATGCACCAGTATCAAATAAGACTTTTGCAGGAATATCATTAACTGAGAGATTACCCATTATCACATTAGTAGATTCCTCCGCTTGAGCTGCATTCATCATGTTCACCTTTGCAGACTTGGGATTATGCTTGACCACTGCATTGCTTGAAGATCTCACAGGAGGAGGAGGCGGAAGGCGCCTTTGGTTGAAGCACTTGTTCGCATAGTGACCTTTCTGGCGACATTTGTTGCAAGTCACCTCACGAGAGCGGACGGTGGTAAGGAGCATTTGACCTTGGAGCTTGAGAATTAGACTTGTTCTGATAGCCTGGGTTGGGTGGGTGGGAAGATCCACGACCACCTGAGTTCTTCTGCTGATAAGGCTGATGAAACGGAGGAGGTGGAAGGTAGAACTTCTGCTGCTTAGCTGCCACTTGAGAGGAAGAAGAAGACTGAACTGCATCCCTGATTCTCTTCTTAGAAGCCTCACATTTGAGCTGGGCAGCTTCTTGCTTCAAAGGCCATGTTGTAGAATTCATCATACTTTTCTGGCTCAAAAAGCACGAGAGCTAATTGCAGATCTTCTCTGAGACCACCTCTGAATTGATAGATCATACTATTTTCATCAGGGACGTCTTGCTTAGCGAAGCGAGCGAGTTTCTGGAACGGGATATTGTATTGATACACAGACATGTTGCCTTGCTTGAGATTGCGGAACTCCTCACGCTTGCTCTCAACAACACTTTTCGGAATGTGGTGAGCTCACGAAGTCTCGCGGAACTCATCCCAGTAATGACACGACCTCCTCTGGAATCTTTGTATTGCTTTGGTACCACTCGGCAGCTTGGTCCTTGAGTTGAAACGAAGCAAACTTGACAAAGTCCTCGTGTCCGACATTGCTACATTCAAAATGTTTGCAGATGTCCACAAGCCAATCGTCGGCGTCTGTGGCCTCGACACAGAAACTGAAAGACTTCGGCTGATTTGCGAGGAACTGATTGAGGGTAGCAAAGTGCGGCTGGTTGTTGCCTTGGCCTTGATTTCCTTGGTTGCCTTGCCCTTGGGTACGCTCTTGCAAGAGTTGCAAAATCATCTGAGCATTGGCATTGGTGGCTGCCATGATAGCTTGCCATGCCTCCGGAGGCGGAGGTGGAGGTGGAGGGTCTGATCGACTCCCATCATTGCGTTCCGGATTCAGACGCATTGGCAGAGCCATCCTGAAGAGGGTGACATCCGTTAGCACTTGATAGACAGATAGACAAGTTGAATCAACGGATAGAAATTGCAACATATAGTCTTCACAATAAACATTTGAACAAGGATGAACGAATGAATTCCAAAGTTAACATCACACGTCCATTAAGGTGAGAAGCCACTTGATTAAAGGTTGATGAAAAAAAAATAACCAGGTACGACTGGAACAAATAAGTGGTAAGGATTACCCAATCACAAACCAAATATCTGCGGGAAGAAATGCTAAGAGCTACTTGAATCCCACCTATAAACTTCCGAAACTTTCTGGTTATGCAATCTGGTGTTGGGGATACAGGGGACACAAAATATATCACCCAAACTAACAATACCTAGATCCAGCTGTATCCATCCGTCAACACATAACCAAGAAACCTTCGGAAATCGTGGTACCTAGACCTTGAAAAGCATCCGTTATACGAAGTCATGGCAATACTCCCGAGCTCGCCCCAAGATCTTTGGGTTATCGGGGTTATCTCACCAACAACTGCATAAAAGAGATTTCGATGTCGGTAAAACTCGGTATTCAGAACTGCAACGATAAAATTGTGACGAGAACACCTCGTAGCTCAACTCCGGGGACACCGCCACAACCCCTAAATGTCAGGAGGCACCAAGAACAATGTTCTCGTCACAAAACCATCGGAACGATTCCAAGATACCCGCGTGATCCTAAAAAAAATTATTTGAAATTTGAGGAGAGGAGAGTCAAAACTTCTACGTCAGGAGACCTCACCAGAGCGACGAAGGGACTGGGGAGTAAAAAGAATCCTACTCTCTGATATATATAATCCTAAGACTCAAAACATTTTTGTTCTAGACTCAACAACGCCAAGAAACAATCAAGCAGGGCTCCTAAGTCGGGATGGCTCACGATTACCAACTTGTAACGCCCTCGATGCGGCTATATCTCCCACGTGTCAAAGCACGACTTAGAGGCATATCCGCATTGAAAGCAATGTCGCAAGTGAGGTAATCTTCACACAACCGATGTAATACATAAGGGAAAGAGATACATAGTTGGCTTACAGTCGCCACTTCACACAATACATAAATAAACATCCATCATTCAGATTACACTCAAGGTCCGACTACGGAACCAAAATAAAAGAAGACTACCCCAAATGCTACACAGATCCCCGATCGTCCCAACTGGGCTCCACTACTGATCATCAGGAAAAGACACATAGTAACGACCACGTTCCTCGTCGAACTCCCACTTGAGCTCGGTTCGTCATCTGCACTGGCATCGTCGGCACCTGCAACTGTTTTGGTAGAATCTGTGAGTCACGGGGGCTCAGCAATCTCACACCCGCGAGATCAAGACTATTTAAGCTTATAGGAAGGACAGAGTTGTGAGGTGGAGCTGCAGCAAGCGACTAGCATATATGGTGGCTACATTCGCAAAAGAGAGCGAGAAGAGGAGCAAGGCGCGGTCGTGAAACTAGTAGCAATCAAGAAGTGATCCTGAACTACTTACGTCAAACATAACTCCAACACCGTGTTCACTTCCCGGACTCCGCCGAGAAGAGACCATCACGGTTACACACGCGGTTGATGTGTATTTTAAATTAAGGTCAACTTTGGGTTTTCTACAACCGGACATTAACAAATTCCCATCTCCCTCATAACCGCGGGCACGGCTTTCGAAAGATAATACCCTGCAGGGGTGTCCCAACTTAGCCCATTATAAGCTCTCACGGTCAACGAAGGATATTCCTTCTACCGAGAAGACCCGATCAGTCTCGGAATCCCGGACTACAAGACATTTCGACAGCAATAAAACAAGACCAGCAAAGCCACCCGACTGTGCCGACAAATCCCGATAGGAGCTGCACATATCTCGTTCTCGAGCACACCGGATGGGCAAGACGTCGGGTTGGCATAGACCTGGATTGCCCAGGCGCCGGACATCGCCCAGGTTGGGCTAGCACTCGAAGGAGCACCGTCCGGGGTTAAAATAAAGATGACCCTCGGGCTCGCTAAAACCCGGGGAAAAAGGCTTAGGTGGCAAATGGTAAAACCAAAGTTGGGCCTTGTTGGAGGAGTCTTATTCAAAGCGAACTGTCAAGGGGTCCCATAAATCACCCAACCCGTGTAAGGAACGCGAAATCAAGGAACATAACACCGGTATGACGGGAACTAGGGTGGCAAGAGTGGAACAAAACACCAGGCATAAGGCCGAGTCTTCCACCCTTTACCAAGTATATAGATGCATTAATTATAGCAGATATATTGTGATATCCCCAACAAGTAAACATGTTCCAACAAGGAACGACATCTCCATGTTCCAACAAGGAACAAACTTCATCTTCACCTGCAACTAGCAACGCTATAAGAGGGGCTGAGCAAAGCGGTAACATAGCCAAACAACGGTTTGCTAGGAAAGGATGGTTAGAGGTTTGACATGGCAATATGGCTGGCATGATAAGCAAGTGATAGGCATCGTAGCATAGACATAGCAAAAGAGCGAGCATCTAGCAAGCAAAGATAGAAGTGATTTCGAGGGTATGGTCATCTTGCCTGCAAGGTTCTCAGAGTTGTCAAAAGCTTGATCCTCGTGGCGTTCTCAACAGGTTCCTCGTTCACGCATTTCGTCTCCCGGCTCTACCCAAAGCAAGAACACAAGCAAAGGAACCAAAATAAATCACGGTGCAATGCACAAGCAACATGATGCAATACATGGCATGATATGCGAGATGTGATATGCAATGCGTATGCGTGCTCCGGAAGGAAAATGATGAACCAGGCATCAACTTGGCAAACCAAGTATCCACTGGAAAGGTGAGATGATTTCGGTTGAAATCGATATAAAGATCACCGGAATCGGATGCACGGTTTGCAAATGACAAGCAAAACAAGAATGGCACAAATCTGCCATTAACAGCATGATACCACATATCAAGCAACAAGAAATTAAGCTACTGCACCCAAATGTATCAACAAAGCATATGACAGTAATCTACTCAAGATGCTTGACAAAAGATGAACACTGAGCTACGGCTAAATCACACCAGAACAGGTCCAAACAAGCATGGAAAAAGTGCAAAACATATCAGCTTCACAGACTTAGAGAAAATACTAAACGTGGCAGAATCAGCATCAGGAAGCAATGTTCAGAGCAAGCAAACAACATGCTACAGGAACTTATAATAGCAACACAAGGCATGGCATGAATCTACTCAAATCATAGAACAAAAGTCCCTTACTGACCATGAGCCAAAAAGGATCAGAAAATATAGTAGCACCCATGTCAATATGGCAAGTTTCGTTAACAGATTCAGCAACAGAGCATGACAAAAACAGATAACAAGTAGGCATGTTTAAGAGCTCGATGCACTCACTACAGAGCATTTCATGATAAAATAAGCATACATACATCAAGAAGACATGGCATAGAAGTTATACATGGCAAGAGCAAAAACATAGCATACACGGATCAACTACAACAACCTTGGCAATATTGAATAACATGTAAACAATCTGCCAGGAAACATTTTATAGCAAAAGTAGAGCTCGATTGACTCAAGCTATGGCACTCCATTATTGCAAACAAGGGCATGGATGGATAGAGCATAACCATATATGCAAAACATCCTTATTGAAGTATCTCAAAATAAGCATGGATCTCTCGGTAGCATCAAGTTAACATGGCATAAAAATATCAGCAAAACAGGGGCTGAAATCAGCAACATCATGAAGCCTAGTTTGCATGCTTGTACTAGTCACCACAGAGATCACAAAAATACATGGCATACACCCCTGTAAATATGGCATGGCATATTACAAAACACATGTATGACTCAAGATCATAAGATGCACACATCAATCATGGCAAAAATGACAAAAGTGCATGTTCTGTTAAGAAACAGAAACTAACATCACATAGCCCTCTTCCAACAACATTTCCGGCATCAAGATGAGCTCAAATGAAAATGATGCAATGATTCGAAATGATCTACTCATCGAGGCGAACACTTCGGTATGCTACACGCCCGAAACGGAGCCACTGGTGCAAAGTTATGATGCGTTGAAGATGCAACAAAATAATCACAGGAAAAGACTTAGAGGATTCGGGGGAGAAGGGGAAGTCAACCCTCGTTGATTGTGTCTCAGATCCGGCGCGGGACGAGGTGGCCGGCCGGAGTGGCGGCTCGCTGGAGGAGGGAGGAGGAAGGAGAGGCCGGGGCGGCGGAGAGGCTGCCGGGCGACGGGCGCGGCGCTGGCGGTGGTGCAAGAGGCCGAGGCGGCGGGCGGCGCAGTGACGGCCGGCGGTGGCCGACGGGCTGCCGGCGAGGTCCGGTGGAGGCGGCGAGGTCCGTGGCAGCGGCGAAGGCTGCTGGCGGCGGGATGAGGGCGAGGGCGCTGGAGGCGGCGGTCAGCGCGAGGAGGCTGGCCAGCTTGTGGCCTGGCGCGGCCGGCGGCGAGCTGGGGACCGGCCCACATGGCGGCCCCGGATTGGCCGGGCGGCGGCGGACGGACACGTCCGCCCGTCCGGATTTCGTCCGGCGGCGCGGAGAGGGAAAAAATGCTAGGGTTTCGCCCGGATTTGGAGGGGAAGATGCATATTTATAGGTAGAGGGAGCTAGGAGTGTCCAAATGGGGTGCGGTTTTCGCCCACACGATCGTGATCCGACGACGGAGAGCATGGAAGTGACTTAGATGGGTTATTGGGCTGTTTTGAAGGGGTGTTGGGCTGCAACTTAGAAGAGGCCTTTGCGAGAGTGCGGTTAACCGTTGGAGTACCAAACGAGCTCAAATGACCCGAAACTTGACAGTGGTCCGCCGGTGGTATACCAAGGCCACTTGACAAACCTCGGTCCATTCGAGAAAGTTTAGTACCCGCTCACGGAAAAATGTAAAGGGGACGCCGGGGTACATAGGAGTGCCGGATTGCAAAACGGACAACGGGGAAAATGCTCGGAATCATGAGACGAACACGTATGCGAATGCGATGCACATGATGACATGATATGAAATGCATGACATGGACAAAATGCAAAAAAGAAGAAAACCCAACCCCGGAGGGAATATCATATCACAATGCCAAAAATGGCAAGAGTTGGAGTTACAAATATGGAAAGTTACATCCGGGGTGTTACAGAAAAGTGCCACCGGAGTGCTCCAAAGATGCATCTCCGAAGAGGAAGGGCGGCAACTCTTGGCTGAAATCCATGCCGGACTCGGCGGGCACCACGCTGCGGCTCGGGCACTTGTTAGCAAAGCCTTCCGTATAGGTTTTTATTGGCCGACAGCCCGGGCAGATGCACACGACCTTGTCCAACATTGTGTCGGTTGCCAGCTCTTCGCCAATTAGAGCCATATGCCCCCTACCGCTCTCCAAACAATCCCCATAACTTGGCCCTTCATGGTCTGGAGGCTGGATATGGCCGTACCTCTTAAAGGGGGAAGCCATAAGAAAAAATACTTATTGGTCATGGTGGACAAGTTCACCAAATGGATAGAAGGCAAACCAGTTAAAACGGTCGAATCTGGACAAGTGATAGACTTCATATCAAGGGTTGTACACCGTTACGGTGTCCCCCACAACATCATCACTGACAATGGCTCAAACTTCACAGCCGATGAAGTGAAAACTTGGTGCGGCAACATGGGCATTAAGCTCGATTACGCCTCCGTCTATCATCCCCAAACAAATGGCCAGGTCGAACGTGCAAATGGTCTCATCATGAGAGGCATCAAACCCAGACTAGTGCGATCCTTGACAGAATCGGACACGCACTGGGTCGAGGAGCTCGACACCGTACTCTGGGGGCTGCAGACCACGCTGAATCGTACCACCGGATATACACCATTTTTTATGGTGTACGGCGCAGAAGCAGTACTACCCTGCGACATAATCCATGACTCACCTCGCGTGCGCATGTACAAAGAGAAGAAAGCCAAGCTAGATCGGCAAGACAACTTATATGCCTTGGAGGAGGAGCGCGACGTCGCAAAAGCCCGTTCCACATTCTATCAGCAGCAGGCTCGAAGGTATCAAAGCAGAGAAGTGCGGGCCAAAACTTATAACGTTGGCGAACTCATTCTACGCCTACCGGAGAAGAAGAAGGACAAGCTCAAACCCAAGTGGGAGGGTCCCTTCATCATTGATAAAGTTCTCACCGGAGGAACGTACCATCTGCGCAATGCATCCGATAACAGACTTGAGCCAAACCCATGGAACGTGGCCAGACTCCGGAGATTCTACGCCTAGTGCCGAACTCAGTGTTCGTCTCCTTACCCCCGCTCTTTCAATTATGTTCTCCCTTTTTCCTTTCTCGCCCTTTTTACCTTCTTCACACAAAGTATTAAATACAGTGCAGATGCTCGGATCGCTCCGGCTGCACTATGTGTGCTCACCGTACCTGGGGGCTTCCTATACGGAAGCTAAATATAATTACTTTTATGGCTTCCTGCCTACCACATATGCGTCCTTTTTCCATATGTGCCTTTTCTTCACCATTATATGCATCGATATGACTTAAGATTTGGCCATGCTGGGTTGCCTGGCTCTTGTGTTTATGCCCTACGTTCCCGTTAAGTCGGCTAGGGGAGCACCTCTGCGATTGTTACTGCCGGTTCAGCCAGATGTGTACCTCAGACTGGGTGAAGCCGAAAGCTAGCGTTCTTAAGGGAATATTCGTTCGGTGAACAAAAGATGTTTTTTTTGTTTATTACAACGTGAATCCCCAGATGTTTTGTATCCTGCACTTCTTTTCGCAGTTTGGACATGCACATCGATGCATGCGTACCCAGGGAAAGGAACCCCGGGCACAACATGATGGAATGACCAGGTTGTCCACAATTTGGCAATATGGATTGTTTGAAAGCCTGCGGATTTGAATTAGAATTTATTCAAATACAATGCATGACTCACACATGCATGAAGAGACCTTATTACAGATTAATTTGAGACTCCTATTTGATTACTAATGATCGTGGTTGGTTGTGCTAATCTAGAGTCTTTGTTTAAACAGATTGTTTATTTGGAAACCTATTTGTATGCGGATTAAACTAAACTACAATTATTCTATATATATTGGTCTCTACCCTCTGGCCTCAAAACCATTGTGAGAAGCACCACAGATTAGGCTGAGGAACAGAGGGTAGGCCATAACTTCAGCAACTACGATGGGAAACAGAGTGGGGATGGTGCCTCGTGGGGTGAGGTTTTCCGTGTTAGGTTTGCATGTTGGAGATAACATGGCGGATAATCCGGATAACCGCATTTCTCCCCACATATGGTCTAGAGCCCAGACTATCTAGGGGTTGAATTTCGAGGAGCCTACTGGGTGTCCGTTTGATATTCGAACACGCCCGGACATATGGGCGAGAAATAAGCTTCAGCCTTGAAGAAAAAGTCAATCATTTATCTGACTGATTTATATGTTCATTATAGACTAGAGCAATGTGATACGTCTCCAACGTATCTATAACTTTTGATTGTTCCATGCTGTTTTATTATCAATCTTGGATGTTTTATAATCATTTTATAGCCATTTTATATCATTTTTTGGTACTAACCTATTGACATAGTGCCAAGTGCCAGTTGTTGTTTTCTGCATGTTTTTTACATCCCAGGAAATCAATATCAGACGGTGTCCAAATGCCACGAAACTTCACGGAGAATTTTTATGGGCCAGAAGGAACATGTTGGGCCCTGGCTGTGCTTGGGGGAGTCCCGAGGAGGGGATAACCCACCAGGGCGCGCCAGGAGGCCCAGGCGTGCCAGGAGGCCCAGGCGTGCCCTGGTGGGTTGTGCCCACTGAGGGAGTCCTAGATTAAGGGTACTCGGGCGTCTGGCCTGTTGGACATGGGCCGGACTGATGGGCTGTGAAGATACAAGACCGAAGACTCTCACGCGTGTCCGGATAGGACTCTCCTTGGCGTGGATGGCAAGCTTGGCATTCGGATATGAAGATTCCTTTCTCTGTAACCGACTTTGTACAACCCTAGTCCCTTCCGGTGTCTATATAAACCAGAGGGTTTAGTCCATAGGGACAATCATAATCATACAGGCTAGACTTCTAGGGTTTTATCCATTACGATCTCGTGGTAGATCAACTCTTGTAATACTCATATTCATCAAGATCAATCAAGCAGGAAGTAGGGTGTTACCTCCATAGAGAGGGCCCGAACCTGGGTAAACATCATGTCCCCTGTCTCCTGTTACCATCGACCTTAGACGCACAGTTCGGGACCCCCTACCGGAGATCCGCCGGTTTTGACACCGACATTGGTGCTTTCATTAAGAGTTCCTTGCGTCGTCTTCAAGAGGTTCGATGGCCCCGTCAATCATCTACAACAATACTATCCAAGGGGGAGTTTTTCTCCCCGGACGGATCTTCGTATTCGGCGGCTTCGCACTGTGGGCCAACTCGCTTGGCCACCTAGAGCAGATCGACAGCTACACCCCTGGCCATCAGGTCAGGTTTGGAAGCTTGAACTACGTTGATGATACCCGCGGAGACTTGATCTTCGACGGGTTCGAGCCCTCGGCAGCCGCTCCCTGCCACCGCGATGAACATGACCTAAATCTGTCATCGGACCATACCCAGGAGATAGCACGTGTGAGTGCTCCGGCCCTAGATCCGGAGCAAATTGCGCCATCCAGGGACGGGAAGCTCAACCCCGCCACGGGAGCCGCAGACTCAGCGGCGCTGGAGCCGCACACAGACCCATCCTCGAACATGACCTGTGTCACCGGAACCTGGATTCGTTTCCGGCCACAGGTTCTGAACCACGTGCATCCGCGTCCATCGAGCCCGATCAGGCGCCGATTGTCAAATTCAGCTCCGCGAACATCTTCCGGCACTCACCTTTAGGCTATGTGCTAAACTCATTAAAAACCCTCTCTTTAGCATGGGACTCATAGCCGAATTATATCCGGTTTGAACTGGGGGGCTGATAACGGGGAATTTTGCTTCCCACCCACCTCCACTTAATAGCCAATGTCGAAGATTTAACCGACATGCTCGATTACGGCTCCGAAGACACCAACGGTATGGACGACGATGCCGAAGAGGAGCAGGCCCAAAACCCGCCATTTACCGGGCACTGGACGGCCACCCTCCTCATATGACGTATACATGGTGGATACACCCAAAGAGAATAACGATGACAACGAGAAGGATCCAGTCAAGGATAAATCTCCTGAGATACAGCCAAAGCGCCGGCGTTAGCGGCAGCGCTCTCAATCACGCCGTGGAAATGATAGCAATACCCGCACGAGAGAAAACAATACTCCGGACGATGCCGAAGACAAAGAAGACCCCTCCGAGGATGAGGTGAGCCTCGGCAACGAGGATTTTATCGTGCCTGAGGAACCTCTCGAGAAGGAGCGCTTCAAGCGCCGGCTAATCGCCACTGCAAGGAGCCTGTAAAAGAAGCAGCAACATCTTCAAGCTGACCAAGATCTACTCAACGACAGATGGACTAATGTCCTGGCAGCCGAGGAATACGGCCTCGAGCGCCCAACCAAAAGTTACCCGAAGCGCAAATTGCTACCTCAATTCGATGACGAGGCGCTGGAGCCCGTACCATTGGTGCGTAATGCGGCTGACCGACCGCCACGTGGCCGGGACAAAGCGGCAACTCAAGCCGAATAGCAGCCCGTACTACCTCGCCATAAAGGCAGAGATAAAACAGCTTGGAAATATACATATGACCTTCGGCAGGACCTGGACAATAGAGCAGGCCAAACCAGATCGATCTATGGATCGCGGGGGCGCGCCCTGACACATGACGACGGCTATCCAGCCGGACGCGATAAGCATAATCATGCCCGAGCCGAAAACCGCAAGCGGACTCCATCCGAGCTATGTCGCGACTTGGCCCGATATAGAGGCGCCGCACACCCCCTCTGCTTCACCGATGAAGTAATGGAGCATGAATTCCTAGAGGGGTTTAAACCCGTGAATATTGAATCATATGATGGGACAACATACCCCACGGTGTGGATTGAGGATTTTATTCTTCATATTCATATGGCCCGCGGTGATGATCTTCATGCCATCAAATACCTCCCACTAAAACTCAAGGGACCAGCTCGGCACTGGTTGAACAGCCTGCCTGAAAACTCCATTGGCAGCTGGGAGGACCTGGAAGACGCCTTCCGCGACAACTTCCAAGGTACATACGTCCGACCTCCGGATGCAGATGATTTAAGTCACATAGTCCAACAGCCCGGAGAGTCAGCCAGGAAATTCTGGACTGGGTCTTAAATAAAAAGAACCAGATCGTCGACTGTCCGGATGCCGAAGCCCTAGCGGCCTTCAAGCATAGCATCTGCGACGAATGGCTCGCCCGACACCTCAGCTAGGAGAAGCCGAAGTCCATGGCAGCCCTCATGGCGCTTATGACCCGCTTTTGTGCGGGCGAAGATAGCTGGCTAGCCCGTAGCAATAACAATGCAAGTGAACCTGGCACTTCTGAAGCCAGAAATAGCAATAGCAAGCCCCAATGCAACAGACACAAGCGTCGAAGCAATGGTGACAATACCGATGACACAGCAGTCAACGCTGGATTCAGTGGCTCCAAGTCCGGCCAAAGGAAGAAGCCATATAAAAGAAACAATACGGGCTCATCCAGCTTGGACTGCATACTCGATCGCCCATGTCAGATCCACGGCACCCCTGAAAAACCAACCAATCATACCAACAGAGACTGTTGGGTTTCTAAACAGGCCGACAAGTTAAATGCCAAAAACAAGGAGAAGGGGTCGCAAAGTGAGGACGATGACGAGGAGCCCCGTCCACCGAACACAGGGGGACAGAAGAAGTTTCCCCCTCAGGTCAAAACGATGAACATGATATACGCTACCCATATCCCCAAGAGGGAGCGCAAACGCGATGGAGTCAGTCGCCCTAAAATTCAACCCATGGTCGTCCTGCCCGATCACTTTCGATTGCAGGGACCACCCGACCAGTATCCGTCATGGCGGTTCATCCGCACTGGTCCTTGACCCAATCATTGATGGATTCCACCTCACGCGAGTCCTCATGGATGGTGGCAGCAGCCTGAACCTGCTCTATCAGGATACAGTACGCAAAATGGGCATCGATCCCTCAAGGATCAAGCCCACAAAAACTACCTTTAAAGGAGTCATACCAGGTGTAGAGGCCCGCTGTACGTGCTCAATCACATTGGAGGTTGTCTTCGGATCCCCGGACAACTTCCAAAGCGAAGAGTTGATCTTCGATATCGTCCCCTTCCACAGCGGCTGTCACACACTGCTCGGACGAACCGCATTCGCTCGATTTAATGTGGTGCCACACTATGCTTATCTCAAGCTCAAGATACCGGACCATGCGGGGTCATAACAGTCAATGGAAACACGGAGCGCTCCCTCCGTACTGAAGAACACATTGCGGCCCTGGCAGCGGAAGTATAGAGCGGCCTTTTAAGGCAGAATTTTAATTCAGCGGCCAAGCTCCCGGACACTGTCAAACGAGTCCGGACTACTCCGCAGCTTGACAGTTCGGTGCGTCAGGAGCTAAACTAGCAATTCGGCCTCCATCTCAGTCGTGACCAAATGACGACATACATGCCGCGCGTACATAACTACGCACTCAAAATACCACGGGCAGAGACGGAGGCATAACCAGACTGTGGTCCACAATACGGCTTCGACCTTCCCTGGACACATATACTTTCACTTTTCTTTTTTATTCTTTTCAGGTTTCTTTTCCACAGGCCCCTCGCGGCCGCCTGCTCAGCGGTACTTTCGAAGGACAGATACACCAAGGCGGTAAGTAGCACAGACATGTGGAGGAATCTCTAGACGTTCTCTTCGATGATCGTCCTACCTGTTTTCAGGACCCACACGCAGCTCTCCCTTGGTCTCGGCATGTTAAATAGCCAGGTTGCTTATCGCACTATTTGTACAAATACGCTTTGACGTAATAATCTAATTATAATGAAAACTATTTGCGGCCCAACTTATGTGGCACTAGCTTACAATTTCATTTTATTTTGTTATTTTTATCGATCGCACATGTACGCTCTGGTACGCTTTAATTTGCCAGGGGCTTCACTACGGTCCATACTATGGAGACAAAGTCCGAACACTATTACAGTACAGTTCGGCACCCCGAGTTTTAGCATTATATGCATTGGCTCTGAATCATGTCTTTGGTCAATAGTTGGGTTGCCCGGCTCCTGTGCTTACTACCTTACGTTCCGCTCTATCGGCTAGGGTAGTAAAGGGAGAACTACTATGATTGTGTCCTGGTTTATCCAGATGAGAACCTCAGTAGAGAAAGCTGAAAACTGACTATCATGATGCGGCATGAGCCGGTCAACTGTTCGGAGGTTACAAATCTTTTGCGATTTTTTCCGCATTATGCGATGAATCAGTCTTTATCCGATCAGGTGTTTACATCCCCTAGTACAGATTAAATGCTAACTAGGGGTTGCGCCTACATTTTTATTTCAAACTCCTATGGCTAAGTGAGGGTGATAAAGCCACATAGTCCGATTGCCTGGTTCGTCGCTCCTAAACACCTCCTTCAAGGACCAAATTTTTGGATCAAGAGTGTTTAGATTCCATCCCAAACACCCCCGTACTACCTACGTGGGGGCTGAAGCCGACGACTGACCAACTCTCAGATTAAATAAAAACGGCCGCACAGGAGGTAAAATTTTAAATAAATAATAACAAGCATTATATTACATAACGATCTCGTTTCATCATACAAGGCAGCGACAACACAAATGTATTCATTCAAAGATAATGTCTTTTGGACATTGCGCCGCCACAATGCGGGACCCCTCCAGGACATCTTCAAAATACCGCTCGGGCATGCGGTGCTCCTTGCCAGTGGGCCGTCCCTCGGTCGCGAGCTTGACGGCGTTCATCTTTGCCCACTGCATCTTGACGCGGGCAAAGGCCATCCGTGCACCATCGATGCAGAACGACCGCTTGATGGCATCAAGCCAGGGGCAGGCATTGACAAGCTGCTTCACGAGCCCGAAGTAGCTGCTGGGTATAGCTTCGGCAGGCCACAGCCGGATTGTTAAATCCTCCATGGCTAGTTCGGCCACCCTATGCAGATCGACCAGCTGTTTTAGCTGGTCGCCAAAGGGAACCGGATGTTCTGGCGCAAGGTATTGTGACCAGAACAACTTCTCCGTCGAGCTCCCCTCTTCGGCTCGAAAGAACTCTGCAGCGTCGGCTACACTGCGTGGCAAATCCGCAAACGCTCCTGGAGAACTCCAAATCCGGGTTAGTAAGAGATACCTATTTTTCACATATTTGCTCTGCATAATGAAGGCCTTACCCACTGCAATCTTCTTGGCCTCTTGAATCTCCTAGAGTTCGATATCTTGATCCGCAATATTGCGCTACAAGGACTCACATTTCTTCGCGGCGTCCTGGAGCTCTTGCTGGACCTCACCGACCCTGGCCTCGTGCTTTTCGCGGGCGGCTTGTTCCTTGGCCGCTCTCTCCTCGGCCTCAGCCGACGCCTTCTTGAGGGTCTATACCTCGGTCGCCGCTCCTACAAATACCATGGCACTATAGTCAACATAAATTATCAATCTTTTCTGATATACAGCAGGTCATTACATACCTTGCTTATCCTCCAGCTGTTTCCTTGCTTGCCCGAGCTCCTCCTCGGCCCGCTCCAGCCTCTGCTTCAGTCCAGAGACTTCGGCAGCATGAGAAGTCGCGGCTAGCAGCGACGCCTGCTTATTCACATAGACATATATGGTTAGTCTCCTGTGAAAAACTATTTGATCCTCTGTTCGGCTCTTCTTTCTGAACACCGGACAGAGTCTTAGGGGCTATTGTCTATACTGTGACTTTCTATACAATTACGTTGCTTACCTCAAAGCCTGTCAGAAGGCTGGTGCAGGCTTCGGTCAGTCCGCTCTTGACGGACTGAACCCTCTCAATCACCGTACCCATAAGGGTGCGGTGTTCTTCCACAATAGAAGCGCCTTGCAGCGCTTCCATTAAAGTACCCAGTGCCTCTGGATGGACAGAGGCCACCGGGGGGATAGGTGCACCTCCTTCCTTCGAAGGAGGTTGCCTGCCTGATTCCGGAGCCTTATGGGTCTCCGGAACAGTATTTGGCTGGGGGGCGAGTTGGATATGGCCCCCATCGCCAGTCTCCAGGGGGATCCGCTCCCCCAGGTTTCCGGCAGCCGAAGTTTCACCCTCCGGCGTCGCTTCGATGGCCTCTTGCGCCTCTGCCGAGCCTGTGGAGGTCCTTTGGGACACCGCTTCAGCATCATCCGTGGCCTTGGGAGAGGTGGCCGTCGGCAGTGAATCACTATCCATGGCCTTTGGATCCAGCGAATCCCCGATGAGGATTGCTCGGAGCTGTCATGGGACGGACTGCAACACATGACTCAACGCATCAGAATTACGAAATAAGGGAGTCGGGCATATAAATGCATCAGAGCCTTCGAATACTTACGATCTGGCCGAGGGCTTCTCCCTGGGGCGCTGCTCTGGGCTGCTATCAATGTCCCACGGAGTTATCCGTGAGGAAGACCTTCCCCTTCTTGGACGCTTCTGCCTCCTGATTTGTGGAGGCCGCCCTCTTCTTCCTTCCCACCTCAGGGGGAGAGTTGCTTTCCTCCTCCTCCTCGTCCTCGGCGGCGGAGGAGTGAGTCTCGGCACCTTCGGACGTCACGTCCGAAGCGCCCTTGCGGCAGAGACCACTTCTGGTCTCCTTGGCCTTTTTCTTGGCCTTCTTCTCTGGCGCCTGGTAGGGCGCCGGAACCAGCATCTTTGTCAGAAGTGGGATGGCTGGTTCCTCGGGCAGCGGAGCCGGACACTGAATCCACTCCACCTTCTTTGTCCAGCCCTAAAAAAATAAATAGGGATGCTTAGGCACCTCCCATGAAAAAGCAAGTAAAGGATACACCTTGAAATGCGAAAGACTTACCGTACTGGCGGGATGGGCCAGGTCGTTGTCGGTGTCAAAACCGGTGGATCTCAGGTAGGGGGTCCCGAACTGTGCATCTAAGGCGGATGGTAACAGGAGGCGGGGGACACAATGTTTACCCAGGTCCGGACCCTCTCGATGGAGGTAATACCCTACTTCCTGCTTGATTGATCTTGATGATATGAGTATTACAAGAGTTGATCTACCACGAGATCGTATAGGCTAAACCCTAGAAGCTAGCCTATGGTTATGATTGTTGTTGTCCTACGGACTAAACCCTCCAGTTTATATAGACACCGGAGGGGGCTAGGGTTACACAAAGTCGGTTACAAGGGAGGAGATCTACATATCCGAATTGCCAAGCTTGCCTTCCACGCAAAGGAGAGTCCCATCCGGACACGGGGCAAAGTCTTCAATCTTGTATCTTCATAGTCCAACAGTCCGGCCGAAGCATATAGTCCGGCTGTCCGAGGACCCCCTAATCCAGGACTCCCTCAGTAGCCCCTGAACCAGGCTTCAATGACGATGAGTCCGGCGCGCATATTGTCTTCAGCATTGCAAGCCGGGTTCTTCCTCCGAATACTCCATAGAAGATTTCGAACACAAGGATCATGTCCGGCTCTGCAAAACAAATTCCACATACCACCGTAGAGAGCATAATATTTCCACAAATCTAATCTGCTGACAACTTTTCATAACGTGACATCACGCCATGGCCCGGTCATTATTCGAACCGTTTTTCTCAACCAGCTACTGCACATATTGCGAGGCGGTTTTCTTGGCACGTCTTGTCGAAGCAGAGATCGTGTCCCCTTATCATGGGATTCTCATCAATACGGGTGTGGGTAACCCAATCGTGCCTACTGGTATGACTCCTCGATTTTAGACAAGTTCCAAATGGCCACGCGGAGGACGCTTGATATTCACCCTCTTTATAAAGGGGCCAAGGCCTGTCCTTTTCTTCTCGCGCTCGATCCTTCCCTTCCCCCACCTCGAATTCCAACATCCAAGGCTCAGGCTAAGCGCTTTGGACCTTCAATTATGTCTGGATCCAACCCTCAAGGCCGGTGGGTGGCCTCCTCTATCACAGAGGAGGACATCAAGAAGCTAAGAGAAGCCAGGTATCTGACCGCGGAAATCTCGCACAGGCTGCCTGCTCAAGGGTAGGTCATCCCTACTCCCTAACCCAACGAGAGTGTCATATTCGTTTCCCACTTCCTCCAAGGGCTAGGCTTTAGCCTCGATCCCTTTGTTAGAGGGCTTATGTTTTATTATGGGCTAGATTTCCATGATCTGGCTCCGGATTCCATCCTTCACATCTCGTTGTTCAACGTCGTGTGTGAGGCCTTCCTCCGCATCACCCCACACTTCGTCTTATGGATCAAGACCTTCAATGTGAAGCCGAAGATGATCTATGGGCAACACGCAGAATGCGGAGGTGTCGTAATAAGCAAAGGCGCCGATGCTCCATGGCTAGAGGGTTCCTTCCCGGTGATGTCCGACTTATGGCAACGGGAGTGGTTTTACATCACAGCTCCCCGGAGTGCTAAGTGGGTAGCTGCCCCCGCCTTCCGTTCGGGTCCCCCACCACAACTGGCGTCATGGGTAAACAAGGGGCTGGACTGGGGGCCAGTTAATGATGTGCCGACATTGCAGAGTCGCATCCGAGATCTCCCCAAGAGAGATGTCAGCCTTGTCAAGGTAATGCAAGTCATGCTAGTTCGTTGGGTCCTGCCATGTCAATGTCGACCTCTCCGTATGTGGGAGTTCAACCCGGAAGGACCGCAAACTATTCAGCAATTCTTCGGCATGACGCTCGAAGGGATGTATGAATTTTTCTTCGGATCACGAATAAAGTGTCCGGACACCACCGAAGATGCAGGTCTAAACTGCAATCGTTCAGATACCCACGTAACTAATTCTGCGGCCGAACACCCTATGTTTTCATTTGTCCTAACATCATTCTGAAAAAATTGCTCTTGGCCAGGATTGGATAAGAAAGGCAAAAATGATCAGGTGTTCGTCCCCCCTTCCTGAAGGCTCACCAGATCCCGTACTAGCCAGAATGCTTGAGCTTGCACCTTATCGAGCGCCATCAGGGGAAGATAGAGGGGGGAATAAAGAAGCCGAAAGCGGGCCGCATGCATTACTCATCCAAACCGGGGGAATTAGCGTTTCCATGAAGGAGGATAATCGGGGAGAAGAATCTGAAATTCCCTCTCCCCAAGGAAGGAAAAGGGCCGCCTCTGACGACTTGGGAACAAGGGTTTCTAAACGAGGGAAAAAACCTTCGCCGGGGGGCCCTGCCCCGGAGGGCGTCCTTACCGCACAGTGCCCGCAAGGGAATAAGCCCTCCAACGAGCTGTAAGTGAACAAGAGTACTTTATAGTAAATATATCCTGCTTCATCTCCGACGACAATAACCGAGACGTATGTCTTGCGGTTCGGATCGTAGCCCTTCTCGACAGAGTTCGTCTTCGGGGGATCTTCTTCCGGAGATGATGGATAGTGAAACGCCTCCCCATGCATCCCCGCCTTATGAGGCAGACGACCCTGAGGTGTTGTCACAGAGGATTTCTCCAGATCCCCCAAGGCCGGAAGGTAACCCTTCGGCCACCCGAAGTCCGGAGTATTCGGCTCCTAAGGAGAGCAACAGAAAGAGTCTGGGACTGTCCGGTGCACAACCGGACGCACCGACGGGTCTTCTGGAGCAAGCGGCATCTCAAAGGCGCATCGTACCTTAATGGGTACGGTGGTTGAGAGAATTTCATCCGCCAAAAAGTGGGTTGCATGAAGCTTTTATGAGCCTGCTAAGAGGCTTTGAGGTACGCAAAGTAATATGTATATTTTTGATGGTACCGCACACGCTAGGTGTGCCCTATGCAGATAGTAGCCCCTGAGACTCTGGTTGCTGTCCAAAGGCGGCAAATAGAGGATCATAGTCCCAGGTAATGATCATGCTGCTTTCATGTGCAGGCGGCTGAGGGTCCGGTGGCTGGCCAGACTGGTGAGTTTGCCGAACTGAGGCGGCAACTTCATGCGGCAGATGCCGACATCGTGCTTGTAAACAAGCGGCTTGACGAGGCACAGGGTATGTATTCTCCGGTGGTCAGCAGATATTAAGAGGAGCATGATGCTAGTATTTGTAATATGATGTGACTGCAGATGGAGCTGTCGCCGTGGAGAACCTTTCAGGAGCTTGCCCGGCCAAGGAACAAGCCAGAGAGTTTACGCGCCGCCCTAAAGGTGGCCGAAGAGTTAAGAGCCGAACAAGCTGCTCATCGCCAGGGCGAAGATAAAATAGCCAAGATGGCTGTTGAGCTGAAGGATGCCGCCGAACGGTATGAGCTTCTTGGAAAGGAAAGCCAAGCGAAAGCTGCAGACCTGAAGAAAGCCATGGTAGCAGCCAAGGAAACCCGCTCTAAAATCAGAGCGGCGAAGGAGCAGCTTCGCCAAGCCGGAGATATCACGGCTGGGAAGCCATTTTTGTTGCGGTTGAAGTTTGGAGATCCGAAGTATTCCCCTCTGGATCAGTTATGGAGTGCTGCAGACGTGTATTCGGACTTGGCAACGAGTGCTGCTGATGCGACTGAGTTTTTCAAGGATCAAAAAGATCACGAAGTGGAAAAGTTGTTCTGGTCGCAGTTCAGTGCTCCAACGCGTCCGCTGCTGTTAAATGAACAAATGGCCGAGTGGGCTGAACTCCATAGATTGTCCGGACTTGCCATGAGGTCTGTCGTGGATCATCTTTGGCCGGAAGGACCCAGGCCCAATAGTTATTTTGGATTAGTGCAACGATTCCTTGGTGTTGTGCCACATATCGACGCTATAAAGAGGTCGGTGTGCATAGAGGGTGCGCGGATGGCTCTTGCCCGTGTTAAGACATACTGGGCAGGGATGGAGGCCACCGCTATTGCAACCCAGGATCCAGCCGTAGGCCAGGTCTCGGTGGAGCACTATTTTGAAGAAGTCCTAGAAGGTTCTCGTTTAATAGAGGCTCAGTGCTCGAAGAGTATCATGTTCGAGTGACATATATCCCAATTGTAAAAAGAATGCTATTTGGATTATAAAGGCTGTGTTGATACTTTTGCCTGAAAGTATTATGATGCCTCCTGTGCGGCCATTTTATGTATGTATATAACCTGAAAGTTTGCAGTCGTCGGCTTCAGCCCCCACGCATATAATGCGGGGGTGTTCGAAAAAGCGTGTATTCACGCTTGATCCAACGTCTTGGTCCATTAAGGAGGTGATAGCGCGGTGAACAAGGCAATCGGACTATATTGCTTTAACACTTTCACTTAGCCATAAGAGTTTGACAGTGGGGCTACTATATAGCCCCTGGTACTTCCGCGCTTATCTGGATACGGTGCGCGTACATACATGACCGGGAAACCGGTCCTTCGTTAATGCGGAGGAATCGCGAAGAATCCACTGAGTCATCGAGTGGTTGACCAGTCTCGCGCTTTATCATGACAGTCAGTTTTCGGCTTTCTCTCGAGGTGCTCGTCCGGATGAACCGGGCACAATCGCAAGAGTTCTCCGGTGCCACCTTAGCCGATAGAGCAGAACGTAAGGTAGCAAAACACGGGAGCCAGGAAAACCCAACTATTGACCAAAGACATGATTCGGAGCTGATGCATATAAGGCCAAACTCGCGACGCCGAACACTCCCTAAGGTATTCGGTCTTTACAGCATATACCGGGCTGAGTAACGCCCTTGATAATGAGCCCTGAATTTCCAGGTACGTGCATTAGTCTGACGTGGCGAAATGCCAATAACGCCAGCATCCCTCTCGCTTGTGTTGAGTATCCGGAGGGTGTGAAGCAACAAGAGACAGTAAGAAAGGTTTACACAGGGTCTTAATAATCTAAAAAGAAACCTTTGAGCGGGGCCCTGCTGCACGTCTGCGCATGTGTCTCTGTTGTGCCGTATCCTAGAAGGGTGTAGACGGGTTATCATCTGTAAAAGAGAAAAACCCAGGTGAAAGTCTTCGTGCGAAAAATTGGTTATTCTTAATAGACCATTAAAATTCAATCTAAATAATGTCAAGGCGAACTGTAGTCCTTTTTACATGCGGGAAGCCCCTAGCACCACCTATGGGGGGTATATCCATCCACCCAATCTCAGGTTTATCTGAGCTGTTACAGCTAGGGGTGCGCCGGACTCGTCTAGCCGTGTCCGCGGTCTTGACGACCGATCATTTATTCTGGTTGGAGAGGCCGTTCAGTGTTCGGCTGCTAAAGCCGCCACACATTCATCCATACGTAAGGAACGATCTGTGTTTCCGCTAACTATGATGATGCCACATGGACCGGGCATCTTAAGCTTAAGGTAAGCGTAATGCGGTACTGCATTAAAATGAGCGAAGGTCGTTCTTCCGAGTAGTGCTTGATAGCCGCTTCGGAATGGAGCGATGTCGAAGGTTAACTTTTCACTTCGGAAGTTGTCGGGAGAACCGAAGACAACGGTGCGCCATTAGTAT
Organism: Aegilops bicornis; assembly: GCA_021605145.1. Lineage (NCBI taxonomy): Eukaryota > Viridiplantae > Streptophyta > Magnoliopsida > Poales > Poaceae > Aegilops > Aegilops bicornis. Next base: position 103,192,366 of record CM038675.1, on the reverse strand, counting down.
AGGCAACGGTGCGCCATTAGTATTTTTGAATTTTGAAGGTGGGAAAATAGTAGTGGCGCACCGTCTAACCCCCACCGTGCGCCATTGCTATTTTTTAATTTTGAATTTGGATCTGGATCGTGATTTTTTTGCCCATTTTTTGCTAGTTTTTTTTCTCGTTTTTTGGCATGATATTATTTCAAATTTTGTTCCTGCTTTGGATCTTGTAATGCTCTTTTTGCCGTGTTCTTTTGCCGGAGAGGAGTTCACGGAGAGGAGGAGGAGGAGGTCACTGGAGAGGCGCTCTCCTACATCGCCGGAGAGGAGGAGGAGGTCGCCGGAGAGGAGTTCACCGAAGCATCGGAGAGGAGGAAGGAGAAACCATGAGGGAATGGGAGGAGAGGAGGGAGGAGGAGCTCACTGTAGAGGAGGGAGGAGAAACCGTGAGGGGAGGGGAGTGGAGGAGAGGAGGGAGGAGGAGGTTCCCGGAGAGGAGGAGGTCGCCGGAGAGGAGGAGGAGGTCGCCGGAGAGGAGGAGGAGGTCGCCGGAGAGGGAGAAGGAGGTCGCCGGAGAGGAGGAGGAGGTCGCCGGAGAGGAGAAGGAGGTCGCCGGAGTGGAAAGTGCGCCATTACTAGTTAAAACTAGTAATGGCGCACCGAGACATGGTGCGCCATTAGTAACAAAAAAAATTTTATTTATTTTTTACTTTTTTTTTTAAACTACTAATGGCGCACGACGGATGTGGTGCGCCATTACTATGTCAATTAGTAATGGCGCACTATGCATCGGTGCGCCATTAGTAACAAAAAATTTTTTTATGTTTTTTTTCGAAACTACTAATGGCGCACCACACACCAGGTGCGCCATTAGTAATATATTACTAATGGCGCACCGAGACGTGGTGCGCCATTAGAATATAGTAATGGCGCACCACATCACAGGTGCGCCATTAGTAGCCATTCCATCTATAGCCCTTTTTGTAGTAGTGTAGGCGCCGTGCTCTTCTGGGTAATCATCTTATACTGCGCCGACTGGCCGGACAGCCGGCTGCTGGGGCGGTGGTGGAGGCGGCGGCCCAGCAGGCGGAGGAGGGGCAAGGCCGTCTCCCTTGGCGATCCTGGTGAGCCAGTGGCACTTCTGGGTGGTGTGATTTGACGGCTTCGCGCCGCTGTGGAACTTGCAGGGTCCGTCCAGAGTCTGCTCGTAAGAGAAGGCCGGCAACCAGTTGGACTTGCCGCCTTTCTGCCGCTTGGCAGGAGGCTGCCCTTCCGCTGCTGGTCTTGATCGCCGCCACCGCCGGCTGTTGGAAACCGTTGCGGGCCTTGCGCTTATGATCATTCTGCTGTTGTCGCCGATCAAGCGCCGGCCACCGGAGTTCTGGGAGCATGAGGAGCTACTTTGCGGTCGCCGACGGCTTGATCTCCGACTTCATGGAGGAGTCGGCGATGGCATTTGTTTGCTATGACCAGCAGCTCGTCGAGGGTCTCCGGCTCGTCGCAAAGGAGCTTGTGCTTGAGGAGGGTGCCTTCTCTCGCACCCGCGGTGAAGTACTCGATTGCTCGCACCTCGTGCACTCCTTCGCAGGAGTTCCGGAGCTCGCCCAGCGCGTGAGGTAGTCGCGCGAGTGGACTCGTTGGGGCCTTGTACGCACAAGGACAGCTGACAAGGCTTGGGAGGTCGCTTGTATGTGCTCGTGAAGTTGCGGACGAAGGCCTCGGTGAAGTCGACCCAGCCGTTGATGCTGCGGGGCTTCAAGCTGTTCAACCATGTCCGGGCCGTGCCCTGGAGCATGAGGGGAGCATACTTTACGGCAACGCGCTTTGTTGCCGTTCGCTATCTTGACGGCCGTGGAGTAGTCCACCAGCCAGTCCTCCGCTTCACGGAGCCGGTGTATTTGGGTGTGTCTCGGGGGAGTGTGAATCCTCGGGGAAAGGGCTCGTCTCGGATGCGAGGTCTGAAACAGGGCGGGCCCAACTCGTCTTCTTCTTCTAGCGCCAGGGATCGGTGGAGTCGCTCGATCCGGTGGCGGGCGTCGTTCTCTCCGACTCCCTCTCGGCGGCCAAGGCGGTCGCCGAGAGTCGGATGCTTGACGGGTGGCGGGGAGACTCGCCTTTCTCCACGAGGAGGGGGAGGCTGATAGTCGTCCCGCCGCTCCACTGCTCTCGGGCGGCCGTCTTCGTCGCGCTCGATGGAGATGTGAGTCCGGCTATGGCCGACAGCCGGATCCTTGTTCTTTCTTCCGCGGACGCCGCCAGTCGGCGTCCGAGATGTCGTGCCTTGATCTCGGCGAGGAGGCAAGTCGCCGTGTTGTCGTCGTGGCGCCTCCGTGCGGCAGCCGGCTTCGTCTTGCGCGGCGGCCGCGTCGAGGAGCTGCTGGACTCGCTCCGTCATCAGGCGGCGCTCCTCGCCCTCGAAGTTATCCAGTTCATCCACCGCCGCCTGGGCAGCGTGAATGTTCTCCGTAGGCGTGGCGTACACAGGGCGACTGGCCCCAAACAGACTGGCGATGGCCGCCCGCGCTGCCGGACCGCGCCTAGGCGGCTAGGCCCAGTCGGAGCCGGCGAGCCGCCCACAGCGCGATCCATCTCGCGCTGATAGGCTTCCGACAAGTGTCTCATGCTTGCCAGCTTCTGTGCGCCTACAAGGAGCTGAAGGCGGCGTGCCTCCAGCGTTTCGGCGTCGGCGTCCTCCGAAATGGAGGCGGTCAGGTCTTGCAGAACCGCGTCGAGAGGGTCAGGAGCCCCCCCCCCCCCCCCGCCAAAGGGCTCGCCGTGACTGATGACAAGTACTTCTGTGACGGTGCTCCCGCCGCTCTCCGCGCGAGGGAGAGGCTCGTCGTAGATCACCACATTGGTGGGGAACGCGTCGAGCGACGCGGTGTCGGAGTCGACCAGCATCGGGTCAGTGGAGCCTACGGACTCCAGGTCGGCGGCAGGCTCGCCGTCGACGTGGAGCTGCTCGAGGAGGCCCGCGAGGAGGCTTTCGGGGCCGTCCGTGCCTGCGTCGGATGCAAGCTCATCGGAGAGGCGAACCTCGCCGACAAGTTCGGCGAGGCAACTCGCCGCGCAGGCGACCTCGGCGCCATGCAGCGCGTCGGCGCAAACTCCGTCTGGTGTGCCGGGCTGGCTGCGCTCGTCAGGGAGGAAGAGGGTTCCCGTCCAGAACAGGTCTCCGGACGACGGTGCACCAGGCCCCACGGTGGGCGCCAAATGTCAGGGGTTGGGTGTGACATATGCCAAAGGATGGCTTATCATGGAGGGGGCGAGTAGAACATCGCCGGTGCCTGGAAACGGGATGAGGCGAAGACATGCACGCCGGTGAATCTTACCCAGCTACAGGGCTCTCCGAGGAGATAACACCCCTACTGCTGCTCTGTGGGGTCTCCGCATGATCACTATGGCAAAGTGGGTACAAGAGGCTCCTTGAGCTGTTCGGGGTGAGGAAGGAGAAGGGCACGGCTTGCCCTTCTCTCCCTCTATATGTGTGTCTAAAACTACTAGCTTCCAACCCTTTGCATGGGTGCCCCGGGGGGTTTATATAGGCCTACCCCCCGGGGGTACAACGGTAATCCGGCTGGGTGTGGGTCCAAGACGTCAGTCTCTAAGTCGCGGTCTTCTCCACCGACTCTTGGGGCCCGCCGACTAGTGGGCCCCGCTGACGGCCCAGCATATGGGGCCGACAGCCCTTGTCCGCCACGGGCGTGTCTTGCCGGCTGCAGATTACTGTAGCCGTGCTTCTAATGACGCGAGCTTGGTCATGGGGTTATGGCACAGCAGTTACGCCGCCTCGGGCGATCACTGTTGCCATTCTCCGTCTTGTCTGGTTAATGGCGCGGGGGGTCCGCGGGAGGGGCCGGCCGACTCTCGGAGGCCGACTCCAACGGGTCCGTCTTTGGGGCGCTTGTTGGGTAACGTAGTAATTTCAAAAAATTTCCTACGATCACGCAAGACCATGGTGATGGCATAGCAACGAGAGGGGAGAGTGTCCGTCCACGTACCCTCGTAGACCGAAAGCGGAAGCGTTATATCAACGCGGTTGATGTAGTCGTCGTCTTCACGATCCGACCGATCCAAGCACCGTTACTCCGGCACCTCCGAGTTCTTAGCACACGCTCAGCTCGATGACGATCCCGGGCTCCGATCCAGCAAAGCGTCGGGAGGAGTTCCACAAGACGACAGCGTGGTGGCGATCTTGATGTTCTACCGTCACGCAGGCTTCGCCTAAGCACCGCTACAATATGATCGAGGTGGATTATGGTGGAGGGGGCACCGCACACGGCTAAGGGATCAATGATCAACTTGTGTGTTCTAGGGTGCCCCCTGCCCCCGTATATAAAGGAGCAAGGGGAGGGCGGCCAGCCCTTGGGGCACACCAGGGAGGGAGTCCTCCTCCTAGTAGGAGTAGGACTCCCCTTTCCTAGTCCTACTAGGAAGAGGGACGGGGGAAGGAAAGAGAGGGAGAGGGAGAGGGAAAGGGGGGCTGCGCCCCCCCTCCTAGTCCAATTCGGACTCCCCATGGAGGGGGGGCGCGCCACCTCCTGGTGCAGCCCTCTCTCTCCCCTCTTGGCCCAATAAGGCCCATAACTTCCCCCGGGGGGTTCCGGTAACCCTCCCAAGACTCCGGTTTTCTCCGAAACTTCCGGAACCTTTCCGTGTCCGAATATAACCATCCAATATATCAATCTTTATGTCTCGACCATTTCGAGACTCCTCGTCATGTCCGTGATCACATCCGGGACTCCGAACTCCTTCGGTACATCAAAATACATAAACTCATAATATAACCGTCATTGAAACCTTAAGCGTGCAGACCCTACGGTTCGAGAACTATGTAGACATGACCTAGAACCATTCTCGGTCAATAACCAATAGCGGAACCTGGATGCCCATATTGGTTCCTACATATTCTACGAAGATCTTTATCGGTCAAACCGCATAACAACATACGTTGTTCCCTTTGTCATCGGTATGTTACTTACCCGAGATTCGATCGTCGGTATCCAATACCCAGTTTAATCTCGTTACCGGAAAGTCTCTTTACTCGTTCCGTAATACATCATCTCACAACTAACTCATTAGTTGCAATGCTTGCAATGCTTATGTGATGTGTATTACCGAGAAGGCCTAGAGATACCTCTCCGACAATTGGAGTGACAAATCCTAATCTTGATTCATGCCAACTCAACATATACTTTCGGAGACACTTGTAGAGTACCTTTATAATCACCCGATTACGTTGTGACGCTTTGGTAGCACACAAAGTGTTCCTCCGTAAACGGAGTTGCATAATCTCATAGTTGCGTGAACTTTGTATAAGTCATGAAGATAGCATAAGCAACATACTAAACGATCAAGTGCTAAGCTAATGAAATGGGTCATGTCAATCACATCATTCTCCTAATGATGTGATCCCATTAATCAAATGACAACACATGTCTATGGTTAGGAAACATAACCATCTTCGATTAATGAGCTAGTCTAGTAGAGGCATACTAGTGACTATCTGTTTGTCTATGTATTCACACATGTATTATGTTTCCGGTTAATACAATTCTAGCATGAATAATAAACATTTATCATGATATAAGGAAATAAATAATAACTTTATTATTGCCTCTAGGGCATATTTCCTTCAGCGCTCTCGCCGACTTCGGTACTCCCGCCGACAGGCGGGTCCCGCCGTCTTCGGGTCATACAGACAGGCCATCGTGGGTACAGGAATCTGCCCACGGGGCTGATGTCGAGGTCAAGGTGGCAACAGTGCCGCCACGGACGGAGGTCTCCGTCAGACGGCTCTCTCAGAGCCATACCTGCCCTTTATGGGCAGGGCAGGGATGGGCATGAGGCGGCTTTTACCCCATAGTCGCCCAGCGCCGAGGTGGTGGGGGTCGCGGGCCGACTCCCTATAGCCGGCCTCGCTGGAGGTCGCTGGCTTGGAGTCGGCTTGTCCTGAGGTCGCCGGCTTAAAGTCGGCTCGTCTTGAGGCCGCTTCTGGGACTCGGCCCAGAGGGTAGTCGGCGACTCTGTTGCCGACTCTCTGAAGGCGGCCCTTTGTCTTGGGGTCTTGAGGGGCGCAGCCTGCCCCGATGTTTTGAAAGGTTCATGGGCTCGGGTTCGCCTACCCGTAGTCCATTACTCCGACATTTATTATTAGACTTCTACAGTTCTACTTACCCAAGTATATCTAATTACAGATAAACCCTAATTTATGATTTAGGTAGTGTAAACATTACTAACAAGCAAAATCACTCAAGAGATAGCCGGAAAATATTTGGCAACTTTTTTGTTTACACAAAACCATATAGCAGGCAACAAAGTAATCTAAATATAGTCCATGCTTCTTAAACCAAAAAAAGTATACATATGTACTTGCAAGATAACATGTCTGTTCCTATAAGTTCAAACACCTAGGCCAAATACTTTGTAATCGGGTACCAAATGGTAACTACAATAAAGGAAAGAAGACAAACATACCCTGCAGCATTGGTACAAACGAGCGCCCTAAGCCGAGTAGGCGACAACAAAGAGAAACAGGGCAGCGGTGTTGTGATGCACTCCCCTCCGTCATCACCCAAAAACCTCCTCTCTTTTTTGCGGGAACAACAACCTCAACCTCCTCTTTTGTCCCTCCTGAGCTTCTGCACACAAACACAAACACTGACATGCATGTCTAGCTACAGAAAAGCAATTGCAACACACACACACACACACAGAGAGAGAGAGAGAAAGAGAGACTTACATCATAGTCTCTCATTCGAGGAATATACCATTACAAAGGAGCGAGCTTGCCAGCATACGCAATGTAAGCTCTTCTTAAGTGGCAAGGAAGCTCCAACAGTTCCTTAGTTGAGGCCAAGCTAGTAGCAAATCTGGATAATATGTCTCCAAAATGCTGGGAGGCCTACAGAGTTTGAGTTCAATGGAATATGAGCCATCTCATTACAACAAACTGAAACTGCAGCAAAAGTAGTTTCTTTTTTCTTACTATAAATTCCCACCTCACTTAGCAAAAGTCATTTCTATTCGATGGACTTTCCTTCACAGGAAATAGTAACAGAGGAAATAATACAAATAAACTGTCAACTTTCTAATTTCAGGTCTAAACAACTAAAGGCCCATCCTAAATATATCATTATCTAACCACATGAGCAATTGCTAGGATATTTCAGACAACTTGAACTAAAATCATACCTACCGTACCATCACTACATGCTATCACTTCACCGGTTCATCTATTGGACACTAAACTATTCAAAGATCTAGCATAAATATTGACACTCATTAGTATGCAGAACATAGTTTCTTGCAAATAATCTTATCTTCCGTCTCTTAACAGATTTTCAACAACAGAGCTTTCTCCTGGTATATGCCTTGAGAAGTAAAAATAAACAAATAATTTTCTGAACACAAACACACTGAGATCAGAAAAAGAGAGGCATCATATACAATATCAATGTGCTTCAATATCACTGGAAAAAATACCTTACATCGCTTGATTTGCCCAGCAGCGAAAGCCATTCAAGATACAGGATGTCCGAATCAACCAGGAGAACAGGGGAAGGTGTTTCTGTCCCAAAGTTTCATCGAAACACGTTTGCCATATGATTGCATACCAAACAGGAATTATAAGCCCACCTTAGTGTGTTCATTGGTACAACCTGTAAATCAATCCAAACTCTACATATTTCACCTCACTAATGCTTATGCCATGAGGAGGCTCCATTTAATCCACGGGTCTAACAAGGGGATATACTGAAAATAGACATGCAAGGATTCAACACTACAGCGAGATCAGGCTATAAACAATCAGTATTTTAGGCTCATTTTGTTTCTTGCACTGTAGGTGTGCATAGACTTTAACTATAGTTTCTTGCGACTTACACTCTAGGTGTGTATACACTTTAACTACAGTTTCTTGTGACCAGAAAATTAGGAATGCAAAGTATAAAAATATGGTGGATAAAATAGTAATTAAATGACTGGAGCTAGCAAGAAGGGTTGTGGAATATCTCAAACAGAAGATATTACTAATGCGAAAGTAGTTGTCTTTTGTAAGACCACCCGCTAGTGTTCTGGCATGCATGTGCGACCTGAACATTTATGCCGCTAAAGATTGGTTAATTGCATCTTCATTTCTAATTTCTTGTTCAAAAGGTAAGAGTGATTACTTTTCATACAACTCTTGTATATTTATTTGAGTGGATGTCAATAATTTAGATAGTCACTATCTAGGAATAAGGCATCTCAAATCAATAGTAAAATGTAGTAGCGTAACCAATTTCAAATGGTCTGACGGAGCAAAAACTTCAGCTATATGTCGAACTATTTTCTATCGTGTCGTTGCAGTTTGAAAAAAATAGAATTACATTCCACTGCCTGAAGCTCGAGCTGCTGGATGATAAAATGATGAAAAAAGAGATAAAGCAGCCTCAAATAATCTACCGAGAAACTGTATATATTTTAGTTACCTTTTTTGGTGAACTTGGGTCTAAAATGATTTACTGATAAAGTAGTCAACAGAGCCAGAGATCTTTCCAGCAATCCAGCATGAGTATAAATGCGACATCAGGAGCTTACTAAGAGAACAAACATGGCAACATGCTTAAGATTTAGCAATATTAAATTATAAGCACGAATTATGTGCTAGTGGCAGTCTTGTGAAGAATATAACATCGGACTGGAAAAGAATCACTACATAGTATACCAAGACTTGTTGACAAGAAAGAAATAAATATGTGATTCGCAAAAAGTACTAACCTTCTTGCAATTAGGAATGAAAACAAAGAAAATGAGAAATCCAGGAACACACTAATGGTTGCACATCCATGATTGTATCTAATCCAGCTTTATTTGAACAGAAACATCCACATACATTGTCCTAGACCAAAAGAAATTCCAAAAAAATTAGCATTATATGGAATAGTTATCAGGCCTGCACAAACCAACAAATTGATTTTGAAATCCACTCCATCCATGACACATCTGTAAAACAAACTTGCTGGACATAATCATAACCTAGTTGAGCGACCAATAACAATTCATGCAAGCTTTTTTGTAACTACAGCTTAAAGTGCATGTTCCCTGCAACTTACGCAAACCTAAGAAAACAACTGGCCAAAATAAGCTAGCATATGAGCCTGCTTTACGGGTCGTAGGAATGTGCATTTACGTAATGTTCCTCCATCACAAGCATTAGAGATAATTATTAGTTAGTGCAGCTACTGTCATAGTAGAACATACATGAATCCGATATCATATTGAATTGCATGCATTGAAATTAACCAAAGACGGTAGCTTCCAAATATTTGTATGCAAGTCAACCTCATGTTTGCCAAACATGTCAATTGCATCCATACGGACTGCATGACAACGCAAGATAGTGAATAAATATTAAAAAGCATGAGCCTTATGCAAACAGATACCAAACGGAACCCAAACTGATACTTGGATATATTTAATCAATATAACTGACCTTCACATGGAAATGAAGCAAATGACATATTTATATGAATTGCCAGAGTTTCTCCCCGTTTTAGATCTACAGAAATCTGCACGCATTGAAAAGAAAAAGTTGAGACGGGTTCATGATCTTGGTGCTGGCAGTCAAAACAATAATAAGTGGGCCTCAAGCCTTGTTCAGTGTGAGACGAGCTCATGAATTCAGTTAACAATGGACCTGAGTCTATGTCTACGTGTGAAGAGACAGTGTTCAGTGTGAGATGAGCTCATGAATTCAGTTAACAATGAACCTGAATCTATGTCTATGTGTGAAGGGACAGACAGAGAGAAAGATGGGGCTTTGAGGAGGGAGGGAGGGACTGACAGGGCGATCCCGAAAGCGCCAACGATGGGGATGACGCCCCAGAGCACCACCGCCTGCTGCATCCAGTGCACCACGTGCAACAGCTGGTCTTGCAATCAAACCTGCAAGAAAGCAACGACAAATTAGAATCCCATGGAGTAGCAATGCATGGTTTGGTTGTTCAGGAGCTAGGATACGCGGCGGCAGCAGTAGTAGCAGGATGTGCTTACAAATGCACAAAAGACATGGAGAATTCTAGTATTTTTAGCAAAATATGATTTGCTTACATACATCAACGGTCAGATAAACAAATTAGGAAAATTTGTATACATACATAAGCAACTAGAAAATAATGGATCTATCAGAGAAACCTCAGAAACTAAGATGTGTCTTATCTATGCCTTTTGATCTCGTAAGACATTGGTTTCTTTGGATTTCTAATTTCATTCACATATATAAGCCACCCAATCTTACAGCGAGAAAGGATTCTAGTGAACAATACTACTAACCAAAAGGTGACTTGTTGCCAAACAATTGTAGAACACACAAACATGTATACGGTCAGATCCGGAACCAATCGCAGCAGGACCAGGAAATCAGCCAAGCTTGCGCTGCCAAATCAACAACAAATCAGACAGTGGCCATTGATGGAGATGCACAGGAGAGAGAGAGAGAGAGAGAGAGAGAGAGAGAGAGAGAGAGAGAGAGAGAGAGAGGGAACCTGAGAGCAAGAGGGCCCTGGGGCCGCGAGAGCGAAGGGGCGGCGTAGTCAACCAAGGCCCGAGTGCCGCAGCACCTCGAGGTTCGCCAGTGACAAACCACGGCGAAGACGACATCCAGATCGAAGGGGGTGAGGCTGAGCCCCCTCGTCCACGGCCCCGTCCCGGCCGGCTACGCGTCGTGGCCCCGGAAGACGCGGAGGTGGAGGAAGCTGGAGGAGAGGAGTAGGATCTCGGGCTCGGTGCCTGCGATCTCGACGTCGGCGTCGTCCTCCTCGCGCTCCGGGGGTGGGCGGTGTTTCTCCTTCTCGGGTCTCCTCCTCTGCCCTAGTCGTTGGAGCGCCCTCTGCGGGGTCGGAGCAGGAGGCCTCAAGAGCCGGCGACGCGTCCTGAGCGTGGTCGAACGAGGCCGACGCGGGTTAGGTTTGGAGGGAGAGAGAGAGAGAGAGAGAGAGAGAGAGAGAGAGAGAGAGAGAGAGAGAGAGAGAGAGGCAGGGCGGGATGGAGACAGAGGCGAGGCAGCAGGAGCTGAGCGCGGGGAAGACGCCAGTGCGGGAGGGAGGAGGCGGCTAGGTCATCCCACGGCAGCGCCCCCTTTTATACCCCCCCTTACATGAAATGACCGAAATGCCCTGGTAGGGGCATGGTATTTACATTTTGTTGCCATTGGAATTTTATCCGACGGCTCGCAGCGATTTGGTTAATATCCGACGCCTCACGTGAGCCGAGCCCGAGATCCGACGGCCCGAATCGCATCAGGAAACCGATCCGACGGTCCAGAATCCAAACGAACGGGGGAGCTCCATTTTGCTTCGGACTCTAACAAGGGGATTTGACATTTCAGGATAGTGGCACTACACACACGATTCTTCCACCTGCTGGCAAATTTTTTTAAAAAATGAGAAGTCATCATAATTTCAGTATCCCGAACTTTTTCATTTTTATTGTGGTAGCATTTGCAGTTTCAATTAATGTTGACGAAAACCAACAACGCAATTGCTTTTTTTTAGGAAAAATGCAAACCTCAAGATTTTGATAGAAAATAAATCTAGAAAGCAATCATTTTTTAAATTCGGCCTGGTAATAAATTTTGTTTTCCTTGAATTTTTGTCAAGTGGTCTGTTTTCCGAAAGAATCTTTTTTAATATACATCTTTCGGATTCCATTGCCATTTTTCGTGGGATGCTATATTAGTTTGACACCCAAGCGATGAATATCCAACTGGTATAGAGTTGAGGGGACAAAGTTGGACTCCAGTAATAGTCAGAGACCACAAATAGTTTTTCATTTTGAAGAAACATTTTCAAGTACCACTAGAGCAGCGTCTATTAATATGGATCGGAGGGAGTGGTAAAGTTTCATCACAGTGTCCCTTTTTCTAAAAATATAAGGTCTTGTAGATATTCATGTTGTGATCGGAAATATCTCATGGATAGGAGCACTGGCAGAGCTTCTGCAAGGCTGATTGGGCCGTGGCCCGCCCAGTTCTGGAGCAGAAAACAAATTATATACTGCTGAAGCCCACAACACGGACACCATACAGAGCAGGCATGTAGCAGACTCGTATGCGCAGCATTCGGAGCGATGTAGGCTCAGGGTTCGACCGCGACCGCCGCCTCATAGCACAGTAGGAAGCACACATCAGCCGATGGCTGCCATGGCATCGGCCACCGGGGCACCGCACACATCAGTGCCTCCGACGGACGGACGGCCAACCGACACACATTTTTCAGCCGACCCACGCGACCACGCAGCGGGAGGTGGTGACCCAGACACTCAACTAGCTAGCGTCTTCTCTGAATCCATCAGAATCATTACTGATGTGAATCCCTGCAGGCAGTCGATTTGAATGATTCTCAATTTTATCCCCCTAAATTCAACTTAGGTCATTGTTCATTAAATCATCCCCTAAACTCTATCCTAATAAGCATAAATAATCCACTGGAGATCTGTTATTTACACTTTACAAGTTCGCAACACATGCCACTTTTGCAGTTTACAAGTTCAGAACAAAGTAATGTTGTTGTTGCACTCAATTGTTGTTCACTGCCAATTTGGTAGCGCTCTTTGATATACTTTGGTAGCTTAAATATATATATGGTTCAGAATTTGAAAACATTTGTACTTTCTGGCCCGCCCAACTTTTCTTTTGTAGCTCCGCCACTGGATAGGAGGTGGGCAAGCCACCCTTGGAGAGGATGCCGTGAGATTTGTATGTCTCGGTTGGAGGCTTCGGTGGCTTGAGGTCGGCGGGAGGTTGAGCTCATCATGGCGGCGGGAAGAGGAGCTTGTGTCAAGGTAGTGCGAGTTAGGCGGGAGGCCGAGCTTGTCACGATGGCTGGATGAAGAGCTTGGTGTCAGGGCTACATGAGGTCGAGGTGCCTGGAGGAGCGACCGATAGCAAGGTCATGACTAGGGTTTCGGCTACAAGGGAACCTTAAATTAAAATGATATCTTTCTTGATGGCATATTTCAATAATTACACAAAACTCCATGAATCGTAGCTGCTTCGGCGGTCCTTCGATCTTGATTTGGCTCCGTAGCGTTTGGGCCAACTCCATCATGGAGTCAGCGAAGCTAATAGTTGGAGGATTCCTGAACACACTTTATATAGCGAGTATATAACCAGATATCCTTAGCAACTGAAAAATTGTCTCTAGTTAGTCATATCCTCGAGGAGGATTTTTTGGATTCCTGGACATTTGAGGCGTTGTTTTTTTTTACAAATGTTGCACATATCTAAAAGTCGGAGGTTGTATTTAGCAATATCTGATTCCAAGGGTTCTTTAGGCCAAGCTGTCTTAAAAAAAGGCAACCTATTAAGGCCAAGTAGTGAGCGCCATATACCCAAATTTATTCTCACGCTCCCCCTCCATCGCCCATCAAAGCTTTCTTATGTTTATGCCAAAAAAATGGGTTTGACAATGAAAGTTTCTTACAAAATGGAAAAGGAAATAATAGAAATAGAAAATCTAGAAATTAAAATGCATAATACACTAAAAATGGTTTTTTATAAATTAAATTGATTTATTTTGTACTCCCTCCGTTTCTTTTTAGTCCGCATATAAGATTTGGTCAAAGTAAAACTTTGTCAATTTTGACTAAGTTTATAGAAAAAAATACCAAGATTCACAATATGAAATCAATAGTGTTAGATGCATGATGAAATTAATTTTCATACCATATAGCTTTAGTATTATAGATGTTGATATTTTTTCCAACAAAGTTGGTCAAACTTTATAAAATTTGACTTTGACCAAATCTTATATACAGAGTAAAAATAAACAGAGGGAGTACATTTAAAAAAAATCATAACACGTATTTATGGTCTATGTTGTTATCCTATATTTCATCTTATTTTCTTAAATATTTTGATCTAAATAATACCCTAAAACAATGGGGTTTTATAAATTAAATTGATTTATTTTGTACATTTAAAAAAATCATAACACATATTTATGGTCTATGTTGTTATCCTATATTTCATCTTATTTTCTTAAATATTTTGATCTAAATAATGAGCAACCTTTAGGGAAAAATTGATTTATGCCAAATAAACCAAAAATTTCAATTGGGTCTTGAGCCTATTTTATTCGTCTAAATCTGGTTTTGGCACTTGAGCGTTGATCCGACTAGTATAAAATTAAGGGATCAAACTTTGACTCTGGTGATTATAAGCTATTTTATCTATGCATGGAGCTAAAACTAAAACCTAAGTTTTAAGTTACATCACATATATGATGTGACATGTATATTACCTTAGCAATGTATGTAGCATTATACAAAAAATTCCTCACATATAAGAATGGAATATGAAACATAGTCTTAAGGCAAGGGATAACACATCAACATCATAACACCATCCACATTGTGCCATTTTGGCTTCTGGATTTCTTGGAGCCCAATATTTTTGAAAATATGAAATTTATATTTGGAAAATTCAAATATTATAAATTATTTTTTCATATAGACGAGAACCTTGGCACGGGCATGCATCACCAGAGAGAGAGAGAGAGAGAGAGAGAGAGAATTTCATTGCTCTCTCCAGTTATCGGTGCACAAGGATCTAGAGCACACGATGGTTTGAGGACAAAATATCACCTTTACCACAAGTCACAAATCACGGAGGAAGAAAATCTTTGATGGTATGTTCATGAGTCACAAATCAAAACCACCAGTGGCAAGAGTGCGGCTGTGCACCTTGGCATATACCCAAGTTCGAATCCAGTAAGCTGAATTTATTTTGCAGATTAAAACTTGATGTCCCACATCCTCCTTAATTATAATGGCGCGGGGCTCTTCCCCCATTGGTCTTTTTTTTTTCTTTTCAAAACCACGAGTGGCAACTTGTGTAGGCAACTGGTAAAATTCATTTTCACACAAAGATGGGGATCTCATATTCAAGAGCTGTGACCGGTACTCCAAAAGTGTTTCACTGTCACATGTCGGGGACATTCTTCCAGTTTTCATTTGCTTGTTTCACAGCAGCATGTACTTCGGCCTAAAAGGAACAAACATTGTAAGAACAGATGGTAGAAGGGGAAGTACAGATGAATTTGTTCTAAAAAACCTATAAGATGAACAAAAGTAAATACATTCTTCTTTTCTGTAAACTATATTGGTCATACAAGCTAGGATTCACTTTTTCCCCATTTTCGTAGCATTTGACACGATGAGGAGATGTCATAGATCAGTCAGTAGCAGTAACAGACTAACAGTAAACTATGTTGGTCGAAATCCTTCATTAAGAAAGCATTCTTTTATCAGCGAGTGCCCTAAAAAAATCTAGAGTGCACCAGGAAATTCATGTGCTCATATATGTATGTGCAGTTGTCAACTTTAAAGACGATGTGCCAATATAACAGAAGTTGTCAAATATTCAGGTGGAAGGAGTGCGAGAAACAAAGAATAATTGAAAAGCAATGTGTAAACTCACATTCTCCACGATGATCCTTCACCACAAACAGTTCAGTTTTTGCTTCTGGTACTCTTACGCCATTAACACAACCAACCTCAATTCTTGCACCAAACGTGAAATTTCGCCTGCGTGTCCAGCTGGAGTTATTATCTGTATTGTGTCAATGCCTCCTCACAGCCAACAAACACGTCTTCGAAAGCAAGGGCCATTTACCTTCTCCTTCTCCTTATCTAACAATGTTATTATTTTAACTCCCGGCCTGTCCAGTAATTGCCTTCTCTGCCTTCAAAGTATCTCTAGAGCTACCATTTCAACTTTCAACAGGAACTCCTCACCCGTTACTACAACTTCTCTGGTCAAAGTTTCAACTAGAGCAATAGTTAGCCTCCCCTTCAAATGCCTGGTAGGTACAACGTCCGTACCAATTAGGGCTGGAAAAAAAGCTCGAAGCTCACGAGCTAAACGAGTAGCTCGTGACTCAGCTCGAATCGACTTGAACTCGAACAATAACGAGTCGAGCTGAGCTTTAGTTTAAGATCGTTTACAGACCGAGTTAAACGAGCCGATCTCACAAGTACTCGTATAAAAAGAATCACCGTTTCTTGATGTGTAGTAAAACACAGACACTAAACACCTTGCGTCCAAGCATAAGGCCCAACCGTTCAAGGCCTAGGCACCCAGGAGACTCACATGTACATGACCATATATGTCCATATTAAATTCCTAGTTAATCTTTTTGTCGTATTCGTAAGGTTTTTATGTTCATATCTTTAACGAGCTTAACAAGCTAAACGAGCCAGCTCATGAGTTATACGAGTCGAGCCAATCTTGGATTTGAGCTCGTTATAGTAACGAGTCGAGTCGAGCTAGCTCGTTAATGAAACGAGCTTTAGCGAGTCGAGTCGAGCCGGCTCGAATTCCACCCCTTGTACCAATGTACCATCATGTCCTCATCGCCGGCACTAGAGCCATTGCCTTTTTGGTCGTAGGTATATCTCCTCTTTACGAGCAATGAGGGAGTACTGGGGAGTGCACAGGCCTGCTGATGCCAGGCCACAGTGACGTTCAGGTCGAAACTCAAGACAGGAGTTGGTTTTGTCGACAAGGTGGTCCTGCCAGACGAAGATGCTGATCACTCAAATCTGCCATTGTCATCACAAGGAATGCCGTCGCTATCTGCCTTAGACAGAGCCACCAGCCCTGCAGGGTAAAGATTCACATTAGCTTCATAATACCAGAAGTGAACCATCTCTTTTGAAATCAAGATTCTCAATCAGACGGGATTAAGGTACAGAAACTAGTTCACATAGAAAAGGCTGCTAATTGAGTTCAGAACAGATATCTTTAGTTTGCATTATGATGACAAGTACTAGTAGTGAAGTACTCCCTCCGTCCCATAATATAAGAGTGTTTTTGTGTCAAAAACGCTTTTATATTATGGGACGGAGGGAGTAGTAATCTTTACAAAATGCAAATATTTTGATAAAATAGGTGGCAGCAGAAATAAAAAATAAATAAATAGAAAACTTCCATGCTTCCAGGATTACATATCTTGCCAAGATGCCACATGCATAATGTTAGAAATTCTATCGGCAAGGTTGTAAAGAAAGCTCTGCCTTCTTTTTCTGACGGGTACACTATGTTCTAACTGTATTTTGTGCCTGAAACAATTTTCCTATTGTTCTGAAATGTGTCCCCTGCATAGATCATAAAGTCATGAAAATCTTCTTGTTATTTGTAACTGTAGGAAAGCCTAATCATGAATCTTATAATTTGTAATGATCCTCAAACTTTAAGATATTACCTCACAGATAACCTTGGATTGCCTCAGTGAATTGAACTCTATATCAACAATAAAGTATACAGAGAAGACATTGGGCAATTAACAGCAGAATTCTGTAGACAGAAATTTAATGCGCAATAATCCAAAGCAGTCATGATAAACCGTAAACCATGAAATCGTCCAGTTTTGTATTCTCCAATAGCAGACAAACTTGGAGGAGAAAATGAATGAAACTTTTGGCGTAAAGAATGAATTCCGGCAAAAGTATCTCATCCTTTCCACCAATTGACTGCTGACCTTTGTGGGATTGTTATTAATTGTTCATCTCATGATGGGTGGGGTATCAAATCCCTAGAAACCAGGAAAGTCAGGCTTTACTTCATTATAATATCTTAATGATAGTATGCGTCACATAGTATGTGCAAGTATGTGCCACGATAATGGATAGCCACGATGAAGGTGTGAACAATCATGACCATCTGTCCCGTTGACTAGAGTGGCACCCTTCTCTTCAACACACTCAACCAGCATAAGAAGCAACTCTCCAGCAATGCGCAATATCCCCCAATAAAACTGATGAGCAGGGGCCCCACCGCCGGTTCCATTTTCATTGAAAACAAAACCAAAAAATATACAAGTATATATCCTGCTGTAAGAATACAAACCACCTACCACGAACACCCACATATGAAGAAAATATGAAACAAAGTCACGAGTAGAGAAGTTTTCCAAGAAGATACCTCGTTTTTTTATTAAGTGTGTGTTGTCTGATGAAGAATAATGGGGGGAGCCAACTCAGTAACCTAGCGGAGGAACAGTCCGGACTTGAAGAGAGATGAGGTCATGTAAATCCATGTTTTTTCCAAGACATGCAGATTTATATATAGGTACAGAAAAACATAGAGAAATGTGTGTTGATGCCTTTGAGTAAAAGATCTTGTCTAAGAAATAATAAAAATCTACGAGCCATTCTAGAAAGTATGATAAACAAAAGCAATTGCAATGATCAGCCGATAACTATAGCCTTGCACTCTATGACCAAACATATAAACATCTTCATCTCACTAATATTGCATTCTAGTATTATATGCACTTTTGGCAAAAATATGCAAGAAACAATGAACAAATAGCTGACAGTTTTATGAAGCTACTGAAGCAATTAAAACCTCTTTGAGGTCTTCATACAGTCATGCAGATCACATCTTCTCAGTCAGTCAGTTCCCTCAACTTATAGCTCAAGATTTCACTAACATAATAACATTGATTGCTAAAATAAATGCGATAAAATCAACACTTGACATTTAGCACTAATTAAATTCAAAAGATAAATTAAGACACATCAGCAAGCCAGCATATAGAAACCCATGATCATCTCTTGAGCGACAAGAACCACTAGCTCTAGACATGTCTCATCACCTTTTTTTGAAGATGAGAATTCAGATATTGGATCAAAGCTGGGAGAGAAAACTGTACAGGTTTTTAAATGGAAGCACTAAGATATTGTCTGCAGATGCATTTTTGAGCAAATTACAAGAAGCCACATAGCTGACGCTGCAAGAAATTAGAGGTTCATTACAAACATAACCCAATCACTCGCTTAAGCTGCACCAAACCAACTACTAAATGATGGCATAAGACGACACGGGGAACTGTCAAGCTTACTGACAAAAGCCAACAACAATATGATAAAACAAGAACTACTGCACCAAACCAGCTACTAAATAATGGCATAATTCATCAAAAGACCACTGTCGCCTCCAAGTTGGTCATCTTTTTTGATGATGAGAGTCGCCTCCTGGCTTAAACACACTCAACCATATGTTGTCAATGCGCCGCAAAAAATCTGCAAACTTAGACTTTTCAGTGTGATTCCAAAAGGGAGATGACATAATACTATATAAATTGCCAATTAAATAAGCACAATTAGTTGTAACCTTCTATTGTTACATACCACTGAAAGTTTGTTAGGATGCATTTCAGATATAACTTCCAATCTGATTAGACATCTAGTGACTTGTATGTTCCACTAGCTAGCCTATATTTTATACTTTAAGCTTTATTCCCAAATCAGAAGAAAAAAAAAGGACTACAGATATAGATATATACCTCAACGGTTGTAGAAACTCATGTACGGAATCAAAGCACCGAACTTGTCTGTCTTCCACAGCTTCTTCCATCGTAGTGACTTGAGATTAATCTCGTAGATGCCCATGTCCGTGGTCACGAAAACAGTATCACTGCCCTCCACAGATCCAAGCAGTTCAAGATCTTCCTCGGGATTTTGAATGGGGAGAAAGTTCCCAAGATCGACGATTGCACGCTGAGTCCATGAGGCAACTCCGCGAGAATCTATCTGCCTTGACCACAGATTGAGGGTTAACCTTTCCACATGTGCAAATCCCAAGATGTCATCCTCCATCGCCATGAGTATAGCGGCATCGTCAATGACAGGCCCCTCCAATGGCGCATCAATTAGTGATAAGCAGTTTGAGCCCAGGTCATACTTGAGAATTCCTACACGACGATAATCCT
The DNA here is from genome assembly GCA_021605145.1 of Aegilops bicornis. Classification (NCBI taxonomy): domain Eukaryota; kingdom Viridiplantae; phylum Streptophyta; class Magnoliopsida; order Poales; family Poaceae; genus Aegilops; species Aegilops bicornis. The sequence goes on along the minus strand of CM038675.1, from coordinate 103,172,633 downwards.
CATAGCACCTAAGCATGAAGTGAAGTGCTTGGACGAGGACTGGGGGTCTTGCCTCAATGAATGCATCATCCACAAGATCAAGACGAGAGCACGGCTCACACCACTTGCCCTTGGGCCGCTTGCTGGAATCAGACAAGAGCACGGCTGCGGATGCAACACAAACACCCTCGCCCTCGTCCTCATCCTGGTCCAGGTAGACAAAGACGACCCGGAAGGGGCCCTCATGACACGCGCGGTGGTCACAGCCGGTCACGGCGCAGAGCACCGCAGCCCCACGGCTTTCAGCCTCCATGTATTCTGTGCACGGGGGCAGCTCTGTCGAGCAGCCCGTCATGGGGTTCCAAATGAAGAGCATCCTGGGTCCCAGATCCTTACACCTGAGGAGAACGCGGCCATGGCGGCAGTCCTGCGCATCGTACTCCGAGTACCCCCGGAGGTCGTCGGGAATGCGTGCGGCGAATTTCGTGGTGGAGACGAAGTGTGGGCGGGGGTCTGTAGACAGCGGACTGGAACATAAGAAGGGCAGGGTATATAGGAAGCCGAGCATGGGGGGAGCTCCATGGAAGTCGCGGTAGCGGCCGCGGAAGCGAGCGCCGGTGAGGAGGCCGAGCCAGAGCTTGCTGGCGAGGGAGGCGCGCACGAGGTGCTTCGGCTCGTCCGGCGGGAGGTGGAGGAAGACCTCCTCGAGAAGCTCTTCCGGCAGAGATGGAACGGGGGTCGTCGGCGGCATGGTGATGGTGGGTGGGTGGAGGCGGCGAGGGTTTCGTTTCGGGTGGGGAAAATTTTGAGCTGCTGCGGCGTGTGTTGTGTGCTCTGGACTTCTGGAGTGGGGCTTCCCCGGATCGGCCGGTATTTTTTTTTTTTTTGCCAGAATATTTGGGAGCTTTATTGATGAAGTAGCATGTAGTTACAATCAGCCCTTAAGCTGCTAACAAGGAAAGGAGGGCAGTCCTCAAGCCAGCACTCCGAAGCCAATAAGGCGCAAGCCTTCTTGGCACACAGATCCGTCAGAGTATTTGCCTCTCTGGATACATGCCTAATAGTAAAAGAAATAAAAGATGACGACTTCTCCCAAATTTCATCTAAGATAGGCGCGACAATTGCTCTTGAACTATCGCGCGAAGACAAGAGGTTGACAACCTCTAAACAATCGACCTCCATCACTACATGTGAGAACCCACGTAGTTGTACGAAGATAACTCCTTCCCGTAGGGCTTTGGGCTTCCTAGCACATACTGTACCTGGTAATCTATGCCTCAAAAACCTATTCTAAAAGAAAGCCTAAAAAAAACCTGCTTGCAACCTGAAATCATTTGCCAATGCATGAGAGAGTCATGGTAAATTCACTACTACGATTTCTTTTCAAAATGTGCCGCTATGGCGATAGCATTTTCGAATTTCATTTTATGCCCAGTGATCCACAAAAAGATTCTAATAGAAAAAGGCAAACCCCGCGGTTTCTCTACAGGAAATATAGAAAGGAAAACCTCACAATTTCCCCCAAAAAATAGGAAAACAATTGTTTCTTTAAATGTTCTATTTTTATAACATCCATTAATGTTTTTGTGTTTCCCTAGTTCCTTCAAACGTTTTCCTAGTTCCATGTAAAACCCTGGTTTAAATTTTACTCCCTGGAAATTTAGTCTGCCTAGTTATAAAATTTGTTTTCCTCAAATTTTTGCGAAGTGAGCTAATTTTTCCGAAAAAATCTATAAAATTGTTTTTTCTTCCAGATTCCATTGCATTTCAGTGTAAAAGTTGTTCACGTGGAGTACTTATGGGTTTCACACCCGAGCAATGAATATCCAACCACTATAAAGTTGAGAGAACAAAATTAGACTACAACAATAGTCAGGGACCACAAATAGTTTTCCCATTTTGAAGAAACATTTCCTAGTAGTAAAGTTTCATTACATTCTCCATATTTCAGAAATATAAGGCTATGTTAATATTCATGCCATGACCATAAAAATCTCATGAAATGGATGGCGAGCATGTGGGCAGGCGGTCCTTTGTGTGTGTGTCGTGATGCTTATCTTGGTCTGAGCTTCGTTTCCCTTACATGATACCATTGGATGATAGTTTCTTCTAGATGTATTGGTTTCTCCATGTTCCATTGGCAATTACCGGTTTGAGGGTGCGGAAGCAGATGTCGTAGAGCGCCTCGTTGTCCAGGACCATGGAGAGGATGTAGTGAGAGTTGTAGGTGTCGGACAGAGGCTTCGTTGGCTTGAGTCGACGACACGAAGAGCTCATCATAACGGTGGGAGGAGGAGCTTGGTGTTAGTGTTGCGCAAATTAGGAAGGAGGATGAGCTTATCACGGTGGTTGGATGAGAAGCTTGGCGTCAGGGCTATGCGAGGTTGTGGTGCCCCAAGGAGTGACCGATGGCTGGATCACGGCTAGGGTTTCGGCTACAAGGGATATGTGTAGGCGATGCGCTTTTGTTTTGTTTGTGTTTGTCTACCTCGATGTAAACCGATATCTTTGGTGGTGGCATATTTCGGCTATTACGCGTAACTCCGTGAACCTTAGTTACTTCGAGGATCCTCCAATCCTGAAATTTTATTCCTTGGAATTTGGGCCCGCTCCTTCTTGGAGTCAGCAGAGCTCATAGTCGAAATATTCCTGAATACACTTTATATAATTACTATAAAACCATATTTCTTTAGCAGCCAATGGTTTTTCAAAATTATCTCTAGTTAGTCATATCCTTGATGCGGGGTTTTCAACAACCCCAGACATTTGAGATGTTGGCATTCCAACAAACATTGCGCATATCTAGCAATCTGAGGCAATATTTTACAATATTCTCTAGGTTGGGTCATCTCAAAAAACAGACGACCTATTAAGCCCTAGGTTTGCCACACCCCGATCGTCCATCAAAGATTTTTTATGTTTATGGCACATAAACAGGTTTGACAATGATAATTTCTTACAAAATGGAAAAATAAAAATGAAAATTGAAAAAAAAAGAATTAAAATGCACAACACTTTAGAAAAAGAAATGGGCTTTGATAAAAAAATATAATAGATTTATTTTCTACATTTTTTCAAAAATCCCATAACATATATTTATGGTCTATGCGGTTAACGCACATTTTATATTTTCTTAACTATTTCAATCTAAATAATCAGCAGCCTGTAAGAAAAAAACAGGATATATCTTGATTAATGTGAAATAATCATAATTTTTCAAATAGGTCTTGAACCTATTTTATTCTAGCAATTGTCCATTCCATGTCTAAAAATCACTTTTAGTGCAATAATTAATCAATGGTAAATATGGCCTTGACTCTCAAGCGATGATCCGACTAGCATAAAATTAAGGGATCAATCTTTGACCCAATTAATAATTTCAAGCTATCTATTTTGTGATTATAAGCTATTTTATTTATGCATGGAGCAAAACCTAACCTTGAAGTTATATCACATAAATGATATGACATGTATATGGCAATGTGTACGTTCCATTTTAGAGCATTACCTTGACGTACAGAATGAGGTACCATGCTAGAGCATCCACAAAGGTATAATCACTTATTGACTTTTCGACAAATAGATTTGGAAGTACTGCTTTTGATTTATTTTTTCTAAATACCGTCTCTCGGGGAGCCTGGAATCCACTATCCGTTTTTGTGTACTTGCTGGGTATTCTCAAATACAATAGATGTGTAGTGTATGCTCCAGGAGCTTTTTTCAGAGAAATAGTTTCAGTTCAATACTACACATGTATCCTGCTGATAAGAATTTACCGACGGAGAGAATTTCGGCCAACTTAAGGTTGTCCAGATAAGTTAAATGCCATACGTTCGCAAGTGAATCCCTTTGAATCAAATCAACAACTATTTGTTGATCAGGACGGGATAAACTTTCAGAGTTTTTCGTGAAAAGAAAACATCCAGAGTTTCCTTTTTCCTGCAGGTGAGCAGATGGCAAGCCATTTGTCCCAATCTACCAGGTACCAGGTACCAAAGGGATGGAACAAACCTACAAGATCTGCTGGACGGAGTCCATCACAGCAAGTTAAGAAAACTCAACAGCATAGAGGTGGCGATAATGTACATGCCACAACAACACAACATCAAGGCACGGCACGGCGTTCAGTGATGGAGTTTAGCTGAAGCCTACATGTACAGGAGCCCTTGTTCAGGCGCTACTCTGATCATTCACCATGGCTGGTCTAGACACCCCTCTTCTATGCGCGTCTAGACCGTTCCTCTTGCGACCGGTCTTTTTTCTTTTACGGAAAGAAGCCGCGGAGGGGCAGTTTCATTCGTCGAAACACTGCAAGTTAGAGATCATCAGGCTTGATAGCCAGTTACATGAAGGTGCAGGCAGGTTACGTTTGATCCTCTGCTCTACCCGACGCATCTGCCGTTCCGTTTTCATCCCTGTGAATCTTCCGTCTTCATTCCCGTGAATGTAGTAACCAGATCTGCAATAATGAATCGATGGGCCAAGTTTCCATTCCATTGTAGCATGTTTTTCTGACTCGTAGGAGGAAAGTAAGGGTGCTACAGTAGCCTCCTTAAAACCCAAGTCAATTAACTCGCCTGACTTCCCTTAGCAAGTCAGAGGATCCACTTCACTTGCGACTCGGCTAAACAGTGCTCTAATACAGCGGTTTACAACAATAATTAAGTTCATAATATATATCTTTAGTGTGAATCGTGATGACTAGTACTACCTCGGTAAACTAATATAAGAGCGTTTATAGATCACTTTATATTAGTTTACAGAGGGAGTAGCTGTGAATTAAGAATCTTTGCAAACTGCAACTACTTGGACAACATAGGTTCAGCAGAAATAAACAAACTAAATAGAAATCCACCATACTTCCAAGATTATATATCTTGGCAAGATGCCACATACTATTCCAAATTTTCTTTTTCAAGATTGTTAAGAAAAAGTTCTGTCTTTTTTCTTCTTCTTACGGGTACAGGAACGCCATGTGCTAACTGTATATCAGGCCTGGGACAAAGTCATGACATATGAACTTTTCCTATTATTTTGATTTTTTATTTAAATGCTGGTGTCCCTCCCCTCTGTAGATTATAAAGTAGCCTCTGAATTCTTGACAAACCATTACAATTACCTAACAGCACATATCCCATCAAGTCACACAATTTGATATGGGGAACAAGAGACTGCGGAAGAACAATGGCCACATAATATGTGTCACCATGGTGGGGCGGGATCAATCATCACCATCTTGGCATATTACTCTACCAACATAACAAGCAATTCTCCAGCAATGTGAAAAGTATCCTTTTCTAAAAAAAAGCAATGTGAAAATTATAAGATCCAAATATATTACTCCGCCGTAAGGAAAACGTATTACCAACCACATATGAAGAAAATAGAAAAGAGAGAAGAGAGGGTCATATAGATCCGAGCTATACATGACATGCAAAAAAAAAAACAGCCAACTCAGAAGGGAATTCATTTTGCCCGTGAAATGAACAAAGTTAACTAGCCATCAGGCATTTGGAACAGAGCTCTTCCATAAATATAGGTCAAGAATGCACATAGAAATGTGGGTGGGTTGATGCTTTTGAGTGAAAGATCTTGTCTAAGAAATAAGGAAAATCTGTGAACCAATCTGGAATATAATAAACCAAAACAGTTACAATGAACACTGTAGCCTAGCAGTATGTGACAAAACATATACATCTTCATCTCACTACAAGGACATTGCGGTCTACTATTATCTCCACTGCAGACCAAAAATATGTAACAAATAGCAACCTAATACCTAACAGATTTGTGGAGGCACTGTAGCAGTAAAACCTCTATAAGATCTTCATGCAACTCAGATCCTGTCATACTGTCAGTTACCTCAACTTACAGCTCAATATTTCAGTTTACATGATATACTCTTCACTTTTCAGTAACACTAGATGACCAGTTGCGCCCATGGCGCAAAGGCCGAGAGCAAGCCAACTATTGAAAGAATGTGCATCAAAATATATAGACACAGAAATAAACATATGTAAATAAGTACGGATTGATGATAGATAGATGATTGTTGATGATACATTTTTCTAAGAAACTTATGAATGATCATTTACAATGTTATGAACAAGGCATGTAGATAGGCAGAGCTACGTTAGACAGATGTATCGCTGGATGTTTAGAACGATTTCTTTGAGGCAAGTCTCCATAGCTGCTGTTCTTCATGGCGCATAGGGCGAGGGCAAACCAAGCACGTTAGAATATTTAGATACAGATAGGATCATGAGAAAATAGATATTTAGGTATGGAGTTGATACATTGTGTTATAGTAAAGACATGGGATCAGTTTACATAGCTTATTTACATTGTGTTTATCCAGCAATCTACATAGGTAGAAATGCATCATATAGATAACTTCGATCATTTAACTCATGGTGATTAGTGATGAATATTACGTAGAGTGATCGCTGCATGTGTCATCGATATTGAAAATGACTTAGGAGTTAGGTAGCATGGCCCGTTGTGCCTCTGGCACAAAAGGCGCGGGTAAACCAAGTATCCAAATCATGCAAATAAGATTTGTTGTAAAACTACTAATAAAATTCCCAGTAAAAGTTTCATGAATTTTAGAATTTCTTATCACCGGCTTATAGTTCAAACTCAAAGTTGGGGCATATTTAAACTCGAAAAGGGCGGTCAAATACTCTAGAAAATTCTTGGACATTTTCACAAAGTTATATTATATAAGTAGTAGCATCTGTGAAATTTTCCAAAATATTTTTGTTGAGTTTTGAGCACTGAAATTTATCCTGAGAAGATTATAAGGGAGTAGAGAAGGAAGAGATATTCCAGCCATTTTCATTTATTTGTTTTTTAGTTTTCTTTCAACCTCTTCCTTTGCTACTGACCAATAGGTCCCTTTCTGAACCCACCAGTTAGGCTGGCAGCGCCAGCTCGCGGGACACGTGCTCGCAACTCCCTGCCCCTTCACATTTTAGTCCTACTCCACTCCACTACCTCCCTCCTCAATCCATTTCCTCTTCCTCCTCGATCCTCTTTCTGGTCGAGCTCGCCGGGTACGCCGCTCGCCGCTGCAACTCCAGCCGTAGGAACGGGTGGGATCCACCAGCCCCTCGGTCTGGCTCGACGTCCACGCCCCAGGGTCCAACATGCAGGCCTGCTGGACGCCGCCGTTCAGGGTGGACGGCACGAGCGGTCTTTCGGACTGGCTCGTGGCCAGCTCGGGCCTAGCCCGCTCAAAAAATCGGTCCGGTCCAGGCACATAATTTTGGCCCGACAAAGCTTCGGTCTGGTCCGGGCTTTAACCGAGCCGACCGAGCGGACCGAAGAACATGGCAAGGGCATGGCGAGAGCGTGGCGGGGGCGTGGCGGCCCAGGCACGGCGGAGACTGAAGAAATGTCGCCGTTCATGTCCGCCGCCGCGGGGGCCGCCGTCCACGCGACCACTGGACTCGCTGGCCCTGGGAACTATGTCCACTGGACGCGCCCCACTCAGATCTATCATATGCATCAACGAACGGGATGTGGGAGGTCCTGCATCGCCGCATCGGGCATCGTCTTTTTCATCTCCATCCAACGGCCGTTGTGCCAAATTCGTCGCCGATGAGCTCGCTCTGGTAATCTTCTTGGCTCCTCTAGCTCCCTCTGGATCTTCCAAAGCTGCCTGACATCTTCACGACGAGCCTCGCTACCTCCAGTACCCTCCCTACGTCGCCATGCTCCGGCGCGTGCTCTGTGGTAAACTCCGGCCGGTCCAAACGAGCCGCTTGGTCCGGCTCGGGCTTCGTCCCTGCCGGTCCGGTCCCTGGAAACAGGACCGTGGCGCTGCTCGGTCCGGTCCGTCCGGACCGCAGACGGCCGGTCCAAAAGACGGCTCGGTCAGGACCGGACCAGCCCGGACCGTGTCCAACCTGAGCCACCGTCAATCGCCTCATTTTTCCAGTGAGTCCTTGATCCTAGGTAGTTTCTCTAACTCTGTTTAGCTCCGGCCGTCGTTCTGATGCGATTCCTGGACACCGAGCATGCAGCAAACTTTTAGACCAAGGTCGCCTTCCTCTGTTCCGTCAGCCGCCGTTGCGATGCTGCAGCTGTCGTCCTCCTCCCCGAGCAACTCAAGGGACCGTGACGGGCCCCGCGTATCCTCTGGACCAAGGATTCGAAGCCGCGGGTCTCTCCAACTTCTTCCTTGAAGCTGACTGCCATTGCTGCCGTCCTAAATTCGCTGTTGTTCGTCCCCGTGTCGTCCAGCCTCGCTACAAACAGCAGGGTGAGAAGCCGCCCGTGTCTTCTCGTGCCTTCTTTTCTTTGTCAGCGTCGTTTTTTTCTCATTTAGACCGTCGCTGGAGATGATTGTGGCGCTGCCTCCTGTGACCATTTTGGTCCGGGCCAACATGGTTAGGCCACGAGCTTCTTGCCGCTCGCTTTTGCTGCTTACTGCTGCTACTTCTGCTGTTTGCTGTTGCTGTTTGTTGGTTGCTCGCTATTGCTCTACTTGCTGCTGCTATTGGGCTGCCTGTACTTGAGAGCTGAGAGAAAGAGAGAGCTTTTTGCTATACAGAGTACTATATTATGTTTACCTCTACTGTTCATCAATAGAGCAGTTTCCTTGTGTGCTTGTCTAGCTAGCTTGCACACACGTAGCTTTCCTGGCTGATTTGATCTACCAAGTTCAGAAACCAACATATATTAAGGCTAAGTCAAGTTGTCGCTGAGTATGAAAGTTTACTCTAATATTTGATTTATCAAGAAAAGCACAGGAAAATGCTCAACGTGCTGAATTTGTAAAATTCATAAAAATATATATAATCATTCCAGTTCTGTTTGGAGTAGTACTACTATGGAGTTGGGATGGTTTAACTTGTACTGTAGCCATAGGAATGAGCATATTCAGTATTGCTGTTTAGAAATAAAAGATGATGCAATACTGGTTAAATTAACTCATGATCAACTGTTAGAATCGGCTGCTATAATTAAAGGTCCCTTGAATTGCATGTCTAGTTCACATAATGAATCCTTTGTGCAGGGTGTTCTAGCGACACATTATACAAGGAGCTATGGCATGCCTACGCTAGGCCGTTGATCACAGTGCCTCGCCAAGGTGAAAGGATTTACTACTTTCCGCATGTTTACATGGAACTAGGTAATTGCCCGTGCGTTGCAACGGGAGCATAAAATTAAACGGACAAGGAGCATAAAATTCTAGTGGTCCAACACTAATCATGTCAAATTTATACACATTATTCTTGTTTTCTTATTTATTTTCTTCTTCCTTTTCTTCTTCTTTTTCTCCTTCTTCAAATTATTTCCTCCTTCCCAGTCCAAGATTTCCACCACCCTCAATTGCACATCTAGCGATTGTTTTTTGGGGTTGCATCTAGCAATATAATGCGTAGATTGATTGTGCTTTTATTTGGACGGGTGTTTGGCACCCATGAAAAAAAAATATTCCTCCTTCCCAGTCCAAGATTTCCACCACCCTCAATTGCACATCTAGCGATCGTTTTTTGGGGTTGCATCTAGCAATATAATGCGTAGATTGATTGTGCTTTTATTTGGACGGGGTGTTTGGCAGCCATGAAAAAAAAATACAAATTGATTAAAGCAATATAATATTTCGCACCGATGAAAAAACTATTCTGTATTTCAGACTCACTGTCCACCTGTTTTAACTAATATACAAGATGAACAAGCCGACAACAAATCTTTTGATGGGCAAGCCTGTTACTATGTTTTAGTGTGTGCCAATATGTGCTCCATCTTTTAAGATAAAGAACAAGTGACAAAACAATGGTGGTTATTTCAAGAAAATAACACATTCTCAAGATACCACCTGGTATCATTAGCAGGTACAACTTGTAGTGTCACAAATGCAACACCAACATACCGCTTCCAAGTTCCAACGTAATAAAAGGACACGCCCATACAAAAAAAAGTTAAAGTAACGCAGTGTCTATTTGCCATCAGAACTATTGGATATGGGATAAAAATGGTGTTGAAAACATGCAGTCCCCGTTGAAGATAAGAAACGACCCCAATGAGATTACAACTAGACTTTGAATCTCTTACCTTCAAAACCTGTAGAAATTGATGCTAATCAAATAGTAATCAGTGCTATACCAATGTAATATACTCAGGTGATTGTGTTAGTGCATGGTACTATTGTTTTCGGCAATACCACACTAATCTATAGTAATTAGTGCTGAACCTGAAGTATGGAGATAACCAATTGACTACTGGCTTCACCCCTGCCTTAGTGCTTAGTACAATTATTTTTGGCAAAGGATTAAGTTTGTTTTTGCACCTGTGGCAGAGCAGCTAGCAGCTGTTGTCTTTACCTGCACGAAACATTAGATTGAGTACATAACCTTGTTTTATAAATATAACACAACTATTATCTCACATCAAAATCTTACCTGTACTGGAATCTTGCAACAGATATTTACATTTACTTTCTGAAGAACAAGAAGCTACTGGGCTCACATTGGGAGAGTGCAATGTATCATTGTTTTTCCTACTGCAGTGTAGCTTGTTTGACTGCTCTTTTGATGGCCCTGTTCAGTGCGAGAAGAGGCATATCTGACGCCTACCCAAAAAATAGAACTAAGAAATGACTATAAGGAGATGGGAAAAGAGATCAAAGAACGAACAGTCAAAGAGAACCTTACCTCGAAAGGATCTTTATCAGGTTTTTCATTTCAGATATAGACAACAAGTACATCTTCACCCGCACTTAATCCAAGCAATCTCTATTGTTCAAGCAAACAAATCCACAGCTTGCCCGTGGTTCTAGTCAATCGTCACTTAATAAGAGTTTCAATAATCTGCATTGAAAAAGTCAATTGAACTAAAAATAGTGTAAGTAACCAACATTCAGGCTGGAAAGGCCACGACAGGAGGAGGTGGCTGGTCTCCTTGTCCCAAGGCGGTGGAGGAAAGACCTGCTGCCGCAGGCGGCGGAGCTGGGGTCTACCTGTCCTGAGGCTGCGACGCCGGCGAGGACAGGGGCGAGCGCAGCCGTGGGATTCGAGAGGCCACCGCGCGTGGGCGAGGAGGGCGTCTGGCGGGCGTCTTTGGCGGGGTGTGGGGAGGGGTCCAGACGGTGATGGCGGACCAGAGGTCGGCGGCGACAAGGTCCAACAGAGAAGGGCGAGGTGCGGTAGAGGAGGCGAGGGGTGGGCTGTTGCTGGCGACGACGCAAACCCTAGCGCGCCTGATCGTTGCGATGGGAGGAGAACGTGCGATGGACATGTGGGCTGGAGCAGTTTTGTTGGGCTTGGCCCATGTGCACGCGGAAGAGGAGCAGAATGCTCGAGGAAAGGCGGACGAAGGAGGACCGACGTAAGACGGGAAACGGAACCTTACGGTTCTTTTAGATAGTAGAGATAGGTATGTCTCACCGCATTGGTGTTTGCTCTTCTTGATGCCCCATAACTAATGAATGAATTTGCTACTCAGCACAAACAGTAGTTATTTATGTTATGGGACACTGCTTTGTTCTTTTGTTAAAAATGACAATATGACTTTGTTTATGCGGAATAATCATCCAAGTATTTAAATAGTTATCATCCATGTATTTAAAGATCGTCCACGTACATATTTATAACCTGTTAGGGTCCTTGTGTGTGCGTGGTGTGTGCTTCTCTAGTATGGTCATGTATTAGTTGACAAATGAATATCCATCAGAGGGCACCACCTTACATACAGTGTTCCAGCCTTGTAGGCCTCACTAGAAGTCCCTTTGCCAAGCTTCATTGTGATGCCTAACTTACTATTTGACAAACGTCTTTGCTAACTGCTAAAAGCAACAGTGCTGGTAAATAAACTCATTTTCACATGTTATGACAAACTGATTTCTTTCAGCTCACCGAAAACCATAAAAAACAGAGTACTAATACACAGAGAGACTATATAATTGTTAAGGCAAATTTACAAATTGATTTGGGAATAGACTGAACATATCAAGATATACACCAGCTGACTCTGAAGAAAAGAAATTATCATCTACTAATACTCTACTAAATGAACATTATCCATCCACATCTCCAGTATTGTACTATTATACATGACAGAGAATGACTAACAGTACTGGTTTTTCTCTCAAAGCTATCAAGAAAATACAGTCAGTAGCAAAGTTAGAAAGCTTTTGAGCACTAAACTCCAGTTATCAATACACTTGACTGTCTACCGATCTCCAAATGGTTAATTTATGAATCATCCGATTTACCTATAAGGGGCAATTGTCTGTAAGATGAGATTTGCTTGCATGCATTTCATAGATAAATATGTAAATAAAAGTTAGGACTTGCTTACATACCTGGATATTTACATTCACATACAGAGACAATATATCTTCAATTCACATGTAGGGCAGAAGAATGTATAGTCACAAACTCACAATTCCATGGCAGCAAAAATCTTCAATAATCTGTGAATTCCATAAAACAATGATATATAGATCTCTTGTTTTGTTGATATATTGACATATAGAGGAAGGAGATCTAGTCGACAGGAGAGAAGCAACCATCAATCGTGCTAATGTCACCTCTCCATAGTACCATCGGTCCAAAGGTACTCAACTAAAAATCAAAACACAAAAACGACAAATGGCACTGGGAGTTTGGAGCCCGTCCATCTGATTTAGATGATCTGGGAAAGAGCAATGATGTTGACCACTTGTGGATTTAAAATACAATTAGAAAAGTTCAGTGAACTGGTGAATAGGTGCTTTAAGCTCATCCACCTTTCTTAGTTTTGAAAATGAACAAAGCCCTCTCAAAACATAATTTAATACATCATATTTATGCAGATATTGCCAATTCAATTTTCTGGTACGCAATAGTTAAAAATAGGAACTGCTAGTGCAACATACATATACACACTATATCAAAAAGCATGGCTAGAGTTCTTTTGTTATTAAAACGCTCCCTTTTTTGAGTTTAATAGCAGTTTAGGACAAAATCCTGGATTGTTACACCAGTCACTAAAGTTGAGCGTTGGATGGCTTCAAAGATCTAGCTGATGGTGATAAACCGATGACGCACATAGTCAGCTTCCTCATCGGGACAAAGGTTACACATATCCCGGGCCAATTGTGTTGATCAGAAAGGCAAAAGAAATGGAAACCCACCCTATTAGACTTCCTACACAGAAGCACTGACACTTCAAATACACACACACACAATGTATAGGACACCTTGTAGACTCAAGACCTGTACTATAGGTGTGCTAATGCCTAAAATGCCAGAATAAATCATGCTCCTATGCACATCACAACACAGACATGCATAAACAAATCAAAAAATACTGAAGAAAAAGGTCGGGGCGTCACAAGGCCACATGATTTTCATAGGAAAGACTTCTGAATGTGTCATCTAGAAGTATATACATGCAAGGACCTTTTCTCTCTTGATCTTGGAAACATCTACCTGCCTGCACTAGTAGAAAAGAGGGCTTTGGTTCAGGCCGGGTCAGCCCATTAGTCCCGGTTCAGTCCAGAACCGGGACCCATGGGGGCATTGGTCCCGGTTCGTGAGCCCAGAGGGCCGGCCGGGCCACGTGGGCCATTGGTCCCGGTTCGTCTGGACCTTTTGGTCCCGTTTGGTGGGATGAACCGGGAACAATGGGCCTGGCCCCTGTCCCACCATCATTGGTCCCGGTTGGTGGCTTGAACCGGGACAACAGGCTGCCCTTTAGTCCCGGTTCGTGCCACGAACCGGGACCATTGAGGTGCCTATATATATATATATCCCTCGCCCGCGAGCAGAGCACTCCACTGCTCTGTTTTTCTCTCGGGCGAGGGAGGGCTTTGTGGTGCTCTAGCTCACCTCCTATGCACATGAGGTGTTCGATGAAATGCCCGAGCCACACTAGTTAAGCTTTCTCCTCTCGAGCACCCGACCTCCGAACTCTATTTTTCCCGAGATTTGTCTAGGTTTATATTAGCGGCCCGTCACGCCCCGTCCCCGTCTTCACTGTCGTCGATCGTCCGCACCGATCTCGTCGCCGACACCACCGTGGTGAGCCTCTTGTTCTTATCTTCTTTCTGAAGAAAAAATTCTTGCTTTAGATAGATACTTGTCTAATTTCCTTACTATTTTATTGCTTGTTATTATATAGTGCGATGGTTTTGGTATCCGCCCCGTCGGCCCTCGTCCTGTCTATGATTCGGATGTGATATATATTATCTTTATAACTATTGGTTCATTTATTGTTTATGAAAATTATGCCGACCAACGTGACATAGATTTTATTTATCTAGGAGGTACGTGAACCGGAAATTCCAACCGACCCTATTGTCGAGAGGTTAAATTTAGTTGAAGAAGAAAACAATTTCTTGAAGGAAAAAATAAAAAATTGAGGAGGAGAAGATGATATTGGAGTTGCATGTTGCGGATGTCGCCGATGATCACAAGATCAAGATGGATGCAATGCGCTTGAAGATTAGAAAGATTAGAAAATATGCCATTCATACCGAGGCTTGGTATCATTATGCCGTTGGATCAATTGTTACCTTGGTTGCGATTATGATCGCATTTGTTTTCGCATTGAAATGTTTTACATAGTTTCAATGTATGGTTTAATTAATTTAGATGCTCTGGAGAGCTTTATGTTGTTAGATGAGAACTATGTATGTACTTTGGTTTTAATATGATGATGAACTTCTATTACTTTGGTTTTGACACACTTAATTATATATAATGCACGCAGATGAACCGGCAATGGATGTACGGTGACAGACACACCTCCGTACATTAAGGGCGTGCATGATTTTCTCGAAGTGGCTGAGGCAAACAAGCAGAATGGTTTTATGTGTTGTCCATGCCCTAAATGTGGGAATACGAAGTCTTACTCTGACCGGAAAATCCTTCACACCCACCTGCTTTACAATGGTTTCATGCCACACTATAATGTTTGGACGAGGCACGGAGAAATAGGGGTTATGATGGAAGACGGCGAAGAAGAAGAGGACGATGACAACTATGTGTCCCCTGAATACGGTGATGCTGCAATGGGGGAAGCTGCTGAAGATCAAGAGGAACCAGACGATGTGCCCCCTGAATACGGTGATGCTGCAATGGGGGAAGCTACTGAAGATCAAGAGGAACCAGACGATGTGCCCGATGATGATGATCTCCGCCGGGTCATTGTCGATGCAAGGACACAATGCGAAAGTCAAAAGGAGAAGCTGAAGTTCGATCGCATGTTAGAGGATCACAAAAAAGGGTTGTACCCCAATTGCGAAGATGGCAACACAAAGCTCGGTACCGTACTGGAATTGCTGCAGTGGAAGGTAGAGAATGTTGTGCCTGACAAAGGATTTGAGGAGCTACTGAAAATATTAAAGAAGAAGCTTTCAAAGGATAACGAATTGCCTAACAGTACATACGCAGCAAAGAAGGTCATATGCCCTCTAGGATTGGAGGTGCAGAAGATACATGCATGCCCTAATGACTGCATCCTCTACCGCGGTGCGTACAAGGATCTGAACGCATGCCCGGTATGCGGTGCATTACGGTATAAGATCAGACGAGATGACCCTAGTGATGTTGACGGCGAGCCCCCCCAGGAAGAGGGTTCCTGCGAAGGTAATGTGGTATGCTCTTATAATACCACGGTTGAAACGTCTGTTCAGAAATAGAGAGCATGCCAAGTTGATGCAATGGCACAGTGAGAACCATAAGAAAGACAGGAAGTTGAGAGAACCCGCTGACGGGTCGCAGTGGAGAAAAATCGAGAGAAAGTACTGGGATGAGTTTGCAAGTGACCCAAGGAACGTATGGTTTGCTTTAAGCGCGGATGGCATTAATCCTTTCGGGAGCAGAGCAGCAATCACAGCACCTGGCCCGTGACTCTATGTATGTATAACCTTCCTCCTTGGATGTGCATGAAGCGAAAGTTCATTATGATGCCAGTTCTCATCCAAGGCCCTAAGCAACCCGGCAATGACATTGATATGTACCTAATGCCATTAGTTGAAGAACTTTTACAGCTGTGGAATGGAAACAGTGTACGTACGTGGGATGAGCACAAACAGGAGGAAGTTGACCTAAAGGCGTTGCTATTCATGACCATCAACGATTGGCCTGTTGGGAAACGTAGTAATTTCAAAAAATTTCCTACGCACACACAGGACCATGGTGATGGCATAGCAACGAGAGGGGAGAGTGTCCGTCCACGTACCCTCGTAGACCGAAAGCGGAAGCGTTATATCAACGCGGTTGATGTAGTCGTACGTCTTCACGATCCGACCGATCCAAGCACCGTTACTCCGGCACCTCCGAGTTCTTAGCACACGCTCAGCTCGATGACGATCCCGGGCTCCGATCCAGCAAAGCGTCGGGGAGGAGTTCCGTCGGACGACGGCGTGGTGACGATCTTGATGTTCTACCGTCGCAGGGCTTCGCCTAAGCACCGCTACAATATGATCGAGGTGGATTATGGTGGAGGGGGGCACCGCACACGGCTAAGGAACGATCACGAAGATCAACTTCTGTGTTCTAGGGTGCCCCCCTGCCCCCGTATATAAAGGAGCAAGGGGGAGGGCCGGCCAGCCCTTGGGGCGCACCAAGGGGGTAGTCCTCCTCCTAGTCGGAGTAGGACACCCCTTTCCTAGTCCTACTAGGAAGTGGGTCGGGGGAAGGAAAGAGAGGGAGAGGGAGAGGGAAAGGGGGGCTGCGCCCCCCCCTCCTAGTCCAATTCGGACTCCCCATGGAGGGGGGCGCGCCACCTCCTGGTGCAGCCCTCTCTCCCCTCTTGGCCATATAAGGCCCATAACTTCCCCGGGGGGTTCCGTTAACCCCTCCGGCTCTCCGGTTTTCTCCGGTAACTTCAGGAACCTTCCGGTGTCCGAATATAACCATCCATTATATCAATCTTTATGTCTCGACCCTTTCGAGACTCCTCGTCACGTCCATGATCACATCCGGGACTCGAACTCCTTCGGTACATCAAAATACATAAACTCATAATATAACCGTCATTGAAACCTTAAGCGTGCAGACCCTACGGTTCGAGAACTATGTAGACATGACCTAGAACCATTCTCGGTCAATAACCAATAGCGGAACCTGGATGCCCATATTGGTTCCTACATATTCTACGAAGATCTTTATCGGTCAAACTGCATAACAACATACGTTGTTCCCTTTGTCATCGGTATGTTACTTACCCGAGATTCGATCGTCGGTATCCAATACCCGATTTAATCTCGTTACGGAAAGTCTCTTTACTCGTTCCGTAATACATCATCTCACAACTAACTCATTAGTTGCAATGCTTGCAAGGCTTATGTGATGTGTATTACCGAGAAGGCCTAGAGATACCTCTCGACAATCGGAGTGACAAATCCTAATCTTGATTCATGCCAACTCAACATATACTTTCGTAGACACTTGTAGAGTACCTTTATAATCACCCGATTACGTTGTGACGCTTTGGCAGCACACAAAGTGTTCCTCTGGTAAACGGGAGTTGCATAATCTCATAGTTGCAGGAACTTTGTATAAGTCATGAAGAAAGCAATAGCAACATACTAAACGATCGTGTGCTAAGCTAACGGAATGGGTCATGTCAATCAGATCATTCAACTAATGATGTGACCTTGTTAATCAAATAACAACTCCTTGTTCATGGTTAGGAAACATAACCATCTTTGATTAACAAGCTAGTCAAGTAGAGGCATACTAGTGACATACTGTTTGTCTATATATTCACACATGTATTATGTTTCCGGTTAATACAATTCTAGCATGAATAATAAACATTTATCATGATATAAGGAAATAAATAATAACTTTATTATTGCCTCTAGGGCATATTTCCTTCAGTCTCCCACTTGCACTAGAGTCAATAATCTAGATCACATCACCATGTGATTAACATCGATAGTTCACATCTATATGTGGTTAACACCCATAGTTCACATCGACATGTGACCAACACCCAAAGGGTTTACTAGAGTCAGTAATCTAGTTCACATCGCTATGTGATTAACACCCAAAGAGTATTAAGGTGTGATCATGTTTTGCTTGTGAGATAGTTTTAGTCAACGGGTCTGTCGCATCCAGAGCCGTAAGTATTTTGCAAATTTCTATGTCTACAATGCTCTGCACGGAGCTACTCTAGCTAATTGCTCCCACTTTCAATATGTATCCAGATTGAGACTCAGAGTCATCTAGATTAGTGTTAAAACTTGCATCGACGTAACCCTTTACTTACGAACCTTTTTCACTTCCATAATCGAGAAACATATCCTTATTCTACAAAGTATAATTTAGACCGTTGTCCATTGATCTACTCCTAGATCACTATTGCACTCCCTTGCCAAGCTTAGTGGTAGGGTATGCAATAGATCTGGTACACAGCATGACATACTTTATAGAACCTATGGCTGATGCATAGGGAATGACTTTCATTCTCTTTCTATCTTCTGCCGTGGTCGGGTTTTGAGTCTTACTCAATTTCACACCTTGTAACACAGGCAAGAACTCTTTCTTTGACTGTTCCATTTGAACTACTTCAAAATCTTTGTCAAGGTATGTACTCATTGAAAAAACTTATCAAGCGTCTTGATCTATCTCTATAGATCTTGATGCTCAATATGCATGCAGCTTCACTGAGGTCTTTCTTTCAAAAAAAAACTCCTTTCAAACACTCCTTTATGCTTTGCAGAATAATTCTACTTCATTTCCGATCAACAATATGTCATTCACATATACTTATCAGAAATGCTGTAGTGCTCCCACTCACTTTCTTGTAAATACAGGCTTCTTCCAAAAGTCTCAGAGAAACCATATGCTTTGATCACACTATCAAAGCGTTTATTCCAACTCCGAGATGCTTGCACCAGTCCATAGATGGATCACCGGAGCTTGCACATTTTGTTAGCTCCTTTAGGATTGACAAAACCTTCTGGTTGCATCATATACAACTCTTCTTTAACAAATCCATTAAAGAATGTAGTTTTACATCCATTTGCCAGATTTCATAGAATGTGGCAATTGCTAACATGATTCGGACAGACTTAAGCATCGCTACAGCTTGAGAAAATCTCATTGTAGTCAACACCTTGAACTTGTCGAAAAACCTTTTGTGACAAGTCGAGCTTTGTAGATAGTAACACTACTATCGCTGTCCGTCTTCCTCTTGAAGATCCATTTATATAATATGGCTTACCGATCATCGGGCAACTCCATCAAAGTCCACACTTTGTTCTCATACATGGATCCCATCTCAGATTTCATGGTCTCAAACCATTTCGCGGAATCTGGGCTCATCATCGCTTCCTCATAGTTCGTGAGGTTCATCATGGTCTAGTAACATGACTTCCAGAATAGGATTACCGTACCACTCAAAGTGCGGACTGTACTTTGGAAGACCTACGAGGTTTTGTAGTAACTTGATCTGAAGTTTCATGATCATCATCATTAACTTCCTCACTAATTGGTGCGGGAATCACTTTGGAACTGATTTACGTGATGAACTACTTTCCAATAAGGGAGAAGGTACAATTACCTCATCAAGCTCTACTTTCCTCCCACTCACTTCTTTCGAGAGAAACTTCTTCTCTAGAAAGGATCCATCTTAGCAACGAAAAACTTGCCTTCGGATCTGTGATAGAAGGTGTACCCAATAGTTACCTTTGGGTATTCTATGAAGACGCACTTCTCCGATTTGGGTTCGAGCCTATCAGGTGAAAACTTTTTCACATAAGCATCACAACTCCAAACTTTTAAGAAACGACATCTTAGGTTTCATCGTTAAACCATAGTTCATACGGTGTCGCCTCAACGGATTTAGATGGTGCCCTATTAAACGTGAATGCAGCTGTCTCTAATGCATAACCCCAAAACGATAGTGGTAAATCGGTAAGATACATCATAGATCGCACCATATCCAATAAAGTGTGGTTACGACGTTCGGACACACCATTATGCTGTGGTGTTCCTGGTGGCGTGTGTTGTGAAATTATTTCTCTTTGTTTTAACTGATGGCCAATCTATTAACTCAAATATTTTTCCTCTTCGATCATATCGTAGAAACTTTTATTTTCTTGTTACGATGATTCTTCACTTCACTCTGAAATTCTTTGAACTTTTCAAATGTTTCAGACTTGTGTTTCATCAAGTAGATATACCCATATCTGCTCAAATCATTTTGTGAAGGTCAGCAAATAACGATACTTGCCACGAGCATCAACACTCATTGGATCGCATACATCGGTATGTATTATTTCCAATAAGTCAGTAGCTTGTTCCATTGTTCCGTAGAACGGAGATTTATTCATCTTTCACAAAATGCACTGTACGCAAGCATCAAATGATTCATAATCAATTGATTCCAAAAATCAATCAGAATGTAGTTTCTTCATGCGCTTTACACCAATTTGACCTAAAGGGCAGTGCCACAAATAAGTTGCACTATCATTATTAACTTTGCATCTTTTGGTTTCAATATTATGAATATGTGTATCACTATGATCGAGATCCAACGAACTGCTTTTCATTGGGTGTGTAAACATACAAGGTTTTATTCATGTAAATGTAACAACAATTTATTCTCTTACTTAAATGAATAACAGTATTGCAATAAACATGATCAAATCATATTTATGCTCAACACCAAATAACACTTATTTAGGTTCCACACTAATCCCGAAAGTATAGGGAGTGTGCGATGATGATCATATCAATCTTGGAACTACTTCCAACACTCATCGTCACTTCCCCTTCAACTAGTTTCTGTTCATTCTGCAACTCCTGCTTTCAAGTTACTACTCTTAGCAACTGAACCAGTATCAAATACCGAGGGGTTGCTACGAACACTAGTAAAATACACATCAATAATCAGTATATCAAATATACCTTTGTTCACTTTGCCATCCTTCTTATCCGCCAGATACTTGGGGTAGTTCCGCTTCTAGTGACCAGTTCCATTGCAGGAAAAGCACTTAGTCTCAGGCTTAGGTCCAGACTTGGGCTTCTTCACTCGAGCAGCAACTTGCTTGCCGTTCTTCTTGAAGTTCCCCTTCGTCCCTTTGCCCTTTTCCTTGAGACTAGTGGTCTTGTCAACCATCAACACTTGATGTTTTTCTTGATTTCTACCTTCGCCGATTTTGCATCCCGAAGAGCTCGAGAATCTTTTTCGTCATCCCTTGCATACTATAGTTCATCACGAAGTTCTACTAACTCTGTGATGGTGACTAGAGAATTCTGTCAATCACTATCTTATCTGGAAGATTAACTCCCACTTGATTCAAGCGATTGAAGTACTCAGACAATCTGAGCACATGCTCACTAGTTGAGCGATTCTCCTCCATCTTTTAGCTATAGAACTTTGTTGGAGATTTCATATCTCTCAACTCGGGTATTTGCTTGAAATATTAACTTCAACTCCTGGAACATCTCATATGTTCCATGACGTTCAAAACGTCTTTGAAGTCCCGATTCTAAGCCGTTAAGTATGGTGCACTAAACTATCAAGTAGTCATCATAAAGAGCTAGCCAAACGCTCATAACGCCTGCATTTGCTCCTGCAATAGGTCTGTCACCTAGCGGTGCATTAAGGACATAATTCTTCTCAGGCAGCAATGAGGATAAACCTCAGATCACGGATCCAATCCGCATCATTGCTACTAACATTTTTCAATATAATTTTCTCTAGGAACACATATAAAAACATAGGGAAGCAACAACGCGAGCTATTGATCTACAACATAATTTGCAAAATACTACCAGGACTAAGTTCATGATAAATTTAAGTTCAATTAATCATATTACCTAAGAACTCCCACTTAGATGTACATCTCTCTAGTTATCTAAGTGATCACGTGATCCAAATCAACTAAACCATAACCGATCATCACGTGAGATGGAGTAGTTTTCAATGGTGAACATCTTATGTTGATCATATCGATATATGATTCACGCCGACCTTTCGGTCTCCGTGTTCCGAGGCCATATCTGCATATGCTAGGCTCGTCAAGTATAACCTGAGTATTCTCAAGGCAAAACTGGCTTGCACCCGTTGTAGATGGACGTAGAGCTTATCACACCCGATCATCACGTGGTGTCTCAAGACGCATTTAACTTTGGCAACGGTGCATACTCGTGGAGAACACTACTTGATAATTTTTAGTGAGAGATCATCTTATAATGCTACCGTCAATCAAAGCAAGATAAGATGCATAAAGGATAAACATCACATGCAATCAATATAAGTGATATGATATGGCCATCATCATCTTGTGCTTGTGATCTCCATCTCAAGCACCGTCATGATCACCATCGTCACCGGCGCGACACCTTGATCTCCATCGTAGCATCGTTGTCGTCTCGCCAACTATTGCTTCTACGACTATCGCTACCGCTTAGTAATAAAGTAAAGCAATTATAGGGCGTTTGCATTTCATACAATAAAGCGACAACCATATGGCTCCTGCCAGTTGCCGATAACTCGGTTACAAAACATGATCATCTCATACAATAAAATATAGCATCACGTCTTGACCATATCACATCACAACATGCCCTGCAAAAACAAGTTAGACGTCCTCTACTTTGTTGTTGCAAGTTTTACGTGGCTGCTACGGGCTGAGCAAGAACCGTTCTTACCTACGCATTAAAACCACAACGATACTTCATCAAATAGACTCCGTTTTAACCTTCTCAAGGACCGGGCGTAGCCACACTCGGTTCAACTAAAGTGAGAGAGACAGACACCCGCCAGTCACCTTTAAGCAACGAGTGCTCACAGCGGTGAAACCAGTCTCGCGTAAGCGTATGCGTAATGTCGGTCCGGGCCGCTTCATCTCACAATACCGCTGAACCAAAGTATGACATGCTGGTAGGTAGTATGACTTGTATCGCCCACAACTCACTTGTGTTCTACTCGTGCATATGACATCAACGCATAAAACCAGGCTCGGATGCCACTGTTGGGAAACGTAGTAATTTCAAAAAATTTCCTACGCACACACAGGACCATGGTGATGGCATAGCAACGAGAGGGGAGAGTGTCCGTCCACGCACTCGTGAGACCGAAAAGCGGAAGCGTTATATCAACGCTGTTGATGTAGTCGTGCGCCTTCACGATCCGACCGATCCAAGCACCGTTACTCCGGCACCTCCGAGTTCTTAGCACACGCTCAGCTCGATGACGATCCCCGGCTCCGATCCAAAGCAAAGCGTCGGGGAGGAGTTCCACAAGACGACGGGCGCAGGACGATCTTGATGTTCTACCGTCGCAGGCTTCGCCTAAGCACCGCTACAATATGATCGAGGTGGATTATGGTGGAGGGGGCACCAGACACGGCTAAGGAACGATCACGAAGATCAACTTCAGTTCTAGGGTGCCCCCGCTCCCGTGATATAAAGGAGCAAGGGGAGGGCTGCCAGCCCTTGGGGCGCACTAAGGAGGGGGGAGTCCTCCTCCTACGAGGAGTAGGACTCCGCTTTCCTAGTCCTACTAGGAAGAGGGAGGGGAAGGAAAGAGAGGAGAGGGAGAGGGAAGGGGGCTGCGCCTCCCAGTCCAATTCGGACTCCCCATGGAGGGGCGCGCCACCTCCTGGTGCAGCCCTCTCTCCCTCTTGGCCCAATAAGGCCCATAACTTCCCGGGGTTCCGTAACCCCTCCGGCACTCCGTTTTCTCCGAAACTTCCGGAACCTTTCCGTGTCCGAATATAACCATCCAATATATCAATCTTTATGTCTCGACCATTTCGAGACTCCTCGTCATGTCCGTGATCACATCCGGACTCCGAACTCCTTCGGTACATCAAAATACATAAACTCATAATATAACCGCCATTGAAACCTTAAGCGCAGACCCTACGGTTCGAGAACTATGTAGACATGACCTAGAACCATTCTCGGTCAATAACCAATAGCGGAACCTGGATGCCCATATTGGTTCCTACATATTCTACGAAGATCTTTATCGGTCAAACCGCATAACAACATACGTTGTTCCCTTTGTCATCGGTATGTTAGTTACCCGAGATTCGATCGTCGGTATCCAGTACCCAGTTTAATCTCGTTACCGGAAAGTCTCTTTACTCGTTCCGTAATACATCATCTCACAACTAACTCATTAGTTGCAATGCTTGCAAGGCTTATGTGATGTGTATTACCGAGAAGGCCTAGAGATACCTCTCTGACAATCGGAGTGACAAATCCTAATCTTGATTCATGCCAACTCAACATATACTTTCGGAGACACTTGTAGAGTACCTTTATAATCACCCGATTCGTTGTGACGTTTGGCAGCACACAAAGTGTTCCTCTGGTAAACGGGAGTTGCATAATCTCATGGTTGCAGGAACTTTGTATAAGTCATGAAGAAAGCAATAGCAACATACTAAACGATCGTGTGCTAAGCTAACGGAATGGGTCATGTCAATCAGATCATTCAACTAATGATGTGACCTTGTTAATCAAATAACAACTCCTTGTTCATGGTTAGGAAACATAACCATCTTTGATTAACAAGCTAGTCAAGTAGAGGCATACTAGTGACATACTGTTTGTCTATATATTCACACATGTATTATGTTTCCGGTTAATACAATTCTAGCATGAATAATAAACATTTATCATGATATAAGGAAATAAATAATAACTTTATTATTGCCTCTAGGGCATATTTCCTTCATGGCCCGCTCTCAGTAACCTTTCAGGACAGATGTCGGTGTCAAAACCGGCGGATCTCGGGTAGGGGGTCCCGAACTGTGCGTCTAGGCGGATGGTAACAGGAGACAAGGGACACGATGTTTTACCCAGGTTCGGGCCCTCTTGATGGAGGTAAAACCTACGTCCTGCTTGATTAATATTGATGATGTGTGTTACAAGAGTGGATCTACCACGAGATCAAAGAGGCTAAACCCTAGAAGCTAGCCTATGGTATGATTGTTGTTCGTCCTATGGACTACAGCCGTCCGGTTTATATAGGCACCGGAGAGGGCTAGGGTTACACAAAGTCGGTTACAAAGGTAGGAGATCTACATATCCGTATCGCCAAGCTTGCCTTCCACGCCAAGGAAAGTCCCATCCGGACACGGGACGAAGTCTTTAATCTTGTATCTTCATAGTCTTGGAGTCCGGCGGATGATGATAGTTCGGCTATCCGGACACCCCTAGTCCGGAACTCCCTCAAGAGCTCCCGAACGGGCTTCAGCGACGAGTCCGGCGCGTATATTGTCTTCGGTGTTGCAAGGCGGGTTCTCCTTCAAACTTCATGTTCCCGTCGAATAGTGTCCGGCTTCTTTATAAATGTTGCGCTCCTTGGCTTCTACGCCCAATAATGGCCTTCTTCCACGTGTCGTACGAATGCGAAAGGCTGGGGTATTTTTATATTTTACCCCCTAGCCGTGCGAACGAGCCGCCTATAAGAGAGGCGAGGATCTAGATCCAGCTCACGCCATCCTCCATCCGCAAGTTCTCATCGAAGCGCCTCTGACAAGAATCCATTCCATCATGGATAGCCGACGCGGCTCCTCCTCTCGCGCTCCCGGCCCTAAGCCAGGAGATTGGGGGAGATGCTCAGTTCCACACAGCGAGCTAGTGGCACTCCAAACCGAGGGATATCTTCTCCCAGCTTTCATGGTTCCGGTTCGAGCCGCACTGGCCACCTACAAGGGTGGAAAGCGGGCGGAGAGCGTCCCCAACCCTTCCAAAGGGCAGTGGGTATGCTTTGTCCCCTATCTAATAAGGGGACTTGGATTTCCCATACATCCGCTTTCTCCGGGGCTCCTAGAGTTCTCTGGACTCGGCTTCACCACCTCACGCCCGCCTCCATTTTGCACATCGCGGGCTTCGTAGCTCTTCTTGCGAGCTGTTCTTGGGCATCGAGCCCCATTTTGCCCTGTGGAAGAGATTGTTTTGTCTCGTACCCCGTTCTTATGAGGGGTCGATATACCAAGTGGGCGGAGCCGAAATATGGCTCATCGCCGGGACCGGATATCTATCCGGCACCCCGAAGAAGGCGTCCGAAGACTGGCCTTCGGAATGGTTCTACCTGGAGGACACCCCTCTGCCGGATCCAGTCCGGATCGGCCTCCCGGAGTTCAACAATGCTCCCTTGAAGAAACGCCTGAGTTGGCGCCCTTGAGCCCTCAACAGAAGATGATAGGAGCGTCCATTATCCGATGGGCGGATTAGGTTCTTGGCCCATTCCGGATTGACCATGATTGGAGTCATGGCCACGTGCATTATGCGAGGGTGCAGCCACTCCAATATAGGGGCCACCCTATGTGGGATTTCAACAGGGAAGATGACGCCACCCGTCATGGCCGCAAAGGGCCAGGCTCGGCAGCCGATCTGGCAAAGATTCTGTCCGGCTTGTACAAGGGAGAGGAGGAGGACTTCCTCCGCACGAATCCGTTGAATGGATTTTCTATGAATAACCCTCGGAGCTGGGTAAGCGGATGTTCATCTACCCGATCCATACTTTTAAAGTCAAGTGTCTTACTCTGTGATTTCGACGCAGGAGCTGCGCCAGGACGTGGAGGGCATACGAAGCCTAACTCCACAGCCCGAGGATCCGAACGATCCCTTGATCCGACCTCCGAAGAGGATCCGGACATAAAGGTGGAGCTGATTGACGGGTGTTCCACCAACGTAGCATAGACAATGCCCTAGTCGCCATTACTACGGTGACTACCCCGGTTTGTTTTCGGCCTCGCAGTGACTACGACCGAGGTCTTGACACCATCATTTGATCCGCGCTCAATTACGACCATCCCATACCGATGGTGCATCGCAGGAGGTGCCTTTAAGGCGGGAAGCCGAACCAGCGGCGCCGACTAACAAGGGTCGATCCGGCCCAAAGAAAGCGGAAGAGGAGTGCGACGCGAATCAAACGTCGCCGCAATGGTACGGAGCACCGCTATTTTTAAGGGAAGGATCCCCAGAGGTATATTAATGCTCATAACTTTTCCAGAAGAGTGCTCACGGACGGTGTCCCGGAGAGGTTATAATCAAGCCTCCGCCAGCCATGCTCCACCGCATGGTCCGGGAGGGGAGGCGAATACAAGGCATGAGCCGGACGCTCCTCCGACGGAGGAATTTTTTTTAAACATTTTCATCGGTAATTTCTATGTTAAATTACCATACTTTCCCATGCTTTTAACCTTCTCGTACTGTAGTTATCACCCTTATCATGGTACAGTTATCATGTTGCTCATACCATAGTTACCACGCTGGTCATTGCCAAAGTTACCAAGCCAAACTTTATTTTTTCTTTTGATATGGCAGAAATAAGAAAGGTTCAAATAACATTGTCATTCTACAATAGACAACAACAAAAGGTGGCTTAGTTGGTTATTAGGCTTGATAGGTATTGCATAGACCTGGGTTCAAATCCTCTTTCAAGCACTTTTATTTTCTTTTCATATTATGCAACGAAAAACCAGAAAAAACCACTAGCAATTTACTACGTACGATTTTTGAGAGAAGGAAAAAAAATCAGTGGAAGCGGGAGGAACGACGCAACGGGACGAGCGGAAGGATCGATCGAAGGTCGTGCGGATCTGTTGCTAACCACCAGTGACTGGTGGTTAGCACAGTCCTTCTCTGAATGCAGATCAGTCATTGGTCTCTCTACCAGGAGAAAATAGTGCCTTTTAAAGAGCAGTAACTCGTCATTCATAAAAATTTCTTTTGTAGATTTTAAAAATGAGCATGAAATAAAAAATATTCGCAATTGTCTACAAATATATTCACAAAATTCTAAAAAAATCATGGGATTTGGAAATGCATGATTTTAGAAAATTGTTGATGATTATTACAAAAATCCAATAATAATAATAGTGATAAATGTTCACAAGTTTTTACGAAATGTTTCATGCTTTTCTAAAAACAAGGAAAAACAGGAAAAAGGAAATGAAAAAACCGGCCCGATGAGAAAAGATAGAAAACAGGTGAAAAGGCAGGGAATATACGGAAATAGAAATGCACAAAAATCTGAGAAAACCCAGGATAGACAAAATTGCTGAAATTGGCAGAAACACGCAAATAGGTGAATCCATACCATTAGGGCACAGTATTCTTCACTACGAGCAAGGAATAAATTATTCCTCCTTCGACCGCCACTTCAGTACCTTCGCTTGGTGGGCTAATACAGAACTAGATCCTGGGCCGCAACTGAAATCTGTACCATTGAAGGTAGGAAAAGAAAATTTCAGGTCCTGGTTGCCCAGGTTCACGGCGGGAGCTCCTATTTGGCGCGTGAACATGCAGCACGCACCCCATCTCCTCCAGTATATTTGCCTAAAAAAAATCTCCTCCAGTATATTCTTTTTTGCTTTTGCCTTTTGCTTTTTTCTGTTTTTATTTTTCTTCTTTAAAATAATTTCGAATTTAGAAAAAGTTCTAAATTTCAAAAAGTGCATTATGGAAAAATGTTCTAGAAATCAAAAGATGTTCGTGGTTTAAAAATGTTCTTGATTTTGAAAAACAATGTTCATGTAGTGAAAAAATATGCACAGTCATCCCTAAAAAAACATATTATGCACGGTCACTCCTATGATCGATTGGTCTTTTCCTACTTCCATCCACGGAGAACAAATAAAAATGTACTGACCAAACAAGGTAGCCCTCGAAAAATCAAAATATAACTGACCAAACAAGGTGTAAACCGGCGCAGACAATTCATGGCGACGGCTTTCCTCACGCCCGTCGCACTCTTCTTCCTCCTATAAATAGACGCGATGGCAACACACCGCTCAAACACGCACCTACTCCGCTATACGTATATCCGCCGGTGATCACGAAGCTTTCAGCCAACAGGATGAGCGGGACCAAGTCGTCGTGGCCGGAGCTGGTGGGCATCCTGGCGACGCTGGCGGCCACGCAGATCGCGCGCGACAGGCCCGACGTCGCCGTCGAGGTGCTGCCGCCGGGCGCCCCTCTGACACCGGACTACAACGCCGAGCGCGTGCGCGTCTTCATTGACAACAACGGCATCGTCTCCCAGACCCCGGTCATCGGCTAGGCCCCCGTCCGTTGATGGAACGTATGAAATCGGCATGCATGTACGCTCGATCGTCGTCCCTGCGGTGCAGTAGTACTGCTGCGACTGTATACGCTATAATAATGGAATAATGAATACCATGTATCTTCAGTGTATTGTTCAACCATATATGCTATGCTCCTCTCCTTTCGTTTTCCTCTTTATAAGCCGATTTGTTTGACCTGCGAACATATCTCAGATGGTTAGGTTTTTTGTTTAATTTATATATTTGACATTGGTGCTCCTATGTTTCTAGATTTATTTTAATCTTTCTGACAATATCAATTCAATGCAAGGAGACGTTCCCTTCCACTACCAAGGCTCTTGTAGGGACTTTGTCAATCTTAAAATGTTGTGACATCTCAGTATCTCGGAGGTGCTCACAGGGATAGGTTGTTCGTAGGTTGATAGGGTTGAGTGTATGTGCGTATATGTGATCAACTACGATTG
This sequence comes from Aegilops bicornis, assembly GCA_021605145.1. Lineage (NCBI taxonomy): Eukaryota > Viridiplantae > Streptophyta > Magnoliopsida > Poales > Poaceae > Aegilops > Aegilops bicornis. Next base: position 103,143,200 of record CM038675.1, on the reverse strand, counting down.
TACTGTGTTAAAAAAATAGCCAATTTGTTAAGTCAAAAGATAGAAAACAATAACCGAGAAAAACGACGAGAATACCACTAACCCAAAGCGAAATATAAAAACAAGTCACTATACCAAACATATGGCGACCTAGACTACCGAACCGGAACTGAACCAAGCCGCCTTGGAAAACCACCGGACCCTGACGCATCGAACACACCAAGCAATCACCGGAGAAGGCAAGCGTCTACCCTATTATTTTGGGTCATGGAGCTCGGATTCTGCCTGTAGACCACGAGGAACAAGAACGATAATCACGAGGACATGTGTAAATCATAGGAGACCAATGAATCCATTCCACATCAGAGCCTAAGAAGCTTTTGTACTTTTTTCTACTTCCGAGAAATGATTAGAGCATGGTCTATGCGTCATTGCAATGCACACAACCACCTTTATTAAAGTTGATGCAAGACAATGAGGCCAAGCTCGTACTTTTCTGTGCTAATAATGCATACCACAAAGAAGTAAAAAACATAACCCCAACTCATATTTCATGTCATCCCTGTGATCATACGTGCACATGCAAGACAATTTGAAAAATGGACTAAAAATACATGGAGTAAGAATACACTGCTAGTTAAGTGCTATTTCCAGCTCATTGTGGTACATGGATGTTGGTTTCTTTTTGCTCGGTTATCCAGGTCATAGTGAAACCGGACGTTGGGGTTTTACGAGAAAAAGACCTATCATCCTGTCTCTTACATAAGAATTAAAATAATAATATTCTTGTATATATGTATAAAATTTGTAGCTTCTGCGGCTACAAGAACTTTGCTTTCTCCTGGCAAGATCTATTTGTCCCGCACTTCTTTTGATTTTGCTGATAGGAAAATGTAGAGCCCAGCAATCACCACTGTTGTGCCGAACAAGCTGTACATGTAGAAAAAAGATGAACGGTTCAATCCCTTTTTGCCCAACTATAGTAATTATAAAGAAGTAAAACCTTTTACTTGAATAAAAAAGATGGCACGGGTGAAGAGGGAGAAGAAGCGAAAAGGATCAAACCTTCCTGTCGTAATCTCGTCGCCTATAAAGATGGAGTCCAACAAAACAGTGAATACCACTGACAATGGGCTGAACATTGGAGGATATGCTGGGCCTCGTTTGGCCACGACCCATGAGTTCAGGCTATATTTCCCCGCCGTTGCAAGTGCCCCCTACATCAAATAATTTCCATGTTGATTTCCTAGTGAGTAATTTTCCATAAAGGGTTTTCATTTACTAGTGATTTTGTTAATTTTGGCAGAATTGTTTCAAAGAAATTTTGTGTTGCTTAGCTTCAAATATGTCTCAGATTGTAATAATTATTTTTGGATATTTGCTAGACCCACTGACTTACAGAGTAGAAGATGGTCAGAAGGTTGAGATCCCATCCTAGCTTCCATGCGCTCTTGTCCCTACTCAATATTATTCCAACTAGTGCTGTTTGAAATCCTCCAACCAAACATGTCACCATGGACGACCAGTATTTGTATGGATACACCTTCATAACCTTTGACTGCATGAAAATAATGAAAGTATTTCAAATAATTTCAACTAACAAAAACAATATATGAAGATAGAAAATGAATGTTCTAGTCGTCCCAATCTGGTGACGAAGTTCTCCTTGCATGCAACGTCAACTCATTCATAACATGAAAATAAAAGCATTGCTAGTTATATACATGAAAACTAATAATTGGATTTACTAGATGCACACTGATTACATCAACCAATTAAAAGCATGGTCAACGATGAACACATCTAGAACCAAACTTCAGGCTGAGTACACTTAAAAGATTGTAATGGTACTAGTACGGTGGTAACTTCATATTTAGTGGATGCTAACTAGGGAAAAAGATATCGTCGGAACATGCCCATATATGATCTAGTTTTGAATCTCTTATTAATACAAATTAAAGCTGACAATGAAGACTGATCTCAATTTTTTGGCACGTTTAGGGAGATAAAATAGTTTGAAGATTAAATTTACCAACAATTATGATGATGTCACCACTTTAGCCTCTTAATGCATGCATGCAAGTAGATCTCTCCACTACTGTCTTTCCTCTGCTCTCATCCTGTCTACCCGCTGTAAGACCAAAGAGGACTCGTCTCCCTAGTCTAATTATAAACAATTTAACAGATTTGACAAAAAATAAGAGGGATAGCAGCAACAAGTCATTGCATAGTCGGTCACCTGAATCAGGTACCAGCAAGCAAGTGTGATGCTGCTGCCTACCAAGAATATTGTCCCTCTTAGATGATTGCCTGCAACCTCCGTCGTGTTTTGCCCCATGTGGCGCAGAACGGGTTTCCAAAGATGCAGTGTCTTGCCCTTGTAAAGGCTGATGAGCATTGTACCTCCAACCGACAGCACAACGCCTAGGACCTTGAGTGATCCAGCTATGCTCAAGATTTGCAATGTCTCCATTCTAATATGTTCAGGCATATCACATACGCGTTTGCGAAAATAAGATAGAATAGTGGTTATTGATTATCAAGAAGTTGATTTTGGACGTTTATTGTGAATGAATACATGAATAATGACAGAAATTTGGTACCTGAAGACGAGCGAGAGAATGAATGTGACCAGCGGAATTATGTTCAAAAAGATGACGGCATAAGCTGGCGTTGTATCACGGAGACCATAGTAATATAGGCTCATCGGCACCGCGTACCTACATACATGACGTGTAGCTCATGTGATCCAATATTTTGTTCACACAATTCACCCTCTAACCACGTATGCATTAGATTAGAAGTGACTACTTTTGTCTCAATTTTCCTTTGCGGGGTACTTAATTTTCTCTCTAATCGAAGCTCTTTGCAGATCACTATGTATACACATAGTTGACCTACAGAACAAGTGTAACCTATTACACCCTATTACTAATCACTATAATATAGAGTCATTGACTTAGTTCATATTTTGTTCAAGCATCTAACTGAAGTTTACTCCTGAGATACTCTTTTGAGATTTTTAACATGCATGGCTTTAAGATTAGACCTTGCTAGAGACCAATTGTATCCCATTACTAATCACTATAATATGTTGGTTTTGACTTATCATGAGTTTGGTTGCTAGTCAAGCATCTAACCGGAGTTTAGTCATGATATACTCTTTAGGAGATTTTTAACATGCATGGCTTTGAGAGTTGACCTAGCTAGAGAACAATTGTGCCCCGGTAATAATCACTATGATATGGCGGCTTTGACTTATCACGAGTTCATTTGCTAGTCAAGCATCTAACAGAAGTTTGCCTATGAGATACTCTTAGGATGTTTTTTGACATGCATGGCTTTAAGAGTGGACCTAGCTGGAGAGCAATTGTACCCCATTACTAATAACTATAATATGGCGGCTTTGACTTATCATGGGCTCATTTACTAGTCAAGCATCTAACAGAAGTTTGCTCAGGAGATACTCTTTAGGATTTTGTTTTTAACCTGCGAGGCTTTAAGAGTTCGAGAGGAAGTACAAAAGTAGGGAACACACACATTGGAGCCCACGTCTCCTGTTGCTATGTTGACTTGATAGATAACAACATCATTATAATTTATATTTCCACTACAGCGCGACGCATGGGGAACGATTCGCCCTACAAAATTACCGATAATTTAAAAGTTGCATTGTTGGTACCGATTAAAAAAAAAGAAAACTTGACGATGTCTCGCAGTTTTATATATACCACTGCAATCGAAAAGCCGGAGCCTATAACCTGCGGATTGAAATAATAGGTTTGTGCTTCACTTGTGCCAGAAGTAGAGTTCCCAACACAAGTGTGCTCAAATTAATAGTATAGTAACTGCAAACTGTGGAGATAACACACCAACATTGTTATATAGTAGTTTATAATGTTACAATTGTATCTTAGTATGTAGTTGAAAGGCCCAATCCTATGTCCTGCGGATAGAAACAATAGGGTTGTGCTTCACTTGTGCACACAAGTGGAGTCCCCAAGACAAGTGTAGTCTCAAATACTTGTTTAATTAACTGTATATGTTGTGGAGGAGCTAACAAACTTTTAAATAATCGAGAATGTGGGATACGCTAGTACAGTATGCATATATAAAAGGACACCGAGAGATCGACCAGCTGCATGAGTAGTGCGATGTGCTGGCTTCACTGAGATCCACGTTGTCTGCCACTGAAATTAAGTATATCACTGAACCTGAAGCTGGGACGTAGTGTCTCGTTTGGAGTTTTGGACGTGGCCTAGACCAGGACATAGGCGGTATCACACACTAAACTAATAGCCTGCATCTAGTTTAGGGGGTCATGCAGACCGAGTCTCCAGTGACACCACCGGGTGGGTCTTGCTACGTCCGCCCCTGGCTAAGGCGTGCATGCATAGATCGAGCCAGTACTACCAGAGCAACGTAACGAAAAACAGTTCATGGCAACTATTTGCGCGTCGACAGCATGCAGATGCAATGTATGTACTGACTGCGTACCCGATGAAGGCGTTGAGGAAGATCCATCCCGTGGCGTGCCAACCCATCTCCCTCCACTTACCCCTGCATGCACGCGCACAAACGGAATCCACAGCTAGATTAGCAGCTGGTTATAAAATCCATGAGGGATCAGGACTCCGTCAATGATGAGTTGGCAGATAGTTTTTTGCAAGAGAAGACACGCGATGGCACTTATATCCAACAATTACGAAAGACACTCAAAGAAAATAGCAGCGTGTATAACAGAAAGATAACAAGACACAAAATAAACAGTAAAACTAAAATTACATTGAAAACCATACTCGCCATCTACTTCCTGCTATTATAAGCTGCTCGCCAAATTTTGAAAATTGCACTGAACGGATAGTAAAGGAAATGAACATTTACGTGCGGCCCCATCATACCAGACTTTGAAGATCGCAATAACGACTCGTAGCTAGAAAAAGGATACAGTAACCACTAAAGGAACATCCGTTGGAGATCACCTCACACAACATGGCTTGCAATCTTTCATTACTAGTCTATAGGGTTGGAGAAACTATACCATATACCGCCGGGCACATCGAAAGAAGAGATTGAAGTAGCCACACCAAGAGCTAGTCAACTGTTTCTTTTTATTGAAACAACAACTGCCAAGATTGAACAATAGCCAACATGCTTTGGCAACACCTACCCTCACATGCTCTTCGTTGACGTTGTTTAGGTAGGGAGAGGTCGGATCATTAATTCTACAGTTACAGGCTGCACCCTACGGGCATACTTGTCCCAATTTTAATCCTGCTCGACCCCTGATTTTCAACTGTGTGGCCTGGTGCTTTCCATTCAATTCATATCACGCCATCCCGTGAGTGTGGTAAAGCTTAGGTCGGATAGACCTTAATCCGATGCATCATCGCCACCACTACCTCACCGATGCCACCAAGGAACTAACAAGGCTGTTATGCACACGAGACACGACGAAAGCCTGGACGATTCTTATGTGGCAGCGCCAAAAGTGAGCGTGCACGCAAGAGCGATGTTGGAGAGAAGGTGTCGTTCGCAGGTCGTGCGTAGACTATCGTCCTTGGAGCAATTTCCAGGAACTAAATCTGAGCGAAATAAGAAGCCACTAGAATGAAGAGAAACGGACATGTCCCCTGCTTGTCTTGCCACCGACATGGCCGCCGGACAGGAGAGACGAGGGGCAAAGAGACGACGGTGTGGAGGAGAGGACCTTGGGTGGCAGAAGGGTGTTGCGAGCGAGGAGAACCGGTGTGCGAGAGGACAATTTCAAAGAGCCCAGGTGGCAGTTTTTAAAGTTAGAATAAATGAAAACTAAGTGTAACTAATTGATGGTAAATAGATAGATAAGCATGCCGCACACATACGTACTTTTCGAAGATGAGCGCCAGGGGGAGGATGAAGGCGGCGCCGAAGAGGCTGCGGTAGGCGAGGAGGGCGAAGATGAACATGCCGCCGCCGATAGACACCTTGGAGAGCAGGATCATCCCCGTGATGAACAGCTGCACCAGCACCATGGAAGCCGGGGCCTTCCACTCCCACCCCGCCGCCTTCTTCGTCTCTGCCTCCTTGGGCTCCGCCTTGATGTCCGACTTGATGTCCGCCTTGAAGTCCATCAGTCACCGGCGATCGTTGCAGGCTTTGCAGCCGGCTCGATTGATCTCCGGCTGTATATCTATGGACTACAGGTGGTGGACAGGGCGCGCTATCCTATTCCAACCTTGCTTGCTATCAGCTAGCTAGCCAGAGGGATATGCACTTGGAATGAGGCTGAAACTTGAGGCTGCGTATGCACGTAGATATAGGAGCGGGCTCGTGCAATTCGATCCTCCCCTGCCTCGGGTATACGTCAGTATGGATGTGAGAGAATTTGGCCCTGCATGTGAATTGTGGTTTTCCCCCTGATAAACGCATCGTACGAGCCGATCTGCTGTGACAGCCTCGCGATCCACACGCAAAATACTTGCATGGGTCATGCACACGTACACCCGGCCGGTGATCTGCACTGGACCAAAACGTACGTTACGTAGTATTCCCTTCGTCCCAAAATTTTTGTCTTAGATTTGTCTAAATACGCCAGATGAGTTATGTTTGATATGATCCCAAACGATCGAACGCGCGTACACATGCTCGTGCAAGGCAATTTGTCAAATGGACTGGGGAGAGATGGATTAAAAATGCATTGCCAAGTAAGAGATGTTGTCATCTCTTTGTGGCTTACATGGATGTTCGGACCGCCCGTTGGGGTCCTAAAAAAAACCTTGTGATCTTCCATCTAATGTATTATGATCTTCATGTATACAAGTACAAATTTTGTCCTTTCTGTAGCTATATACGAGAACTCTGCCTGCCAACGATGAGATCTATTTGTCACGTACTTCTTTTGATTTTGCCCATAGGAAAGTGTACAGCCCGACAAGCACCATTGTTGTACCGAGCAGGCTGCAAATATAGAATAAAGAAGAACAATTTCATTTATTTTCTGTTCAACAATACCAGTTATAGAAAATATGAGTTTACCATAATCAAAAAGACTGGAAGAAGAAGCGAAACGACGTACCTTCCGACTGTAATTTCATTGCCTATGATGATGGAGTCCAGCAGAATTGTGAATACCACAGACAATGGGTTGAACATCGGAGGATATGTTGGGCCTCGCTTGGCAACAGCCCATGAGTTCAGGCAATATTTCCCTGCTGTTGCAAGTGCCCCCTACACCAAATAATTTCATGTTGATTTCCTAGTGAAGACTCGTACATCCATTTTTTTTTCAATTACAAACTGATTAATTTAATCCTCAAAGAATAATTCCAAAGAAATTCTCAGTTGCCTAGCTTCAAATGTATCTCAGGTTTTCGCAGAAGAAACATGTATCTTATGTTGTAGTCTATTTTTACATTGATATTTTGTGAGATCAACCGACTCACCGAGTACAAGATAGTCACAAGGTCAAGATTCCATCCTAGCTTCCATGCGTTCTTGTCTGTATTCAATATTATTCCAACTAGTGCTGTTTGGAATCCTCCAACGAAGCATGTCACCATGGATGACCAATACTTGTATGGATACACCTTGAGAACCTTCGACTGCAATAACATGTTATTATTGCTCTACGCTCTAGTTTCTACTAGCAGAAATAACCAAAACTTTTAAAAACAAACATTCTAGTTATGGCTCTACGGTGAACAACCCAATCACATGTCGAAGTTCTTGCATGCAACAAGACTATCATGAACTCAATTATGACATGCAATTGAAAGCATTACTATTTAAACACAGGGAAACAATCGTTGCTAGTTGCACACATGGAACAACAAGCACAATGAGATCAACGAATTAAAAGCTGGTTTCGGTAATAAAAATGGGTTCCTGCTTAACCATTTCCTCAGCATAGAAATCCATTTTCACCGTTACCCCAAGTACCTCAAACTAGACTGGACTTGGGTATTATGTCAGCAAACTATTTTACACTCTTTTATTACCACGTGGTAAGTTATCATCCTATTTTGTAACATGTTACCACGCCATCTAGTAAGTACACTATCGGCATGTTGGTAAAAATTACCAAATAGCTAGTCTGGTAAGTGCATCCTCACTCTTCTCATTATCGTAAATATCACAAGCCAGTGTGATAATTACATCACCACCATGTTAGTGATTAATCCTAACACTGATCATGATTATTAATACATCAACTGGAAAGTTTTCACCACACATCATAGTAAATAATTCCTCTGTAAACTAATATAAAATCTTTTAGATCACTAAGTAGTGATCTAAAAGATCTTATATTAATTTATAGAGGGAGTACATCATTATCATGATAATTACTCCCTCTGTATAGAAATAAAAGAAAGTTTAAATCACTACTTTACGGAGCATCAACATAATGCTCTTATATTTCTTTATGGAGGGAGTACATCACTACTATGGTGCTAAGTAAGTGTACCGAAACATAGTGGCAAGTAATTATAATACACCATATAGCAGTAATAACGTGGTTACTGCATCAACATTATTGTAGTATCGTTTATTTATAAATTAGTACTATAAATACAGTGCAAACTTCTAGGGCACTAACTAGTGGTGTCCATGATATATCACCTCTTTGTAAATACGAGATTACCCGTGTACAAAAAGTGATGAATACTCTTTGGGTGACGCATATCTAAAACAAAAAAGGATGCTATCATCCTCTCAAACAAACCAAGTAAAGTGAAAGATGGTGACGTTGGTACTAATATGATGATTACTTAGAAGATATTGTATGGAAAGTTTGAATGCAAAATATATCGTTAGAATGCCCACACAAGATCTAGTTTTCATCAAAACAAAGATGACAGTGAACATGGATATTAACTTAGTAGCACAGTTTTTGAGTTGTTATTTTTTGAAAATTTAGATGTATTAACAATCTCAATGATGTCGCTTCCATCTCTTGAATGCATGCAAGTAATAGCTCACTCCCATACTCTTATGTCTCTCTCCTCATAAAAAGCATGCATGCTATTGAGAGTGATAAATGGGTCAACGAAAAGGCCAAGTGAACCACGTCTCAGATTTTCCTCATGGAGAAGCAATCCCTTAGAACAACTGGGCCAGGAAAAATACAAATGGTGGACGATGGAATAGACATCACATCTAACGGTCAGAAACTAGCCTAACATGAAATTTGACCGCTCTGAAACTGAAACGGCTCAGGGCATGAGAGGGCTGGGTTTAGGTTTAGTTTTACTGTCCAAATGAGCATACATCTCCCTAGCCGTATAGTAAATAATGTAACGTACTTAACACAAAGAGGGATATCAGCAACATGTCACTGCATGGACGGTCACCTGGATCAGGTACCAGCAAGCATATGCGAAGCTGCTGCCTAGCAAGAATATTGTCCCTCTTAGTTGATTGCCTGCACCCTCGGTTGTTTGTTCCTTGGGGTGGGTCTTTAGGATGGGATCCCAGAGATGCAACGCTTTGCCCTTGTAAAGGCTGATGAGCATCGTGCCTCCAACAGAGAACAGAACACCTCCAATCTTCAGTGATCCAAACGCACTCCAGATTTGCAACGTCTCCATTCTAAATGTTCAGGCATAGCAACACGTGCGTTGGATAATAAGATAGAATATAATGAATGTTGATTGGTAGTTAGAACATTTAGACCCATATCACCCCAAGTTTGCAATCTTTAGTGGGTCATCAAGAAGTTAATTTCAGGCCTCGTAAATTCAATCCAAAGTTTATTGTGAATACATGTATGATGAAGGAGTTTGTACCTGAAGACGAGCGAGAGGATGAAGGTGGCCAGTGGAATTAGGTTCACAAAGATGACAGCATAAGATGGCGTTGTGTCACGGAGGCCATAGCAGTATAAGCTCATCGGTACTGCGTACCTGCATACCATTAGTCCATGACGCATGATCACTTTGATTAGTTCTTGTGATTCAATATTTTGTTCACGCAAATGGCCCTCTACTCAGCTATATGTATTAGCTTGAATGGAAGTGACTACTTTCGTCTCTATTTTTGGGGGGTACTGCTGTCCAACTGAAGGTCTCATCATCCATTCCAAACACACTATATGTCTTACTATATACGTACACATATAGTTGACCTGGAGGGAATAATTTACCCTACCACTAGTCACTATATAATATGGCGGATTTGACTTATCACAGGTGCATTTGCTAGTCAAGCATCTAACCGGAGTTTGCTAATGAGATCCTTTTTCAGAGATTTTTGACCTGCACAGAAAATAGTGTCTTAAGTGTCCAGGAGGTACTACACCGTCATACAGTAATTTATTGGTTAGATATATGTGGTGCCGATATAAAAGAGCAACTAGGCAGGCCATTGAGGTGCACAAACAGCATAGTAATAAGGAAAATAATAATCCTGACAATCATTTGCACGTCAGCATGCCCACAGGTGCAATGTAACTATTGCAGTTTGGACGTTGGGCCGATGAACGAACGAACGTACCCGATGAAGGCGTTGAGGAAGATCCATCCCGTGGCGCGCCAGCCCATCTCCCTCCATTTCCCCCTGCATGCGCGCGACCCAAATCCATGCATGAGAGATCAGAACTGGCAACTGTTTTCTTTTCCAGTTTCAATGTTGGAAGATTTGAAAGGATAATTAAGAGTGAATACCTTTCGAAGATGAGCGCCAGGGGGAGGATGACGGCGGCGCCGAAGAGGCTGCGGTAGGCGAGGAGCGCGAAGATGAAGATGCCGCCGCTGATGGACAGCTTGGACAGCAGGATCATCCCCGTGATGAACAGCTGCACCAGCACCATCGACGCCGGCGTCCTCCACTCGCACCCCGCCGCCGGCTTCTGCGTCTCCGCGCCGATGTCCATGGATCGATCGTTGCAGCCGATCAACCGCCCGCCAGCTCTCCGTGCATATATGGACTAAAGGTGGACAGGGCTACCTATCTTGATGGCCAGCAAAGCATGCACTTGGCGCTGAAACTTGAGAGTCTATATGTACGCACATATGATAGGGCCGGCGGATCCGTCCGTGGTCTCGTGTGTTCCCCTGCCTCGCCTTGCTCGATCGGGTCAGGGGAGGGGGAAGGGAAGTGAATTTTGCCCTGTGGTGTGGTGGGTGTCCGGCACCCTGATAAACGCATCGTATAAGAGTCTGTTGTAACAACCTCACGCCATGCATGCATGGGTCGGTCATGCGCATTGCATACACCAGCCGGCAGGTCTGCAGCACCGGGCCGTGACGTCTTCCCGGTTTACAAACGGTTTAGATTTCTCTTGGGGTTCTGACAAGGGTTCCAGCCACGCTTGTTGGTTTTTGCCCAAAAAGACAAAGAATATGTACATGCAACTTTTTGTTTCAAAACATGGCACAATCGCAGATGTTTACAAACATGTACATACACTAGGCTATGAACACTGCACGCACATTCTACCTCTATGATGACCTTCAAGAAACTGATCCGGTAGGTCTTGAGATTGATGAAGTTGCAACACGCACCTCGCTGACGACGGGCACGCTGCTTATACCACTAAAAATATAAAATCGTTAAACCCTAGAATAAATCCAGAAAAGTGCAAGCACCCAAGCCAAATCTAGAACTTAAACCTGGGTCGGCAGGTTCCATTCCATCAAAACCTGGTTCGAATTATCTTCACAGTTTTTAGAGTGAAAACTTACTGAAAACTATTTGTCAATTATTTCTGCTCCTCGTTGGGCTCAACGCTCTTACTTATCAAAAAGGTTATGACAGATCCCCTACACTTGTGGGTCATCAGTGGGTGTGGGACGGGCGCAGCGGCCTCATCACCGATGCGTGGAGCGCCAGGGGTGGGTCCGGCCAGAGAGCGAGCTCATCCGCACGGAGGCCTCAAGGGCCTGCTTAAACATGCCGTCCTCGGCCTCCTCATCCTTGACCACGGGACGCCGCGGCGGCTCGAGCACTGGAGCATGCGCGCGCGGTGGTGCTGGAGCACGTGCACACGCAAAGCATGAGCAGCAGCGCTGGTCGTGCTCGTTGTCGAACCAGGTGTCCTAGTAATTAAGGGGGCTCCTCAGTGAAAATCTAATTGTCGAGGAGGTCGTTCGATAGTAGTGCACAACGGCGGCGGATCTCCATCGCTCGTGCGCGACCGGAGGCCAGAACTGCTGGTACTGGAACCCTTTTCGGGTTCAAGTGCCAGTCGTTCGGCAGGTGCACATCAGGCCAGGGCACTAGGACGATGTTCCAGTACCTCTGCCACTACCCGAAGGGGACGTACCTGCGATCCCGCTGCGGTGGCAGAGCCCCCTGGCGGCATCAAGATGAATGGAACCGCACGGTGCCACCCCAAGGAGGAATCGGCCTCATGGTCGTGCTTTCTGAGGGTCCAATTCCATGGCATTGCGTCGGCGATGGGTGGTGGCCTAGGGTTTCCTATCGGCGCTGGGGGACCATAGTAGGGGAGTGAACTGGGCGTGGTTGCCCCCCCCCCCCCCCCAGCGCACATGTGGACACGAAACCAACAGGAAACGACAAATGTGTCGCCTCGTTGAGCAATGGTTTCTGTCCACGTGGATAGAAACGGACGCGGGCGGATGAAAGTGTGTACCCGCGTTGGAGTTGCCCTAAGCGGCCGAGTGATACATCTCAAAAGTATCTATAATTTTTTTATTATTCCATGATATTATAATATCACCTTTTTATCCAACTGCATCTAATCCCAAAATTGTTTTAATAATGCAAATAGCTATGAAAAGTATTCAAAAGTGATATTATAATAGCACGAAACAATCAAAAACTATTCAACTACATATCATGGACGCAATACCTATATAAGATTATACCATGAATGATCATAACTATAAATAGGAATATTAAAATTTAATTACTGCCCAACTGTAAAATTTTCGCCACGCCTGACTTGAATGCTTGGATAGATGTCACTGGTGAACTTATGGCCCCAGGGGTCCATCTTCTTATAATGAAAACTTTACCAAAAATATTATTTCCTTATTTTACCATTTTGTCTATTTTATCTACCTATCAGTTCCAACCATGCTTTGTAATTTAATCTTGTAACTAGCAAGACAAGAAGTTTGACAATCTTCTTGACGTGTTGGGAACAAGTTTGTCTTGTGTTTTGTCGGCAGGTACCAGTGACTTTATTTCCTAGAAGAACTCCTTCTAGTTTGATAAAACTTGATTCTCTAGTAAGTGAAATACTTATTGCTAGGTTACTTCATCCTTATAGTTGGGGTTATACCACTTTTACGAGAGAACAAGCAACGAGCCACCAGCCAGTCCTTTTGGCGCATAGGTCGACGTCGCTGAATAGCGACCTAACACGTACCCCCTTGCTCCCCGGCTCCCCGCTACGTTCACATGGGCTGGCCTAACAAGTTCCTCTTACGTTCAACCTATCCAAACAGAATATTTAGTGTGCTTTTTCTATCATATTTTTCTTTATTCATATTGGTTCATTCCTTTCGATTTCTCCGTTTCATTTTTTCTCCTCCGACTTTTGTTTTTCCTTTTTTTTTTCATGTTTTCTTCTATTTTCCTTTTTTCTTTTCATTTTTCCTATTTTTACTTCTTTTCTGTTTCCGTTTTCATTTACTGAACAACTTTCAAATTCATGAACATTTTTTGAAATCACAAATATTTCCTGTATTCGTTAGCATTTTAATGAAATTGTGAACCTTTTTTATAAACGTCAACATATTTTAAAAATTGTCAAATTACTTTCCTGAAACTCATGAACAATCTATTGAATCAAGGAATAATTTCCAAAATTTGGGAACAATTTTATAAATTCATGAACATTTATTAATAGGCATGAACGTTTCTCAAGTGCATGATTTTTTTTAATATGCGAACATATCATGAATCGATGAACTTTTGTTGAAATTTTCGATCATTTTTTATTTTCTAGAACTTGTTTTATTTTTTTAAGATTTATTAAATTCGCAAACATTTTCTCCAAATCCACAATCATTTATTGAATACGCAGACAGTTACTCAAAACTAGGAACATTTTTTGATTTCTCAAACATTTTTTAAAATCATTAAAAACTGAATATGGAAATAAACCCAAAATCACAAAATAAAATTGAATCTGTGAACATTTTATGAGTTCTTGAACATTTTAAAATCATGAAAATTTATGGTTTCTTGAATATATTTTCTAAATTCACAAAAGAACTGAATTTTGGAACTTTTTATAGATCCCTAATTATTTCGAGAAGAATAAAATATGAAGAATAAACTAAAAAAGCAAAAACAATTAACAAAAATCCAACAGGGGCTGGCCTACAAGGGAGAGGGGGTGGGGTGCGTGTTGGCTGGTTGGCAAATCTTGTACGGCGCCTTCTATGCATGTTATAAGCTTTTTGGTACTCAGCGCCGGGGAGCTCCTATTTAGCGCGGGAGTTTTTTTCAGTTTCCATTTTTACTTCTTATATGCTTCTTTAAAATAATTTGGGATTAGAAAAATATTCCAAATTTTCTTAAAATTACATTTTGACCAACAATGTGCAAGAATTCAAAAATATTCGCGAATTCAAAAAATATTCATAATTTTAGAAAAACAGTTCAGAAATTTTAGATTGTTCGCAAATATTAAAAAGTAATAGCAAATTGGAAAAATGTCCACTTATTCAAAATAAATTCAAGGTTTCATAAAAATGTTCGGAAAATAATTTTTGTGTACTAAAAGAATAATCAATTCAAAAAATTCACAAATTCAGAAATGTTCCTGACTTTTTTGAAAATGTTTGTCAATAGTCAAAAAACTGTTCACGAATGTATAAAACTGATCCTGTTTTTCTCCTAAAATCATATATTGAAAAATGTTCCCCGGTCTAAAAATGCGTTCATGTTTTTCCAAAAAAAATCACACTTTCAGGAAATTTCCAATTTTGTAAACAGTATTCACAAATTTGGAATATGTTCACGATTTCGAAAATGTCCGCGAGGCCGAATGTGTTCATTATTTCCAAAACAATTCAAAAATGAGAAGGTGAAAAAGACATAAAGAAAGTAAGGAAAAATAATAAAAAGAAAATTGGAAAAATAAGAAATAAGAAATGGAAAAGGAGAACAAAAACAAAAGAATAATAGAAAACCTGTAGTTGGACCAGCCCAAATGTACGCGGCTGGAAGAAGCCGGGTGCGCGCGCGGTTGATAAGCAACGACCCGCGCCCCAAATAGAATCCCCACGCAGCGCACAACCTCCACTCTTCTTCTGTCCATCGAAATAGGTCGGCCCATATTAACCCACCAAGGGGATCCTCTTCTTCCCAGTTTATTGTGAAATCACTAATTGTGGAGTACTCGTTGTAAAGATCACTCCCATCATCCCAGGTTGCGACAAGTGGCGCGCTGCATATGCGCCACTTGTCGCAACCTTAGAGTTTTCCCTTTTTTCGTAGATTCATTTATTCAAAATGTTTTATCTATTAAACCGTGCGTCCAAATCTCGAACCGTTTTCACCGTTAAATTCCTCGTGTCGATATCTTCAAAAGTAGATCCCATGTTGATAGGTTTTGACGAACTTTTTTTTCACGAAAAAAACCGGATGAAAAAATCGAACCGAGAGAAAGGGTTTTTCCCTTTTCGAAAGAGGCATGCCCGTGCCTCTTGCGAAATCACAACCATGCCTCTCACGGAAGCAGTGCCTCTCGCGGAAGAAAAAAAAGAAAAGAAAACACATTTTTTTTTGTTTTTGAGAGGCACGGCCGGTGACTCTCGCGAAAGCACAAACATGCCTCTCGCGGAAGCAAAACCATGACTCTCGTGAAAGGAAAAAACAGAGAACACGTTTTTCCAAGAGGCACGACCGTGACTCTCGCGAAAGCACAACTGTGTCTCTCGTGGAAGCAAAACCGTGACTCTCGCGGAAGGAAAAAAAAACAGAAAATGTGTTTTTTTCGTTTTCGAGAGGCACGACCGTGACTCTCGCGAAAGTACAAACGTGCCTCTCACGGAAGCAAAATCGTGACTCTCGCGGAAGGAAAAAAATAGAGAACGCATTTTTCCGAGAGGCACGGCTGTTACTTTCGCGAAAGCACAACCGTGCCTCTCGCGGAAGCAAAACCGTGACTCTCGCAGAAGGGAAAAAACAGAAAACACGTTTTTTTTCGTTTCCGAGAGGCACGGCCGTGCCTCTCGCTGAAGAAAAAAAAACAAAAAACGTGTTTTTTTCCCATTTCTGAGAGGCATGGCCGTGACTCTCGCGAAAGCAAACCGTGCCTCTCGTGGAAGCAATAACGTGACTGTTAAAAAACGCGTTTTTTCGCTCAAAAAATAAAAAAAATGTCCAAATGTTAAGGAAGACCGGTGAAAAACCGAAACGTCGAATAAACCCTGAAAAAATCATTTAAAGAGCAAAAAACGTGTGCGGAAAAATAAAATAAAAACAGATACGAAGGGAGCGCCCAGAGCGCGACACGTGCCGGGGCGGCTGAGAGTGCGGTGGCGCTGATTGTTGTGAGGCTGCCGAAGGAGCGCTCGTTAACTAGTTGCTCTCAGTTTATTGAATTTCGCTGAAAGTTCCTAAGCCGGTTTTTGGAAGCTTCCCATTTTTTTCTTTTTTCCGTTTTTTGGCTTTTTGGATCGGTTTTTCTACAGATTTATTTTTTTTCCTTTTTCCTTTTATCTATTTCCTTTTGTTTTTTCTTTTTTTCAGATTTGATGAACTTTTTAAAAAACTGATGAATTTTTTTTTCAAATTCGTGAGTTCTTTGGCAGTCAATGAACTTTTTCCCCAAAATTGTGAACTTATTTCAAACTGATGAACTTTTTCCAAATCTGATGATTCTTTTCAGAAACCGGTGAAATTTTTAGAAATTGATAAACTTTTTTTCAAATAAGTGAATTTCTTTGGAATTGGATGAACTTTTTTTTCAAAACCTTTGCAAAAACGAGAAAAAAAGGAACAAGAAAAAGGAAAATTTCAAAAGAAAGGAGAAAAGAATGATAGAGTCTTTGGTTATCATGTCAAACTTTGAATCAAGAGGTCGCTAGTACGAATCCTTGCTATGCTCATACTTTTTTTTTGCGATTCCAAAAATATAAAAAGATAGAAGGACAGGCCCAGCTCGCAGGAGTACAACATATACGAATATGGTGGGCAAATAGTTTCTTCAATATGACCAACATTGCCCTTTCTTACGAAGAGGTATGGGCTAATCTAAGCCGATCTTGTGTTTAGGTGGAGGGGGGGGGGGGGGGGGGATGGGTGATACCGAAGCAGAAGTGCAGTTTATATATTGATAGTTTGATACATATATGACCAGGTGCGCTTAGAAGGACCGATAGTATACTGGGAAGGCGTTTCGGGTACGAGGAGGAGCTCGCGATTTCCAAGCTCTAATAAATTGTATATATATAATCATCGAATGTCTCACAGCCAACACCATTAACTATTCACACATACACATGTATATACATATACAATTTCTCCTACATGTTGCCTTGGTGCCTTCGGAGCATGCACGATGACAAGTGTTCATGGGGGCGGTAGCGGGTAATAGTATTCTCCTTTGGAATCTATGACCTGGTCGAGCAAAAATCCGGCTATTTCCTCTTGAAGTGCTAGTATGCGCTCCTCGGGTAGGAGCTTATCCCACACCTCTCTGAACTGTTAAGAAGGAGATCAATATGCATGTGTATTAGTTGTGTTACAAGATATCAATAATGGTGTGAATAGAGTTCTGACAACGTACCCATTCATGTCTTTGAGATCTGCTCCTTTCGGACGCCATCATGTGAATGTTCTCGCAAACATAGAATGCACACAGATCATTTCCCGGCGCCTGCTTCAGGGCCTTTACGAGTATGGAATTGAATCAGATAATGATTAATCAAGCATGATAATTAATTAATGGTATTGAAACAAGAATTAAAGAGATGGCTAGCTAGCTATTACTACTTAATTACTTACCCTTGGTCGATGCCAAAACAAATTTTTTGGCCAACTGCCTGGAGTCACCTTGATGAACTTTGCCCAAGCCCTGCCCGCCGGCAAAGAAAATCAATAAAGGGGTTATTAAATAGTTCATATCAGGAAATGACGAACTAATAATAGGCCGAGATATAGTTAATAATGATTGAAATTACCCGTTGACTATCCCCTTCATGATGGTGTAGTCTTTATCTCTTTAAGTAGCGAGTCGAGTACTTCAACTGTTGCTTTGTCAACTTTAATGACTACCAAGATCCAGTGGAAACTGCATGCACACACGTTTGCATGTCTTAATTAAGCGGGCATGTGCATAAAATTAATCAACTATATATCGTAAACCGTATACACTTAGTTATTAACATCTAGCTAGCTAGTAAGCAAAAACAGAATTTGTATTAACTCACGTGAAGTTGTAAGGAAGTAGTATATCTTCATTGGTATTGAGACGCTTCAAGAACTCTAGCATGCTTTCCTCTACACCTGCTTTAGAAGTTGCAAGATTCCATATGTACTCATTAATGGTATTTGGGTCAATGAACCCAATGCCATAGCATCCAGATTTTTTCATTTCATATATCTTCATCCTGCATATAATACCACAAAAAAGAATATATGGTGATGATAATTACATGTAATGATTGATAAAAAATTACAGAAAGAAATCACTTACAAACAATATCAACTGACGAGAGATTTGTCGAGTGCGTCTTGATTGTATAACTGAAATAGTTCTGAATACTCAATGCACAGAGCTTTCTCATGGTAGTAATGCTCCTTCTTGACATTCATCACGAGGGACTCTCAATTCGAAATCTTGGTAATGTTCATGTACCATTGATGCAATTCATACATTCTCGTTGGGAGGTTCTTGACCTTGTCTGGCTTGACCAAAGGTTTGCCCCGGGCATATTTCCATTTTACTTCCTCCTCTCTAAGCGGAGACATGGGCTCAATTTCGAGGAGTTGTCCAACAGAGATCTTGAGCATTTCAGCCTGCATTATATGCTCCTCCGTTATTACCACATCGCCTAGCTGGGGAACTTTAACGGTTTGCCCATAATAATATTGGGCGTGCGGCCTCCTCTCATGTGTTGTTGGCACAACAAGCGGGGATCGATTATACCGCTGTTCTCCCAAATTGGGAACGGTTTTTCCGCATTTATTGCCCGCTGCGTGTTGGCTCGAGCTCGAGCTCGCTTTCTTCTTTAGCCGTTCTCGATGTAGTTTCCTGATTTGGCGCTCATAGTCCGAGTCAATGTGCTTGGGAGCTGGTTCTCTAGCCATATGAATGAAGTGGTCAATTACTTTCTCGTGCACTTTCTCGTGCACTTTCTCCTTTGGCGGGGACGACGGAATGGGGACGGCCGGGCGGCGAGGGCGGGCACGGCCGGGTCGGCGACGAGGGCGAAGGCGGCATCGACGGGACGGCGTCGATCGGGCAGAAGCGTGGCGACGGAGGGAGGAAACAGAGGGAAGAAACAGAGGGAAACTAAATTCTTTTTCAAGTGTTGTATATATAGGATGGACCTTTAGTACCGGTTGGAGCCACCAACCGGTACTAAAGGTTTGTTTTGGCCAGGCCAAGCGGTGGGAAGCGCACCCCCTTTAGCACCAGGTCGTGGCACCAACCGGTACTAAAGACCCCCTCTTTAGTACCGGTTGGAGCCACCACCCGGTACTAAAGGGGGTGCGCTGGCGCAGTGCGGTGCGACAAGTTTAGTCCAACCTCGCTAGTCGAGGGGCTACCGCACTGTTTATAAGCCCCAGTGCGGTAGCTCTCTCGAGCTCCTCTCCTAAGCAGGCCTACTGGGCCTACCTGTTCTCTTCTGCCTAGTGGGCCTACTGGGCCTTTGCGGGCCTGCATCCTGGCCCAACAAAAGGTTGAGTTCCTAGTCGTATGCAGGCCAATGCTAGCGCGCGCGGGGACAGGGGCCCTCTGCTCTCTATCTCACCTCCCGGGTCTCTGGAAAAAGCTTGCCAGAATCTTGACTCACTGAATCTGTAAAGCTTTAGCTTTCAGAGAAGAGATTTCAGTATCCGATTGCTTTTCTGACTTTTCTATAATGAGCATTCGCGTCCGGGGACTTTGATCCAACTTCCAACTAAGCCCTCTCGAGGGCTTGCTTAAGAATAAGAAAGCTAAGTTATGTTTTTTTTGTTGTTGTCAATTTCCATTCGTTTAGTACGAGATTCAAAAGATCCAAGCTAAAGGAATTAGAAATGAGTGCTAAAGAGAACCGCCTTAGAGGGAAGCAACCGCGAAAGCGGGGGTCGACGAAGCGGAAGCCCACTCCAGAATTCCATTCATTTTTCAAACGTAACTCGATTGACTCAATTCCTTTGGCCCAGTAGGCGGGCTATTTTATTTTCTTAATTTTTTTCGCTTTATTTATTTTTGTTTTATTTATTTTTGAGTTGTTTTTTTGCTGTATTTAGAGTTTATTTGTGAATATGTTTGCTTTAGGTATAAAAAATTACAAACTTTCTATTAGTGCCGGTAGTTTTCAAATTTGAATAGTTTAAATTTTGAATTATTTGAAATTTGTGTGAATCAAAGAGTTTGTGAATAACTTAACTTTGAAAAATATTTTCAGTGATTCTTTTTCTTATGTTTAATATTAGTGTGTTTTATCATTATGTTCAATTTGGTAATGCTTAGGTTATTTAAAAATGAAATGCCTTTGTAACAGTTGAGTTTTCGTTGAAACCCTGATACTTGAAAGAGATTGTCCATTTTGTACACGAAGTGCATCCAGTTTTGCCGTAACCCTCTCTACTTTTGTTTACACATGAAATTTCTTCGCGTTTCAAATGCCAAAACACATAACTACCCTAACTATTACAGAGATTCCCTCCTGGGTGTGAAACACGGAAGAAAGTGATGATAGTGAAGCCGATCACATCCCAGATCTTTGGGTGTGAAACTTTTTCTTCGCGTGTGTCCCTTTGCGCCGTAGCCATGGAAACTCTTCATCATTTAACTGGATGCTCGGGTCAATATTCACTGTGAATGGAGGAATTCATCAAACTTTTCATAATCTTCTGACATGTCTATCTTGTCATCCACTCCCACGATGTTTCTTTTTCACAGAAAAGAACTATGTGGCGCTTTGGCTCTTCGTATGATCCATTCGCTTCCTTATCTTTTCTTTTTCTCGGCCTGGTAGACATGTCTTTCACATAAAAAACCCGCGCCACATCATTGGCTAGGACAAATAGTTCTGCTCAGACACGCAAGATTGTTGAGATCCACTGTTGTCATTCCGCATCATGGGTCTTCCGTTACTCCGCCTCGTGTCATATTGACCCATTTGCACCGAAACAAAGGGACCTTCAAATCACCTCCATAGTTAAGTTCCCATATGTCCACTATGTAACCATAACATGTTTCCTTTCCCGTGCTGGTTGTTGCATCAAAGCGGACACCACTGTTTTGGTTGGTGCTCTTCTTATCTTGGGCGATCGTGTAAAATGTATTCCCATTTATCTGGTACCCTTTGAAAGTCATTATATTCGAAGATGGTAATTGGGACTGCGAGTACAGGTCATCTTGAATATCTCCATCATGTATGGCACGTTTACGCAACCAACCGTGAAAGTCCTCATTTGTTCACGTGTAATCCAATCGCCGACTTCTCCGGTGTTTGGAGTGTAGAAAATTCTTGTGTTCCTCCATGTACGGAGCCACCAAGGCGGAATTCTGTAGAACTGTGTAGTGTGCTTCAAAGTGAGAGAATGCCCGTCCATCCATATTATTTGATCCTCCTAGCGTGCCTTTTCCATCCAGTCTGCCCTTATGCCGCGATTCAGAACACCAATCGACTTAAGGTCAGGAATAAAGTCAATACAAAACTCAATGACCTCCTCATTTACATGGCCCTACGAGATGCTACCATCAGACCTATCACGGTTATGAACATAATTCTTCAAGAGTCCCATCAACCACTCAAAGTGGAACATAATGTGTAGAAATACATGACCCAAAACGTTAATCTCTTCAAGAAGGTGAACTAGGACGCGTGCGTCATGATGTTGAAGAAGGATGGTGGGAACACCAACTCGAAACCGACAAGACATTGCACCAAATCATTCTCAGAACCTTGGTATGATTTCTGGATCGATTACCTTCTGAGAGATTGCATTGAGGAATGCACATAGCTTCACAATGGCTAATCGAACGCTTTCCGGTAGAAGCCCTCTCAATGCAACCGGAAGCAGTTGCGTCATAATGACGTGGCAGTCATGAGACTTTAGGTTCGGAACTTTTTCTCCCATATTTATTATTCCCTTTATATTCGACGAGAAGCCGACGGTACCTTCATGCTGAGAAGGCATTCGAAGAAGATTTCCTTCTCTTCTTTGGTAAGAGTGTAGCTGGCCTGACCCTGATGTATGCCGTCTTTTCCGTGCATACGTTGCTGGTCCTCCCGTGCCTCTGGTGTATCTTTTGTCTTCCCATTCACGCCCAAAAAGCCAAGCAGGGTCACGCAAAGATTCTTCGTCACGTGCATCACGTCGATTGCGGAGCGAACCTCTAGGTCTTTCCAGTATGGAAGGTCCCAAAATATAGATTTCTTCTTCCACATGGGTGCGCGTCCGTCGGCCCTTCGAACAGGTTGTCCGCCAGACCCTTTCCAAAGATTACCTTCAAATCCTTGACCATATCATGTACATCAGCACCAAAGACAAAGGGCGTAGGCTTCGTCCGGTGATCTGCCTCACCTTTGAAATGCTCGCCTTTCTTTCTTACGGGATGCCTTGTCGGAAGAAATCGACGATGTCCTGTACACATTCTTCCTACAACTATCCAAATATATACTGTCGGTATCATCCAAACAGGCGTGCATCCGCGGTATCCCTTGTTTGTCTATCCCGAAGGTTACCGAGAGCAGGCCAATCATTGATGGTCACGAACAACAACGCCTTTAGGTCAAATTCTTCCTGTCATGCTCATCCCACGCTGCACACCTGTTCCATTCCACAGCCTGTAATAGTTCTTCAACTAATGGCCTTAGGTACACATCAATGTCGTTGCCGGGTTGCTTAGGGCCTTGGATGAGCACCGCATCATAATGAACTTCCGCTTCATGCACAACCAAGGAGGAAGGTTATACAAACATAGAGTCACAGGCCACGTGCTATGGTTGCTGCCTGCTCCCCAAAAGGATTAATGCCATCTCGCTTAGTGAAGGAAATATGCCCTAGAGGCAATAATAAAGTTATTATTTATTTCCTTATATCATGATAAATGTTTATTATTCATGCTAGAATTGTATTAACCGGAAACATAATACATGTGTGAATACGTAGACAAACAGAGTGTCACTAGTATGCCTCTACTTTACTAGCTCGTTAAATCAAAGATGGTTATGTTTCCTAACCATAGACATGAGTTGTCATTTGATTAACGGGATCACATCATTAGGAGAATGATGTGATTGACTTGACCCATTCCGTTAGCTTAGCACTTGATCGTTTAGTATGTTGCTTATGCTTTCTTCATGACTTATACAAAGTTCCTGCAACTATGAGATTATGCAACTCCCGTTTACCGGAGGAACACTTTGTGTGCTACCAAACGTCACAACGTAATTGGGTGATTATAAAGGTACTCTACAGGTGTCTCCAAAAGTATATGTTGAGTTGGCATGAATCGAGATTAGGTTTTGTCACTCCGATTGTCGGAGAGGTATCTTCGGGCCTTCTCGATAATACACATCACATAAGCCTTGCAAGCATTGCAACTAATGAGTTAGTTGTGAGATGATGTATTACGGAACGAGTAAAGAGACTTACCTAACGAGATTGAACTAGGTATTGGATACCGACGATCGAATCTCGTGTAAGTAACATACCGATGACAAAGGGAACAACGATGTCGTTATGCGGTTTGACCGATAAAGATCTTCGTAGAATATGTAGGAACCAATATGGGCATCCAGGTTCCGCTATTGGTTATTGACCGAGAATGGTTCTAGGTCATGTCTACATAGTTCTCGAACCCGTAGGGTCCGCACGCTTAACGCTTCGATGACAGTTCATTATGAGTTTATAAGTATTGATGTATCGAAGGTTGTTCGAGTCCCGGATGTGATCACGGACATGACAAGGAGTCTCGAAATGGTCGAGACATAAAGATTGATATATTGGAAGCCTATGTTTGGACTTGGAAAGGTTCCGGATAAAAGCGAAGTTACCGGAACACCGGGGGGTTACCGGAACCCCCCGGGGG
The DNA here is from genome assembly GCA_021605145.1 of Aegilops bicornis. Classification (NCBI taxonomy): domain Eukaryota; kingdom Viridiplantae; phylum Streptophyta; class Magnoliopsida; order Poales; family Poaceae; genus Aegilops; species Aegilops bicornis. The sequence goes on along the minus strand of CM038675.1, from coordinate 103,119,058 downwards.
GTCTATGGGCCTTGATGGGCCATAGGGAGAAGAGGAAAGGGCCGGCCAGGCAGGCCGCGCGCCCCCCTCCCCCTCTAGTCCGAATAGGACAAGGAGAGGGGGGGGAGGCCTCTTCCTCTTCCTCTTCCCCAATCCTAATCCAACTAGGAAAAGGGGGGAGTCCTACTCCCGGTGGGAGTAGGACTCCTCCAGGCGCGCCCCCCTTGGGCTGGCCGCACCCCCCCCTTGCTCCTTTATATACGGGGGCAGGGGGGCACCCCATAACACACAAATTGATCTACGGATCGTTCCTTAGCCGTGTGCGGTGCCCCCCTCCACCATATTCCACTTCGGTCATATCGTCGCGGAGCTTAGGCGAAGCCCTGCGCCGGTGAAGTCATATCATCGCGGAGCTTAGGCGAAGCCCTGCGTCGGTGGAGCATCATCATCGTCACCACGTCGTCGTGCTGACGGAACTCATCCCCGACGCTCTGCTGGATCGGAGCCCGGGGATCGTCATCGAGCTGAACGTGTGCTGAACACGGAGGTGCCGTCGTTCGGTACTTGGATCGGTCGGATCGTGAAGACGACGACTACATCAACCGCGTTGTTATAACGCTTCCGCTTCACGGTCTCACGAGGGTACGTGGACAGACACTCTCCTCTCGTTGCTATGCCATCACCATGGTCTTGTGTGCGTGGGAAAATTTTGAAATTACTACGTTCCCCAACAGTGGCATCCGAGCCTGGTTTTATGCGTTGATGTCATATGCACGAGTAGAACACAAGTGAGTTGTGGGCGATATAAGTCATACTGCTTACCAGCATGTCATACTTTGTTTCAGCGGTATTGTGAGATGAAGCGGCCCGGACCGACATTACGCGTACGCTTACGCGAGACTGGTTTCACCGCTTCGAGCACTAGTTGCCTAAAGGTGACCGACGGGTGTCTGTCTCTCTCACTTTAGTTGAACCGAGTGTGGCTACGCCCGGTCCTTGCGAAGGTTAAAACAGCACCAACTTGACAAACTATCGTTGTGGTTTTGATGCGTAGGTAAGAACGGTTCTTGCTCAGCCCGTAGCAGCCACGTAAAACTTGCAACAACAAAGTAGAGGACGTCTAACTTGTTTTTGCAGGGCATGTTGTGATGTGATGTGGTCAAGACGTGATGCTATATTTTATTGTATGAGATGATCATGTTTTGTAACCGAGTTATCGGCAACTGGCAGGAGCCATATGGTTGTCGCTTTATTGTATGAAATGCAAATGCCATGTAATTGCTTTACTTTATCACTAAGCAGTAGCGATAGTCGTAGAAGCAATAGTTGGCGAGACGACAACGATGCTACGATGGAGATCAAGGTGTCGCGCCGGTGACGATGGTGATCATGACGGTGCTTCGCGATGGAGATCACAAGCACAAGATGATGATGACCATATCATATCACTTATATTGATTGCATGTGATGTTTATCCTTTATGCATCTTATCTTGCTTTGATTGACGGTAGCATTATAAGATGATCTCTCACTAAAATTATCAAGAAGTGTTCTCCACGAGTATGCACCGTTGCTAAAAGTTCGTAGTACCCAGACACCACGTGATGATCGGGTGTGATAAGCTCTACGTCCATCTACAACGGGTGCAAGCCAGTTTTGCACACGCAGAATACTCAGGTTAAACTTGACGAGCCTAGCATATGCATATATGGCCTCGGAACACGGAGACCGAAAGGTCGAGCGTGAATCATATAGTAGATATGATCAACATAGTGATGTTCACCATTGAAAACTACTCCATCTCACGTGATGATCGGTTATGGTTTAGTTGATTTGGATCACGTAATCACTTAGATGACTAGAGAGATATCTGTCTAAGTGGGAGTTATTTAATATGATTAATTGAACTTAAATTTATCATGAACTTAGTACCTGATAGTATTTTGCTTGTCTATGTTTACTGTAGATAGATGGCTCGTCTTTGTTGTTCCGTTGAATTTTAATGCGTTCCTTGAGAAAGCAAAGTTGAAAGATGATGGTAGCAATTACACGGACTGGGTCCGTAACTTGAGGATTATCCTCATTGCTGCATAGAAGAATTACGTCCCGAAGCACCGCTGGGTGCCGAACTTTCTGCGAGAGCAACGCCGAAGTTGTGAACGTCTGGCGAGCAAAGTCGATGACTACTCTATAGTTCGATGTGCCATGCTTTCGGCTTAGAACCGGGTCTTCAACGACGTTTTGAACGTCATGGAGCATATGAGATGTTCCAAGAGTTGAAGTTAATATTTCAAGCAAATGCCCGGATTGAGAGATATGAAGTCTCTAATAAGTTCTATAGCTGCAAGATGGAGGAGAATAGTTCTGTCAGTGAGCACATACTCAAAATGTCTGGGTATAATAATCACTTAATTCAGCTGGGAGTTAATCTTCCGGATGATAGTGTCATTGACAGAATTCTCCAATCACTGCCACCAAGCTACAAGAGCTTCGTGATGAACTATAATATGCAAGGGATGACTAAGACAATTCCTGAGCTCTTCGCAATGCTAAAAAGCATGGAGGTAGAAATCAAGAAAGAGCATCAAGTGTTGATGGTCAACAAGACCACTAGTTTCAAGAAAAAGGGCAAAGGGAAGAAGAAGGGAAACTTCAAAAGGAACAGCAAGGAAGTTGCTGCTCAAGAGAAGAAACCCAAGTCTGGACCTAAGCCTGAAACTGAGTGTTTTACCGCAAGCATCGACATCGGAAGCGGAACTGCCCCAAGTATTTGGCGGATAAGAAGGGTGGCAAGGTGAACAAAGGTATATGTGATATACATGTTATTGATGTGTACCTTACTAGAGCTCGTAGTAGCACTGGTATTTGATATCGGTTACATTGCTAATATTTGCAACTCGAAACAGGGACTACGGAATAGACGAGCATCGCAAAGGACGAGCTGACGATGCGCGTGGGAAACGGTTCCAAAGTCAATGTGATCGCGGTCGGCACGCTACCTCTACATCTACCTTCGGGATTAGTTTTAGACCTAAATAATTGTTATTTGGTGCCAGCGTTGAGCATGAACATTATATCTGGATCTTGTTTGATGCGAGACGGTTATTCATTTAAATCAGAGAATAATGGTTGTTCTATTTATATGAGTAATATCTTTTATGGTCATGCACCCTTGAAGAATGGTCTATTCTTGTAGAATCTCGGCGGTAGTGATACACATATTCATAATGTCGAAGCCAAAAGATGCAGAGTTGATAATGATAGTGCAACTTATTTGTGGCACTGCCGTTTAGGTCATATCGGTGTAAAACGCATGAAGAAACTCCATACAGATGGGCTTTTGGAATCACTTGATTATGAATCACTTGGTACTTGCGAACCATGCCTCATGGGCAAGATGACTAAAACACCGTTCTCCGGTTGTATGGAGAGAGCAACAGATTTATTAGAAATCATACATACAGATGTATGTGGTCCGATGAATGTTGAAGCTCGTGGCGGATATCGTTATTTTCTCACCTTCATAGATGATTTAAGCAGATACGGGTATATCTACTTGATGAAACATAAATCTGAAACATTTGAAAAGTTCAAAGAATTTCAGAGTGAAGTTGAAAATCATCGTAACAAGAAAATAAAGTTTCTACGATCTGATCGTGGAGGAGAATATTTGAGTTACGAGTTTGGTCTACATTTGAAGCAATGCGGAATAGTATAGCAACTCACGCCACCGGGAACACCACAGCGTAATGGTGTGTCCGAACGTCAGTGTCGTGCTTTACTAGATATGGTGCGATCTATGATGTCTATTTCCGATTTACCGCTATCGTTTTGGGGTTATGCTTTAGAGACGGCCGCATTCACGTTAAATAGGACACCGTAAAAATCCGTTGAGGCGACACCTTATGAACTATGGTTTAGCAAGAAACCAAAGTTGTCGCTTTCGAAAGTTTGGGGTTGCGATGCTTATGAGATAAAACTACAACCTGATAAGCTTGAACCCAAATCGGAAAAATGTGTCTTCATAGGATACCCAAAGGAGACAATTGGGTATACCTTCTATCACAGATCCGAAGGCAAGACATTCGTTGCTAAGAATGGATCCTTTCTAGAGAAGGAGTTTCTCTCGAAAGAAGTGAGTGGGAGGAAAGTGGAACTTGATGAGGTAATAGTACCAGCTCCCTTATTGGAAAGTAGTTCATCACAGAAATCGGTTTCTGTGACACCTACACCAGTTAGCGAGGAAGATAATGATAATGATCATGAAACTTCAGATCAAGTTGTCACTGAACTTCGTAGATCAACCAGAATAAAATCCACACCAGAGTGGTACGGTAATCCTATTCTGGAAGTCATGCTACTAGATCATGGTGAACCTACGAACTATGAAGAAGCGATGGTGAGCCCAGATTCCACAAAATGGCTTGAAGCCATGAAATCTGAGATGGGATCCATGTATGAGAACAAAGTATGGACTTTGGTTGACTTGCCCGATGATCGGCAAGCCATTGAGAATAAATGGATCTTTAAGAAGAAGACTGACGCTGATGGTAACATAACTGTCTATAAAGCTCGACTTGTTGCGAAAGGTTTTCGACAAGTTCAAGGGGTTGACTACGATGAGACTTTCTCACCCGTAGCGATGCTTAAGTCTGTCCGAATCATGTTAGCAATTGCCGCATTTTATGATTATGAAATCTGGCAAATGGATGTAAAAACTGCATTCTTGAATGGATTTCTAGAAGAAGAGTTGTATATGATGCAACCAGAAGGTTTTGTTGATCCAAAAGGTGCTAACAAAGTGTGCAAGCTCCAAATGATCAATTTATGGTCCTGCAAGCCTTTCGGAGTTGGAATAAACGCTTTGATAGTGTGATCAAAGCATATGGTTTTATACAGACTTTTGGAGAAGCCTGTATTTACAAGAAAGTGAGTGGGAGCTCTGTGGCATTTCTGATATTATATGTGGACGACATATTATTAATTGGAAATGATATAGAATTTCTGGATAGCATAAAAGGATACTTGAATAAAAGTTTTTCAATGAAAGACCTCGGTGAAGCTGCTTACATATTGGGCATCAAGATCTATAGAGATAGATCAAGACGCTTAATTGGACTTTCACAAAGCACATACCTTGATAAAGTTTTGAAAAAGTTCAAAATGGATCAGGCAAAGAAAGGTCTATTACCTGTGTTACAAGGTGTGAAATTGAGTCAGACTCAATGCCCGACCACAGCAGAAGATAGAGAGAAAATGAAAAATGTTCCCTATGCTTCAGCCATAGGCTCTATCATGTATGCAATGCTGTGTACCAGACCTGACGTATGCTTAGCAATAAGCTTGGCAGGAAGGTACCAAAGTAATCCAGGAGTGGATCTCTGGACAGCGGTCAAGAACATCCTGAAATACCTGAAAAGGACTAAGGATATGTTTCTCGTATATGGAGGTGACAAAGAGCTAATCGTATATGGTTACGTCGATGCAAGCTTTGACACGATCCGGACGATTCTAAATCGCAAACCGGATACGTATTTTTATTAAACGGTGGAGCTGTCGGTTGGTGCAGTTCTAAACAAAGCGTCGTGGCGGGATCTACATGTGAAGCGGAGTACATAGCTGCTTGGAAGCAGCAAATGAAGGAGTCTGGATGAAAGAGTTCATTTCCGATCTAGGTGTCATACCTAGTGGATCGGGACCAATGAAGATCTTCTCGTGACAATCTTTGGTGCAATTGCCTTGGCAAAGGAATCCAGATTTCACAAGAGGACCAAGCATATCAAGAGACGCTTCAATTCCATGCGGGACCAAGTCCAGGTGGGAGACATAGATATTTGCAAGACACATACGGATCTGAATGTTGCAGACCGTTGACTAAGCCTCTTCCACGAGCAAAACATGATCAGCACCAAGACTCCATGGGTGTTAGAATCATTACTGTGTAATCTAGATTATTGACTCTAGTGCAAGTGGGAGATCAAGGAAATATGCCCTAGAGGCAATAATAAAGTTATTATTTATTTCCTTATATCATGATAAATGTTTATTATTCATGCTAGAATTGTATTAACCGGAAACATAATACATGTGTGAATACGTAGACAAAGCAGTGTGACTAGTATGCCTCTACTTTACTAGCTCGTTAAATCAAAGATGGTTATGTTTCCTAACCATAGACATGAGTTGTCATTTGATTAACGGGATCACATCATTAGGAGAATGATGTGATTGACTTGACTCATTCCTCACGCCGGTCGCACTCTTCTTCCTCCTATAAATACACGCGATGGCAATACACCGCTCAAACACGCATACTCCGGCCTATACGTATATCCGCCGGTGATCACGAGCTTCCAGTTAACAGGATGAGCGGGACCAAGTCGTCGTGGCCGGAGCTGGTGGGCATCCTGGCGACGCTGGCGGCCACGCAGATCGCGCAAGACGACAGTTCGACGTCATTGCCGAGGTGCTGCCGCCGCGCCCTCGACACCGGACTACAACGCCGAAGCGCGTCTGCGTCTTCATCGACAACAACGGCATCGCCTCCCTGCACCCGGTCATCGGCTAGGCTCCCGGCCGTTAATGGAGCGTAGGAAACCGGCATGCATGTACGCTCGATCGTCGTCCGTGCAGTGCAGTAGTACCGCTGCGGCTGTATACGCTATAATAATGAAATAATGAATACCATGTATCTTCAGTGCATTGTTCAACCGTATATGCTATGCTCCTCTCCTTTCGTTTTCCTCTTTATAAGCCGATTTGTTTGACCTGCGAACATATCTCAGATGGTTAGTCTTAGAGCATAAGTCTATTCGTATTGTAATCTATCTCTATTAGTCTAGTCTTGAAGCCCAAGCTTTGTAATCTATATAAACAGCCCTTGAGGCCCCGATCAATACAACAATTACTTCTCCAATATCTCAATCTATCATGGTATCCGACGCCTAGGTTTTCCGCACCTGGTATGGCTCCGTCACCCGCGCCGCCGTCCCCGCCGATTCGGCCCCTCTTCTCCATGGCCGAGTTCCGCGCCGCCGGTGCCCCACCCCTTACCTCCTCCTCTACAACTACCCAAACACCTCCCCCTCCAAACCCTATGTTCTCCCTAGCCGACACCATTGCCGACGTCTCTTCCTTCATACCAATTTCATTAGACCTCGGCATTCACAACTACTACCATTGGCGCCACCTCTTCATCATCCATCTCGGGCGCTGCGGCCTACGCCACCACATTGATCCCTCCTACCCGCCACAGCCCGCTGATCCTCGCTGGGTGAAAGATGATCTCGCCATCATCCAAAGGATTTACACGCATCTCCACGGAGCTTTTCAATCTGGTGTCCGACGATGACGCCACCGCCGCCGATCTCTGGGCTTCCTTCAACAGTTGTTTCAGGACAACTCCGACGCTGCGTGAATCAACGCGCTCAACACCGAAGCTACACACAACCATGCAGGAGATGTCCCGGTCTCCATCTTCTGCCAGCGAATCAAGGCTATTGGCGATGAACTCCGTGAACTTGGTGATCACGTCGAGGATCGCACTCTCATCAACGCCCTCCTCCAAGGTCTCGGCGATCAATTCGAGAAGCAGCAGTCCTCTTGAAGTGCTAGTATGCGCTCCTCGGGTAGGAGCTTATCCCACACCTCTCTGAACTGTTAAGAAGGAGATCAATATGCATGTGTATTAGTTGTGTTACAAGATATCGATAATGGTGTGAATAGAGTTCTGACAACGTACCCATTCATGTCTTTGAGATCTGCTCCTTTCGGACGCCATCATGTGAATGTTCTCGCAAACATAGAATGCACACAGATCATTTCCCGGCGCCTGCTTCAGGGCCTTTACGAGTATGGAATTGAATCAGATAATGATTAATCAAGCATGATAATTAATTAATGGTATTGAAACAAGAATTAAAGAGATGGCTAGCTAGCTATTACTACTTAATTACTTACCCTTGGTCGATGCCAAAACAAATTTTTTGGCCAACTGCCTGGAGTCACCTTGATGAACTTTGCCCAAGCCCTGCCACGGCAAAGAAAATCAATAAAGGGGTTATTAAATAGTTCATATCAGGAAATGACGAACTAATAATAGGCCGAGATATAGTTAATAATGATTGAAATTACCCGTTGACTATCCCTTCATGATGGTGTAGTCTTTATCTCTTTAAGTAGCGAAGTCGAGTACTTCAACTGTTGCTTTGTCAACTTTAATGACTACCAAGATCCAGTGGAAACTGCATGCACACACGTTTGCATGTCTTAATTAAGCGGGCATGTGCATAAAATTAATCAACTATATATATCGTAAACCGTATACACTTAGTTATTAACATCTAGCTAGCTAGTAAGCAAAAACAGAATTTGTATTAACTCACGTGAAGTTGTAAGGAAGTAGTATATCTTCATTGGTATTGAGGCGCTTCAAGAACTCTAGCATGCTTTCCTCTACACCTGCTTTAGAAGTTGCAAGATTCCATGTGTACTCATTAATGGTATTTGGGTCAATGAACCCAATGCCATAGCATCCAGATTTTTTCATTTCATATATCTTCATCCTGCATATAATACCACAAAAAAGAATATATGGTGATGAGAATTACATGTAATGATTGATAAAAAATTACAGAAAGAAATCACTTACAAACAATATCAATCGACGAGAGATTTGTCGAGTGCGTCTTGATTGTATAACTGAAATAGTTCTGAATACTCAATGCACGTAGCTTTCTCATGGTAGTAATGCTCCTTCTTGACATTCATCACGAGGGACTCTCAATTCGAAATCTTGGTAATGTTCATGTACCATTGATGCAATTCATACATTCTCGTTGGGAGGTTCTTGACCTTGTCTGGCTTGACCAAAGGTTTGCCCCGGGCATATTTCCATTTTACTTCCTCCTCTCTAAGCGGAGACATGGGCTCAATTTCGAGGAGTTGCCCAATGAGATCTTGAGCATTTCAGCCTGCATTATATGCTCCTCCGTTATTACCACATCGCCTAGCTGGGGAACTTTAACGGTTTGCCCATAATAATATTGGGCGTGCGGCCTCCTCTCATGTGTTGTTGGCACAACAAGCGGGGGGATCGATTGCGCCGCCTGTTCTCCCAGCTGGGGAACGGTTTTTCCGCATTTATTGCCCGCTGCTTGTTGGCTCGAGCTCGAGCTCGCTTTCTTCTTTAGCCGTTCTCGATGTAGTTTCCTGATTTGGCGCTCATAGTCCGAGTCAACAGGCTTGGGAGCTGGTTCTCTAGCCATATGAATGAAGTGGTCAATTACTTTCTCAGGCACTTTCTCAGGCACTTTGTCCTTTGGCGGGGACGACGGGAATGGGGACGGCCGGGGCGGCGACGAGGGGCGGGCACAGCCGGGGTCGGCGACGAGGGGCGGGGGCGGCGGCATCGACGGGGACGGCGTCGATCGGGGCAGGGCGGCGCGACGGAGGGAGGAAACAGAGGGAAGAAACAGAGGGAAACTAAATTCTTTTTCAAGTGTTGTATATATAGGATGGACCTTTAGTACCGGTTGGAGCCACCAACCGGTACTAAAGGTTTGTTTTGGCCAGGCCAAGCGGTGGGAAGCGCACCCCCTTTAGCACCAGGTCGTGGCACCAACCGGTACTAAAGACCCCCTCTTTAGTACCGGTTGGAGCCACCACCCGGTACTAAAGGGGTCTTATGCCAATCTTGATGCGACAAGTTTAGTCCAACCTCGCTAGTCGAGGGGCTACCGCACTGTTTATAAGCCCCAGTGCGGTAGCTCTCTCGAGCTCCTCTCCTAAGCAGGCCTACTGGGCCTACCTGTTCTCTTCTGCCTAGTGGGCCTACTGGGCCTTTGCGGGCCTGCATCCTGGCCCAACAAAAGGTTGAGTTCCTAGTCGTATGCAGGCCAATGCTAGCGCGCGCGGGGACAGGGGCCCTCTGCTCTCTATCTCACCTCCCGGGTCTCCGGAAAAAGCTTGCCAGAATCTTGACTCACTGAATCTGTAAAGCTTTAGCTTTCAGAGAAGAGATTTCAGTATCCGATTGCTTTTCTGACTTTTCTATAATGAGCATTCGCGTCCGGGGACTTTGATCCAACTTCCAACTAAGCCCTCTCGAGGGCTTGCTTAAGAATAAGAAAGCTAAGTTATGTTTTTTTTATTGTTGTCAATTTCCATTCGTTTAGTACGAGATTCAAAAGATCCAAGCTAAAGGAATTAGAAATGAGTGCTAAAGAGAACCGCCTTAGAGGGAAGCAACCCATGGCGGGTCGACGAAGCGGAAGCCCACTCCAGAATTCCATTCATTTTTCAAACGTAACTCGATTGACTCAATTCCTTTGGCCCAGTAGGCGGGCTATTTTATTTTCTTAATTTTTTTCGCTTTATTTATTTTTGTTTTATTTATTTTTGAGTTGTTTTTTGCTGTATTTAGAGTTTATTTGTGAATATGTTTGCTTTAGGTACAAAAAATTACAAACTTTCTATTAGTGCCGGTAGTTTTCAAATTTGAATAGTTTAAATTTTGAATTATTTGAAATTTGTGTGAATCAGTAGTTTGTGAATAACTTAACTTTGAAAAAATATTTTCAGTGATTCTTTTTTCTTATGTTTAATATTAGTGTGTTTTATCATTATGTTCAATTTGGTAATGCTTAGGTTATTTAAAAAATGAAATGCCTTTGTAACAGTTGAGTTTTCGTCGGAAACCCTGATACTTCGAAAGAGATTGTCCATTTTGTACACGAAGTGCATCCAGTTTTTGCCGTAACCCTCTCTACTTTTGTTTGCACATAAAATTTCTTCGCGTTTCAAATGCCAAAACACATAACTACCCTAACTATTACAGAGATTCCCTCCTGGGTGTGAAACACAGAAGAAAGTGATGATAGTGAAGCCGATCACATCCTGCATCTTTGGGTGTGAAACTTTTCTTCAAGTGTGTCCCTTTGCGCCCGTAGCCATGGAAACTCTTCATCATTTAACTGGATGCTCGGGTCAATATTCACTTTGTGAATGGAGGAATTCATCAAACTTTTCATAATCTTCGACATGTCTATCTTGTCATCCACTCCCACGATGTTTCTTTTCCTGAAAGAACTATGTGGCGCTTTGGCTCTTCGTATGATCCATTCGCTTCCTTATCTTTTCTTTTCTCGGCCCGGTAGACATGTCTTTCACATAAAAACCCGCGCCACATCATTGGCTAGGACAAATAGTTAAATACGCATACACAAGATTGTTGAGATCCACTGTTGTCATTCCGTACTGCGGGTCTTCCGTTACCCTGCCTCGTGTCATATTGACCCATTTGCACCGAAACAAAGGGACCTTCAAATCACCTCCATAGTTAAGTTCCCATATGTCCACTATGTAACCATAACATGTTTCCTTTCCCGTGCTGGTTGTTGCATCAAAGCGGACACCACTGCTTTTGGTTGGTGCTCTTCTTATCTTGGGCGATCGTGTAAAATGTATTCCCATTTATCTGGTACCCTTTGAAAGTCATTATATTCAAGATGGTAACTGGGACAGCGAGTACAGGTCATCTTGAATATCTCCATCATGTATGGCACGTTTACGCAACCAACCGTGAAAGTCCTCATTTGTTCACGTGTAATCCAATCGCCGACTTCTCCGGGTGTTTGGAGTGTAGAAAATTCTTGTGTTCCTCCATGTACGGAGCCACCAAGGCGGAATTCTGTAGAACTGTGTAGTGTGCTTCAAAGTGAGAGAATGCCCGTCCATCCATATTATTTGATCCCTCCTAGCGTGCCTTTTCCATCCAGTCTGCCCTTATGCATGATTCAGGAACACCAATCGACTTAAGGTCAGGAATAAAGTCAATACAAAACTCAATGACCTCCTCATTTTCATGGCCCTTCGAGATGCTTCCTTCTGGCCTAGCACGGTTATGAACATATTTCTTCAAGACTCCCATGAACCTCTCAAAGGGGAACATATTGTGTAGAAATACATGACCCAAAACGTTAATCTCTTCGCAAAGGTGAACTAGGACGTGCGTCATGATGTTGAAGAAGGATGGTGGGAACACCAACTCGAAACTGACAAGACATTGCACCAAATCATTCTGTAACCTTGGTATGATTTCTGGATCGATTACCTTCGAGAGATTGCATTGAGGAATGCACATAGCTTCACAATGGCTAATCGAACGCTTTCGGTAGAAGCCCCTCAATGCAACCGGAAGGAGTTGCGTCATAATCACGTGGCGATCATGAGACTTTAGGTTCTGGAACTTTTCTCTGCCATATTTATTATTCCCTTTATATTCGACAAGAAGCCGACGGTACCTTCATGCTTTGAGAAGGCATTCAAGAAGATTTCCTTCTCTTCTTTGGTAAGAGTGTAGCTGGCCTGACCCTGATGTATGCCGTCTTTTCCGTGCATACGTTGCTGGTCCTCCCGTGCCTCTGGTGTATCTTTTGTCTTCCCATTCACGCCCAAAAAGCCAAGCAGGGTCACGCAAAGATTCTTCGTCCACGTGCATCACGTCGATTGGAGCGAACCTCTAGGTCTTTCCAGTATGGAAGGTCCCAAAATATAGATTTCTTCTTCCACATGGGTGCGCTGGCGTCAGCGTCCTTGAACAGGTTGTCCGCCAGACCCTTTCCAAAGATTACCTTCAAATCCTTGACCATATCATGTACATCAGCACCAAAGACAAAGTGGCGAGGCTTCGTCCGTGATCTGCCTCACCTTTGAAATGCTCGCCTTTCTTTCTTACGGGATGCCTTGTCGGAAGAAATCGACGATGTCCTGTACACATTCTTCCTACAACTATCCAAATATATACTGTCGGTATCATCCAAACAGTGCGTGCATCCGCGGTATCCCTTGTTTGTCTATCCTGAAAGGTTACTGAGAGCAGGCCAATCATTGATGGTCACGAACAACAACGCCTTTAGGTCAAATTCTTCCTGTCTGTGCTCATCCCACGCGCGTACACCTGTTCCATTCCACAGTTGTAATAGTTCTTCAACTAATGGCCTTAGGTACACATCAATGTCGTTGCCGGGTTGCTTAGGGCCTTGGATGAGCACTGGCATCATAATGAACTTCCGCTTCATGCACAACCAAGGAGGAAGGTTATACAAACATAGAGTCACAGGCCACATGCTATGGTTGCTGCTCTGCTCCCCAAAAGGATTAATGCCATCTGCGCTTAGTGAAGGAAATATGCCCTAGAGGCAATAATAAAGTTATTATTTATTTCCTTATATCATGATAAATGTTTATTATTCATGCTAGAATTGTATTAACCGGAAACATAATACATGTGTGAATACGTAGACAAACAGTGTCACTAGTATGCCTCTACTTTACTAGCTCGTTAAATCAAAGATGGTTATGTTTCCTAACCATAGACATGAGTTGTCATTTGATTAACGGGATCACATCATTAGGAGAATGATGTGATTGACTTGACCCATTCCGTTAGCTTAGCACTTGATGCGTTTAGTATGTTGCTTATGCTTTCTTCATGACTTATACAAAGTTCCTGCAACTATGAGATTATGCAACTCCGTTTACGGAGGAACACTTTGTGTGCTACCAAACGTCACAACGTAACTGGTTGATTATAAAGGTACTCTACAGGTGTCTCCAAAAGTATATGTTGAGTTGGCATGAATCGAGATTATGTTTTTTCACTCCGATTGTCTGAGAGGTATCTCAGGCCTTCTCGATAATACACATCACATAAGCCTTGCAAGCATTGCAACTAATGAGTTAGTTGTGAGATGATGTATTACGGAACGAGTAAAGAGACTTACCGGTAACGAGATTGAACTAGGTATTGGATACCGACGATCGAATCTCGGGTAAGTAACATACCGATGACAAAGGGAACAACGAATGTCGTTATGCGGTTTGACCGATAAAGATCTTCAGAGAATATGTAGGAACCAATATGGGCATCCAGGTTCCGCTATTGGTTATTGACCGAGAATGGTTCTAGGTCATGTCTACATAGTTCTCGAACCCGTAGGGTCCGCACGCTTAACGCTTCGATGACAGTTCATTATGAGTTTATAAGTATTGATGTACCAAGGTTGTTCGAGTCCCGGATGTGATCACGGACATGACAAGGAGTCTCGAAATGGTCGAGACATAAAGATTGATATATTGGAAGCCTATGTTTGGACTTGGAAAGGTTCCGGATAAAACAGGAAGTTACCGAACACCGGGTTACGGAACCCGGGGGTCTATGGGCCTTGATGGGCCATAGGGAGAAGAGGAAAGGGCCGGCCAGGCAGGCGCGCCTCCTCCCTCTAGTCCGAATAGGACAAGGAGAGGGGGGGCCCCTTCCTCTTCCCCTTCCCCAATCCTAATCCAACTAGGAAAGGGAGTCCTACTCCGGTGGGAGTAGGACTCCTCCAGCCTTGGGCTGGCCGCACCCCCTTGCTCCTTTATATACGGGGCAGGGGCACCCCATAACACACAAATTGATCTACGGATCGTTCCTTAGCCGTGTCAGGTGCCCCCTCCACCATATTCCACTTCGACATATCGTCGCGGAGCTTAGGCGAAGCCCTGCGCCGGTGAAGTCATATCATCGTGGAGCTTAGGCGAAGCCCTGCGTCGGTGGAGCATCATCATCGTCACCACGCCGTCGTGCTGACGGAACTCATCCCCGACGCTTTGCTGGATCGGAGCCCGGGGATCGTCATCGAGCTGAACGTGTGCTGAACACGGAGGTGCCGTGACGTTCGGTACTTGGATCGGTCGGATCGTGAAGACGTCGACTACATCAACCGCGTTGTTATAACGCTTCCGCCACGGTCTCACGAGGGTACGTGGACAGACACTCTCCTCTCGTTGCTATGCCATCACCATGGTCTTGTGTGTGCGTGGGAAAATTTTGAAATTACTACGTTCCCCAACAGTGGCATCCGAGCCTGGTTTTATGCGTTGATGTCATATGCACGAGTAGAACACAAGTGAGTTGTGGGCGATATAAGTCATACTGCTTACCAGCATGTCATACTTTGGTTCAGCGGTATTGTGAGATGAAGCGGCCCGGACCGACATTACGCCAGACGCTTACGCGAGACTGGTTTCACCGCTTGAGCACTAGTTGCCTAAAGGTGACCGCGGGTGTCTCTGCCTCTCTCACTTTAGTTGAACCGAGTGTAGCTCGCCCGGTCCTTGCGAAGGTTAAAACAGCACCAACTTGACAAACTATCGTTGTGGTTTTGATGCGTAGGTAAGAACGGTTCTTGCTCAGCCCGTAGCAGCCACGTAAAACTTGCAACAACAAAGTAGAGGACGTCTAACTTGTTTTTGCAGGGCATGTTGTGATGTGATGTGGTCAAGACGTGATGCTATATTTTATTGTATGAGATGATCATGTTTTGTAACCGAGTTATCGGCAACTGCCAGGAGCCATATGGTTGTCGCTTTATTGTATGAAATGCAAACGCCATGTAATTGCTTTACTTTATCACTAAGCAGTAGCGATAGTCGTAGAAGCAATAGTTGGCGAGACGACAACAATGCTACGATGGAGATCAAGGTGTCGCGCCGGTGACGATGGTGATCATGACGGTGCTTCGGCGATGGAGATCACAAGCACAAGATGATGATGACCATATCATATCACTTATATTGATTGCATGTGATGTTTATCCTTTATGCATCTTATCTTGCTTTGATTGACGGTAGCATTATAAGATGATCTCTCACTAAAATTATCAAGAAGTGTTCTCCCTGAGTATGCACCGTTGCTAAAAGTTCGTAGTACCCAGACACCACGTGATGATCGGGTGTGATAAGTTCTACGTCCATCTACAACGGGTGCAAGCCAGTTTTGCACACGCAGAATACTCAGGTTAAACTTGACGAGCCTAGCATATGCAGATATGGCCTCGGAACACGGAGACCGAAAGGTCGGCGTGAATCATATAGTAGATATGATCAACATAGTGATTTTCACCATTGAAAACTACTCCATCTCACGTGATGATCGGTTATGGTTTAGTTGATTTGGATCAAGTAATCACTTAGATGACTATAGAGATATCTGTCTAAGAGGGAGTTATTTAATATGATTAATTGAACTTAAATTTATCATGAACTTAGTACCTGATAGTATTTTGCTTGTCTATGTTTCTTTGTAGATAGATGGCTCGTCTTTGTTGTTCCGTTGAATTTTAATGCGTTCCTTGAGAAAGCAAAGTTGAAAGATGATGGTAGCAATTACGGACTGGGTCCGTAACGAGGATTATCCTCATTGCTGCACGGAAGAATTACGTCCTGGAAGCACCGGCTGGGTGCCGAACCTGCTTTGCGAGAACAACGCCGAAGTTGTGAACGTCTGGCGAGCAAAGTCGATGACTACTCTATAGTTCAGTGTGCCATGCTTTACGGCTTAGAACCGGGTCTTCAACGACGTTTTGAGCGTCATGGAGCATATGAGATGTTCCAAGAGTTGAAGTTAATATTTCAAGCAAATGCCGGATTGAGAGATATGAAGTCTCTAATAAGTTCTATAGCTGCAAGATGGAGGAGAATAGTTACATCAGTGAGCACATACTCAAAATGTCTGGGTATAATAATCACTTAATTCAGCTGGGAGTTAAACTTCCGTATGATAGTGTCATTGACAGAATTCTCCAATCACTGCCACCAAGCTACAAGAGCTTCGTGATGAACTATAATATGCAAGGGATGACTAAGACAATTCCTGAGCTCTTCGCAATGCTAAAAGCATGGAGGTAGAAATCAAGAAAGAGCATCAAGTGTTGATGGTCAACAAGACCACTAGTTTCAAGAAAAAGGGCAAAGGGAAGAAGAAGGGAAACTTCAAAAGGAACAGCAAGGAAGTTGCTGCTCAAGAGAAGAAACCCAAGTCTGGACCTAAGCACAACCGAGTGTTTTTACTGCAAGCAGACCGACACCTTTGAAGCGGAACTGCCCCAAGTATTTGGCGGATAAGAAGGGTGGCAAGGTGAACAAAGGTATATGTGATATACATGTTATTGATGTGTACCTTACTAGAGCTCGTAGTAGCACCTGGTATTTGATAATGGTTACATTGCTAATATTTGCAACTCGAAGCAGGGACTACGGAATAGACGAGCACTGGCAAAGGACGAGCTGACGATGCGCGTGGGAAACGGTTCCAAAGTCAATGTGATCGCGGTCAGCACGCTACCTCTACATCTACCTTCGGGATTAGTTTTAGACCTAAATAATTGTTATTTGGTGCCAGCGTTGAGCATGAACATTATATCTGGATCTTGTTTGATGCGAGACGGTTATTCATTTAAATCAGAGAATAATGGTTGTTCTATTTATATGAGTAATATCTTTTATGGTCATGCACCCTTGAAGAATGGTCTATTCTTGTTGAATCTCGACGGTAGTGATACACATATTCATAATGTCGAAGCCAAAAGATGCAGAGTTGATAATGATAGTGCAACTTATTTGTGGCACTTTGCCGTTTAGGTCATATCGGTGTAAAACGCATGAAGAAACTCCATACAGATGGACTTTTGGAATCACTTGATTATGAATCACTTGGTACTTGCGAACCATGCCTCATGGGCAAGATGACTAAAACACCGTTCTCCGGTTGTATGGAGAGAGCAACAGATTTATTGGAAATCATACATACAGATGTATGTGGTCCGATGAATGTTGAAGCTCGTGGCGGATATCGTTATTTTCTCACCTTCACAGATGATTTAAGCGAGATACGGGTATATCTACTTGATGAAACATAAATCTGAAACATTTGAAAAGTTCAAAGAATTTCAGAGTGAAGTTGAAAATCATCGTAACAAGAAAATAAAGTTTCTACGATCTGATCGTGGAGGAGAATATTTGAGTTACTGAGTTTGGTCTACATTTGAAGCAATGCGGAATAGTTTCGGAACTCACGCCACGGGGAACACCACTGCGTAATGGTGTGTGCGAACGTCGTAATCGTTCTTTACTAGATATTGTGCGATCTATGATGTCTATTTCCGATTTACCGCTATCGTTTTGGGGTTATGCTTTAGAGACGGCCGCATTCACGTTAAATAGGACACCGTAAAAATCCGTTGAGACGACACCTTATGAACTATGGTTTAGCAAGAAACCAAAGTTGTCGTTTCTGAAAGTTTGGGGTTGCGATGCTTATGTGAAAAACTTCAACCTGATAAGCTTGAACCCAAATCGGATAAATGTGTCTTCATAGGATACCCAAAGGAGACAATTGGGTATACCTTCTATCCCAGATCCGAAGGCAAGACATTCGTTGCTAAGAATGGATCCTTTCTAGAGAAGGAGTTTCTCTCGAAAGAAGTGAGTGGGAGGAAAGTGGAACTTGATGAGGTACTAGTACCAGCTGCCTTATTGGTAAGTAGTTCATCACGAAATCGGTTTCGTGACACCTACACCGATTAGCGAGGAAGATAATGATAATGATCATGAAACTTCAGATCAAGTTGTCACGAACTTCGTAGATCAACCGAATAAAATCCACACCAGAGTGGTACGGTAATCCTATTCGGAAGTCATGCTACTAGATCATGGTGAACCTACGAACTATGAAGAAGCGATGGTGAGCCCAGATTCCACAAAATGGCTTGAAGCCATGAAATCTGAGATGGGATCCATGTATGAGAACAAAGTATGGACTTTGGTTGACTTGCCCGATGATCGGCAAGCCATTGAGAATAAATGGATCTTTAAGAAGAAGATCGCTGATGGTAACATAACTGTCTATAAAGCTCGACTTGTTGCGAAAGGTTTTCGACAAGTTCAAGGGGTTGACTACGATGAGACTTTCTCACCCGTAGCGATGCTTAAGTCTGTCCGAATCATGTTAGCAATTGCTGCATTTTATGATTATGAAATCTGGCAAATGGATGTAAAAACTGCATTCTTGAATGGATTTCTAGAAGAAGAGTTGTATATGATGCAACCAGAAGGTTTTGTTGATCCAAAAGGTGCTAACAAAGTGTGCAAGCTCCAGCGATCAATTTATGGTCTGGTGCAAGCCTCTCGGAGTTGGAATAAACGCTTTGATAGTGTGATCAAAGCATATGGTTTTATACAGACTTTTGGAGAAGCCTGTATTTACAAGAAAGTGAGTGGGAGCTCTGTAGCATTTCTGATATTATATGTGGACGACATATTATTAATTGGAAATGATATAGAATTTCTGGATAGCATAAAAGGATACTTGAATAAAAGTTTTTCAATGAAAGACCTCGGTGAAGCTGCTTACATATTGGGCATCAAGATCTATAGAGATAGATCAAGGCGCTTAATTGGACTTTCACAAAGCACATACCTTGATAAAGTTTTGAAAAAGTTCAAAATGGATCAGGCAAAGAAAGGTCTATTACCTGTGTTACAAGGTGTGAAATTGAGTCAGACTCAATGCCCGACCACAGCAGAAGATAGAGAGAAAATGAAAAATGTTCCCTATGCTTCAGCCATAGGCTCTATCATGTATGCAATGCTGTGTACCGGACACTGACGTATGCTTAGCAATAAGCTTGGCAGGAAGGTACCAAAGTAATCCAGAGTGGATCATCGGACAGCGGTCAAGAACATCCTGAAATACGAAAAGGACTAAGGATATGTTTCTCGTATATGGAGGTGACAAAGAGCTAATCGTAAATGGTTACGTCGATGCAAGCTTTGACACTGATCCGGACGATTCTAAATCGCAAACCGGATACGTATTTTTATTAAGCGGTGGAGCTGTCGGTTGGTGCGATTCTAAACAAAGCGTCGTGGCGGGATCTACATGTGAAGCGGAGTACATAGCTGCTTCGGAAGCAGCAAATGAAGGAGTCTGGATGAAAGAGTTCATTTCCGATCTAGGTGTCATACCTAGTGGATCGGGACCAATGAAGATCTTCTGTGACAATACTGGTGCAATTGCCTTGGCAAAGGAATCCAGATTTCACAAGAGGACCAAGCATATCAAGAGATGCTTCAATTCCATTCGGGACCAAGTCCAAGTGGGAGACATAGAGATTTGCAAGATACATACGGATCTGAATGTTGCAGAAACATGATCAGCACCAAGACTCCATGGGTGTTAGAATCATTACTTGTGTAATCTAGATTATTGACTCTAGTGCAAGTGGGAGGCTGAAGGAAATATGCCCTAGAGGCAATAATAAAGTTATTATTTATTTCCTTATATCATGATAAATGTTTATTATTCATGCTAGAATTGTATTAACCGGAAACATAATACATGTGTGAATACGTAGACAAAGCAGTGTGACTAGTATGCCTCTACTTTACTAGCTCGTTAAATCAAAGATGGTTATGTTTCCTAACCATAGACATGAGTTGTCATTTGATTAACGGGATCACATCATTAGGAGAATGATGTGATTGACTTGACCCATTCCGTTAGCTTAGCACTTGATCGTTTAGTATGTTGCTTATGCTTTCTTCATGACTTATACAAAGTTCCTGCAACTATGAGATTATGCAACTCCCGTTTATCGGAGGAACACTTTGTGTGCTACCAAACGTCACAACGTAACTGGGTGATTATAAAGGTACTCTACAGGTGTCTCCAAAAGTATATGTTGAGTTGGCATGAATCGAGATTAGGTTTTGTCACTCCGATTGTCGGAGAGGTATCTCTGGGCCTTCTCGGTAATACACATCACATAAGCCTTGCAAGCATTGCAACTAATGAGTTAGTTGTGAGATGATGTATTACGGAGCGAGTAAAGAGACTTACGGTAGCGAGATTGAACTAGGTATTGGATACCGGCGATCGAATCTCAGGTAAGTAACATACCGATGACAAAGGGAACAACGTATGTCGATTATCTTGATTTGACCGATAAAGATCTTCGTAGAATATGTAGGAACCAATATGGGCATCCAGGTTCCGCTATTGGTTATTGACCGAGAATGGTTCTAGGTCATGTCTACATAGTTCTCGAACCCGTAGGGTCCGCATGCTTAACATTTCGATGACAGTTCATTATGAGTTTATAAGTATTGATGTACCGAAGGTTGTTCGGAGTCCCGGATGTGATCACGGACATGACAAGGAGTCTCGAAATGGTCGAGACATAAAGATTGATATATTGGAAGCCTATGTTTGGACTTCGGAAGGTTCCGGATAAAAGCGAAGTTACCAGAACACCGGGGGGTTACCGGAACCCCCCGGGGGGTCTATGGGCCTTGATGGGCCATAGGGAGAAGAGGAAAGGGCCGTCCAGGCAGGCCGCGCGCCCCCTCCCCCTCTAGTCCGAATAGGACAAGGAGAGGGGGGGCGGCGCCCCCCGTCCCTCTTCCCCCTTCCCCCATCCTAATCCCACTAGGAAGGGGAGTCCTACTCGGTGGGAGTAGGACTCCTCCAGCGCCCCTTGGGCTGGCCGCACCCCCTTGCTCCTTTATATCTGAGGCAGGGGCACCCCATAACACACAAGTTGATCTACGGATCGTTCCTTAGCCGTGTCGGTGCCCCCTCCACCATATTCCACTTTGGTCATATCGTCGCGGAGCTTAAGCGAAGCCTGCGCCGGTGAAGTCATATCGTCGCGGAGCTTAGGCGAAGCCTGCGTCGGTGGAGCATCATTATCGTCCTGCGCCCGTCGTCTTGTGGAACTCATCCCCGACGCTTTGCGGATCGGAGCCCGGGGATGCGTCATCGAGCTGAGCGATGTGCTGAACACGGAGGTGCCGTGACGTTCGGTACTTGGATCGGTCGGATCGTGAAGGCGTCTGACTACATCAACCGCGTTGTTATAATGCTTCCGCTTACGGTCTACGAGGGTACGTGGACAGACACTCTCCCCTCTCGTTGCTATGCCATCACCATGGTCTTGTGTGTGCGTAGGAAAATTTTGAAATTACTACGTTCCCCAACACTTAGACCAAACCATACGTTCCTTGGGTCACCTGCAAACTCCTCCCAGTACTTTCTCTCGATTTTTCTCCACTGCGAACCGTCAGCGGGTACTCTCAACTTTCCGTCTTTCTTACGGTCTTCTGCGTGCCACCGCATCGCCTTCGCATGCTCTTTGTTTTGGAACAAACGTTTCAACCGTGGTATTATAGGAGCATACCACATCACCTTGGCAGGAATCTTCTTCCTCGGGCGCTCGCCCTCGACATCACCAGGGTCATCGCGACTGATCTTATAACGCAATGCACCGCATACCGGGCAAGCGTTCAAATCCTCGTACTCACCGCGGTAGAGGATGCAGTCATTAGGGCATGCATGTATCTTCTGCACCTCTAACCCTAGAGGGCAGACATCCTTCTTTGCTTCATACATACTCTAGGGCAATTCGTTGTCCTTTGGAAGCATATTCTTTATCATTACCAGCAACTTTCCAAATCCCTTGTCAGATACACCATTCTCTGCCTTCCATTGCAGCAATTCGGTTACAACAATTTCTTGTGATCCTCTAACATGCGCTGCAACTTCGTCCTCTCCAGATCACTTGCGCAGTTTCTCTTTGCATCGGCAATGGCCCGACCTAGATCATCAGCGGGCTCATCTGATGCCTCTTCTACAGCTTCTTCTCTCATTGCCGACTCAACTTCTTCCCCCATTGTTGTATCATCGTATTCAGGGAACCCATGGCCAGGATAGCCGTCGTCCTCCTCTTCTTCTTCATTGTCTTCCATCACAACCCCTCTTTCTCCGTGCTTGGTCCAAACATTATAGTGGGGCATGAAACCGGACTCAAATAGGTGGACGTGAATGGTTCTTGACGTAGAGTAATTGTGACCATTCTTACAGCCAGCACATGGACAAGGCATAAAACCATCCGCCCGCTTGTTTGCCTCAGCGGCAAGCAGAAAAGTATGCACGCCATTAATGAACTCGGGAGAGCATCGGTCATCATACATCCATTGTCGGCTCATCTTCATTACACAACACCGAATAGACCAAATTAATACAAGTTCATACATAAAGTTCATACATAAAGTTCATATACAACACTTAATTAAATGCAACATACAAATAACTCTCTAGCTAAAGAATTTAAATGCAACAACAAATGCAATCAAGATCACAACTAAGGTAACAATTGATCCAACAGCATAATGATACCAAGCCACACTATCAATGGCAAATTTTCTAATCTTTCTAATCTTCAACCTCATTTTCTCCATCTTGATCTTGTGATCATCTACGACATCGGCAACATGCAACTCCAATTCCATCTTCTCCCCCTCAATTCTTTTCAATTTTTCTTTCAAATACTCGTTTTCTCTTTCAACTAAATTTAACCTCTCGACAATAGGGTCGGTTGGAATTTCCGGTTCACATACCTCCTAGATAAAAATATGTATGTCAACTTGATGGGCATAATTTGTCATAAACACGAAATGCAAAAACTAGTTTTAAAAAAGAATATACCACATCCGAATCATAACAAGGACGAGGGCCGACGGGGACGGATATCAAAACCATGGCACTATGTATAACAAACAACATACGGGTAAGATAATTATACGAGTTACTATATATCCAAATCACACAAACATCAATTTGGTAATGTAAAACATTCATGAACAAGAGCCTCACCACAAGGTGGTGCCGGCGACGGGACGGTCTTGAGCGATCGGCGATGGTTACGACGGAGATTTAGAAGGCACTAAGTAAACCACACCTACATATGCAAACTAAGTGTTACTTTTGACCTCAAATTGCATATAAATCAAATACTAGCAAATTATAACTCCTCCCAAATTAATCACTATACAAAGCATAGCAAGAGCTAATCTAGCAATGAGAGTTGAAAGGACAAAGCTGCTAACCTTTGTGATCATTTGAATGGATGGGGGCATTCAAATCTTGACAAATTTTGGGCAAAATTTGTGAGGAGCTCGAGGAAGAGAGGGGAAGAACAGAGGAAGTGAGGGGAAAGGGGATGAACAGAGTGGCTCGGGTGGACGAAGGGTTTATGTACGTCGACCTTTAGTACCGGTTCGTGCCACGAACCGGTACTAAAGGTGCTGCACGGGCCCCAGACTGACAACACTCTGCCACCACTCTCTTTAGTACCGGTTCGTGGCACGAACCGGTGCTAAAGGTTAGCCACGAACCGGTACTAATGTGAACGGCCGGCTAGCCGTTGGAACCGGCACTAATGGACACATTAGTGCCGGCTCAAAATCAAACCGGCACTAATGTGTCTCAGATTTGCCCCTTTTTCTACTAGTGCTGGTTTGACTTTTTTACAATTCAATTCGATTCGATAGTTGTGATTTTCGATTTTGACCGTGTACCATCAACATTTGTTTGGCGGGTCTATACTCCAGCGGAATCGCTGAGATCATAGGAGGACAAGCTATATATAATGCTTTCTATTAATGTTCTTTAATTTAAATTTATTTCCATTTTTGCCTCTGATACAATTTTACAATGATCTCGTGCTTTACTTTGTTGCGACTTCAACATTTGTTATTTTAAAATTGGTCTAAAGTAGATTGCTAGATAATTTCATCTTCTTTTAGTTTATTTTAGTTTTAAGGAACCAAATTGGGATTAATTTATTTACAATGTGCTTGGGAGGAAGATTAGAAGATGTTGATGGTGGCAGTGCAGTTGATAGCGACGACGGCCATGGGGAGGAATTCAAGAGCATCAACAACCTCTTGGCCCTGCTCGACAGCAACATAAACCCACTTGTGAGACAACTACTGGAGCTCCGGGGCCGGGGTTTGCTCGAGAAGAAAGAAGAACTGAATGAGCTATCCAACGTGGATCAGAAGGACAACCACGATGGGGGAAGAAAAGACAGTTACCACCAGGGACAAGATGACCATGACAAACCCATGTGATGTGCATGAGGATCCTAAGAATATATGTTAGCCATGATAAATGTTGAAGCACTAGAATATGTATGCCCCCGTTGCAACGCACATGATTAGCACTTTTTTTATCTTTCAAAACTAGTATGTTTTTGCTACGCTTGATTTGACCAGACAATGGCAATATGTTTAGCTCAAGAAAATCATAGGAAGTATCTATTTGATGCCCTGATAGTCCAAAATCGAAATACTTGATAAACACAAGCCTACATATGAGCGTTACTGATCCATAAAAGTAACAAATGAAAAGCATAGTAAGAGCTAACTTATCATGTCACAATGAAATTGTATGGGGGACATAGAATGATGACACCAAAGCAAGAGCAAGGAGTAAACTGAGATAAAAGAGGGTGAAGGAAGAGCAAATTTTGTCTTGTTAATGGGATGTGAGAAATAAGATGTGTGTGTCGAGTAAATTTAGAACCAGTGCAAGATGAGACAAAGCTGTCGGGATAAATACAACCACGATATTGTTATGTAATCCAGTGGCTCTTTTCTAAACATGTGAAATTTAACATGCACTGTGTTTATATATGCAACCATTAAAAACTTCAAAAGCCTGTGGCAACCCACGGGTGTTCTACTAGTGGTTGTAAGAAATAAGGCCTCATACCCTTATCTATTTTTATTATAAGGTCTTAAGTAACAATAGTGATTACATTCCGGTCTAAAACTGGAATTTAATATTGTTGCAAAATCTTGGTAGAAACCTTTGATTTAGTGCTTGGGTCGACAACTCAGTGCCATACCTTGGGAAAGAGGTAGGGGAACCTTTCTGATATCTGTTACCAAATCACTAAAGGGACTCATCATATACAAAAAAGTTAAAAAATAAAAAGAAAGATTTGCCATGATGTATGTAAAGACAAGAAATATAAACAATTTTCCATCTTATACAAAACAAATTTTCCCATGATCTCAATTATGAAAAATGTAATGCTACTGTATAAAACTACCATTACTCTAATTTATAAATTTACTATGAGTGTGATTAAAAAAGGTTGTGTGATCCATAATTTGTTTTTGCCATGCTAAACTTTAAATACTATCATCCTATAGATAAAAATGTTTTATTTGCATAGAAATTAGACAAATGTCATCATAAAAATTCATCTCTTAATAAGAAAATATTTTTTTAGAAAAGGAGGATGTACCCTCGGCCTCTACATCTGGACGATGCATGCAATCATTTTATTAATTATTCGCAAAGACCATACAAGGTGATACATCAATAAGTCTGAAGCCACCATCTTGGCAATGCCTGTTGCTACTCCTATCTCCTTGAAGAAGGGGTGCCGAATGTCCGGGCCAAATACAAAACAGACATCGCACCAAAGCCTAACATCTAAAGCCGGATGCACCATCCAAGCCACTACCTGGACTGGGTCATACACTGGTCTGGCACACTCCCAGTGAGCACCGCACGCTGCAAGGGCAGTCACCTCCATCTTCCATCGATCCATCCTCAGTGCAGAACTGACGCACCGACCTTGCGAGACCTCTCTGCCATCGACGCCACCACGACGCTAGATAGCGTCACCCTCCTACGCGAGTCCGCCAACCTGCATCGGACGTCGAGCCTCCACTCACTAGTAGAAAAAGGGCCTATTGTCCTGGTTCATAAGGGCCATTTGTCCCGGTTATTGAACCGGGACTAAGGTGTCGTTACTAATGCCCTAGGCCTTTAGTCCCGGTTCTTATACAAACCGGATGGGCCTCCACTTGGCTGGTGCGGCGAGCCCAGGCAGGAGGCCCTTTGGTCCCGGTTGGTGTCACCAACCGGGACCAATAGGCATCCACGCGTCAGCATTTCAGGGGCTGGGGTTTTTTTTGAAGGGGAGGGGGTTTGGGGTTTTTGGGGGGTTAATTTAGGTGTTTCATATATTGTGTTAGCTAGCTAATTAATAGAGAGAAGTGTCCTCTCTTATCTCTGTGCTTGGTCGACGCTACATACTATACGTATAGAGAGGACTAGACACGCTAGCTAGTAAGCAAATGAAGGAAACAGAAGATCGTCATGAACATATGCATACAGAGAGAAGTGATATCGACCACCTCTCCTTCTCTGAGAGATTGGTCGAACAACAAGTTCTCGTATATCTATCCGACGCTACTAGCTACATATATACAATATAATTATCTCTTACAATATAATCTCCTAATTATATATGAACTCAGGTCCACATGGTATTCTCCGTCTTTATCGATCACGTGGTCAAGAAAGAATGCCGGCAATTCCTCTTGAATTGCTCGCATACGATCTGGTGGTAGGAGTTCATCCCGCATCTGAAATATCTAATTTGAAGAAGGGGGTCAATACATATATATGAATAAATGAAACTCAACACAAATGATGGTAATAAAATAAAATTGTGAATATTATTATTTACGCACTTCATATTGTTTGTCAGAGTAGCCCCGCTCACAGGTCGTGTGGCGGATGGACTCGCAAATGTAGTATCCACAGTAATCATTTCCTTGTTCCTGCCACAACCACTTTACAAGAAACAGAGGTCAATCAAACTGATAAGCAAGCATGCTAAATGGTATTGATGAAACTAGCGCTTGAATCACTAGGAGATGCGCTGAACATGCTACTATAGTACTTACTTTCGGGTGTTTAAATTGCAGCTTCTTCGGCAGTCCCGAAGTTTTTGAGGTGAATTTTTTCCAAACCCTGCCAGACAAAGAAAACAATTACTTGATATCAGGAAATGAACAAAGTTGCCGATATGGTGCGATAATGATCGATTTATAACTTACTTCTCTAGAATTTCAGTCATGTTCGCATACTCCTTGGGATCTTTTCGTCTCAAGTCTAAGACGGGTACTAGTCCCTGCCAAAGCTTAATCTCTAGGAGACTATAGTGGAAGCTACGCACGCATGCATAACTCATTAATTACATTTCTATAACCTCGACTAATAAGGGAAACCGAATATGCACAAGACAGTAACACTCACTTGAAGTTGTAAGGAAAGAGTATTATAGCTTTGTTTTGATTTAATAGAAACGATTGTAGCAACTTGGCCTCGGTATCTCTGGCTTGAAATTCAACCATATATGCATATATGAGATTTGTGTTAATGAACCCAATATCACCGATTTCTCTTTTCTTCAATACGGTGATCTTCAATCTGCATAATATAGTGAGGATAATTAAAAATACGTGCAATGAAAGAGCTGACCTATATATAGAGACTTAATGACAGAAGTAGTACTACTTACAGATAGTAGCAAGTGACCGTTAATTTATCGAGGGCCTTTTGATTGAAAAACTGGAAGAACTCCTCAAATGGAACATTCAACAGATCAATTCCAACGAGGTCATGCTCCTCTTTAACTCTCAGCGTCAAAATATTCGTCCCCCCAGACTCTCTGCAGGTTTTCATGTACCAATCATGGAATCTTCGCATCATCGTTGTTAGATATCTTTCATCTTTGACGAGAGGCTTCCCGTACTCGTATTTGTGTTCGTCCACCTCCAAGAAATCATAATGTACATCGTCGGGCAGGTAATCTCCAAGATTGTTATAACCGGGCACCATCCCCGGATCATTAGCAACGATATCGCTAGACACCTGGAGCGGGGGGGGGGGGGACAATTGGTTTGCTTGTTCGCCGAGCTGGGCAATTTATTTCCCAGCTCGTCCTTCTGCTAACGTTTGATCACTGACAGTACTTCCCGACCGCTCTGCTTCGATAAATGACTTTTCAATAATGCGCTCATAGTTGCCTTTCGGAAGGTTGATGAGCTCCTTCCGCCATAGGCATGGAGTCTTCAGAGAAGAACCCAGCCGAATCTCCCCTTCACCCGTAGGGTGGTCAAGCTCGAGGTCCTCAAATCCGTCCGTTATTTCATCCACCATCACCCTAGCATATCCTTCTGGAATCGACTAGAAGTGATAGGTTGCGCCAGTTTCAGTAGGTAAAACAGAGCCAACAGTCACCTTGACTTTGAATTTCATCCATTGCGTCATAAGGTGGCAATGTTGAGACTCCGTGATAGCATCCACGGGGTAGCTAGCAGGAGCCATGAAGACAGGCTCCAGCTGAAGCTACTCGGTGGAAGCCACGTTGCTTCTCCGCTGAGATGGCGGGGTAACTTCAGGGGAAGCTTCGGCAGGTCGTTTGCTGCGATTTGCTTCTCGTTCCTCTATCGCTTGTACCCTTGCGTGCAGCGCCTGCAGTTGGGTATGCTCCACTTTCTTCCTCCTCTCCTGGCATTTGTAACCGCCTGCGTCCGGAAACCCAGCCTTCCACGGAACGGAGCCTGGCGTGCCTCGTGTCCGTCCAGGGTGCTCAGGATTCCCGAGGGCCATTGTGAGCTCGTCCTTCTCTCTGTCTGGAACGAATGTACCTTGCTGCGCTGCTTCGATATACTCCTAAAGCCTCGTGACGGGTATTTGCAGTTGCTCGTCTGTCCAAACGCACTTCCCTGATACAGGGTCCAAGGTTCCACCAACCCCGAAGAACCAAGTCCGGCAACGGTCTGGCCAGTTCAATGTCTCTGGTTCGACCCCTTTATCAATCAGGTCATTCTCAGCCTTGGCCCACAACGGTCGGGCTTTGAGGTAGCCACCTGACCCCGTGCGATAGTGATGCTTCTTCTTCGCAGCATTTTTCTTGTTTGTCGCTGACATCTTCTTACTCTTGTCCGATGTCTTGTGGGCCACAAATGCGGGCCAGTGATCTCTGATCTTCTCATACCGGCCGGTGAATTCTGGTGTCTTTTCTTGGTCGACAAACGATGTTTTCAGCTCATTCTTCCACCTCCTGAATAGTTCTGCCATCTTCTTAAGAGCATGAAACTTGATCAATTGCTCTTTAACTGGCTTCTCCGGATCCTCCTCTGGCGGTAGGGTGAAATTTGCCTTCAGCGTTGTCCAAAGATCATCTTTCTGCATATCGGAGACATAAGACCTCAGGGTCTTCATTCTTAGGCTTTAACCATTGGTGATACTGATCGGGATCTTGTCCCTAACAAGAACCCTGCACTGAGCAGCAAATGATTCCTTTGTCCGGATGGGTTCAATCGTCTTGCCATCACGCACGATTAATGCGATCTCAAACCTTTCATCCGAGCGCAACTTTTTCTTCGGGCGTCGTCTCTTTACCGAAGTTGTGCTCGATCCGGAGGGCTAGAAAAAAGAAGAAAGACGAGAGTTAATTAATATGTGTACGTACAAAAACAATGAATGCATCAATTAGCCAGTCAGCATAGGCTTAACTAATATATATACCTGGCCGGAATCGGTTCGGTCACCAGAGCCATCATCACGGTCTCCTTCTTGTACCGGCATTGGGTCACCGGAGCCATCATAATCATAGCCTTCTTCTTCACCCTGTCCGTCCAGACCATCGGTGTCATTGAGAAATGACAAGACGACATCACTTCCTTTTGCGATTATGTCCCCAGCATCGCTTCTGTTGCTTCATCTCGGGGGTGCTCCATAGTTTCTGCAAATATTTACAACATGGCAATTATTATTCAAACATGACAGATGGATATATTAGTAGAAAACTTAAAACGAGCTAGCTAATCACAATAAGGAATCATATTAGTGGCCTCCACGCTGCTTATCTAGGGTTTGGGGTGGCCTCGGCAACGCTTCAAGGGTTTGGGGTGGCCTCGAAAATGCTTCAGGGGTTTGGGGTGGCCTCTACGACAACGCTCTTTTAACTTGGTAAATTTGGGTGGCCTCGAGAGAGTTTGTCGGGTAGGGGCGCGGCGGGAGGGGGTAGGAGACCGACATCATTTTTTCTAGGGTTTGGGTGTCCTCGAGAGTTTTGTTCGAGCGAGAGGGCCGGGGGGTGCTCCTGTGGTATAAGTTATTGTTGGGGAACGTAGTAATTTCAAAAAATTCCTACGCACACGCAAGATCATGGTGATGCATAGCAACGAGAGGGGAGAGTGTTGTCCACGTACCCTCGTAGACCGAAAGCGGAAGCGTTATAAACAACGCGGTTGATGTAGTCGTACGTCTTCACGGCCCGACCGATCAAGCACCGAAACTATGGCACCTCCGAGTTCTAGCACACGTTCAGGTCGATGACGTTCCCCGGACTCCAATCCAGCAAAGTGTCAGGGAAGAGTTCGGTCAGCACGACGGCATGGTGACGGTGATGATGTTCTACCGACGCAGGGCTTCGCCTAAGCACCGCTACGATATGACCGAGGTGGAATATGGTGGAAGGGGGCACCGCACACGGCTAAGGAACGATCACGAAGATCAACTTGTGTGTCATGGGGTGTCCCCCTACCCCCGTATACAAAGGAGGGAGGGGGGAGGTGCGGCCGGCCCCTAGGGGTGCGCCTGGAGGAGTCCTAGGACTCCCCCCTCTTGCCTTGTTGGAGAAGGAAAGGGGAAGGGGGAAAGAGGAAAGGGGGGCGCCGCCCCCCCCCTTCCTTGTCCTATTCGGACTAGGGGGGAGGGGGCGCGCGGCCTGCCCTGGTCGGCTCTCCTCTTCTCCCTTAGGGCCCATGTAGGCCCATTAACCCCCCCAGGGGGGGGGGTTCCGGAAACCCCCCGGTACTCGGGTAAAATCCCGATTTCACCCGGAACGATTCCGATATCCAAATATAGGCTTCCAATATATCAATCTTTATGTCTCGACCATATCGAGACTCCTCGTTATGTCCGTGATCACATCCGGGATTCCGAACAACCTTCGGTACATCAAAAACTATAAACTCATAATATAACTGTCATCGTAACGTTAAGCGTGCGGACCCTACGGGTTCGAGAACTATGTAGACATGACCTAGCACTGTTTCCGGTCAATAACCAATAGCGGAACCTGGATTTTCATATTGGCTCCTACATATTCTATGAAGATCTTTATCGGTCAAACCGCATAACAACATACGTCGTTCCCTTTGTCATCGGTATGTTACTTGCCCGAGATTCGATCGTCAGTATCTCAATACCTAGTTCAATCTCGTTACCGGCAAGTCTCTTTACTCGTTTCTTAATGCATCATTCCGTAACTAACTCATTAGTTACATTGCTTGCAAGGCTTATAGTGATGTGCATTACCGAGAGGGCCCAGAGATACCTCTCCGACAATCGGAGTGACAAAACCTAATCTCGAAATACGCCAACTCAACATGTACCTTTGGAGACACCTGTAGAGCTCCTTTATAATCACCCAGTTACGTTGTGACGTTTGGTAGCACACAAACTGTTCCTCCGGTAAACGGGAGTTGCATAATCTCATAGTTATAGGAACTTGTATAAGTCATGAAGAAAGCAATAGCAATATACTAAACGATCAAGTGCTAAGCTAACGGAATGGGTCAAGTCAATCACATCATTCTCCTAATGATGTGATCCCATTAATCAAATGACAACACATGTCTATGGTTAGGAAACATAACCATCTTTGATCAATGAGCTAGTCAAGTAGAGGCATACTAGTGACATTAAGTTTGTCTATGTATTCACACATGTATCATGTTTCTGGTTAATTAATACAATTCTAGCATGAATAATAAACATTTATCATGATATGAGGAAATAAATAACAACTTTATTATTGCCTCTAGGGCATATTTCCTTCAGTTATCACGGTCGAGAGGGTGACCCTCGACCCTCTGCCCTAGTTCCTGACCCTCGACCCTCTGCCCTAGTTTGCGATAAAAAAGAAGAAGAAAAAAAAGAGGAGAAGAAGAAGGAATATAGGAGTAGAAGATTTTTTTCTTCTACTCATCTATTCCTTCTTCTTCTCCTCTTTTTTTTCTTCTTCTTCCTCTTCTTATTTTTTCCGACGTCCCCCCTCATGTAAATGCGGTGGAAACACTTTATGAAAATGCGGTGGTGGCCGAGCCGGGCGGTTTTCTTTTCCTTCTTCATTTTTTCCTTTGTTTTTTCTTATATGTTTGTTTCGTTTTCACTCTACATTTTCGTACATATGAAAAAAAATTAAGTTTCTATACAAAAGTGCACAATTTTTATGAACAAATTACAACATCTAAATTAACTACACATCTAAATAAATATAACTACACATCTGAAATTTTCCTAATATTAAAAATAAACTAAGCATAAACTAAAATAATCTAAAAAAACATGTAAAAACATCTAAAAATAGCATCTAAAAACATCTAAAAATCTAATAGCTAACACGGCGCAGGGGCGGAGGGGCACGGCGCAGGGGCCGGCGGGGCAGGGCAGGGGCGCAGGGGCGCGGGAAAGGGGAGGGGCACGGGAGCAGGCTGGTGCTCACAGTGGCGGCGGGCACGGTGGAGTGGCGCGTCGGGCTGGCAGGGCGAGACGGTCGACGCCGTTGTCGGGCAGAGGGCGTCGGTGGCAGCGACGACGGCGACGTCGAGCAGCCTGACGGCGTCGGTGGCGGCGGCGACGGCAAGGTGGAGCAGGGGCGTCGGGCGGCGAGGCGAGGAGGAGCAATGGCATCGGGGGAGAAGAAGTGATGGATTTGGTCGAAACTGCTAAGTGTTTTCTTATATACCCAGGGCTTGGTACCGGTTCGTGGCACCAACCGGTACCAATGCGCCTCTTTAGTCCCGGTTGGTGCCACCAACCGCGACCAAAGGCCTTGCACAGCGGCGTGGTGGTGGGAGTTTAGCCCCACCTCGCTAGTTGAGAGGGGCGCGCAGTGGTTTATTTAAGCCCCACTGCCGCACCCCTCTCGAGCTCATCTCCATTGCAGGCTTACGGGTCTAATTGTGACTGCTATGTCTGATGGGCCTACTGGGCCTTCTGTGGGCCTGAATCCTGGCCCATGGATGGGTTTCTAGTCGTATTCAGGCCGTAGGTGGCAATTTTTTTATTTTTTCCTAATTTGTTTGTTTTCTTTTTTGCTTTATTTATTTTGTTTTGTTTCTACTTACAACAAAATACTTATTTATTTTATTATTTTGTTTATAATTACTTATTTATTTTATTTTATGATAATTCTTTTTGCTATTAAAGTTTCTAACAAAAAAAGTTCTTTATGAAAATTCTTTTTGCTTTTAATGATTTTTGAACAGAAAATACTTTGATAGTTTTAGTTGCATCAATTTTATATAATTTTAGTCTCAATAATACTAGAGGTTGCTTATAATGTTTTGAACAGAAAATACTTTGATAATTTTAGTTTCATAAATTTTATTTATGTTATTAAAGTTTATTTTATTTTGTTTCTACTTATATATTTTATTAAATTTTATATTATTTTGTTTCAAATTACTTATTTATTTTATTTCATGATAATTCCTTTTGCTATTAAAGTTTGTAACAAAAAGTTATTTATGAACTCTGAAACAAAGGGATTTCATACGGAAACTCATTTGTTACAAAGGGATTTCATTGTTATCAGGGTTTCATACGCAAACTCGTCTATTACAAATGGATTTCATTTTTTGAACTTATTTGAACTCCATATTTTTTTGTGTTCAAAATGCACCATTCAAAGCCACATCATCAATTTTCAACCCTTTCTGACTTCATTTGTTATTTTTCATGCATTTACTGATTATTTTGAGCTATAAGACCATGAAATTGAAAAGCATTTGAAATGAACTCTGAAAAGGTTGAAAGTTGGCATGGTATCATCATTTCAACCACATAGCATGTGCAAGAAAGTAGAGAGGGTTACTGCAAAAACTGGATGCACTTTGTGTACAAAACGGGCAATCTCTTTTCAAGTATCGAGTTTCATACGGAAACTAAATGCATTACAAAGGGATTTCATTTTATGAACTTATTTGAACTCCATAGTTTTTCTGTGTTCAAAATGCACCATTCAAAGCCACATCATCAATTTTCAACCCTTTCTGACTTCATTTGTTATTTTTCATGCATTTACTGATTATTTTGAGCTATAAGACCATGAAATTGAAAAACATTTCAAATGAACTCTGGAAAGGTTGAAAGTTGGCATGGTATCATCATTTCACCCACATACCATGTGCAAGAAAGTAGAGAGGGTTACGGCACAAACTGGATGCACTTCGTGTACAAAACGGACAATCTCTTTCGAAGTAACAGGGTTTCATACGGAAACTCGTCTGTTACAAAGGGATTTCATTTTTTGAACTTATTTGAACTCCATAGTTTTTCTATGTTCAAAATGCACCATTCAAAGCCACATCATCAATTTTCAACCCTCTCATGAATAGATAAGTGACAAAATTAATAGAAGTTCATCATCACATTAAAACCAAAGTACATACATAGTTCTCATTGAACAACATATTGCTCCCCAGAGCATATAATTAAACCATATATTGAAATTATGTAAAACATTTCAATGCAACAACAAATGCGATCATAATCGCAACCAAGGTAACAATTGATCCAACTGCATAATGATATCAAGCCTCGGTATGAATGGCATATTTTCTAATCTTTCTAATCTTCAACCGCATTGCATCCATCTTGATCTTGTGATCATCGACGACATCCGCAACATGCAACTCCAATATCATCTCCTCCTCCTCAATTTTTTATTTTTCCTTCAAGTAATTATTTTCTTATTCAACTAAATTTAACCTCTCGACAGTAGGGTCGGTTGGAATTTCCGGTTCAACCACCTCCTAGATAAATAAAATCTATGCCACGTTGGTCGGCATAATTGTCATAAATAATAAATGAACCAAATAGTTATAGAAAGATAATATATACCACATCTGAATTATAGACAGGACAAGGGCCGACAAGGGCGGATACCAAAACCATCGCACTATATAATAACAAGGAATAATAAAAGTAAGAAAACTAGACAAGTATCTATCTGAAGTAAGAATTTTTTTTCTTTCAGAAAGAAGATAAGAACAAGAGGCTCACCACGGTGGTGCCGACGATGAGATCGGCGCGGGCGATCGGCGACGGTGAAGACGGGGACGGGACGTGATGGACCGCTAAACCTAGACAAATCTCGGGGAAAATGGAGCTCGGAGGTCGATTTTCAAGAGGAGAAAGATTAACTAGTGTGGCTCGGACATTTCATCGAACACCTCATGTGCATAGGAGGTGAGCTAGAGCACCCAAATGCCCTCCCCTCGCTGGCCAGAAAAAATAGAGCACTGTGGAATGCTCTGCTGTGGTGATGGGGTATATATAGGCAACTCATTTGTCCCGGTTCGTGGTAGAAACCGGGACTAAAGCCAAGCATTCTGTCCTGGTTCAAGCCACGAACCGGGACCAATGGTTGTGGGCCAGGAGCGAGGACCATTGGTCGACCATTGGTCCCGGTTCGTGCCTGGAACCGGGACAAATGGGTCCAGACGAACCGGGAACAATGCCCATGAGGCCCCGGTCGGCCCCTTGGGCTCACGAACCGGGACGAATTCCCCCATGGGTCCCGGTTCGTGACTGAACCGGGACTAATGGGCTGGCCAGGCCCGGACGAAAGCCTTGTTTTCTACTAGTGACTGCGTCACGCCGCCGAGATCCGCCATCATCAATGCGGAAGATGAAACCCGGCTCCGCCTCTGGGCCCTTCCAAACAGCACCTGCTCCAAAATGATGCCCTCAAGAGGGAAAACGACACCATAGTTTCTGTCATCATCCGACCTGGGAGACCCAGATCTAGGGTTTTCCCCGAAGCAGATCCGCAAGCCATGGCCAGCACCACTTAGCTCTCACGACGGTGCCTTCAAGAAGGACACGACGCCATGAGCGCCGTCGTCGCCCTAGGGTTTTCACCCGAGAGACCGTGAGTGGGAAAAGGTGGGGCGGACCTGAACGACGTCTCCAGGAAGACAAACGTCACCCTCGGGCGTCGTCGTCGTCGTGGCCGCGGGAGCCGGCCAGGGAATTATCCCAATCCGAGTCCCCACCTCCCGCTCCGCCCCAACCGGTGACTGGCAAATCGCAGCCATGCCCATTACGACAGAGTCCATGAAGCAAGGATTGTAGGGAGAAGCAGCTCGATGCCGTTGGCCGCCGAGGCAAGAAGCCGCGGCCCCAACCCGCCAATGGATCGCCGGCCACCCGTCCCGATCCCCGGCAGCCCGCCCGCCCCACCACGCCACCGGAGAAGGAGGCCATTCTAGGGGTCACCGCCCCGGATCCAAGGCCCTCCGCCCTAGATCAGGAGGAGAAGTGCCAACACTGCCACCACAGTCGCCGTTAGGACGCCGGCCGGCCGCCACAGCGCCGGAGTCCATATTTGGGCCGCCATGAACCAGATCGGCGCAGCCGCATTCCAGATCGGGGTCACACCCTCGAGCCAGAGCCCGCGTCACTCTATGACCCGCGAGATGGAGGAGCGCCTCCTCCGCCGCTGTCGCACGCACATGCTATGCCCGGCACCGACCACCGGCGGCGGCGGCGGAGGGGAGGGAGAGGTAGGAGCGGTGAACCGACGGCTAGGGTTGGGGCCCCTCGGTCGCCCGCGCGGGGGGTGACGGAGGGGAGAGGTTCGTCTCTTAATAAAAATATGCTATCTCTTAATAATAAAATGTCATCTCTTAACAATTAAAATGACATCTCTCAATAATAAGAGATGTCATGTATTAAAACATACCTGACTTGTGAAAAAAAATGTTTAAATTGCCATGTGTTGTATTCAAAAATTTATAAACTGCTATGTTATTTTTTTCTAGAAACATTGCCATGTATCTATGCAAAGAAAAAACATAATATTCTATCATAGCGAGAAAAAGAAGGTAAAAAAAGGTAGGCCTGGGAGTAAATCCCAGGTCTCCCATATGCAAGGTCGTGCCGCTGATCATTGTAGTGCCTAAGGGGTGTTTCGAAAAATGAAACGTTCGCTTTTTCCATCTTATAACGAACTACTCCATTCGTTTCTAAATATTTGTCTTTTTAAAGATTTCAAATCGACTACCACATACGAATGTATATAGACATATTTTAAAATGTAGATTCACTCATTTTGCTCTATATGTAGTCACTTGTTGAAATCTTTAGAAAGACAAATATTTAAGAACAGAGGGAGTAGTTCCAAAATCTGACATGACATCGGTCCTGCACTGAGATCCGTGTAACAGTGTGAAAGGCGTTCGCTGCCAGATGCCAAAAATTAACGGACGCCAGATAACATTTCCGGTGAAAAAAGCAGTCTCTCCAATCTTATTTTTTTAACACAGCAGTCTCTCCAATCTGATTACAATCAATCGCAGCTGGTTAGGATCGTATCTCTGATCCTTACCTGATTCTCTTCATACGCGGGAAATCACAACAACCTCAACATGTAGACGTGCCCCCTACGCGGGAAATCACGTCCACTACTTTATAGCACCTTTTAATATTAATAATTAAATAAAATGCTGGCATGTGCTCCTGTGGTGTTACAAATGCTATAAAATAGACTGATACCCCTAAATAAATTAAACGATATTAACTCGATGCTCCTATATATGTAGGTGCTATCAGGTTTCAGCTTCCAAGTGCACGCTTGCAACATAGCCAGCCCTGTCCTGAAACCAACACACAGAGAACCGGTGGTATATATTGGTGCGCCATCGATGGACATCAAGGCGAAAACCTAGGAGGGGTGGAGGACGCCGGCGTCGATGGTGCTGGTGCAGCTGATCATCACTGGGACGATCCTGCTGTCCAAGGTCTCCATCGGAGGCGGCATGGTCATCTTCGTGCTACTCGCCTACGCCAGCCTCTTCGGTGCTGCCTTCATCCTCCCCTTGGCGCTCATCAACGAAAGGTGTTTACTATTAGCTTTCAAAATCTTCCGACCTTGTAACTAAAAAGTAAAACAGTCGCTAGTTTTTATCCCTCATACTTAAATTCTACTACCACCGTTTGAAAATAATTGAAGTTCTAAACTTATCTTATGTCAAACGTATATAAGTTTAACAAAGTCTATATCAAAATATAGTAACATCTCGTGCCTTCAGCTTGCTTCGGTGCTTGTAGTGGTCGTTAGCTGGTCTGGATCTATATGTAATTTCTGTTACTTCTTGTGTTCTTCGTACTGCCATAATAATTCCTAAATAGATCCAAAGTTTTCCCCGTAAAAAATAGTTGAGATTTTAAGAATATATTTTCTTATTAAGTGTATCTGGTGTGGTAGATGTCAGTCCATTTATCATGGTGTTGGTCAAACTTATACATATTTGACTTAGGACAAACATAAAACTCAGTTATTTTGAAACTAGTTAGCTTAGTTGTGAATTTCGCTGTGTACACGCAGGGGCAAGTGGAGGGAGATGGGTTGGCGTGCCACGGGATGGATCTTCCTCAACGCCTTCATCGGGTACGTTCGTTCATCAGCCAAGGCCCCAACGCAGCACCTGTTAGGAAATGATTGTTAGGAAGTATTTTTGTTTGTTTATGCTGTTTCTGTACCTCTATAGCCTAGTTGCCCTTTTATATCAGCACCACGTATGTAACTTATAAATTATAACAATATAGTATCTCTTCAATTCATTAAGACGTTATATTTAGTGCAGGTTAAAATTCTCCTAAAAAAGATCTCATGAGCAAACTTCGGTTAAATGCTTGAGTACCAAATGAATTTGTGATGAGTCAAAGCCGAGTAAGGCATTTTGGGGCTCGTGCTCCATGGAGCTTGTTTTTATGAAAATTTCAAAACAGATTTTTCAAAGCTTCAAAAAAAATTGGACAATAAAAACTACATGTTCATATGGGTGTATTATATTTTGTTTCACAGGAGAAACTTCCAATCTACTCCTTCCATCCAAATTATAAGATGTTCTAACTTTTTTCTGAATCGAATGTATATAAAAAGCGTTTGTGTGTTATTCACTCATTTCAGTCCTTATATAGTCCATATTTAAATATCCAAAACATCCTATAATAGTGAATGGAGGGAGTATTCATCATCTATCACGGCAGTACAAAGAACATCAAAAATAACAAAAATAATAACCAGGTATGTGGATCACCTAGCGACGACTACAAGCACTGGAGCGAACCAAAGGCATGTCATCA
The DNA here is from genome assembly GCA_021605145.1 of Aegilops bicornis. Taxonomy (NCBI): domain Eukaryota; kingdom Viridiplantae; phylum Streptophyta; class Magnoliopsida; order Poales; family Poaceae; genus Aegilops; species Aegilops bicornis. Next base: position 103,079,373 of record CM038675.1, on the reverse strand, counting down.
TCATCGCCCTCCCTCGTCAGAACCGGGCAAACCTTGTTATAGGTGATAGACGGTAAGTCATGGTCCTAAGACCCCACATGGCCAACGCACCAGAACAACAATTATCACTGTTGAAGAGAAGAATAGATCAGAAGGATCAAACATGTGGACACACGATTGAAGACTGCATCCACAGATCCATCAAATACCAGCACCGACCGAATGTCGCGTGATTCGTTGGAGACACACCATCACGGGGCCTTCGACGATGCTAGATGCATCATTGGGACGGGAAGCATATGTGGGAGACATTATGCTGGAATACGCTAGGTGCATCTACTGCAATATAAAAATTCTCCTCCGCGCAAATCATCCTAGGATCATACTAAGGAGATAGATCGTGTGTTTATCACTATGCGCGCAGTAGTTGTAGTGGAAGAAGTGTCGGAGCAGCACGGAGTCAGAGTTGTCTCCTCCCCGTCGATTCCCTTGAACAGCCGATCGCTGGATCCCTTGAATAATGAATAGGTACACAAAAGCGGTGCGAGTGCACTGCCTCTATAGTATCCGCGCGTGCAGGACAAACACAATGCGGCAAACTGCTAGATCCTTTTTTTGCAGTGGACTGCTAGGTTCGATTTCACAATCAGCGACGAGTGGGCGTGGCTATTTGTAACACATGCAAAGCCCTAATGACAACGCCTAAGCAATTAACTAAAAACATGTGTCGCACCTCACGTAGGCATCCATCTCGTGCTCATCACATAGGCCCCCATGGATCCTATGACCGACAAGTCTACTCAGCCCACATCCAAGATCTGTTTGAATTACATCCGACTTGTGAAGTTGGACCCGATCTTATAGGTTCCTTCGCTTAAGCACGCGACCCCTTACGTTCAAGTCGACTTGGTCGCAGGTCGGATCACATCCGACTTATTTGGTTGGTAGGCATCTAGCAAAACGTGTCAACCTCCAAGCAGACAATGAAGCTAGTTTTGGCGAGCTTGTACAATATGTCACACATTTGTTCCTTTCACCTCACGATATATATTGCCAGGTTCAAAGCGAATCGGCCATCCTTGTTCCAGCCCGGCCTCTTGCTCATTCCAGTGATGCCGACCTACAAAAACCGGATTATCTCGTAATACCTATCACAGGGCCATGCTTATCCAGGTCAGATGACACAAGGGGCCTAAAGTATATCTCTCCTGATCGAAGGGGCAAATCTCATCTTGCTCGACCATGTCTCGCGACATGGATCTATACAAGCCCGAAAGCGTCCTTTATAACTACCCAACAACGGAGTAGCGTTTGATTGGCCCAAGCCAGGTCGGTCACCATCCTGAGTCCATGCACCGAACTCAGGTCTTAAGACACAGAACACATGTTATACTGGAGACTCGCAGATGACCAATCGTTGCATCTCATAGTTGGGTTTGTCGGACTCAAGCCTTATCTTAACACGTCGAATCCGACTCTAGATCGTTTTGAGTCCATATTGTCAGGCTAGCATCCCAATGCTACATGGACAATGAGACCGAGCCATCCACCGTGTCATATGCTAGTTTAGTCGGATGTGCCTCCACACAACCTTTTCGACAAGGGGCCATTTAGAATGATCATCATATAATATATAGTCTCACAAACAAGTCGCATACTTGTTGATACACATCATTGCCAATGCCCAAGGACTATATTAATTCATAAACATATAGGAAATAGCATCATACGTGATTGTCTCTAAGGCATATCTCCAACACATTTTTCAACGAGAGGATATCGTTGTCGCCACAAAGTCCCAACAAAGGCACTGAATCAAACAAGAATGAGAGCGGGGTCCCTCCTCCGGGCAAGGGGCCGGGGTCCTTCGCACCTCCACGGCCCAAAGGCCATCCAAGGCAGGATGGACCAGCGGCAATGCTGACGGGAGGAGGAAACCCTGGTCGCCTTATTGGGAGTAGGAAATATAAGTGTATAAAGTTTCACAATGAAATACATTAACAGGCGAGCTATACAAAGAGAAAAATCTGTGCATTTCAATATGAACAGTGCGTGTACTATTTACCGTTTTCAAATCATATATTTGTCTTTTTCTATAGATCTCACCTTAATTTATACCGTCATCAAACTGTACTCACAAGTAGAATACTTCCAAATAAACATGTGTGTGTTTTTCAGAATTTTTAGAATCTTCAAAATATGAATTATTTTTTTGAATTTTTCAAAAAAAAGATCTCCATGGAGCTCGAGCTCTATTGTGCATCTTCTGTCAAAGCCGCCATATTATAGTGATTAGTAATAGGGTACATTTTTTTAATCCAGGTCAATTGTTTACTTATGTAGAAATATAGTGTTTCGATGATGAGAGCTTGAGAGAGAACAATACCCCCCTCCCCCACACACACATACACAAATAGATAAAAAAAGTAGTTTCAAGATATAATATAGCTGATTATAGGGCCAACTGAGTGAACAAAATATTAGATCACATGCAAGTGACCACACGTCATGGTATATATGCAGGTACGCACTGCCGATGAGCTTATACTGCTATGGCCTCCTTGATACAACGTCGTCTTATGCTGTAATCTTTCTAAACCTAATTCCACTGGCCACCTTCAGTCCTCTTCAGGTATCAAATTTCTTCATTATTCACGTGTTTACAATAAATTTTGGCTTTAATTTACCGGGCCCAAAATCAACTTCTTGGCGACCCACAAAAGAACGCAAACTCGAGTGATGGATTTAGATTTTCCAACTACTAATCAACATTCATCGTATTCTATCTTATTTTTTAACACACGTGTGTGTTTTTCCTGAACATATTAGAATGGAGACGTTGCGAATCTGGAGTGCGGTTGGATCAATGAAGGTTGCAGGTGTTCTGTTCTCTGTTGGAGGCACGATGCTCATCAGCCTTTACAAGGGCAAGGCGTTGCATCTTTGGAATCCCATCCTAAAGAACCACCCCAAGGAACAGACAACTGAGGGTGCAAGCAATCAACTGAGAGGCACAATATTCTTACTAGGCAGCAGCTTCACATTTGCTTGCTGGTACCTGCTCCAGGTAACCGTCCATGCAGTGACATGTTAATATCTCTCACTATTTGTGTTAATTCCGTTACATTATTTGGTATTCGAGTAGGGAGATGTATGATCATTATTCTTAATATTAGGCATGCATACTGAGCGGAGAGATAGGAGAGTATGGAAGATAGGTACTACTTGCATGCATTTAATAGATGACATCACAGAGATTGTTAATAAATCTAAATTTTCAAAAGAAATATCACGAATTTAAGATCCGTGTTCACCGTCATCTTTGTTTTCATGAAAACTAGATCTCATATGGGCATTCTGAGTATAAGTTATCAACATATTAGTTAAGACATTGCCCCCTTTTACTTTACTTTGTTAGTTTAAGAGGTTAATAGCGTCAATTTCTGTTCTAGATGTGCCAACCAACAAGTATTCATCAATTATGCACACATGTAAGCACATATTCACAAAGAGGTGCTATATCATGGACACCACTATTTAGTGTCCCTAGAAGTTTGCCCTGTATTTAGATTAATTATTTATACATAAATAAAATACTTTAATAATGTTAATGCAGTAACCATGTTTGTTTGTATTACTGATTGTCGTATGATGATAGTTACTTGCCACCACCCTAAAAATAGTTACTTGCTATCGTGTTTCAGAATTCTTACTTACCGCCATAGTAGTGATATAATTATCATGATAGTGATGTATTTACTATGATGTTTGGTGAAAACTTACCAGGTGTTGTATTAATCATGATGGTCAGGGTTAGTGTTTGTGGTGACGTAATTATCACACTCACTTGTAACATTTACAATAATGTAAAGAGTGAGGATGTACTTACATGACTATTTGGTAAATTTTACCACCATGTCGACAATGTACTTACTAGATGGCATGGCAACATGTTACAAAATAGAATGATAACTAGTGCATTACAACATGGTAATAAAGGAGTGTAAAATAGTTTGCTGAAAGAGTTTGACACCATTGGGCTAACGATGCATATGGATTTCCGAGCCGAGGAAATGGATAAGCAGGAAGCCACTTTTTATTACCAAAACCCAGCTTTTAATTCGTTGATATCATCGTGTTTTGCTGTTTCATGTGTGCAACTAGCAACCATTGTTTCCTGTATGTAAATAGCAATGCTTTTAATTGCATGTCATGAATGAGTTCATGATGATCTTGTCGCATACAAGAAGAGCATCGACCGTGTTGTGCCATAGAGCCATAACTAAATGTTTGTTTTTAAAAGTTTCAGCATTATTTTGTTAGTAGAAACTAGAGCGTAAAGTAACATGACATGTTGTTGTAGTCAAAGGTCCTCAAGGTGTATCCATACAAGTATTGGTCATCCATGGCGACGTGCTTGGTTGGAGGACTCCAAACAGCAATAATCGGAATAATATTGAATACAGACAAGCAGGCATGGAAGCTAGGATGGGATTTCGACCTTGTGACCATCTTGTACTCGGTGAGTCCCTTGATCTCGCAAAACAATTATTAAAAATAGACTACAACCGATACATTTAAAAAAAAAAACTGGTATACATTTGAAGCTAGGGAACTCAAAATTTCTTTGAAATTGGTTCATTGGGGATTAAATTAAATAGTTGGATAATGACAAAACTGGATGTTAATTATTCACTTGGAAATCTCATGAACTCAATCGGTGTAGGGAGCACTTGCAACAGCAGGGAAATATTGCTTGAACTCATGGGTTGTGGCCAAGCGAGGCCCAACATATCCTCCCATGTTCAACCCATTGTCTGTGGTATTCACAATTTTGTTGGCCTCCATCTTCATAGGCGATGAAATTACAGTCGGAAGGTACGCCCCTTAAGCAACTTCTTCTAGTCTTTTTTATTATAGTAAAATGTTGTTTTATGTGATCATTTTTGCGAATAATATTTCATATAACTAGCATTGTTAAACAAAAAGTGAATTATGGTGAAATGATATTTTCTATAACAATTATTGTTAAATAGAAAAAGAATTAAGTCATTCTTATTCATTCAATATGTGCAGACTGCTCGGTACAACCATGGTGCTTGTCGGGCTATACACTTATCTTTGGCCAAAATCAAAAGAAGTACGTGATGAATAGATCTCATCGGTTGCAGGCAGAGTTCTTTTTAGCTGCAGAAATGACAACATTTGTATTCTTATACATGAAGATCGTAATACGTCAGGTGGAAGATTACATTGTTTATTTTAGGACCCCAAACTATCGATCCAATATTACTAGGATAACAAACCAAAAAGGAACCAATATCCATGTGCCGCTGAGATGAAAATAACACTTGAAAATGCATTCTTAATGTTAAAATGGAAAAGCAAGTGAAAAAATAGTTGTCTTCTATTGATGATGAAAAGTTATATATTTATTGTCCCCAAAGGGGCGCATCCATAAAGACGCGACATTTACAAGAGTTGCATCGGTTGCCGAAAGCAACCGTTCGGTGGTTTCGATGAGTGGAGATTTAACGTCTAATTAACATGTGTTAATTAAGTCTTGACACTTCCCATAATCTACTCATGTCCATGTAGTATCATCATCTTGATAACTCATTCGAGTAAGTTTATCCTTCTGAATGTTCATCACATTACAAAATTTGCTTTATCCAGTGACAAAAACCTTGGTGACGAAACAGGAAACGTCGCGAAAGATAATTTCCTGTGACGGTCCACCGTCACCAGGTTCCCCCCCCCCCTCCCCCGCGGCAACTTTGGTGACGTTCCGGCCTGATTTTTGGTGATGCATTGTGCCGTCATTAGGCATGTGCATATTCTGCGACGATTTGTAGTGTCACAAACAAAAATTGAAATCTTCGGATTTTTTAGATCTGATGACCTGCAAGTGCACGGGTCTATTGTAGCACTTTCATGATAAGTAAGTGTCGAACCCACAGGGAGCTGATAGGAAGGCATCACAAATCCCGCAATTAAGCTGCCACTTAACGCGGCTACGTACGCACCCAAACCAGAGTTTAGAAATAGTCTACTCTATCGGTTGTTAGGGAAACTAGATAAAAAGTGTGATTAACTAAACTACTAACAAGAAGATAAAACACGAATTAAATTACACTAAGTTAGTAAGGACAACGCTTGAGTGGTAAAGCGTTCTCGAGGTTTCCGGAATCACTACCACTAATATGAACTATCGTATCCTCTATTCACTGGTCAAATGCATAAGTGGGCGGAGCCGGGTACAGAACATGTTCTACTCTAGGTAGACTACATGCCACGTACGTCACTACCGCAGCTCCCTAGGCCGGTTATCACTACGATAATTAAGGGTTTCGCCATGGATGCAACCTCTCTAAGGGTTCTCCGTTTATCCCCTATCAATTGCAACAACTGAGGCTTTTACTATCACCTCAAATTACGTCAATATCCTCAACCCTCACAACGACAGTAATATACTTCACGGCAACAAGGAAAAATTGTGAGTGAGCGCTCCTCTCAACATTTGCGAAGACTACTAACTCGAATCACAGAAGATATTGGATCACATCAAGTATCATATAGGGTTCAACCATATCCCTGAGAACTAGTACAAGTACTCAAACATAAACATAAAGGTTAGGGACAAATTACAAGCAGGCATCAAGCCGGTTAAGGGAGAAGGCGTGGTGGTGTTGGTAGAGATGGCGGCATGGTGGTGATGATGATGATGATGATGGTAGCTGCGCCGGTGGTGATGGAGATGGGGGCGGCACTGGTGATGGTGCTGGCGCGATGGCACTGGCCCGAAGGCCGGTGCTCATGGTAGCGGAGCCTCATCCTCTTCCCTTGATGTGCTTCCCTCCTTCTCTGGTGGTGGAGCAGTAATGGTGATGGTGTTGTGGATGAATGAGATGGTGGAGACGATCCAGGCGGCAACTAGGGTATGGAGGTGCATATAAAGGGTGCCTCCTTGATGACCCACAAGTATAGGAGATCAATTGTAGCTCTTTTCGATAAGTAAGAGTGTCGAACCCGACGAGGAGCAGAAGGAAACGACAAGTAGTTTTCAGCAAGGTAATGTCTGCAAGTGCTGAAATTGTAAGTAGCAGAGTAGTCTGATAGCAAGATAATTTGTAGCGAGCAAGTAGCGACAGTAGTAAAAAAAGTGCAAAAAGGTAGCCCAATACTTTTGAGGCAAGGGCCGGGCAAAAATGGTCTCTTATGATAAGCAAAGTGTTCTTGAGGGTACACGGGAATTTCATCTAGTCACTTTCATCATGTTGCTTCGATTTGTGTTCGCTACTTTGATAATTTGATATGTGGGTGGACCGGTGCTTAGATGTTGTTCTTACTTGAACAAGCCTCCTACTTATGATTAACCCTCTCGCAAGCATCCGCAACTACGAGAAAATTATTAAGAATAAATTCTAGCCATAGCATTAAACTTTTGGATCCAATCGGTCCCTTACGTAATAGCGCATAAACAAGGGTTTAAGCTTCTGTCGCTCTCGCAACCCATCATCTACTTACTACTCCACAATGCATTTCCTTAGGCCCAAATATGGTGAAGTGTCATGTAGTCAACGTTCACATGACACAACTAAGGGAATCACAACATACATACTATCAAAATATCGAACACATATCAAGTTCACATGATTACTTGCAACATGATTTCTCCCGTGACCTCAAGAACAAATGAAACTACTCACAAATGATAATCATGCTCAAGATCAGAGGGGTATTAAATAGCATATTTGATCTGAACATATAATATTCCACCAAATAAACCATATAGTAATCAACTACAAGATGTAATCAACACTACTAGTCACCCACAAGCACCAATCTATAGTTCCGGTAACAAGATTGAACACAAGAGATGAACTAGGATTTGAGATGAGATGGTGTTGTTCAAGATATTGATGGATATTGCCCTCCCCAATATGGGAGAGTTATTCTTGATGATGATGATGATGGTTTCCCCCTCCGGGAGGGAAGTTCCCCCGGCGGAATCGCTCCGCCGGAGGGCAAAAGTGCTCCTGCCCAAGTTCTGCTTCGAGACGGCGGTGCTCCATCCCGAAAGTCCTCTCCTTATTGTTTCTAGGTCAAAATGACCTATATACCAGAAAATGGGCACCGGAGGTGGGCCTGGGTGACCACAACCCACCAGGCGCGCCTGGGCTCCTGGCGCGCCAGTGGGTTGTGCCCACCTGGTGGGCCCCCTCTGGTACTTATTTGCTCCAATATTCATCACATATTCCATAAAAATTCTCTGTGAAGTTTCAGCTTGTTTGGAGTTGTGCAGAATAGGTAGTCTAACGTAGCTTTTCCAGGTCCAATTTTCCAGCTGCCGGAATTGTCCCTCTTTGTGTGTACCTTGCAATTATGAGAGAAAAGACATTAAAATTACTCCAAAAAGAATTATTATGCATAAAAACATCATAAATAACAGTAAAAAAACATGATGCAAAATGGACATATCAACTCCCCCAAGCTTAGACCTCGCTTGTCCTCAAGTGAAACCGAATTCAAAAAACACGTCCACATGCTTAGAGAGGGAGGTATCGATAAAAACAAAATACAGACATAGAAGCATCGTGTAGATTTTTATAACAGCAACAAATTTAATTATAAGACTTTTATCATAGAGCTTTTATCATAAACTTCTCATGAATAAGTAACAGTTCATCACACAATCGAAGTATAAAGCATAAACTCTATTAGAAATGTCACAGCCCTAGAGCTTGCTTGTAACTAGTGGCATTGCATCCATGCATCATGTTTAAATTTCATGAAACTTGAAATGGGGTTTATCCAAGCCCTAGCACTAAATCAATTCAAATAGGTTCAACTAAAATTATTTTTCAATGAACCCAAATGGCCTTCAAAAATGTTCACCATTTTTGGAAAATGCTGGAAACAGTAACCAGAGATGTTGCACATTTTTCCATGACATTTGGATTATTGAATTAACTCATATTGTATTTGAATTGGGGCATTTAAACACTATAAATAATTTAAATGCTCAAAAAATGCTCAATTTAAATGTGGGCCACTGGAATAATCCATAGAGTATCCACAAATTATTGCAGCATTTTACAAAATGCTTTAGTATTTTTACTAAAGCCAAAACAGTAGCAGAAAAATAGAAAACAGAACAAAACTAGAAAAGATAAAGCGGAGAAAGCACTTACCTGGCCTGGCCCAGCACGGCCCAGCCCACTGGCCTGGTGCCAGTCATCGCCTACCTCTGCCAGTAGGCAGAGGAGGGACACCGCGACACCGCCGAGCTCGCCACGCCTCCTCCTGCTTGCCGCCGACCGCCTGGAGCTGGCCGGAGACGCCACACAACCCCCCAGGCCCTCTCACTCCCCCTGCTCATCCCCTCCCCTGTCCCTCTCGCGCGCACCCACCCGAGCGCGGCCGCAGCCGCCGGCCACCATAGCAATGGCCACCGGCCACCCCACGCCTCCCCACGTATCCAAGAGCTCCGCCGCCTCGTCTACGTCCTCCTCACCGCTCCACGCGACCGGAAGGGCATCGAAGCACCGTCCCCGACCTTTCTTACCTGTCCACGGCCGACGGATGCCGCCGTCCGATTCGTCGTCCTCAGCGCCTCCCCGAGCCTTCCGAGATCGTCTTCTACCCCGCTGTGAGCTCTCGAGCATTTCCCCCTTCTCCCCGCAGTGAATCTCTTCCCCTAACCAGCCTAGCCACCAGAGCCGAGAGCCCGTGGCGCCGGCCATGGCGCCGTCGCGGCTACAGGCGCCATAGCTTGAACCTGAGCATGTAATCGTGCTGGGATGATCTCGAGGACTAAAACACCCCTAGCTATCCTTCCCGTGCCCCGTAGTGGTCGCCCATGCCATCACCGAACTCCGGCCGCCGCCTAGCTCCCCGCCGCCGCCTACTCCGGCCATACCAGCCTCCGGCGTCCGCCCTGCTGGATGCGCCGCACTCACCGCTGCCATTAGATGCAAACGGCGAGGCAAATGGTTGCCCGTAGCTCAATCCCGAGAGAACGCCGCCGCGGTTTGAGGTCGCCGCCGGCCATACTCCGGCAAGCTGACGTGGCGGATTACAGTAGTACTAATTATGTCATTAGTCTAAACCTAGGACAATGACAGCTGGGCCCCACGCCCTAACTAAACCGGGATTTGTTTGCGTTTAGATTAAACTAACTCCCACGGGCCCCACAGGTCAGTTTGACCTGGCCACGTCACACGCTGACCGACCCCACACGTCAGTATTGACTTGCTGACGTGTCTGTTGACCCGGCCCCACCTGTCATTGACACCGAACAGCACTGGGTCACTGACCAGTGGACCCGGACGTCAGGTTTGACCTGGACCGGCCTTGTTGACTTGATGATGTGACGTCGATGGCATGATGACGTAGTAATGCTTTTCTGGTATTTCTTATTTCAGAAATGATTTAGAAATTCCAGAAAATCATCTAAACTTCTAAAATTCATAGAAATTCAACCGTAACTCCAAATTAAATAATTTATATATGAAAAATGATCAGAAAAATTCAATCTATCCATCTGTACTGGTTTCATGCATGTTTAAACAAGTTAACATGCTGTTTAGTGCAGAACAAGATAAAGCACTAACAATGACCATGAATGTGTTTGAACTTTGAATCTTTGGTTCAAAATAGATCAAACCCATCTGGTTGTAGTTGCATTAGCCCAACACACTCATTTTACCATGTCATGATCATGCATCATATTGTGCATTGCATTGATTGTGTTTCTTCTCTATTGCCGATATTTGTCCCCTCTCGATAGATGTGGTTCGACGATGAGATCGATGACACTGATGAAGAGCTATATTATCTTCGGAAGGGCCAGGCAAGCAAAACCCCCTTGTTCATTCCGAAACAATCCCACTCTCTCGCTCCTGCTCTCTTTTAGTGCATTAGGACAACAACGATTCATCTGTTACTTGCTGCGGTAGCTGAACCCCTTTTCCTCTGCATGACCTGTCATTTCCACAGTAAATAGATGAAACCCACTAGCATGAGTAGGAGTTGTTTGAGCCCTGATGTGCCTACTCATTCATGCTTGTATGTCGTGCCTGCTATTGCTTATAGTTGTGTTAGGTCTGATTCATCGGGGATGAATCGGAGTTGTGTGAACATGTCCTACTGTTGAGAGCTAAGTGTGTGAACACGATTTGGTAACGGTAGTGGTGAGAGGCCATGTAGGAGTACATGGTGGGTTGTCTCATTGCAGCCGTCCTCAGGAACTGAGTTCTGTGTTTGTGATCCATGAAACAGGTACTACCACGCATTGGGCCCGAAACCAATGGACCCTCTCGACTTATTAACTGCCCTTGCCCTCTGTCCGTGAGTTGCAACTAGTTTACGTGTTTGTAGGATATGTGTTGGAGGCCGTGCGTAGCGCTGACCCTAGGGGTGGGCTATGATGCGGTAGATACACCGTGGCCCGGTGTACCGAGCGCTCGTTTGGTGTCCCGGGAACCCTGCACACATCGTTTGGGGCCGTGAGCGAAACTCCGGCCAGATCTCCTCGCGGATGGAACCCGAATAGGCGATAAACCTGGACTAGAGACTTGTGTGGTTAGTCAGGTCATGGCCGACTCCCTCGCCAAAGCTTCCGCTTGAAGGTTGCCGAGATACACGACGTGTACATGGTGGTAAGTGGTGAGAGCGTGTGTGAAGAAGTACACCCCTGCAGGGTTATAAATGATCTATTCGAATAGCGTGTCCATGGTAAAGGACTTCTGGGTTGCCTATAACAGTTCATAGACAAGTGAAAGTGGATACTCTAAAATGCGCAAGATAAGCGTGAGTGCTATGGATGGCGTTCTCCTAGGGAGACGGGAGCGGATCCATAGTGGTGTATTGATATGGTGAATATGTGGACTCGTGTTGTGACGCCCTCGATTCAATCGTACACTAATCATACACGCAAATGTGTACGATCAAGATCAAGGACTCACGGGAAGATATCACAACACAACTCTAGACACAAAAATAAAATAATACAAGCTTTATGTTACAAGCCAGGGGCCTCGAGGGCTCGAATACTTAAGCTTGAAAACACAAGAGTCAGCGGAAGCAACAATATCTGAGTACAGCCATAAGTTAGACAAGTTGCCTTAAGAAGGCTAGCACAAAAGCAACATTGATCGAAAAGGCAAGGCCTCCTGCCTGGGAGCCTCCTAACTACTCCTGGTCGTCGACGGTCTCCACGTAGTAGTATGCATCGGTGGTGGCATCTGGCTCCTGGGCTCCGACATCTGGTTGCATCAACCGGAAAGAAGAAGAAAGGGGGAAAGGGGGAGCAAAGCAACCGTGAGTACTCATCCAAAGTACTCGCAAGCAAGGATCTACACTACATATGCAACATTATCAAAGGAAGGCTGTATATGTGGACTGGGCTGCAGAAAAGCCAGAATAGAGGGGAGAACCTAGTCCTATCGAAGACTAGCATCTTCTGGAAACCACCATCTTGCAGCAACAGGAGGGAGTAGAGTAGCATAAAGTAAAGTAGTAGCGTTATCTACCTCGGCCAGAGATCCTTTCTCGACTCCCTGCGAGAAAGCAATCCCAGAGCCATACTATCCAAGTGTCATCACAATCCAATTCTCATCATCATCCAGTTCTCATCACAAGTATCCAGTTCTAGTTGTATCGATCGGGATACAACTCCAAGTGTCCGTTACCGTAGGACAGGCTATCGATAGATGCTTTCTTCCCTGCAGGGGTGCACCAACTTACCCACCACGCTCGCTTAACTCCGGCCGGACACACTTTCCTGGGTCATGCCCGGCGTCGGCCAAACAATACGCCGCAACCCGACCTAGGCTTAATAGAGAGGCCAAAGACGCCGACTAAACCTATGCCCCCGGTCATGGGCCATCTCCCCGAACTCCTCAACGTTGCGTGGGCGGCGGTGAGCAGACCTAGCTACCTCCTTCAACAAGGCAAAGCGCCACGATCCAACTCGGCACGCCGCTCGCCGCTGAAGTCTATTAAGCTTGGCTGATGTATCTGACGCAGAACGCCCATACTATGCCCACGTGATGGTTAGTGCTATCGGGCGAGAGGCCCTTGGATCAAATATCCAAATCGTAGTGGATTAGGAGCGCCAGCGGTAACAAGCGAGACTCATGAAAGATGTGACCCGTTGCCCGTCTCGAGGACTTGCGGCAAGGGCTAGGAATGCCAGCCACGCCAGATTTATCTCGCGGGCCCCCTCCAGGTCAACCAGACTCCACATCACTCGCAATTAAGCTCGCGCGGGCACCCCTCAGGGTCGACCCGTCTTTCCAAGTAATAGAGGTAAAGTCCAAGTATCCGTGTGTCCAAACATCAAGGGGAAAACCCGAGGAATCACCCCCGATGAATTCCACTAGATGTAATCATCAAGGTGAACGTAAGAGGAATCACCCCCGAGGTTCACACTTGAGGGGTTGCACAACAGAGTCGTATCGGAAGTGGTTAAGGAGGAAATCACCCTCGATGACCACGACCGAATGACTACACTACAGGGTTAACATCAGAAGTGCTGAAGAGGTTTCACCCTCGGTACTCGATAGTAACCCAAAGAGTGTTGAGCAACTAAGGGAAAGTGATGTGCGGTGCGGGGCCTGGTCTTCGGTCCCGCTGATCGGGTCTTCAATGATGAAGCAGGGGCAACAAGGACAAGGTGGGGGTCACCGATGGATCACTAACCAACCTATACTAAGCGGTTTAGGATAAGCGGTAGGTAACAATAAGGTGTTTCAAAAGCAGGCTATGCATCAGAATAGGAGCAATCAATAACAATAGCAAAATCTAATGCAAGCATGAGAGAATGGAATGGGCGATATCAGGATGATCAAAGGTGGGGCTTGCCTGGTTGCTCTGGCAAGGAGGGGTCGTCGTCGACGTAGTCGATCACAGGGGCGGCATCAGTCTCGGGGTCTACCGGAGAGAAGAGGGGGAAGAAACAGTAAATACATAGCAAACAGAGGTAACACTAAGCATGACATGACGATACGTAGCGCTAGGCGTGCTCTAACGCGGTACTACACGTTGCAGACGAAGGGGGGAAACATCCAAGGGTGAATTCCCGACGTTAGGTGGATTATGGACAAAGGAAAAGAGGGGGAAAGTTCCATGTTCAGCATGCTAGGGGCATGTGACAAATGAATGGACCGCGTATCCGGATCCGTCACGTTTTTCTGAGCAACTTTCATGTAGAAAACATTTTCATCCGAGCTACGTTCTAATTTCTACGAATTTTCAAAGTTTAAACAATATCCTGGAATTATTTAAAATAACAGAAAAGATAAAACGATGTCGATGACGCGTCGATGACGTCGGCGATCAATGACTGGCTGACCAGGTTAAACGGACCCGTGGGTCCCACCTGTCATGGACTAATTAACTAAATTAATTAGTTTTAATTATGAAAAACACTTTAATTAGAGGAATAAGCGGTAGGGCCCGCTCGTCAGCGTCACAGAGATCCCAACAAGACGTTGACCGGTCAACTCAACGGAATTCGCAGGGCCCATCGGCAAGGACCTGTGGTGGCCCAGGTGTGCCACGTTGGCGGTGGCCGACGGCTCAACGCCGACGACGCCAAACGCGGAGGCGCAACACGGATCTCGCCGGAAAACGCGTACAGGGCTCAGGGAGGAGCGGGGCTAGGCTCATTCGAACGAGCTCTCAGCGCCGCGTCCAGTGGTGGCCGTAGCATCGCCGGACTTGGCCGGAATCGGCGCCTGCGAGCGGCGGAGGCGGCGGCGTGCGCATTGGGCTCCTGGGAACCTCACAAGCTCGACTACGACCTCGGAAGCGAGCTGCGGCAACGGTGGCCACTACGACGAGCTTCATCATGGCGGCGGGGCAGCACCAACGGCGACGACAACTAGGGGGTGAGATCGACGGCGGTAGCATAGGGGAAAGGTCGGGGAGCTTACGTAGGAGCACACGGTGGCTCGTTGGAAGGTTAGGAGCAGCAGGGCGCCGGAATCGTAGAGGAACGCCGGTGGCTGCCGAGGAAGAAGAAGCTGGCGTCGGAGTCGATGCAGGGGCGCCGAGCTCGAGGGGCTGGTCGTGGGCGAAGGAGAGGTCGACGACGGAGCCCTGGGCGTGGTCCTAGGTGAAGGGGACGGCGGAGAGCGCGTAGACGGTGCCGGCCATGGCGACTGCGGTGGTGGCCGTGGCGGATCTGGGCGAGGAGGATCTGGTGGGAAGAGGGAAAAGCGGAGTGGGCGAGGGGAAGTGGGAGACTGGGAGTGGCAGGAGGAGGGGACCGAGGTGTCGCGGAGGCTTATCCACCTCGACGCCGGTGAGCGGGTCCGGTGGCGACCGCGCCCTGTAGCGGCGCGCAACCGAGGAACAGGAAGGGGGCGTGGTGTGGGGAGCTGGGCCGGCTGGGCCGGCCAGGCTGGTTGAGGTCCAGGGGGACAAGGGGGGTTCTCTCTCTCTCTTATGCTTTTCCTTTTCTTTTTCTTTAATTACTAGAGAAGGAAAATGATTTATCTGGGGACCCTAATGATTTAGGAAAAAAATGTGGAACTGGATCATAAAAGTCCAGTGCATTTTTAGGCACTGCCACAATTATTTTTGGGAAAGGTTTAGATTCATTTGGAATTTTCATAAATGAATTTGCATCAAAAATTGCTGGAATGGCACTGTTATAAATGCTAGTGTCCATTTTAGCATAGTAGTGATGTTGTTTTTATTTACATCAAATTGTATTGGAATATTTGCTAAATGATGAACATTTTTCCAGCAACTTTTGTGCAACTTCAAGTTTCACTTATGATTTGAATTTGAATTCAGATGGGAGTTGAAAAGAGATATTGAACAAAGGTGAAGGTGATTAAGCATTCTTTAGCCAAATGATCAGGCTTAATCATAGAGGGTTACTGTAGCATGACACTGGGGGTGTTACAAATCTCCTCCACTACAAGAAATCTCGTCCCGAGATTTAAGTGGGGAAGTAAAGAGTAACTTCGGGAGAACTGACCCTTTTAGGGTTAATTATCTAGTGAACAATTCAGGGAATGTGGCAGAAGTATCTCTCGAGCTGAAACTTAATAAAACATCGAGAGCAAAGTATGAAGGTACCATGAGAAGTTTTAACGGGCAGGCAATCATTTGATGCCTAATCAAAAGGTGAAAGGGGGTTCAGAGCAACAACAACAAAAATTATTGCGTCTGATACTAGAACAGATCACTAGGAAGGTGGCTCATGAATTACATACGAAGGCAAGTGAAAAAGGATACTTCGGAATCAAGGATGTACAGGAGTCAGGTTTCGATCCTGTGGAACTGTGGGTTATGGGCCCACCATGTGGTTCAAAAGTAGGATGGACGCCGACATATTGCACGATCATGGTAGCAAGGCATGACAGAGGATAACATGTCAGTTATGTTGGCAACAACGTTGGTACCAAGGGCGAGGCACGAAGAGAACCATTTTCCTGCTCGTTGAACGAGGCGGACCAATCGGCAAGGTTCGCGTCCATCGGTGGTTATCGGAATGTAATCAACAATAATAGCAAGGTCTTACTGACAAATTGTATATCGGGGTGTTTTCATAAGCAGGGAATTGTTACATGCTTAGATCTCATAAACCACAAGAAGGGTTAAGCAAAACAATGGAAAAGAAAAGGCGATCATTAGATTAATCAGAACATTGGAAAGGAAAATGTGTTTACTCACAAGAATTGGGAGTATATCGTTCCCAAGGGGAAGCGGAGCAGGATATACATGATATGGCAGCAAGTTCAAAAGCATGTAGATAAAGGGGGCGAGGGAAGAATCATGATATTACCCATACGACGGTGTTTGGATAATAGATCAAGAAACATTCAACAATGTGCTTCCGATGTTCTTGTTGATATTCGGAATACCTTAGTCATGCTTTGAGGTAGCATTAACATGGTGTTACAAGTAGGGGTTGGAGTTGAAGATCACAAGAAATACTCAAGGAACAATTGCAGGAATAGTAAGGAGTCCAAGGTATAACCAAGACATGATCAAACATGTGTTGGAAAGAAGACAAGGGGGGGGTCGATGATAACTCAAATCATCGAAGGTCAAGGATGGCATTTCTCATCACGAATTCGATTGATATGCTGGAAGAGCTCAGAATGTTGACGAGCACGACACAATTGTCGAGAGATTTCAGGAAGATGTAATCGATCGGCGATGACATCAAGTCAAAGGAATGATGAAGCAAAAAGTTTTTGGAACCACGGGTATAACACAAACTTGAAATCAAGCTTGTTGTTCGAGGGGAATTGATAAAATGAGGAAGATCGACGTAAGCTTAGCTCATCATCGAAAATTGTGCTCTGGGAAGAAGCTCCGGGTAGCACAGTTAAAAATTAGTATGATAATGATATAGCCGATCAGCCTAGGAATGACATGACGGATTAGTAAACTCGTAAGCAATGAAAATTACTTAGAGTTATAGAATCAGAGTGCAGAATCGATTCACTTATCGGTGTTCTCGAGTGACTAATAACCCGGAACCCGTGGAAAATTTAGAATCGGCAAAAATAATAGTAGAGGAAGAACTCATAAGAAGTTATGTAGTTTCATGATATTCCCGAGATATCGGAGGGTAATACTCGATGTGGATCATAGCAGAGGTTGGACTAGGGTATTGCTCTGCAGAAGACAAGTGCTTGAATTTGCACGAGAAATGGTATTTAAAGGAGAACATGGTCGGAACCACGATTGCAAAAGGCCAGATCTCAGATATAAGGCGAACTTATATCAAGGGAATAATTAACTTAAGAGACGCTTTAATGATAAGATCTACATCGTGTCCATGGGCATTAACACAAAGTTCAAGGTCGACTCCCACTTCTTCAATGCATAACCTTTTCATTCATTGCTCTTACAAAAATTGATTTGAGTGCGAAGGTCTACCTGGTGAAATACCAGAGGAGTATGAACCTTGGAAAACTTTCGGTTCACAGATTAAGGAAGGCATAGGTTCAACCCATCGGGGCACCTTAGGAACATATACCACAAACTCCACGAGTAAAATAACACAAGCTTGAAGGCAGAGCATGGTTGAAAAGGCAGAGGATATAATTTACCAAAGGCATTATATATCCGAGGAAAGGCTCAAAAGGTTATTGAATATGAAGGACGTTTTCGGATAAAATCCAACAAAGGATCTGGCAGTCCACATAGGATTTTATGTGAGTATCAGTGCTCAATCAGAAGAGGGAAAGAATGCAAAGGCATCGAATTATAGATATATCTGGATAACTTCAAAGCTTGAATACAAAGGAATTACGATTTTCAAATCAGGAGATCCAAGCGAGGCTCGATCAAAAGATAATTGAGTTGAATCGATACAGGTCGACAATCAAACAAGGTTTGATTTGACAAGAACAAGCTCATGTTTGGAGTGACGTCTGAGCTAGAAGGATGAATGCTAGGATCTAACTGAGGATTACGAGCATTCACGACATATTGGATCAAAGAGACTCGAAATGATAGTGACAGAGGATGTCAATGAAGATTACTAGAATTATGGAATTAACCATAATGCAAGCTAACAAGAATTTCAACAACAATAGGCTGCTGAGGATTTTCGGAAGATTGAATAGTATTTCAAAGACTTTTGTGAAATATATGAACAACTGGTGAAAAACAAATCCTCGATATGTGTGAGGATTAATTTGTCGGTGTATTCAGGCGACAAGGAACTGCAAGGCACTAGGCACAAAAGGTTTCTCAGAACAACGACAAGTATTTCAGGGCATCTTGTAATAACAAGAGCAACTGGGGATGAAGGTATGAGCGACAAAGATATGTAGTTAGTCATAGGGGCTTATCGGTGGTAGGGAATTGCAAACGCGATGAGCACAAGTTATCGGGATAACATCGGAGAGTATCTTCGGAATCTTCTGGTGCAGCAGGCGATCATCTGTAATAAAGGGCTCTCCGGGACGAAGTAGTTACGAGAACCTAATGTTAGAGTTAGCAAAATCGTTTAACCCGAATGGAAGAGAGATCAGAGTCCCAGAGTATAGACGGGAATAAAAGATCCTAATACCACCCAATGGCGATGTGGGCCTGTAAGACACACAATCAATGTTAGTAAAAGTTTTTCAGAGACTAGACTCAACTTCGGCCAAGGAGTTGGAAAGGGGGCTACCTACGGGCAGTTGGCTCTGATACCAACTTGTGACGCCCTCGATTCAATCGTACACTAATCATACACGCAAATGTGTATGATCAAGATCAAGGACTCACGGGAAGATATCACAACACAACTCTAGACACAAAAATAAAATAATACAAGCTTTATGTTACAAGCCAGGGGCCTCGAGGGCTCGAATACATAAGCTTGAAAACATAAGAGTCAACGGAAGCAACAATACTGAGTACAGACATAAGTTAGACAAGTTGCCTTAAGAAGGCTAGCACAAAAGCAACATTGATCGAAAAGGCAAGGCCTCCTGCCTGGGAGCCTCCTAACTACTCCTGGTCGTCGACGGTCTCCACGTAGTAGTATGCATCGGCGGTGGCATCTGGCTCCTGGGCTCCGACATCTGATTGCATCAACCGGAAAGAAGAAGAAAGGGGGAAAGAGGGAGCAAAGCAACCGTGAGTACTCATCCAAAGTACTCGCAAGCAAGGATCTACACTACATATGCAACATTATCAAAGGAAGGTCAGATATGTGGACTGGGCTGCAGAAAAGCCAGGATAGAGGGGAGAACCTAGTCCTATCGAAGACTAGCATCTTCTGGAAACCACCATCTTGCAGCAACAGGAGGGAGTAGAGTAGCATAAAGTAAAGTAGTAGCGTTATCAACCTCGGCCAGAGATCCTTTCTCGACTCCCTGCGAGAAAGCAATCCCAGAGCCATACTATCCAAGTGTCATCACAATCCAATTCTCATCATCATCCAGTTCTCATCACAAGTATCCAGTTCTAGTTGTATCGATCGATACAACTCCAAGTGTCCGTTATCAGAGGACAGGCTATCGATAGATGTTTTCTTCCTGCACGGGTGCACCAACTTACCCACCACGCCGCTTAACTCCGCCGGACACACTTTCCTGGGTCATGCCCGGCCTCGCCAAACAATACGCCGCAACCCGACCTAGGCTTAATAGAGAGGCCAAGACGGACTAAACCTATGCCCCTGTGAGTCATGGGCCATCTCCCGGGAACTCCTCACGCTATGCGTTGTGGCGGTGAGCGAACCTAGCTACCTCCTTCAACAAGGCAGGCGCCACGCAGTCCAACCCGGCGCGCGCCGCTCAGTCGCTGAAGTCTATTAAGCTTCGGCTGATGTATACGACGCAGAACGCCCATACTATGCCCACGTGATGGTTAGTGCTATCGGGCCAGAGGCCCCTCAAATCGTAGTGGATTAGGAACGCGCGGTAACAAGCAGAGAGATGTGACCCCGTTGCCCCGTCTCGAGCACTTGCGGCAAGGGCTAGGAATGCCCGGCCACGCCTCGTATTTATCTCGCGGGCACCCTCCAGGTCAACCAGACTCCACATCACTTGCAATTAAGCTCACGCGGGCACCCCTCAGGGTCGACCCGTCTTTCCAAGTAACAGAGGTAAAGTCCAAGTATTCGTGTGTCCAAACATCAAGGGGAAAACCCGAGGAATCACCCCCGATGAATTCCACTAGATGTAATCATCAAGGTGAACGTAAGAGGAATCACCCCCGAGGTTCACACTTGAGGGGTTGCACGACAGAGTCGTATCAGAAGTGGTTAAGGAGGAAATCACCCTCGATGACCACGACCGAATGACTACACTACACGGTTAAAATCAGAAGTGCTGAAGAGTTTCACCCTCGGTACTCGATAGTAACCCAGTAGTGTTGAGCAACTAAGGGGAAAGTGATGTGCGGTGCCGGGGCCTGGTCTTCGGTCCCCTTGATCGGGTCTTCAATGATGAAGCAGGGGCAACAAGGACAAGGTGGGGGTCGCTGATGGATCACTAACCAACCTATACTAAGCAGTTTAGGATAAGCAGGTAGGTAACAATAAGCAGGTTACATAAGCAGGCTATGCATCAGAATAGGAGCAATCAATAACAGTAGCAAAATCTAATGCAAGCATGAGAGAATGGAATGGGCGATATCAGGATGATCAAAGGTGGGGCTTGCCTGGTTGCTCTGGCAAGGAGGGGTCGTCGTCGACGTAGTCGATCACAGGGGCGGCATCGGTCTCTGGGTCTACCGGAGGGAAGAGGGGGAAGAAACAGTAAATACATAGCAAACAGAGGTAACACTAAGCATGACATGATGATACACAGCGCTAGGCGTGCTCTAACGCGGTACTACACGCTATGCATTTAAGGGGAAACATCCGAGGGTGAATTCCCGACGTTAGGTGGATTCTGGACAAAGGAAAAGAGGGGGAAAGTTCCATGTTCAGCATGCTAGGGGCATGTGACAGATGAATGGACCGCGTATCCGGATCCGTCACGTTTTTCTGAGCAACTTTCATGTAGAAAACATTTTCATCCGAGCTACGGTCTAATTTTTACGAATTTTCAAAGTTTAAACAATATCCTGGAATTATTTAAAATAACAGAAAAGATAAAATGACGTCAGCATGACGTGCTGATGACGTCAGCAGTCAACAGACTGGCTGACCAGGTTAAACGGACCCGTGGGTCCCACCTGTCATGGACTAATTAACTAAATTAATTAGTTTTAATTATGAAAAACACTTTAATTAGAGGAATAAGCGGTAGGGCCCGCTCGTCAGCGTCACAGACGCCCAAGACGCCGTTGGGTCAACCCGATCAAGCGGGCCCATCGGGCATGACCTGTGGTGGCCCTGTGTGCCACGTTGGCGGTGGCCGGCGGCTCAACGCCGACGATGCCAAACGCGGCGGCGCAACACGGATCTCGCCGGAAAACGCGTACAGGGCTCGGGGAGGAGCGGGGCTAGGCTCATTCGAACGAGCTCTCGCCGTCGCGCCCAAAGGTGGTCAGAGCATCGCCGGACTTGGTTGAATCAGCGCCGGCGAAGCGGCGGAGGCGGCGGCGCAAGGGTGCTTTCGGCAACGGGCGCTTACGGGCACGGAAGGCTCGCGCGCATGCGCGTCGGGCTCCTGGGAACCTCACAAGCTCGACTACGCCCTCGGACGCGAGCTGCGGCAACGGTGGCCACTGCGACGAGCTTCGTCATGGCGGCGGGGCAGCACCAACGGCAACGGCAACTAGGGGATGAGATCGACGACGCTAGCATAGGGGAAAGGTCGGGGATCTTACGTAGGAGCACACGGTGGCTCGTTGGAAGGTTAGGAGCAGCAGGGCGCCGGAATCGTAGAGGAACGCCGGTGGCTGCCGAGGAAGAAGAAGCTGGCGTCGGAGTCGATGCAGGGGCGCCGAGCTCGAGGGGCTGGTCGTGGGCGAAGGAGAGGTCGACGACGGAGCCCTCGGCACAGTCCTAGGTGAAGGGGACGGCGGAGAGCACGTAGACGGTGCCGGCCATGGCGACTGCGGTGGTGGCCGTGACGGATCTGGGCGAGGAGGATCTAGTGGGAAGAGGGAAAAGCGGAGTGGGCGAGGGGAAGTGGGAGACTGGGAGTGGCAGGGGAGGAGGGGACCGAGGCGTCGCGGAGGCTTATCCACCTCGACGCCGGTGAGCGGGTCCGGTGGCGACCGCGCCCTGTAGTGGCGCGCAACCGAGGAACGGGAAGGGGGCGTGGTGTGGGGAGCTGGGCCGGCTGGGCGGCCAGGCTGGTTGAGGTCCAGGGGGACAAGGGGGGTTCTCTCTCTCTTCTGCTTTTCCTTTTCTTTTTCTTTAATTACTAGAGAAGGAAAATGATTTATCTGGGGACCCTAATGATTTAGGAAAAAAATGTGGAACTGGATCATAAAAGTCCAGTGCATTTTTAGGCACTGCCACAATTATTTTTGGGAAAGGTTTAGATTCATTTGGAATTTTCATAAATGAATTTGCATCAAAATTGCCGGAATGGCACTGTTATAAATGCTAGTGTCCATTTTAGCATAGTAGTGATGTTGTTTTTATTTACATCAAATTGTATTGGAATATTTGCTAAATGATGAACATTTTTCCAAAGAACTTTTGTGCAACTTCAAGTTTCACTTATGATTTGAATTTGAATTCAGATGGGAGTTGAAAAGAGATATTGAACAAAGGTGAAGGTGATTAAGCATTCTTTAGCCAAATGATCAGGCTTAATCATAGAGGGTTACTGTAGCATGACACTGGGGGTGTTACACGTGTGCGCCACCGCAAAAGAGTTACTTGCAGTCGTAGTTCAGGATAGCCACCGAGTCAAAGCTGGCTTACTCCAGTCAAACTCCACCACCCCCTTTGTTGATAATGATGCATATGTAGTTAGTTCTGATGTAAGTCTTGCTGAGTACATTTGTACTCACGTTTGCTTATTTTATGTTTTGCAGAGAGACGTCAGTCTTGCTAGTAGTTCCGCGTGGACTTCGACGTTTAGCTTGTTACCTCAGCTACGATCTTGTGCCCTCGGCAGGATCTGGTAGATAGTCAGGCTTCTAAGCCTTTTCCATTTGTAGATGTCTGTACTTAGACATGTTTAGCTTCCACATGTGCTTTGACTTGTATGCTTTGAATGTTGGGTCATGAGACCCATGTTTGTAATATCTTGGCTCCTCGGAGCCTAATGAATAAATACTTGAGTCGTAGAGTTATGTTGTGATGCCATGTTGTATTTACACATATCGAGCATATTGTGTGTATGATTGAATTGCTTGGTATGTGTGGGATCCGACAATCTAGTTGTTTATCCTTGGCAGCCTCTCTTATGGGGAAATGTAGTCTAGTGCTTCCATGAGCCATAGTAGTCCGCTACATGCCCGGTTCACCGGAGTCCTGCTAGCCCAAAGACTACCGCTTCGTGACACTTGACTGCCGGGCATGTGTTTCACTTGCCTCGTGGTTCACTGTTCCCTTCGGGAAATGTCACACGGTGACATCCGGAGTCCTGCCTAGCCTGCTATAGCCCGGGTTCCCGGAGTCCTGTTAGCCCAGTGCTACAGCCCGGATTCACACGCTGCTGACCGACATGCTCAAAGTTGATTCATGTATGTCTGTCCCCATGGGTTAGTGTCGCTTTGGGTTCACGACTAGCCATGTCGGCCCGGGTTCTCTGTCATATGGATGCTAGCGACACTATCATATACGTGAGCCAAAAGGTGCAAACGGTCCTGGGCCATGGTAAGGCGACACTCGTGGGAATACCGTGCGTGAGGCCGCAAAGTGATATGTAGTGTTACCGGCTAGATCGATGTGACTTGGAATCGGGGTCCTGACAGCTTTGGTATCGAGCCCGATCGTCAGAGGGTTTACCAAGCCAAACTGGTCGAAGTTGTGTCTAGAAATGCTTTAGTTATGTAAGGGAATTGATTGTGGAAGGGAACATAAGGCTCTTTTACTCCTTATACCCCATGGCCTTCTGATCTGAGTCATCCTCTTCTCTTCTATGGGGTTTAAGAACTAGGCTTCTCATCAATCTATTAGGATGACGTGTTACTAATCCATAGACTTATATAATTGATAGTTTCAAATCTCAGTTCAGTTTTTACTACTTCCGTATGTTCATAGCTGGTCTCAGAACCTTGATATTGTGATGTTGAGTGGTCATGCCACTATTTTGCAGGATGTCCCAAATATTTTTGAGCATTTACAGCCGTTATGTCATCTCGAGTCATCCTGTGTTTCTAAACAATCTGATGCACTTGCAAATCCTTTTCCTCTGGTTTTGATGTTCCTTTGGGCCGGGTTAATCACACTAATTGCTGAGTTGAGGTATTCTACTACCTTGACATATATGTTGGAGTTATTATTATGACCCTAGGCGTCTTATGAAACCATCTAGTAATCTAGCCATATTTTGTGTTCCCAGTGTGATTATTCTGGCCATCATTCTCGAAAGCATCCTGTGATGCCATTTAGTAGTAGGTATTCTATTCCTGGGTTCTTGAACCCGAGATTCACCCTACTTACTTCATGTTGATAGTGTTTGCTAGTTCCTTTAGGATATTAGTAACTATGCGATAGTCCTCGAGGTCCATGGTATTTCCTTCTTCCAAATACTATGAACCGCTTATGGCAGAAGTTCCTTGCTGAACCGAAGGATCACAATCAGAGTACTCTTGTGGAGTTCTCCATTCATAATTGTGAATCTGCCAGTTCTACCTTTTCGCATGGGTTATCCAGAAGAAATGTTGAGCTTCGCTCGACATACTAATCTATGCATCCACAACTCAGAAAAACATATGTTCCTTTGAGTTGTCCCTCTTTACCTGTATCCTGACCCTCGCCTATCAATTGATAGTCGTGGAGTAGTCGAGCATTCGCTTATCGATGCCTATTACTCTTGTGGTCCGTCAAGCCATTCTATCCGGAATGACTTGGAGAAACAAACTCCAAAGATTTCATCCATATCTAGGATTGGGTCAAAGCAGTTGTATTCCGCAGATCAAAATGCCAATCCAGCTTTTGATTCTGTTCAACCCTGAAGTATTGCCCTCTTTATGTCAGGAACGTCATGAGAATTGCACCTTCCCTTATGAATTCTTGACGTAGTGATACTTCTCGCTATCATTATTCATTCCTCGGTTCCGTGTTGTTGTAACCGGAATGCCGACAAGTGAACTGTGATGTGTGAAATCGATACTCCTAGCAACCTCATTGCTTGGTAGTTAATGGACAATATTCTCATTCTTAGCATGTTGGTTATTAAATCATCATCCTAAGATTGATCGTGCTACCTAGTCCTTATTTCCTGGTGCACTTTCTGATCAATGAGATAGGATTTGTGTCAACCCCTCATTCTTTTAATCATATCATCTTGCCCTGAAAAGCAAGGTTGTTCTCGAGCTTAGTAACATACCGGTGGTTCGTGATTTTCCGAATATCTTCTCGGAAGTATTACCAGGTTGTCACCTGACCGCTATGTTGAGTTCGTGATCAAGTTGGTTTTCTTGTAAGCACCCTTTCTCTAGGAATCTGTGCCGGATACCCTGAGCTAGTTGGTTAAGCTAAACAACAACTTGGAGAGTTGGAAGATAAAAGCTTACCTGACTTAGTTAATCTCCAAGGGATATCCTGGTGCCTGTGTGTTGAAGAAAGATGATATCTTCATCGATTGGTCCCTGTGATCAGTTGTTGGATCTATTGCCTTGTCAAAACTTTGACTTGAGTATGGGTTATTGTCAAGTCAAATCAGAACCAACGATGTTCGTAATGTTGTCTTACTCGTGGTTGATTCCTCGAGCATATACCATTACATCTTTTGGTCTGACCAATGCTATCACCGTGTTCACATGATGGTGGAAGTCCACTGATATAGAAATTCCAATGAGTTGATGTTGAGCCCATCAGCAGCATCTTGTCTTCCCCATGATTCATGTGGAACATTAAACCTAGCATTGGAAACTTTGTAAGCATTGCCTTCATTTCCGCTCATGAGGTATACATTTGGATGAAAGAAGTGACTTCCTCTAACTCACGTGCATTTGATGTAAGCTGCCGCCGTGAGTTCGAGAAAGATTGTTTTTGCCTCCTCTGGAATCATCCCAAGTTAGTCATGCACGTGCGAAGTGCGCTATGGTTTGCTAGGTTGGCCGCCTCCACTCCATATGTGTTCCTAGCACACCAAGCCACTGATTGATTTGTTCGAGGAAAAGGAGTTGATGTGCGAATACTAGTTCATGCACAAGATTTCAATATCCTCGATGATGGTTCCCCACCTGAACTCGGTAGTGTTTTATTATAAGACTACCACGTGATCATGCTTGTCTGGGACAGTGTGTTCACATGTATGTAGCAGAACCAGCTCATGTTTTGGAGCTTGCTATCATAGTTCACTCCCCAAGCATCTCGCAACGTCATCTCGTCGATTTGTGTTGCAAACCTTCATTTTTCTTTCTAGACTTGATGAGTCTGGAATATCCTGACACCAACCAGATCTGAATCTCAGGCAGATATGATGGTTGGAACACCCCCAACATTTGCATTCTGTTCCCAGCTTGCACCCCATCGTGCCAATTTTCCATGGGATGCCCTTCTCAGCAGTTGCTGTCCAGGATCATTTTCAAAAGTGGTCCTGTCATGGGTCCCATCCATTTTCGATGATAAGCAAAAGTCATCCATTGCGTTGTCTTCAACAAGGTACTCCACATCATCCATCCTAGTTCGAGTATGTCATTTCTTCGAGCTCTTTCAAACGATCAATCGTAAATTGCCTTAAGCTGGTATGAAGAGTTCCAATGATCTATGGATCAAAAGTAATTCTTTTTGCCACTTAAGGGAGCAGTTCAACGAGTCACCTTTTCCAAGGTGCCCCGTTACGGGATCATGGCAATTATTTCCTCGCCACCTTGACACCATCCACCTTCTTAAGTGTAGAATTGTTGCCTACCTAGTGAATCTTCGTCATCTGTTTCACTCCATCCCTCTGGATGTATGCTTCGTGTCTCAGCTCGAGAGATGTTTTCAATGTCTCACTCCATGAGTTGATCTCGAGTTGTTCGATCTTCAAGAAGATCGATCCTACTAGAGTTTTCCTTTCCTCTCATTGTCATGTTGGTTGGAGTTCTCGAGCAAGACATCGAGACAAAGATGGTGATCGAATCAACATTCATATGAAGTGCAACTTGGATCGTGAAGATCGTGTTAGCTTTATGCTCCTCCGCCTTCTTACCTCACGCCTTGAATCTCGGCCTAGATTCTTGTTTAGTGGGGGGTGAGTTGTCACAGCCCTAGAGCTTGCTTGTAACTAGTGGCATTGCATCCATGCATCATGTTTAAATTTCATGAAACTTGAAATGGGATTTGATCCAAGCCCTAGCACTAAATCAATTCAAATAGGTTCAACTAAAATTATTTTTCAATGAACCCAAATGGCCTTCAAAAATGTTCACCATTTTTGGAAAATGCTGGAAACAGTAACCAGAGATGTTGCACATTTTTCCATGACATCTGGATTATTGAATTAACTCATATTGTATTTGAATTGGGGCATTTAAACACTATAAATTTAAATGCTCAAATAATGCTGAATTTAAATGTGGGCCACTGGCATAATCCATAGAGTGTCCACAAATTATTGCAGCATTTTACAAAATGCTTTAGTATTTTTACTAAAGCCAAAACAGTAGCAGAAAAATAGAAAACAGAACAAAACTAGAAAAGACAGAGCGGAGAAAGCACTTACCTGGCGCTTACCTGGCCTGGCCCAGCACGGCCCAGCCCACTGGCCTGGTGCCAGTCATCGCCTACCTCTGCCAAGAGGGCGAGGGAGGGACACCGCGACACCGCCGAGCTCGCCACGCCTCCTCGCTTGCCGACCGCTGGAGCTGGCTGGAGACGCCACGCAACCCCCCAGGCCCTCTCACTCCCCCTGCTCATCCCCTCCCTTGTCCCTCTCGCGCGCACCCACCCGAGCGCAGCCGCAGCCGCCGGCCAACATAGCAATGGCCACCGGCCACCCCACGCCTCCCCACGTATCCAAGAGCTCCACCGCCTCGTCTACGTCCTCCTCACCGCTCCACGCGACCGGAAGGGCACCGAAGCACCGTCCCCGACCTTTCTTACCTGTCCACGGACGACGGATGCCGCCGTCCGATTCGTCGTCCTCAGCGCCTCCCCGAGCCTTCCGAGACCGTCTTCTACCCCGTTGTGAGCTCTCGAGCATTTCCCCCTTCTCCCCGCAGTGAATCTCTTCCCCTAACCAGCCTAGCCACCGGAGCCGAGAGCCCGTGCCACCGGCCATGGCGCCGTCATGCTACAGCGCCATAGCTTGAACCTGAGCATGTAATCGTGCTCGGGATGATCTCAGGGGACTAAAACACTCCCTAGCTATCCTTCCCGTGCCCCGTAGTGGTCGCCCATGCCATCACCGAACTCCGGCCGCCGCCTAGCTCCCCGCCACCGCCTACTCCGGCCATACCAGCCTCCGGCGTCCGCCCTGCTGGATGCGCCGCACTCACCGCTGCCATTAGACGCAAACGGCGAGGCAAATGGTCGCCCGTAGCTCAATCCCGAGAGAACGCCGCCGCGGTTTGAGGTGGTCGCCGGCCATACTCCGGCAAGCTGACGTGGCGGATTAGAGAAGTACTAATTATGTCATTAGTCTAAACCTAGGACAATGACAGCTGGGCCCCACGCCCTAACTAAACCGGGATTTGTTTGCGTTTAGATTAAACTAACTCCCACGGGCCCCACAGGTCAGTTTGACCTGGCCACATCACACGCTGACCGACCCCACACGTCAGTATTGACTTGCTACGTGTCTGTTGACCCGGCCCCACCTGTCATTGACACGGAACAACACTTGGTCACTGACTAGTGGACCCGGACGTCAGGTTTGACCTGGACCGGCCTTGTTGACTTGCTGATGTCACGCCGATGGCATGATGACGTAGTAATGCTTTTCTGGTATTTCTTATTTCAGAAATGATTTAGAAATTCCAAAGTGCATCATCTAATTTCTTAGACCAATTCTTCCGAGACCTATTGACAGTCTTTTGCAAGATTAGTTTTATTTCTCTATTACTAAGTTCAACTTGAGCACTAGACTGAGGATGATATGGTGATGCAATTCTATGGTTAACATCATACTTGGCAAGCATATTTTACGGAAAGCACCATGAATAAAGTGAGAACCACCATCAGTCATTAAATATCTAGGGACTCCAAACCTTGGGAAAATAACTTCCTTAAGCATTTTAATAGAGGTTTTGTGATCAGCACTACTGGTTGGAATAGCTTCTACCCATTTAGTAACATAATCAACAGCAACCAAAATATGTGTATACCCATTAGAAGAAGGAAAAGGTCCCATGTAATCAAATCCCCAAACATCAAATGGTTCAACAGCAAGTCAGTAATTCATAGGCATTTCTTGCCGCTTACCGATATTACCTATTATTTGGCATTCATCACAAGATAAGACGAACTTGCGGGCATCCTTGAAGAGAGTAGGCCAATAAAATCCGGATTGCAATACCTTATGAGCAGTTCTATCTCCAGCATGATGCCCTCCATAAGCTTTGGAGTGACATTTCCGTAGAATTTGTCCCTGTTCATGCTCAGGTACACAACGTCTAATATTATCATCTACTCCTTCTTTATAAAGATGTGGGTCATCCCAAAAGTAATGTCTTAAATCATAGAAGAATTTTTTCTTTTGTTGGTATGTAAAGCTAGGTGGTAAATACTTAGCAATAATGTAATTAGCATAGTCAGCATACCAAGGAGTGTTATTAGAACATTTATTGCAGCTAACTACTCATCAGGAAAACTATCATCAATAGGTAGTGGGTCATCAAGCACATTTTCAAGCCTAGACAAGTTATCAGCTACTGGGTTCTCAGCTCTATTCCTATCAGTGATATGTAAATCAAATTCTTGTAGCAAGAGAACCCATCGAATAAGTCTAGGTTTAGCATCTTTCTTTTCCATAAGATATTTAATATCAGCATGGTCGGTGTGAACAATATCTTTAGAGTCAACAATGTAAGATCTAAATTTATCACAAGCAAACACCACTGCTAGGAGTTATTTTTCAGTAGTTGCATAATTCCATTGTGCACTGTCTAGATTTTTACTAGCATAATGAATAACATTTAGTTTCTTATCAACTATTTGTCCTAGAACAGCACCAACATCACAATCACTAGCATCACACATAATTTCAAAAGGCAAGTTCCAATCAGGTGGTTGAACAATAGGTGCAGAAATTAAGCCTTTCTTGAGTGTTTCAAGGGCTTCTAAACAATCATCATCAAAAATAAAGGGAACATTCTTTTGCAAAAGGTTTCTAAGAGGCCTAGAAATTTTAGAAAAGCCTTTGTTAAATCTCCTATAGAAACCAGTATGACCTAGGAAACTACGAATACCTTTAATGTCTTTAGGACATGGCATTTTCTCAATTGCATCAACCTTAGCTTTGTCCACTTCAATACCTCTTTCAGAAATTTTATGGCCGAAAACAATACCTTCATTAACCATAAAGTGGCACTTCTCCCAATTCAAGACAAGATTTGTTTGCTCGCATCTCTACAAAACTCGATCAAGATTGCTTAAACAATCATCAAAAGACTTCCCATAAATGGAGAAGTCATCCATGAAAACCTCAACAATATTTTCACAAAAGTCAGAGAATATAGCAGTCATACATCTTTGAGAGGTAGCAGGTACATTACATAAGCCAAAAGGCATACGTCTATAAGCATAAGTTCCAAAGGGAAAAGTGAAAGTGGTCTTTTCTTGATCAGGTTGAGAAACAGGTATTTGTGAAAAAAATAGAATATCCATCAAGGAAGCAAAAGTGTGTGTGCTTAGATAGTCTTTCTAACATTTGATCAATAAAAGGCAGAGGGTAATGATCTTTTCTAGTTGCTTTATTTAATTGTCTGAAATCAATTACCATTCTATAGCATGTAACAATTCATTGTGGAATAAGTTCATTCTTATCATTAGGAACAACAGTAATACCTCCCTTCTTAGGGACACAATGAACAGGACTTACCCATCTACTATCAGCTATAGGATAGATTATACCTGCTTCCAGAAGTTTTAATATTTCCGTTCTTACCACTTCCTTCATCTTCAGATTCAACCAACGCTAGTGATCAACAACGGGTTTAGCATCAAGTTCCATATTAATCTTGTGCTGACATAGAGTGGGACTAATGCCCTTTAAATTGTCAAGAGTATATCCAATAGCAGCTCAGTGCTTCCTTAGGACTTTCAATAATCTTTCTTTTCATGTTCTAAAATGTTAGCACTAATAATAACATGATATATCTTCTTTTCGTCAAGATAAGCATATTTGAAAGTGTCTGGCAATTGTTTTAATTCAAACAAAAGATCACCTTTAGGTGGAGGAGGACCTCCTAGAGTTTCAATAGGCAAACTGTGTTTAAGCAGAGGACGTTGTTCAAAGAAAATCTTATCTATTTCATTTCTTTCATGCATATCTAAATCATTTTCATGGTCAAACAAATATTGTTCTAAAGGATCAGTAGGAGGCACAGGAATAGAAGAAAGACCAATTATTTCATCCTTACTAGGCAATTCTTTTTCATGAAGCTTTCTACTAAACTTGGGAAAATTAAACTCATGAGACTCATCACCAAAGCTAACGCCGACAGTTTGTTTCTCACAATCTATTTTAGCATTAACGGTGTTCAAGAAAGGTCTACCAAAGATAATGGGACAAAAATCATCTTGTGGGGAACCAAGAACAAGAAAATCAGTAGGGTATTCTATTTTCCCACGCAAGACTTCAACATCTCTAACAATCCCAATTGGTGATATAGTGTCTATTAGCAATTTTAATGGTAACATCTTTGTCTTCAATCTCTGGGGGTGCTACGTTATTCATAATTTATTGATATAACCAGGTGGGTTGTGCCCACCTGGTGGGCCCCCTCTAGTACTTATTTGCTCCAATATTCATCATATATTCCATAAAAATTCTCCGTGAAGTTTCAGCTTGTTTGGAGTTGTGCAGAATAGGTAGCCTGACGTAGCTTTTCCAGGTCCAGATTTCCAGCTGCCGGAATTCTCCCTCTTTGTGTGTACCTTGCAAATTATGAGAGAAAAGGCATTAGAATTACTCCAAAAAGCATTATTATGCATAAAAACATCATAAATAACATTAGGAAAACATGATGCAAAATGGACGTATCACTCCTCGGTCTCCTCCGTTGATGTGATGCATCCAAGGGCTCTAGATGAGCCTTATCCTCTCCTAGTCTATTCCTTATGAGCCAAGAATCTCGTGGGAAAAATTGGAGATGAAATTGGTGAAGAATCCTATTAGAAGAGACAACTTTTGGAGTTGTGTGGATGTCATATGACCAGCCATGCATGGTTGTATGATATGTTGTCTTCTGTTCTGTCCTCCTCTGGTAAAATGGCCGTCATTTCTTCATACAGACTTCGATTTTGATTTCCTTGAGCTTGTTGGATTCGTGAGAATGATGCCAATCCATTTCTGGTGTTATCTTGATTTGGACAAGGTTGACAAAATGACTTCTTGCAACCTACGAAATGGCCCCGACTGTGTACTAAATCCATCTTTGATCGTTCTGTCATGCTTGGCCCTAGGTTGCTCCAAAACACATGTAGACACAAGAAAAGAAACATAAATAAAAACCAAGTAAAATACTAAATGTGCAATACTCACAGGGATAAGTGTAAACATTGGTAATCATGCATACTAGACAACTATTTGGTTCAATGTGGCATAATATATGAAGAGAACATGCAACAGACGAGCTCTGTAAATGTAAATGTCTGGTAGATACTATCTTCCACAAGGGACATGGTTGTGGAAAGCTTGATGCCAAACGCAATGACGGCCCCTTCGGCGGATCCTTCTGCGTTGCGGATGGTTTCTTCGGCGCGCGCGCCGTTGCATTGGGTCGAGCTCGTCGATCTCGCGGTGCATGTCTACCACTTGGCGGCGGCCTGCTTCCCGAAGCTCGTGGACTCGCTCCAAGAGGCGGTCACACTCGCGACCTACCTCGACAGAGGACCTCGACGACGCGGTCCACCTCTATGTCCACAATGCGTCGTTGTTGTGGGGGTGTTCAAGGTTGCCTTCGCCCATATCCTCGGCCATAGGTTTTCTCTTCCTCGAGGATGAGCCAAGTGCTTGACCTGGCGCCATCGTTGAGGAGGGCGGACAGGACACAGCACCGGCTGGTGCCGGGTCGGAGGCAGGAGGGGTGAGTTTGGTCAGACTCGCCATTGGAGGGCTGAGGTGACCTATGCGGCATGTCGCTGGTAATGGAGATGCAGGGCGAGAGGGGCGTGCGCGCCATCGTCTATGGAAAGGGGGTTGTGGGGTTTTCTGTAGGATTTGCTGGTACTATAGATGGAACCGCTCCTTGTATTGAGCAGTTTCCTAGTGTGAACCAGTGGGAATGTAGTGCAGGTGGTTGAAAAGGGAAGCAAGGAGGCAGACATATGTGAGGCGTCCACCATCCATCCGACGGTCGAAAAGGTACCGAATTAGCTACTTCTTTAATATACTTTATAATCCCAAAAAATCAACACTCAAATGTATAGCATGGATGGAAGTGGAACTAATGCTACCGTAATGATCATGGGTTCAATATCTCAAGGCCCCATGATTTTCACTTTTGTATTTTTGATCGATTTTATTTAACCTCTCTATCGATTAATAAGAATTTTGTAACATGAAAAATCGATGGCACAATGCTTGATCAACACCACTATTCAAATTGAAATGCAAAATGAGGTTTTTTCGCCAAATGCATGTAACCGTACCATGTCATAATGTCAAAGTTGACCTTATTTTTTGCCATGCAAGGGTTCATTTATTTCTCCTTCAAAGATGATGTGCATGCACCCATAACATGACACCATGGCACTACATGTACATTTCAGTAAATGCAAAAATAAATAAATAAACATGTTTACTCCCCTTCTCCAGTCTAGCACAATACTCTCATTGATCAAACAATAGATTTCATTCAGCCACGGTGTGACTTTACATTCATATGATCAAACTACAATATTTAAATGGAAAAATAATTGTGGCGGCGGTGGCGTCTTGCATCGGCCTTGGCGTAGTCCGGGACGTCGGGTCAAGCTTCAACTAAGACCAGAATGTTCTAGATTTCCGCCTCTAGTAGCCAGTCTCATGCCACCTGCTGGAGCCAATCCCATGCCGCGGAGGGCGATGTTGTAGGGAAAAATAGTAGAAAGGAAAAAAATCGCATCTACGCACAACCAAGATCACTATGAAGATGCATTACAGGTGGGATCATAATCATTACCATCACCAAGTTGTCGCGGAAGAAGAACATGTTGGTGTAGATCGTACTTGGAGTCCCTCGAACCGTCGGTGAACAATCCCACGAACCGCCCACAAACAGTCCCTCAAACCAAAGAGCGAAATCACAACATCTCTACTTGGATGCAAGCGTGCAACCTTCACGATCCGGCAGCGCTTCGCCGTCCAGAGCTAATCATCGCTGGAAAATTAGAGGGAGGAGATTAGAACCACATTGGGTTTCTAATTATGAGGATTAGAGGAACTAGACCAAGCTCTAATTAGTCAACTAGGACCAACTAGAACTAGGGCTAGAAGAACTAGAGGAGGCCCCAAAACTTGTGTCTCCAAAGGGCTAAAGTCCTCAAGTATATATAGGTTGGAGGGAGGAGGAGATGCGGCACCACAAGGGAGGAAAATCTCTCCCCTTGGCCGGCCTAGGAGGGGAATTCCCTCCAATTCGGTCTCCCCTTCCTTCTACAAGGAGGAAGGGGTGCATCCACCTATTTGGGCCCAAGTGGCCCAAGTAGCTCTCCATCTCTTGGCCTTTTAAGGCCCGTTGATATTAAATCAAATATAAAAGCTTCCTAACTATTATTAGAGCCTTTTATTATTAATTTAACATCTCTGGAAACAATTTCCACTGATATATTATTTATCGGCGATACCCGGCATTGCCTGATAAACCCCGAAACGCTTCCAGTTCCTCCAGGAACTATTCTGAAAATTAATGAAACAATTCAACAACTAAATCCTTGATACTCTCATCCTACTAACACTCAACAGATCATAATTGCCTTAAGCTTGTGACCCCGTAGGTTCGATAAAACCTAGAGATGAATGAAACTCCTTCGTTCAATGACCGATAGTTGAACCGTGGACGTCCATATCGATCATGTGATTACACGAATGACATTCGAGTGAACCTTTGGTTATCATGAGATGTTCCCTTTGCTTCACGATACTTCACAAAACCCAGGATGCATCGGTATCCTCCTGAGTCATCACATGTTAATTATATCGTTATCCTCGTTATCGGTTTTGTTCTTCTTTCTCCTTGTCGTGTTACGGCATCCCCGTGATGTAGTCACTTGTGTCTGGCTAGACAATGATGGATGTTGTCACATCGAGAGGGCCCTAACAATATTTCTCCATCGGAGGAGGAGCAAATCCCACTCTCGAGCTATCTAGTCCCTTGTCAAACTTTTGGATGAACCTACCAATGAGATCAATTTTTCATGTATCTTTTGGTTTTGCCCATATGAAAATGTAGAACCCAACAATCGCCATTGTTATTCCAACTAGGCAGCACAAATTAGAAGAAAGAAGAATAGTTTAATTTGACTTGTACTCAACAGAACCAATTATAGAGAAGTACCCTTTTACTGGGATCGGAATTACAACATTGGAGGAAGTACATACCTCCCCACTGTAATTTGTCAAGTATGAAGATGGTGTCGGTGTCCAAACCGGCGGATCTCGGGTACGGGGTCCCGAACTGTGCGTCTAGGCGGATGGTAACAGGAGACAAGGGACACGATGTTTTTACCCAGGTTCGGGCCCTCTCGATGGAGGTAAAACCCTACTCCTACTTAATTAATATTGATGATATGGGTAGTACAAGAGTAGATCTACCACGAGATCAGAGAGGATAAACCCTAGAAGCTAGCCTATGGTATGATTGTTGTTCGTCCTATGGACTAAAACCCTCCGGTACCGGAGAGGGCTAGGGTTACACAGTCGGTTACAATGGGAGGAGATCTACTTTTCCGTATCGCCAAGCTTGCCTTCCACGCCAAGGAAAGTCCCATCCGGACATGGGACGAAGTCTTCAATCTTGTATCTTCATAGTCCGTGAGTGCGGCCAAAGGTTATAGTCCGCTATCCGGACACCCCTAATCCAGACTCCCTCGGTAGCCCTGAACCAGGCTTCAATGACGACGAGTCCGGCGCACAGATTGTCTTCGGCATTGCAAGGCGGGTTCCTCCTCCGAATACTTCATAGAAGATTTTGAACACAAGGACAGTGTCCGGCTCTGCAAAATAAGTTCCACACACCACCGTAGAGAGAATAATATTTACACAAATCCAATCTGCTGACGTATTCCGCAGCGTGACATCACACCACGACCAAACCTTTATTCGAATCGTTTTTACTGTCCCACCTCAGCGCACTTTAGCGAGGCGGTTTCCTTGGCACGTCTTGTCGAAGCAGAGATCATGTCCCCTTATTTCGGGATTCTCATCAATATGGGTGTGGGTAACCCAACCATGCCATTAATTACGGCGCTTGGGAGATAAGCGAGTTTTACCAGGCTGGTGGGGGCACATAGCTTCGTCCGCCTATATAAGGGGATAAGGATCCACCTTTTTCATATACGCCTTCTTCCTCCTTTGCTTATCCATTTTCGCGCACTCAAGCTCCAGCGCCCAAGTCCGCACACCCCACCTCAACCTTCTCCAACCATGTCCGGAGCGGGAGGCAGGTGGATGGTCTCCTCCGTCACGGAGGGACACATCAAAAAGTTGAGGGAGGCCGGATACTTGTCTAACAACATCGTGCACAGGCTCCCAGAAGAGGGGCAGCTCATCCCCACCCCCAGGCCCCATGAGAGGGTGGTGTTCCTCACCCATTTCCTCCGCGGACTAGGTTTCCCACTTCACCCATTTGTTCGGGGGCTCATGTTCTACTACAGCCTGGATTTCCACGATCTGGCCCCGAACTTCATCCTCAACATCTCGGCATTCATCGTCGTGTGTGAGGCCTTCCTCTGCATCCAGCCCCACTTCGGCTTATGGCTGAAGGCTTTCAATGTCAAGCCGAAGGTAGTGGGCGGCCGCCAAGCGGAGTGCGGAGGTGCCATGGTGGGCAAGATGCCCAACATCCTATGGCTCGAGGGCTCCTTCGTAGAGACCATAAAGGGGCAGCAATCGGGGTGGTTCTACATCACCGAGCCGCGTGACCTTGAATGGGCAACGGCCCCCGAATTCCGATTTGGCATCCCCACACGGCTCACCTCCTGGAAAGAGAAGGGCCTGCCATGGGGCAAAAATGGAGAGCTGACCGGACTCCAAACATGCATCCAAAGCCTGGTCAGCAAGAAGCTCAAACTCGTCAGCGTAGTCCAGGTCATGCTCATCCGCCGGATCCTCCCATGCCAACAACGGGCTTTCAGCTTGTGGGAGTTTAATCCGGCACAGCACCGAACCCTAAGCAGGTTCTTCGACACTACGTACGAAGATGCCTGGGAGGTGCTGTTCAAGGGCGTCGTGGCTCCCGCATCCGCTACCGAGGATCGCGGATTCAGCGCGCAGCGTCAAGCCAACGCGGTAAGTTGTTTTTACCTCTTACAGGATTTTTGTCTTTCATAGTTTGACTCTATGCGGGATCTAAACTCCCTTACCTTTGACAGGATTGGCAGGAGACGTCCGGGCAGATCAGCTGTCCGGCTCCCTTGCCCGAAGACCCAGCGGACGCCCGCTTGACGGGGCTGCTGGTTCCGGACCCCTATGTGGTGCCGGAGAAGAAGGCCAAGAAGAAAGCCACGGGAACTCGAAAGAGTTCCCGGCGCCTGGTGGTGTCGGACTCATCGTCCGATGACTCTGAGGCGGACTCCTCCCATGAAAACGAGGAGGACGAAAGAAAGGTCTCTCCCCCAGTGGGGGAGAGAATAAAAGGAAGGTCGCCCCAACGAGGGAGGCCGGAGGGTCCAAGAAAGGAAGGACCCTCCTTCTGGACTGCTCCACCAACGCCGATGACGACGAAGAGGAGTGGCCGCATAGGGCCAAGCCCTTGGCGAAATCGTAAGTGTTTGGATACCAAAATGACTCATGGCGTTCCTTTATTGCACAGTATCTTTTGACGCCGAATATAATCATGTAGTCCGCCCAAGGCCCGGCTCGTCGCTTCGTCGAGCGGCTCCCTGGATTCGTCGGATGTGAATTCGCTTCCGACCGCTACCTCCCTCGCCCCTCTGAGCGATGTCGAGGTGGAGTCCCAAAAGGTCCAAGCCAGGAGGAGGTGGTCCTGGAGGCGCCGCAAGGCGACCTCCCGGACTCCAGGCGCAAAGGGGACAAAACCCCCAAGGGCTCCAAGTCCGGCCCCGGGCCGGACACCGCACCGGAACCTTCAATGGTTCCGGAGTCCGGCAGGCGGCCCCCTAGTAAGAAGGGCAAGCCTATGATGCCGGTTACCTCCGTCCAACCTGAGGCACCGGATAATTTGCTGGAGGTGCTTAACGGCGCCTCCATCAACGAGGAGCACCGCACTATTATGAGTGTGGTGATCCAGAAGGTTCAGTCCACCAAGAGCGGGCTGACTGAAGCCTGTGCCAGCCTTCTAACAGGCTTTGAGGTATGTATTTAAGATATGTAAAAATATTACCGCATAGACAGTAGCCCCTGATGCTCAGTTTGGTGTTCGGAAAGAAAAGCCGAACTGAGGATCTAAAAGATATACGCAGGAGTCTAACATAAGTATGTCAATATGGGAATGCAGGCTGCGCTGCTGACCTCTGCCGCACTGACTGCGGAGGTCGATGCATTGAAGCAGAGCCTCGAGCGGTCCGAGAACGAGCTCGGCCTTACCAAGAAGCAGCTCGAGGACAAGCAAGTTAAGTAATACCTTATGTAAGTATATAAAAAAGATGTGGTTGCAAAAAATGACAGGACCAACATGAGTATTACAGGGGCCACAACCCAGGTGGCAACCCTGAAGAAAGCGCTGTCCAAGGCCGAAGACAATGCGGCCGTGGAGCGCATCAAGCGAGAAAAGCAGGAGTCGCGGGTGGTGGAGGTGCGGCAAGAGCTCCAGGCTCTCGTAAAAAAACACGAGAGTTTGGAGCTTGACTCAAAGACTCGAGAGTCCGAGCTCGCCTCGGCCCTTGAGAGCGCCAAATCTGCTAAGGCCGAAGCCCAAAAAGCCCTCCAGGAAATTGAGGCGATGAAGAAGATAGCGGCGGGTAAGACATTCTTTATGCAAAGCAAGCACGTGAAAGTGAATTACTTGT
Organism: Aegilops bicornis; assembly: GCA_021605145.1. Taxonomy (NCBI): domain Eukaryota; kingdom Viridiplantae; phylum Streptophyta; class Magnoliopsida; order Poales; family Poaceae; genus Aegilops; species Aegilops bicornis. Next base: position 103,039,577 of record CM038675.1, on the reverse strand, counting down.
TACTTACCCGAGTTCGGAGCTCTCCAGGAGCATTCGCTGATCTGCCCTGTAGTGTGTCCGGTGCTGCCGCATACTACCGAGCCGAGGAGGGGAGCTCGACGGAGAAGGTGTTCTGGTCTCAGTATGCTAAGGCCGGACACCCGATGCCCTTGAGCGACCAGCTGAAGCAGCTGGTCGAGCTTCATAAGGTGGCCGAACAGGCCATGAAGGGCCTTATAGTCCGGCTATGGCCTGGGGAGGTCATGCTTGGGAGCTTCTTTGGGCTGGTGTTGCTTAGCGTATGCATCGAAGGCGCCCGTAGGGCCCTTGCCCGTGTTAAAGTGCACTGGGGCAAGATGGATGTTGAGAAGCTGGTGATAGATGGGCCACCGCAGGGCAAGGAGCATCGCAAGCCCGAGATGTATTATGAGGGCGTCCTGAAGGGTGCCCGCCTTGTGGCGGATGAATGTTCCAAGGATGTAATTTATGAGTAAAACTCGCTCGTGTTATCCTGTGCGCTGAAAACTTGTTCATATGCGCTAAGCAACGCTTTTTGAATTTAAAATATTACCTTCTGTGCGGCCGTTTATTAAATCTGAGAGATGGCGAGTCGTCGGCTTCTGCCCCCATGCCACGAGTGCTGGGGTGTTCGGGATAAACCTGAGCGCTCTTGTTCCCATTCTTGGGTCCTTCGAGGGAGGCGCTCAGCACAGCGAACAAGGCAATCGGACTATAATGCTTTATCACTCTCACTTAGCCATAGAATTCTATAATTTTAAATTTCGCGAAGCCCCTAGTATTCGGAAGACCGAGGCTCGGGCGCTATCCACGCCTAGGCCGGACAAAGCCGACTCCTCGCTCTAAGCGGCATAAGTCTTTAGGGACTCGAAACCTCTCGAACAGCGACCAGCTCTCGCCCTATCATGACGGTCAGTTTTAGCTTTCTCTACTGAGGTGCTTAACCTAGCTCAACCGAGGCACAATCGCAGTAGTTCTCCCAGCGCTACCTTAGACGATATAAGGGAACGTAAGGTACCAAAACATGGGAGCCGGGCAAACCCAACTATTGACCAAAGACATGATTTAGAGCCGATGCATATAATGCTATAAGTTCGGGGTGCCGCACTCATGAGAGTGCTCGGACTTATCACACCATATTCTGGGGTACTTAAGCCCCTGGTGTATTGGCCATACCAAAGTGTACGGTTGCATAATGTCATCATTGAACATATGTATTGAAAAAGAAATAAATATAAAATGCAATAATAAGCCGAAGCTGAGCATTGTTTATTAAAAGGCTGCTGTGAAAGCAGAACGATACAAATAGTGCGATAAGCAAGAGATGAGACTATTTGACATGTCCCCCTCCAGGGGCAAGCTGCGAGACGGTATGTAAGACAGGTATTTAGCTTGTTATAGAGACCACCTGGACATTCGACGTAGCTTTCTGCCTCCCTGGCTGTTGCATCGTGTGTTCGGCGATTGTACTGCCGGACAGGCCTTCCGGAGAGTGGAGTCCTGAAAGTAAGAAAAAGAATGACAAAATCGGGAGCCCCTAGTGCGGTTGAGCCGCATTTTGGGCATGCCGTGGTCGTGCCCCTTCCCCTATGCCCATGGTATTTCCAGAGCGTAATTATGTACGCGTAGTACTGGTTTCGCCATTTCGTGAGGGCTGGGGTTGGGGCCGCATTGCTATGCTTGCTCGGAACATGCCAGGCGGTCTTGTTGTAGGTTACTCTGGGCGCGCTTGACGGTGTCCGGACGTTTAATAGCCGGACTGGAGAATTGCCTTGAGAGGCTACTTTGTACTTCCGCGAGGGTCAGCCAGTATGCTCCTCCGTTCGGAGAGAGCGTTCGGTGTTTCCATTGACCGTAATGACTCCTCGAGGGTCTGGCATCTTGAGCTTGAGATATGCGTAGTGCGGCACCGCATTGAACTTTGCAAATGCGGTTCGTCCGAGCAGTGCGTGATAGCCACTATGGAACGGGACTATGTCGAAGATTAACTCCTCGCTTCGGAAATTATCCGGGGATCCAAAGACCACCTCAAGTGTAATCGAGCCTGCAGTTGGCCTCTACACCTGGTATGACGCCTTTAAAGGTCGTCTTTGTGGGTTTAATCCTTGAGGGATCTAAGCCCATTTTTCGCACTTTGTCCTGATAAAGCAAGTTCAGGCTGTTGCCGCCGTCCATAAGGACTCTAGTGAGGTGAAATCCGTCAACGATTGGGTCTAGAACCAATGCGGCGAATCCGCCATGGCGGATGCTAGTGGGGTGGTCCCTTCGATCAAAAGTGATCGGGCAGGAGGACCACGGGTTGAACTTTGGGGCGACTGGCTCCAATGCATATACATCCCTGAGTGCACGCTTCCGCTCCCTTTTGGGTATGTGGGTTGTGTATATCATGTTCACCGTCGGCACTTGTGGGGGGAAGCCCTTCCATCCCCCTATTGTTCGGCGGGCTCCTCCTCCTCGCCGCCGCTATGCAGCCCCTTGTCTCTGTCTTGACATTTAACTTGCTCGCTGCTTGAACACCCAACAATCCCTGTTGGTCTGATTGGCTGGTTCTTCGGGGGTGCCGTGTATCTGGCACGAGCGATCGAGTATTCGGTCCAAACTGGACGGGCCCGGAGTATTTCTTTTAAATGGCTTTTTCCGCTGACAGGGTTTAGAGCCTCTAAATCCGGCATTAACTGCCGTATCCTCAGCATTGTCGCCGTTAATGCGGCGCTTGTGCTTGTTGTGACGCGACCTGCCATTGCTGTCCTTGGTATCCGAATTACCAGGGCTCTTGGTCATGTTATTACTACGAGCTAGCCAGCTGTCTTCTCCCGCGCAAAAGCGGGTCATGAGTGTTGTGAGGGCTGCCATGGATTTCGGCGTTTCCTGTCCTAGGTGCCGGGCAAGCCACTCGTCATGGATGTTATGCTTGAAGGTTGCGAGGGCCTCTGCGTCCGGACAGTCGACTATTTGATTTTTCTTGGTCAGGAACCGTGTCCAGAATTGTCTGGCCGATTCCTCTGGCTGCTCGATTATGTGGCTTAGGTCATCGGCGTCTGGTGGTCGCACATAGGTGCCCTGGAAATTGTCGAGGAATGCGGCTTCCAGGTCCTCCCAACAACTAATTGACTCTGCTGGCAAGCTATTAAGCCTATGCCGAGCTGGTCCTTTAAGCTTGAGTGGGAGGTATTTGATGGCGTGTAGATCATCACCGCGGGCCATGTGGATATGAAGGAGATAATCCTCGATCCATACCGCAGGATCTGTTGTGCCATCGTATGATTCAATGTTTACGGGTTTGAAACCCTCGGGGATTTGATGATCCATTACTTCATCTGTGAAGCATAGTGGATGTCTTGGCGCCTCTGATCTTTGGGCTATATCACGACGGAGCTCAAATGAGCTTTGTCTACTGTGTTCGGCCCGGCCGGATTTGCCATGTCCGGTATGACGGTTATCGTCATGTATTGTGGGGCGCCCACACGATCCGTAGATCGATCTTGTTTGCCTTGCCTTGTCCTCCAATATATCTCGCAGGTCTGGCGCATTTCCCCGTGCCTTGGTATTTTTTGAGTGACGCCGGGGTGCGGCTTGAGTGGAGGGCCGAGAGGCCTCTCTGTCGCGGCCACGAGGTGGCTGGTCGGCCGCGTCGTGCGCTGGTGATGTAGGTTTAGGTGCTTCCTCCTCTAATCGGGGTAGCAGCCTGCGCTTTGGGTAGCTCTTGGAGGCGTTGAGTTCGTACTCTTCGGTCGCAAGGACTTCAGTCCATCTGTCGGCTAGCGAGTCTTGGTCAGCTCTAAGCTGTTGCTGTTTTTTCTTGAGGCTGCTCGCCGTGGCCATAAGCCTGCGTTTGAAACGCTCTTGTTCGACGGGATCCTCAGGCACGACAAATTCGTCGTCGTCGAGGCTTGCCTCGTCTTCGGAGGGAGGCATGTAATTATCATCCTCTACCTCTCTATCTGCCGCTCTCTCATGAGGGCTGGCTTCTCCATCCTCCTGTGCTGAATCCTGCTGGAGGGGGTTGTCTTCGGCACTGTCCGGGGTGTTATTATCTCCCGTGCTGGAATCGCCGTTTTTGCTTTGGCGGGATTTAGAGCGGCGCCGCTGACGCCGGCGCTTAGGCTGCTTCTTGGAGGGGTCATCCTCCGTTTTTCCATCGCCCTTCCCTTCTTTTGGGGTGTCCACCATGTATATGTCATACGACGAGGCGGCCTTCCAGTGCCCTATAGGCGCTGGTTCTTGGTCGTCTCCTGCATCGGCGTCCATACCGTCGATGTCTTCGGAGTCGAAGTCGAGCATGTCGGTTAAATCATCGACAGTGGCTACGAAGTGGGTGGTGGGTGGGCTTTTAATTTCTTCGTCGTCCGCATCCCAACCTTGCTGACCATAGTCCGGCCAGGAAGAGAGACTTTAGTGAATTCAGAATGTCGCCGAAGGGCGAGTGCTGAAAGATGTCCGCGTCGGCGAACTCCATGATCGGCGCCCAATCGGATTCGATCGGCGGTAGCGGAAGGTTGAGTCGGGAGAGAGTCCGCACCTTGGAGTCACGAGCTTCGCAAAGGACAAGGCTGGTGTTCGGCTCGATCGTCGTAGAGATTGCAGCCCCCGAGGCGGTGTCCAGCCACCCGTCCTCGATTGGCGCAGTCGGCTCCGAGCTAAGGGTCGGAGCGGACACTGGTGCGGCCTCCAGGGCACTGTTCGGCGGTAGAGCTAGATCATGCCCATCGTAACAGTGCGGCGCACCCGGCTGTAGCTCGAACCCGTCGAAGATCAAGTCTCTGTGGACCTCAGTCGTGTAGTTCAAACTTCCAAATCTGACCTGATGGCTAGGGGCGTAGCTTTCGATCTGCTCCAGATGGCCAAGTGAATTGGCCCGCAGTGCAAAGCCGCCGAATACGAAGATCTGTCCGGGGAGAAAAGTCTCACCCTGGACCGTATCATTGTTGATGATCGGAGGAGCCATCGGGCCTAAAGATGATGACACAGAGGAACTCTCAATCAAAGCACCAATGTCGGTGTCAAAACCGGCGGATCTCGGGTAGGGGGTCCCGAACTGTGCGTCTAGGCGGATGATAACAGAAGACAAGGGACACGATGTTTTTACCCAGGTTCGGGCCCTCTCGATGGAGGAAAAACCCTACTCCTGCTTGATTAATATTGATGATATGGGTAGTATAAGAGTAGATTTACGACGAGATCAGAGAGGCTAAACCCTAGAAGCTAGCCTGTGGTATAATTGTTGTTCGTCCTACGGACTAAAACCCTCCGGTTTATATAGACACCGGAGAGGGCTAGGGTTACACAGAGTCGGTTACAATGGGAGGAGATCTACACATCCGTATCGCCAAGCTTGCCTTCCACGCCAAGGAAAGTCCCATCCGGACACGGGACGAAGTCTTCAATCTTGTATCTTCATAGTCTAGGAGTCCGGCCAAAGGTTATAGTCCAGCTATCCGGACACCCCCTAATCCAGGACTCCCTCAGATAGAGTCCAACAAAATTGTAAACACCACATATAATGGGTTGAACATCGCAGGATATCTTCGGCATCGCTTGGACACGGCCCACAAGATCATGCAATATCTCGCCGCCATTGCAAGTGCCCCTATGCCAAAGGATTTCATGTTTCATTTCCAAGTAAATAATTTTGCAAACCGTTTTTTAGTTAAGAAATGGTTTTTTTAATCCTTTACAGCGGGAAGGTATGGGACGTAGTTAAACTGAGCTGTGAGATGGGTGAAGACTAAAATTGAATTATTATTATTTTGAAAAAAATATAAAAACAGAATTATTTTTTTAATAAACTTTGACAAATGTTTTGATTGGTTGCAAAGTTTCATCGTTGGATGAATTTCGTGGAAGACGCGGTAAGAGACACAAAAACGATGCTCCAAAAATGTTATTTTCAACAAAAAAATTGTGGGGTGAAAGAGCGTTTATTCCATAATGATAGGGTTACAATCTCAAGACAACAAGTCCTCACAACACGGAGGGGTCGAGTTCAACCACATCGCAGTACAAGCTCCCGTACGGCTATAAAATGCCAATTGATGTGCTACCCTATTTTATTCCCTACTAATCTTCATAGAACAAACTCTCTAACAGCCATATTTTCTCTAATCTCAGCAGCTAAGTGTCCATAAGCCGACCTAGACAACGTGTCACCTGCAAGAATGGCTAAAGCATTAGCAGAATCTGATTGTACCACCATCGGAAAAATCAAACTGAATGTCTAGTGCCATCCCTTGCATAATCGCATGTATTTCCGCTTCAAGGGAGTCATTGCAATGAAATATGTATCTATATGCCGCAAAAATCAACGAGGCATCTTCCCTTTGTAAGACCATTCTGGCCGGTATCTGACCATTCATGCTCGAAAAGAAGCCATTAACAGAAAGTGCCACCTAGCCCGACTGCGGTGGTGGCCACAACTTACGGAGCAGGTTCGTTTTTACTTGATAAACTCGGCTGTCATCCCACATCACCATCTTTCCTTTTATAATTTGCTACATACTATATCTGTTAACAGGATTCAGAGATTTGTAGTAACTGTTCAAATATTGCACAGTCACCTCCACTGGGGTATCCTTTTTTTCATGTGCTATGTCATTGCGAAGCTGCCAAATTCACCATATAGTCATGATTACTCGATCACGGATATGATCTGGACAATTAGATAGCACTTGCAACAGCCAATCCTTTCCCGTATCCACAAGAATTGAGTCATCTGGCGAGGGCCAGATCATACGTAGAGCCTCCCACACATGTCGAGCATGCACACATACGATAAGAGCTTGAAAACTTCTTTCCCTTTCAATACCGCAGACCGGGCAAGTACTGGACGCCGGAATATGTCGTTGGTTCTTAGCAAAATTAGTGGCTAATGACCCCGACGCTGTCCTCCATGCCATAATCCGCATTTTTAGGGGAACATGTGTGAAATCCAAATATTGCTCCAGATTGTACGCACACCATCTGGACTTGTGCTACTTGCTCCACTAGCATGCAGTACATCATGTGCTTCTGCTGCCAAACGACACTAGTAGAAAAAGACCCATTTGTCCCGGTTCGGGAACTGGGACTAAAGGGTCGCTACTAAAGCCCAATACCTTTAGTCCCGGTTCTTATACCAACCGGGACAGATGGGGCTCCACGTGGCCGCTGCGGCTTGCCCAGGCAGGGGGGCCTTTTGTCCCGGTTGGTAGCACCAACCGAGACCAATAAGCGTCCACGCATCAGCAGTTCAGGGGTTGGGGTTTTTTTTTGAAGGGGGGTTTGGGGGTTTTGGGGGGTTAATTTAGGGGGTTTCATATATTGTGTTAGCTAGCTAATAGAGAGAAGTTTCCTCTCTTATCTCCGTGCTTGGTCGACGCTACGTACTATACGTATAGAGAGGACTCGACACGCTAGCTAGTAAGCAAATGAAGGAAACCATTAAGTACAGAAGATCGTCATGAACATATACAGAGAGAAGTGATCGACCTCTCCTTCTCCGAGAGATTGGTCGAACAACAAGTTTTCGTATATCTATCCAACGCTACTGGCAACATATATACAATATAAGATCTCTTACAATCCCCAAATATCTGAACTCAACTTCCACTTGGTATTCTCCGTCTTTATCTATGACGTGGTCAAGAAAGAATCCCGCCAATTCCTCTTGAATTGCTTTTATGCGATCTTGTGGTAGGAGTTCCTCCGGCAGCTCCCAAAGCTAATTTGAAGAAGGGGGTCAATACATATATATATGAATGAAACTCAACACAAATGATGGTAATAAAATAAAATTGTGAATATTATTGCTTACGCACTTCAAAATCTTCTTTAGAGTAGCCCCGCTTAGAGGTCGTCGCGTTGTAGATGTACTCGCAAATGAAGTATCCACAAAAATAATTCCCGCCTTCCTGTCACAACCACTTTACGAGAAATAGAGGTCAATCAAACTGATAATCAAGCATTATAAATGGTATTGATGAAATTAGCTAGAATCAATGGGAGATGCGCGGAACTAGCTAGTAGTACTTACTTTCGGGTGTGTAAATCACAGCTCCCCCGGCAGTCCCGGATCTTCTGCGGTGAACACTTTCCAAACCCTGCAAGACAAAGAAAATAATTATTACTTGATATCAGGAAATGAACAAAGTTGTTGATAATGATCGATTGAACTTACTTCTCGAGCATTTCAGTCATGACCGCATACTCCTTGGGATCTTTTCGTCTTGAGTCTAAGACGCTTACTAGTCCCTGCTCAAGCTCAATCTCTAGGAGAATGAAGTGGAAGCTGCGCACGCATGCATAACTCATCAATTACATTACTATAACCTAGAGTAATAAGGAAAACCGAATATGCACAAGACAGTAACACTCACTTGAAGTTGTAAGGAAAGAGTATTTTATATTTGTTTTGATTTTGAAGCAACGATTTTAGCAAGTTGGCCTCGGCTTCTTTGGCATCATGTTTAACCGTCCATTTATCTATGAGATTTATGTTAATGAACTCAATATCATAGATTTGTCTTTTCTTGCATTCGACGATCTTCAATCTGCATAATATAGTGAGGATAATTATATATACATGCAATGAAAGAGCTGAGCTATATAAAGAGTCTTAACTACAGAAGTAGTACTTATAGACAGTAGCAAGTGATGATTATTTTATCGAGGGCCTTCTGATTGAAAACTGGAAGAACTCCTCAAATGGAACAGACAACAAATCAATTCCAATGAGGTCGTGCTCGTCTTTAACTCTCAACGTCAAAATATCCCTCCCAGACTTGGAGGTGTCCATGTACCACTTATGGAATCTACGCATCATCGTTGTTAGAGGAGGAGCTCCAGGTTTGATGAGAGGCTTCCCATACAGGTATTTGTGTTCGTCCACCTCCATTGTATCAAAATGTGCATCGTCGGGCAGGTAATCACCAGGATTGGTACCGGGCAGCATCGTGGCAGATTTGCGATGATATCACTAGACACCTTCAGCGGGGGGTACGATTGGTTCACCTGTTTGCCGAGCTGGGGAATTTTTTTTCCCACTTCTTCGTTCTTGTAACCTTTTGTCACTTGAAGTAGTTCCCGACCGGCACGCTTCTTGCGCTGCCTTTTTAAGAGCACGGACATGGTTGTCATCCGGCAAAGGTGGTGGTGGTTGTTTCAGGGCATCCAAAGTGTGCTTCAATTTCACCGGATCTATCTTCTCCTCCGGAGGTGGATGTTTCTTATCTCTTTGCGTTTCAAAGAAGTCCCTCACTTGGGATTGACAGATCTTCGTGTTTTCCTCCACGGTCCTCTCGTATGGTAACTTCTCTAGAGGCTTGAGAGATGGACCGAATCTATATTGACTCCCGCCTCTGGCTGTACTACTAGACGTCAGAGCGGCTGGAGCGGCGGCGGTTGTCTTCCTTTGTTGCTTACGAGGCGGAGAAGGAGGCGGAGTGCTACGACGCACCGGAGCAGCCGGAGTGGCGGCGGCTCTCTTCCGCCCTTGCTGACAAGGCGGAGGAGGAGGCGGGCTGCTCGGACGCGCCGACGAGGCGAAGAAGGAGGTGGAGTGCCGCCACGCGCCGGAGCAGGAGGAGAAGGAGAAGGAGGCGGAGTGCCCTGATCACTCGCTGAAGGAGGAGGCGGAGGAGGAGGCGAAGTGCCCTGGCTCGCCGGAGGAGGAGGAGGAGGCGGAGGCGTCCAGTTCGGAAGGTTGATGAGCTCCTTCCGCCGTAGACATGGAGTCTTCAGAGCAAGACCCAGCCGAGTCTCCCCTTCACCGGTAGGGTGGTCAAGCTCGAGCTCCTCAAATCCCTCCGTTATTTCATCCACCATCACAACAGCATATCCTTCAGGAATCGGAAGGCAGTGAAAAGTTGCGCCGGGTTCAGGAGGTGCAACAGAGCCGACAGCCGCCTTGACTTTGAAGTTCTGCCATTGCATCATAAGGTGGCAATCTTGAGCCTCCGTGATAGAATCCACGGGGTAGCTAGCAGGAGCCGGGAAGACAGGCTCCTGAAGCAGCTCGGTGGAAGCCACACTGCTTCTCCGCTGAGATGGCGGGGTAGCTTCTGGGGTAGCTCCGACATGTCGCTGGCTTTCCTTTTCCTCTAGCGCTTGTACCCTTGCATGCAGCTTCTGTAGTTCGGTCTGCTCCACTTTCCTCCTTCTCTCCTCGGTTTTGTAACGCCTGCCTCAGGAAACCCACCCTTCCACAAAATGGAGCCTGGCGTGCCTCATGTCTGTCCAGGGTGCTCAGGATTCCCGAGGGCAAGTCTGAGCTCGTCGTTCTCTCTGTCTGGAATGAACGTCCCTTGCTGCACTGCGGTGATATACTCCTGAAGCTTCGTGACAGATATTTGCAGTTGCTTGTTCATCCAAACACACTTCCTTGCTTCAGGGTCCAACGTTCCCCCAACCCCGAAGAACCAAGTCCTTGAATGGTCTGGCCAGTGCAATGTCTCTGGTTCGACCCCTGTATCAAGCAGGTCATTCTCAGCCTTGTCCCACAATGGCCGGGATCTGAGGTAGCCACCTGACCCCGTGCGGTTGTGAAGCTCCTTCTTTGCATCATTTTTCTTGTTTGTCGCTGACATCTTCTTACTCTTCTCCGATGTCTTGTGGGCCACAAATGCATCCCACTAATCTCTTATCTTCTCAAATCGGCCGGTGAATTCTGGAGTCTTGTCTTTGTCAACAAATGTTGTTTTCAACTCATTCTTTCACCTCCTGAATAGATCTGCCATCTTCTTAAGAGCATGAGCCTTGACCAATGGCTCTATAGCTGGCTTCTCCGGATCCTCCTCTAGTGGTAGGGTGAAATTTGCCTTCAGCGCGGTCCAAAGATCATCTTTCTTCCTATCGTTGACATAAGACACCTGAGGGTGTTTGTTCTTAGGCTTATACCATTGGTGGATGCCGATCGGGATCATGTCCCTAACAAGAACCCCGCACTGAGCAAAAAATGCTTCCTTGGTCCGGATGGGTTCAATCGGTTGGCCATCGCGCGCGATTGCTGTGATCGTGAACCTTTCATCCTGGCGCAACTTTTTCTTCGGGCCTCGTCTCATTACCGAAGTTTTTCTGATCCGGAGGGTTAGAAAAGAAGAAAGAAGAGAGTTAATAGGTGTACATACCAAAACAATTAATGCATCAATTAGCTAGTCAGCATAGGCTTAATTAATATATATACCTGGCCGGACTCCGTTCAGTCACCGGAGCCATCATGACGGTCTCCTTCTTCCACCGGCATTCTGTCACCGGAGCCATCATAATCATGTCCTTCCTCCTCCATTGTTCGATCATCATAGCCTGCTTCACCCTCTCCTTCCAGACCATCGGGGTCGTTGAGATACGACAAGACATCACCTCCGGCGAGGATTATGTCCCCCAACACCTGTTCTGCTTCCAAGTCTCAGTGCTCCATAGTTTCTGCAAATATTACAACATGGCAATTAATATACAAACATGACAGATGGATATATTAGTGGTAAACGTAGACCCAGCTAGCTAATCACAACAAGGAATCATATTAGTGGCCTCGACGCTTCTATGGTTTGGGGTGGCCTCGAAAATGCTTCTAGGGTTTGGGGTGGCCTCGACGACAACGCTCTTTTAACTTGGTAAATTTGTGTGGCCTCGGCAGCGCTTCTAGGGTTTGGGCCCGACTGCCTCTCTCATGATTGTCCGACGTCCGGACCGACAAGGGATTTAACAAAATAGCACCATTCTGGATGTGCAAAAAATGGTCCATATTTTTCCTGATCTCATCTACCCTTCTATATGTCACGTTGTCTAGTGTCAAAGAATTCAAGAAAACCATGACTTCATCATTAGCCGGAACTGACAGGTGCATAATGGTATGAAGCTCTTCAAAGTTGTTTTGGAACGGAGTTCCCGATAGAATAATTCGCTTTTTGGTACAAAGTTCAGCAAGAGCCTTCCGAATATCGCTATTTGGAAGGCCTTTGCTGAAATTCGTACCAAAAGGCGAATTATTCTATCAGGAACTCCGTTCCAAAACAACTTTGAAGAGCTCCGTAGCATCATACGCATGTTTCTTCCAGTTGATGATGAAGTGATGACCCACAAGTGTAGGGGATCTATCGTATTCCTTTAGATAAGTAAGAGTGTCGAACCCAACGAGGAAGCGAGCGAAATGACAAGCGGTTTTCAGTAAGGTATTCTCTGCAAGCACTGAAATTGTAGGTAACAGATAGTTTTATGGTAAGATAATTTGTAACGGATAACAAGCAATGAAAGTAAATAAGGTGCAGCAAGGTGGCCCAATCCTTTTTGTAGCAAAGGACAAGCCTGGACAATTTCTTATATGAGAAAAGGCGCTCCCGAGGACACATGGGAATTATCGTCAAGCTAGTTTTCATTACGTTCATATGATTCGCGTTTGTTACTTTGATAATTTGATATGTGGGTGGACCGGTGCTTGGGTATTGTCCTTTCTTGGACAAGCATCCCACTTATGATTAACCCCTATTGAAAGCATCCGCAACTACAAAAGAAGTATTAAGATAAACCTAACCATAGCATGAGACATATGGATCCAAATCAGCCCCTTACGAAGCAACTTATAAACTAGGGTTTAAGCTTCTGTCACTCTAGCAACCCATCATATACTTACTACTTCCCAATGCCTTCATCTAGGCCCAAATAATGTTGAAGTGCCATGTAGTCGATGTTCACATAACACCACTAGAGGAGAGACAACATACATCTCATCAAAATATCGAACGAATACCAAATTCACATGACTACTAATAGCAAGACTTCACCCATGTCCTCAGGAACAAACGTAACTACTCACAAAGCATATTCATGTTCATTATCAGAGGGGTATTAATATGCATTAAGGATCTGAACATATGATCTTCCACCAGATAAACCAACTAGCATCAACTACAAGGAGTAATCACTACTAGGGAAAACCTTATACACAGAATCTTAGCAGCAGCGCGGCACAAAAAGAAGCGCTACTGCTAATTAGCAGTAGCGCGGTTAAGAAAAACACGCTACTACTAAATTAATAGTAGTAGCGCGGGGTATAAAACCACGCTACTACTAAGTGATTTCCACCGTGCCTACCGGAACAAGCAGTAGTAGTAGCGCGTGATATAAACCCACGCTACTACTAAGTTGATAGTAGTAGCGCGGTGTATAAACCCCACGCTACTGCTATGTAGTCCTCATCGTGCCCTCCATGACGAGCTGCGATGGCAGTGTGGGGTATAAACCCAGCGCTACTACTATACCTCGCGGAGGCCAAAGCCCAAGTTCCCCTCCGCCTCGCCTGACCACTCCACCCGCTCTTCCTCTCCTTTTTCCCAAGTCCCCGGCGCTGCCGCCCGCCGTCCCCACCAAGCACCACCCGTCCGCCACCGCCACCGCCTCCCTCTCCCTCTCCACCTGCGGGCGCGCCGCCTCCCCCAGCGCCTCGTCCCCCTCGCCGTCTCCTTCGGCGGATGGGGTCTGTTGGAAATATGCCCTAGAGGCAATAATAAAATAGTTATTATTATATTTCCTTGTTCATGATAATCGTTTATTATCCATGCTATAATTGTATTGATAGGAAACTCAGATACATGTGTGGGTACATAGACAACACCATGTCCCTAGTAAGCCTCTAGTTGACTAGCTCGTTGATCAATAGATGGTTACAGTTTCCTGACCATGGACATTGGATGTCGTTGATAACGGGATCACATCATTAGCAGAATGATGTGATGGACAAGACCCAATCCTAAGCCTAGCATAGAGATCGTGTAGTTCGTATGCTAAAGCTTTTCTAATGTCAAGTATCTTTTCCTTAGACCATGAGATTGTGCAACTCCCGGATACCGTAGGAATGCTTTGGGTGTACCAAAGCGTCACAACGTAATCTGGGTGGCTATAAAGGTGCACTACGGTATCTCCGAAAGTGTCTGTTGGGTTGGCACGAATCGAGGTGGGATTTGTCACTCCGTGTGACGGAGAGGTATCTCTGGGCCCACTCGGTAGGACATCATCATAATGTGCACAATGTGACCAAGGGGTTGATCACAGGATGATGTGTTATGGAACGAGTAAAGAGACTTGCGATAGCGAGATTGAACAAGGTATCGGGATACCGACGATCGAATCTCGGGCAAGTATAATACCGCTAGACAAAGGGAATTGTATACGGGATCGATTGAGTCCTTGACATCGTGCTTCATCCGATTAGATCATCGTGGAACATGTGGGAGCCAACATGGGTATCCAGATCCCGCTGTTGGTTATTGGCCGGAGAGTTGTCTCGGTCATGTCTCGTGTCTCCGAACCCGTAGGGTCTACACACTTAAGGTTCGATGATGCTAGGGTTATAAAGGAAGTTTGTATGTGGTTACCGAATGTTGTTCGGAGTCCCGGATGAGATCCCGGACGTCGCGAGGATTTCCGGAATGGTCCGGAGGTAAAGATCTATATATGGGAAGTCTTATTTTGGCCACCGGAAAATGTTCGGGATTTTTCGGTATTGTACCGGGAAGGTTCTAGAAGGTTCCGCAGTGGGGCCCACCTGCATGGGGGGGCCCACATGAACAAGGGTAGTGGGGGCAAGGCCCCATACCCCTGGCAGGGTGCACCAAGATCCCCCCTTAGAAGGAATAAGATCATATCCCGAAGGGATAAGATCAAGATCCCTAAAAAAGGGGGATAACAATCGGTGGGGAAGGAAATGATGTGATTTCTTTCCTCCCACCTTTGCCAACGCCCCAATGGACTTGGAGGGCAAGAAACCAGCCCCCTCCACCCCTATATATAGTGGGGAGGCGCATGGGAGCTTCACCCTTGCCCCTTGTGCAGCCCTCCCCCTCTCCCAAGTCCTCCTCCTCTCCCGCGGTGCTTGGCGAAGCCCTGCAGGATTGCCACGCTCCTCCATCACTACCACACCGTCGTGCTGCTGCTGGATGGAGTCTTCCCCAACCTCTCCCTCTCTCCTTGCTGGATCAAGGCATGGGAGACGCCACCCGGGCTGTACGTGTGTTGAACGCGGAGGTGCCGTCCATTCGGCACTAGGATCTCCGGTGATTTGGATCACGGCAATCTGACTCCTTCAACCCCTGTTCTCTTGAACGCTTCCGCTTAGTGATCTACAAGGGTATGTAGATGCACTCTCCTTCCCCTCGTTGCTAGTTTCTCCATAGATAGATCTTGGTGACACGTCGGACCATTGTGAATTTCTGCTACGTGCCCCAAGAGTGGCATCATGAGCTAGGTCTATTAGTAGATTTTTGCACGAGTAGAACACAAAGTAGTTGTGGGCGTTGATTTTGTTCAATATGCTTACCGTTACTAGTCCAATCTTGATTCGCGGCATTGTGGGATGAAGCGGCCGGACCGACCTTACACGTACACTTACGTGAGACAGGCTCCACCGGCCCGACATGCACTTGTTGCATAAGGTGGCTAGCGGGTGCCGCCTCCCACTTTAGTCGGATCAGATTCGATGAAAAGGGTCCTTATGAAGGGTAAATAGCAATTGACATATCACGTTGTGGTTTTGCGTAGGTAAGAAACGTTCTTGCTAGAAACTCATAGCAGCCACGTAAAACATGCAAACAACAATTAGAGGACGTCTAACTTGTTTTTGCAGGGTATGCTATGTGATGTGATATGGCCAAGAAGAATGTGATGAATGATATGTGATGTATGAGATTGATCATGTTCTTGTAATAGGAATCACGACTTGCATGTCGATGAGTATGTCAACGGCAGGAGCCATAGGAGTTGTCTTTATTTATTGTATGACCTGCGTGTCATTGAACAATGCCATGTAATTACTTTACTTTATTGCTAACCGGTAGCCATAGTAGTAGAAGTAATAAGTTGGCGAGACAACTTCATGGAGACACGATGATGGAGATCATGATCATGGTGTCATGCCGGTGACGATGATGATCGTGGAGCCCCGAAGATGGAGATTAAAAGGAGCAATATGATATCGGCCATATCATGTCACTTTTTGATTGCATGTGATGTTTATCATGTTTTTGCATCTTATTTGCGTAGAACGACGGTAGTAAATAAAATGATCCCTCATTAAAATTTCAAGAAAGTGTTCCCCCTAATTGTGCACCGTTGCGAAAGTTCGTCGTTTTGAAGCACCACGTGATGATCGGGTGTGATAGATTCTTACGTTCACATACAACGGGTGTAAGCCAGATTTACACACGCGAAACACTTAGGTTAACTTGACGAGCCTAGCATGTACAGACATGGCCTCAGAACACAAGAGACCAAAAGGTCGAGCATGAGTCATATAGTGGATACGATCAACATGAAGATGTTCACCGATGATGACTAGTCCGTCTCACGTGATGATCGGACACGGCCTAGTAGACTCGGATCATGTAATCACTTAGATGACTAGAGGGATGTCTATCTGAGTGGGAGTTCATTGGATGAACTTAATTATCCTGAACATAGTCAAAAGCCCTTTGCAAATTATGTCATAGCTCGCGCTTTAGTTCTACTGTTTTAGATATGTTCCTAGAGAAAATATAGTTGAAAGTTGATGATGGCGATTATGCGATCAGATGAAAGATTATGTCCTTAATACACCGCTCGATGTGCGAGAACCCCAAAACGTCGTTTGTGGATGTTGCAAACATCGGACATACACGCTTTGATAACTACGTGATAGTTCGCTTAAACGGTTTAGAGTTGAGGCACCAAAGACGTTTTGAAACGTCGCGGAACATATGAGATGTTTCGAGGGCTGAAATTGGGATTTCAGGCTCATGCCCACGCCAAGAGGTATAAGACCTCCGACGATTTTCTTAGCCTGCAAACTAAGGGAGAAAAGCTCAATCGTTGAGCTTGTGCTCAGATTGTCCGAGTGCAACAATCACTTGAATCGAGTGGGAGTTGATCTTCCAGTTGAGATAGTGATGTTTCTCCAAAGTCATTGCCACCAAGCTGCTAGAGCTTCGTGATGAACTATAACAAATCAGGGATAGATATGACGATCCTTGAGATATTCACGATGTTTGACACCGCGAAAGTAGAAATCAAGAAGGAGCATCAATTGTTGATGGTTAGTGAAACCACTAGTTTCAAGAAGGGCAAGGGCAAGAAGGGTACTTCATGAAACGGCAAATCAGTTGCTACTCCAAAGTGAAGAAACCCAAGGTTGAACCCAAACCCGAGACTAAGTGCTTCGTAATAAGGGGAACAGCCACCGGAGCAGAATTACCCTAGATACTTGGTAGATGAGAAGGCTGGCAAGGTCGACAGAAGTATGTTGGATATACATTATATTAATGTGTACTTTACTAGTACTCCTAGTAGCACCAGGGTATTAGATACCGGTTCGGTTGCTAAGTGTTAGTAACTCGAAATAAAAGAGCTACGGAATAAATGGAGACTAGCTAAAAGTGAGCTGACGATATGTGTTGGAAGTGTTTCCAAGTTTGACGTGATCAAACATCGCACGCTCCCTCTACCATCAAGATTAGTATTAAACCTGAATAATTGTCATTTGGTGTTTGCGTTGAGCATAGACATGATTGGATTATGTCTATCGCAATACGGTTATTCATTTAAGGAGAATAATGGTTACTCTATTTATTTGAATAATACCTTCAATGGTCTTGCACCTAAAGGAATGGTTTATTGAATCTCGATCGTAGTGATACACATTTTCATGCCAAAAAGATATAAGATAGTAATGATAGTACCACTTACTTGTGGCACTGCCATGTAAGTCATATTGGTATAAAACGCATGAAGAAGCTCCATGTTGATGGATGTTTGGACTCACTCGTTTTTGAAAAGTTTGAGACATGCGAACCGTGTCTATTGGTGTATACGCATGAAGAAACTCCATGCAGATGGATCATTTGGACTCACTTGATTTTGAATCACTTGAGACATGCAAATCATACCACATGGGCAAGATGACTGAAAAGCCTCATTTTCAGTAAGATGGAACAAGATAGCAACTTGTTGGAAGTAACACATTATGATGTGTGCAGTCCAATGAGTGTTGAGGCATCAAAGGAATATCGTTATGTTCTTACTTCACGGATGATTTAAGTAGATCTTGAGTATATTTACTTGATGAAACACAAGTCTGAATTATTGAATGGTTCAAGTAATTTCAGAGTGAAGTTAAAGATCATCATGACAAGAGGATAAAATTTCTATGATATGATCATAGAAATGAGTATCTGATTCTGAGCTTTGTACGCAATTAAGACATTGTGGAAATTGTTTCAGAATTAATACCTTTGGAACACCATAGTGTGATGGTGTGTCCGAACATCATAGTTGCACCCTATTGGATATGGTGCGTACCATGATGTCTTTTATCGAATTACCACTATCGTTCATGGGTTAGGCATTACAGACAACCGCACTCACTTTAATAGGGCACCACGTAATTCCGTTGAGACGACACCGTTTGAACTATGGTTTAGAGAAACCTAAGTTGTCGTTTCTTAAAAGTTTGGGGCTGCGACGCTTATGTGAAAAAGTTTCAGGTTGATGAGCTCGAACCCAAAGCGGATAAAATGCATCTTCATAGGACACCCAAAAACAGTTGGGTATACCTCCTATCTCAGATCCGGAAGCAAAAGTAATTGTTTCTAGAAACGGGTCCTTTCTCGAGGAAAAGTTTCTCTCGAAAGAATTGAGTGGGAGGATGGTGGAGACTTGATGAGGTTATCGAACCATCACTTCAACTAGTGTGTAGCAGGGCACGGGGAAGCCCGTGGGCGCCTACACCAATTGAAGTAGAAGCTTATGATAGTGATCATGAAGTTTTGGATCAAGTCACTACCGTACCTCGTAGGGTGACAAGGATGCGTACTACTTCAGAGTGGTACAGTAATCCTGTCTTGAAGGTCATGTTGCTAGACAACAATGAACCTACGAGCTATGGAGTGTTGGGGAACGTCGTAATTTCAAAAAAATTCCTACGCACACGCAAGATCATGGTGATGGCATAGCAACGAGAAGGGAGAGTATTGTCCACGTACCCTCGTAGACCGTAAGCGGAAGCGTTATGACAACGCGGTTGATGTAGTCGTACGTCTTCACGATCCGACCGATCCAAGTACCAAACGTACGGTACCTCCGAGTTCAGCACACGTTCAGCTCGATGACGATCCCCGGACTCCGATCCAGCAAAGTGTCGGGGATGAGTTCCGTCGACCTGACGGCGTGGTGGCGATGATGATGCTCTACCGGCGCAGGGCTTAGCCTAAACTCCGCGACGATATGACCGAGGTGGAATATGGTGGAGGGGGACACCGCACACGGCTAAGGAACGATCCGTAGATCAACTTGTGTGTTGTGCCTAGAGGTGCCCCCCTGCCCCCGTATATAAAGGAGCAAGGGGGAGGCGGCGGCCTAGGAGGCGCGCCAAGGGGAGTCCTACTCCCACCGGGAGTAGGACTCCTCCTTCCTTGTTGGAGTAGGAGAAGGGGAAAGAGGGGAGAGGAGGAAGGAAAGAGGGCTGCACCCCTTGTCCAATTCGGACCAGAGGGGGGCTGCGCGCCTCCTTCCTTTCGGCCTCTCTCCTCAATTCCCATATGGCCCAATAAGCCCCATATACTCCCCGGCGAATTCCCGTAACTCTCCGGTACTCCGAAAAATACCCGAATCACTCGGAACCTTTCCGAACTCTGAATATAGTCGTCCAATATATCGATCTTTACGTCTCGACCATTTCGAGACTCCTCGTCATGTCCCCGATCTCATCCGGGACTCCGAACTCCTTCGGTACATCAAAACTCATAAACTCATAATATAACTGTCATTGAAACCTTAAGCGTGCGGACCCTACGGGTTCGAGAACTATGTAGACATGACCTAGAACTATTCTTGGTCAATAACCAATAGCGGAACCTGGATGCTCATATTGGCTCCTACATATTCTCTGAAGATCTTTATCGGTCAAACCGCATAACAACATACGTTGTTCCCTTTGTCATCGGTATGTTACTTGCCGAGATTTGATCGTCGGTATCCAATACCTAGTTCAATCTCGTTCTTGGCAATTCTCTTTACTCGTTCCGTAATACATCATCTCGCAACTAACTTATTAGTTGCAATGCTTGCAAGGCTTATGTGATGTGCATTACCGAGAGGGCCCAGAGATACCTCTCCGACAATCGGAGTGACAAAACCTAATCTCGAAATACGCCAACCCAACATGTACCTTTGGAGACACCTATAGTACTCCTTTATAATCACCCAGTTACGTTGTGACGTTTGGTAGCACCCAAAGTGTTCCTCCGTAAACGGAGTTGCATAATCTCATAGTTACGAGGAACATGTATAAGTCATGAAGAAAGCAATAGCAATATACTAAACGATCAAGTGCTAGGCTAACGGAATGGGTCATGTCAATCACATCCTTCTCCTAATGATGTGATCCCATTAATCAAATAACAACACATGTCTATGGTTAGGAAACATAACCATCTTTGATTAATGAGCTAGTCAAGTAGAGGCATACTAGTGACTATATGTTTGTCTATGTATTCACACATGTATTATGTTTCCGGTTAATACAATTCTAGCATGAATAATAAACATTATCATGAAATAAGGAAATAAATAATAACTTTATTATTGCCTCTAGGGCATATTTCCTTCATGGAGAAGCGATGGTGGGCCCAAATTCCGACTAATGGTTAGAAGCCATGAAATCCGAGATAGGATCCATGTATCAGAACAAAGCATGGACTTTGGTGGACTTGCCCGATGATCGGCAAGCCATTGAGATAATTGGATCTTTAAGAAGAAGACGGACGTGGACGGTAATGTCACCGTCTATGAAGCTCGACTAGTGGCGAAGAGTTTTTCACAAGTTCAAGGAGTTGACTACGATGAGATTTTCTCATCCGTAGCGATGCTTAAGTCCGTCAGAATCATGTTAGCATTAGCTGCATTTATGAAATCTGGCAGATGGATGTCAAAATGAGTTTCCTTACCAGTTTTCGTAAGGAAAGGTTGTATGTGATACAATCAGAAAGGTTTTATAGATCCTAAGGATGCTAAAAGGTATGCTAGCTCCAAATGATCCTTCCATGGACTGGAGTAAGCATCTTGGAGTTGGAATGTGCACTTTGATAAGATGATCAAAGATTTTGGGTTTATACAAAGTTTATGAGAAACTTGTATTTCCAAGGAAGTGAGTGGGAGCACTATAGAATTTCTGATGAGTATATGTTGTTGACATATTGTTGATCAGAAATGATGTAGAATTTCAAGAAAGCATATAGGGTTGTTTGAAAAGTGTTTTTCAATAGAAAACCTGGATTAAGCTACTTGAACATGGAGCATCAAGATCTATGAGGATAGATCAAAAACGCTTAATGGTACTTTCAAATGAGCACATACCTTGACATGATCTTGAAGGTGTTCAAGATGGATCGATCGAAAGAAGGAGTTCTTGCACGAGTTGTAAGGTATGAAGTTAAAGACTTAAAGCTCGACCACGGCAGAAGAGAGAGAAAGGACGAAGGTCGTCCCTATGTTTTAGACGTAGGCTCTCTACGGTATGCTATGCTTTGAGTACCACACCTGATGTGTGCCTTGCCACGTGTCCGCAAAGGGGTACAAGAGTGATCCAGGAATGGATCATTGGACAGCGGTCAAAATTGTCCTTGGAGTAATAAGGACATGTTTCTCGATTATGGAGGTGATAAAGAGTTCGGCGTAAAGGGTTACGTCGATGCAAGCTTAACACCTATCCGGATAGCTCTGAGTAGAGATACCGGATACGTATAATGGAGCAACAATTTGGAATAGCTCCAAGTGGAACGTGGTAGCAGCATCTACGATATGACATAAAGTTTTGTGAAATACATAGGGATCTGAATATTGCAGACCCGTTGACTACAACCTCTCTCACAAGCATAAACATGATCAAACCCAGAACTCATTGAGTGTTAATCACATAGTGATGTGAACTAGATTATTGATTCTAGTAAACTCTTTGGATGTTGGTCACATGGCGATATGACCTGTGAGTGTTAATCACATGGCAATGTGAATTAGATTATTGACTCTAGTGCAAGTCGGAGACTGTTGGAAATATGCCCTAGAGGCCATAATAAAATAGTTATTATTATATTTCCTTGTTCATGATAATCGTTTATTATCCATGCTATAATTGTATTGATAGGAAACTCAGATACGTGTGTGGGTACATAGACAACACCATGTCACCGGAGCCATCATGACAGTCTCCTTCTTCCACCGGCATTCTGTCACCGGAGCCATCATAATCATGTCCTTCCTCCTCCATTGTTCGATCACCATAGCCTGCTTCACCCTCTCCTTCCAGACCATCGGGGTCGTTGAGATACGACAAGACATCACCTCCGGCGAGGATTATGTCCCCCAACACATGTTCTGCTTCCAAGTCTCGGTGCTCCATAGTTTCTGCAAATATTACAACATGGCAATTAATATACAAACATGACAGATGGATATATTAGTGACAAACGTAGACCCAGCTAGCTAATCACAACAAGGAATCATATTAGTGGCCTCGACGCTTCTACGGTTTGGGGTGGCCTCGGAAATGCTTCTAGGGTTTGGGGTGCCCTCGACGACAACGCTCTTTTAACTTGGTAAATTTGTGTGGCCTCGGCAGCGCTTCTAGGGTTTGGGCCCGACCACCTCTCTCATGATTGTCCGACGTCCGGACCGACAAGGGATTTAACAAAATGGCACCATTCTGGATGTGCAAAAAATGGTCCATATTTTTCCTGATCTAATCTACCCTTCTATATGTCACGTTGTCTAGTGTCAAAGAATTTAAGAAAACCATGACTTCCTCATTAGCCGGAAATGACAGGCGCATAATGGTACGAAGCTCTTCAAAGTTGTTTTGGAACGGAGTTCCCGATAGAATAATTTGCTTTTTGGTACAAAGTTCAGCAAGAGCCTTCCGAATATCGCTATTTGGAAGGCCTTTGCTGAAACTCGTACCAAAAGGCGAATTATTCTATCAGGAACTCCGTTCCAAAACAACTTTCAAGAGCTTCGTAGCATCATACGCATGTTTCTTCCAGTTGATGATGAAGTGATGACCCACAAGTGTAGGGGATCTATCGTATTCCTTTCGATAAGTAAGAGTGTCGAACCCAACGAGGAGCAGAACGAAATGACAAGCGGTTTTCAGTAAGGTATTCTCTGCAAGCACTGAAATTGTAGGTAACAGATAGTTTTGTGATAAGATAATTTGTAACGGATAACAAGTAATGAAAGTAAATAAGGTGCAGCAATGTGGCCCAATCCTTTTTGTAGCAAAGGACAAGCCTGGACAATTTCTTATAATGAGAAAAGGCGCTCCCGAGGACACATGGGAATTATCGTCAAGCTAGTTTTCATTACGTTCATATGATTCGCGTTTGTTACTTTGATAATTTGATATGTGGGTGGACCGGTGCTTGGGTATTGTCCTTTCTTGGAAAAGCATCCCACTTATGATTAACCCCTATTGAAAGCATCCGCAACTACAAAAGAAGTATTAAGATAAACCTAACCATAGCATGAGACATATGGATCCAAATCAGCCCCTTACGAAGCAACTTATAAACTAGGGTTTAAGCTTCTGTCACTCTAGCAACCCATCATATACTTACTACTTCCCAATGCCTTCATCTAGGCCCAAATAATGGTGAAGTGTCATTTAGTCGATATTCACATAACACCACTAGAGGAGAGACAACATACATCTCATCAAAATATCGAACGAATACCAAATTCACATGACTACTAATAGCAAGACTTCACCCATGTCCTTAGGAACAAACGTAACCACTCACAAAGCATATTCATGTTCATTATCAGAGGGGTATTAATATGCATTAAGGATCTGAACATATGATCTTCCACCAGATAAACCAACTAGCATCAACTACAAGGAGTAATCACTACTAGGGAAAACCTTATACACGAATCTTAGCAGCGGCAGCACAAAGAAGCGCTACTGCTAATTAGCAGTAGCGCGGTTAAGAAAAACACGCTACTACTAAGTTAATAGTAGTAGCGCGGGGTATAAAACCACGCTACTACTAAGTGATTTCCACCGTGCCTACCGGAACAAGCAGTAGTAGTAGCGCGGGATATAAACCCACGCTACTACTAAGTTGATAGTAGTAGCGCGTTGTATAAACCCCACGCTACTGCTATGTAGTCCTCATCGTGCCCTCCCGCGACAGGCTGCAGTAGCAGTGTGGGGTATAAACCCAGCGCTACTACTATACCTCGCGGAGGCCAAAGCCCAAATTCCCCATCCGCCTCACCTGACCTCTCCACCCGCTCTTCCTCTCCTTTTTCCCAAGTCCCCAGCGCTGCCGCCCGCCGTCCCCACCAAGCACCACCCGTCCGCCACCGCCACCGCCTCCCTCTCCCTCTCCACCCGCGGGTGCGCCGCCTCCCCCAGCGCCTCGTCCCCCTCGCCGTCTCCTCCGGCGGACGGGGTCTGTTGGAAATATGCCCTAGAGGCAATAATAAAATAGTTATTATTATATTTCCTTGTTCATGATAATCGTTTATTATCCATGCTACAATTGTATTGATAGGAAACTCAGATACATGTGTGGGTACATAGACAACACCATGTCCCTAGTAAGCCTCTAGTTGACTAGCTCGTTGATCAATAGATGGTTACAGCTTTCGACCATGGACATTGGATGTCGTTGATAACGGGATCACATCATTAGCGAATGATGTGATGGACAAGACCCAATCCTAAGCCTAGCACGTAGATCGTGTAGTTCAGATGCTAAAGCTTTTCTAATGTCAAGTATCTTTTCCTTAGATCATGAGATTGTGCAACTCCCGGATACCGTAGGAATGCTTTGGGTGTACCAAACGTCACAACGTAACTGGGTGGCTATAAAGGTGCACTACAGGTACCTCCGAAAGTGTCTGTTGGGTTGGCACGAATCGAGACTGGGATTTGTCACTCCGTGTGACGGAGAGGTATCTCTGGGCCCACTCGGTAGGACATCATCATAATGTGCACAAAGTGACCAAGGGGTTGATCACAGGATGATGTGTTACGGAACAAGTAAAGAGACTTGCCAAGAATGGAGATTGAACAAGGTATCGGGATACCGACGATCGAATCTCGGGCAAGTATAATACCGCTAGACAAAGGGAATTGTATACGGGATCGATTGAGTCCTTGACATAGTGATTCATCCGATGAGATCATCGTGGAACATGTGGGAGCCAACATGGGTATCTAGATCCCGTTGTTGGTTATTGGCCGGAGAGTTGTCTCGGTCATGTCTACGTGTCTCCCGAACCCGTAGGGTCTACACACTTAAGGTTCGATGATGCTAGGGTTATAAAGGAAGTTTGTATGTGGTTACCGAATATTGTTCGGAGTCCCAGATGAGATCCCGGATGTCGCGAGGAGTTTCGAAATGGTCCGGAGGTAAAGACTTATATATGGGAAGTCCTATTTTGGCCACCGGAAAATGTTCGGGATTTTTCGATATTGTACCGGGAAGGTTCTAGAAGGTTCCAGAGTGGGGCCCACCTGCATGGGGGGACCCACATGAACGTGGGTAGTGGGTGCAAGGCCCCACACCCCTGGTCAAGCGCACCAAGATCCCCCTTAGAAGGAATAAGATCATATCCCGAAGGGATAAGATCAAGATCCCTAAAAAGGGGATAACAATCGGTGGGGAAGGAAATGATGTGATTTCTTTCCTCCCACCTTTGCCAACGCTCAATGGACTTGGAGGGCAAGAAACCAGCCCCCTCCACCCCAATATATAGTGGGGAGGCGCATGGGAGCTTCACCCTTGCACCTGGCGCAGCCCTCCCCCACTCCCAAGTCCTCCTCCTCTCCCGCGGTGCTTGGCGAAGCCCTGCAGGATTGCCACGCTCCTCCATCACCACCACACCATCGTGCTGCTGCTGGATGGAGTCTTCCCCAACCTCTCCCTCTCTCCTTGCTGGATCAAGGCATGGGAGACGTCACCGGGCTGTACGTGTGTTGAACGCGGAGGTGTCGTCCATTCGGCACTAGGATCTCCGGTGATTTGGATCACGACGAGTACGACTCCTTCAACCCCGTTCTCTTGAACGCTTCCGCTTAGCGATCTACAAGGGTATGTCGATGCACTCTCCTTCCCCTCGTTGCTAGTTTCTCCATAGATAGATCTTGGTGACACGTAGGAAAATTTTGAATTTCTGCTACGTTCCCAACAGGGTCGGCCCCGCGGAGCCGATGCGGGGCGACGTGTACCTAGGGCGGCAGCGGCCGCATGGGCGCCTCCTGCCTTTCAAGGCCGAGGAGGACGCCGAGAGGCGCCGCCACCACAAGGAGAAGCGGAGGGCCCTGGCCAAGAAGACGCCCTTCCCTTTTCTCTCAAATCAATCAATCAATCCCTCCCTCCATCAATCACGCGGGCAGGGCATGGCATCCCCTCCAAGATTTGATTTTGCTTCTAAATCTTTAGGGGAGGGGTAGGAAGGGAAGGGCGATACAGGAAGGAAGATGGATCAGCAGGAGGAGGAAACATCCATCTCCGTCAGCGTCAATGTCACCGTTCCTTCCTCCTTGTCGCCGGAGGAGGAGGAAGAAGAAGAGCAAGAAGAGGAGGATGACATGGCTGCGGTGAAGATGGCGATGGGCCCTCAGGTTCCCCTCAAGGACCTCCTCCACCTCCACAAGGCAAGCAAAGAAACCTGCATCTGCATCTTTCTTTCTTTCTTTTTAATACTAGTAATAGATAATAGATACTAAAACTGCAAATGGATGGATGGATCTATGTAAATATGTAATGTAGGGGGAGGAGGAGGAGGACCAGTCGATGAATTTGAGGTTTCTTTGATGCTTACTGTTGTGATTCATAAAGGTCTGAATCTGATCCCGTAAGTAAGATTATTAATTTCAACTGAATCATTTTTTGGGCAGTGAGTCACTCACTCATTCATCTATGTATACTGATTAATTTTCTTCCAGTGGGACCTGTCTGCCTCTACATTACAGCAAATGAGAGGTGGCACCACCGATCCTGCACCTCAGTTGCTTCAAACTTTGATAAAAGGGCCACAACCTAGTTACATTAATAAGAAATGATGAAACAAGCAGGTTTGGGGTTCTGAAACTTGGACAAAAAGCAAAGCCAAAAGAGAAAAACAGCAAATGCAGCAAAAAAATAGAGGAATGCTTTTGTAAACTCATTTGTAAGGTTTTCGATGTTTATTTCCATGGTTTGTTTGTTGCCATTCAGAATCATGTACGTGCCACTGCTATGCTCTGTTTTCATCTTGCATTTGAGCAACCAAAACGTCGAATTTATATCTTCAGTTTCGATCTTCCATGTCTTTGCGAAAGTTCAATCCAACCACCAGTACTGTACTCCACAAAATAACATTTTTGGTCCGAGATAAATATGCCTATGTGTTCTTTTATGATTATTACTAGTCCAGTAGTGAATGTTGGAGTATGTTGAAGCAGCCGTGGAGTCCTGCGGTGGCTTTTTGTATCTTGCCAACTGAAGAGGTGGTTGCAGAGGTGGACAGAGATGACTACAACCTGCCAGGAGCTGAAACTCTGAAACTTCCAAAGAAATCGACACTTCAGTTCAGCTCAGACAATGTTTCGCTGCTTGCAAATCTTCTAATGGACGACTTGCAACTTGCCGGTTCACGCTATAGCGCTCAACTTGTTATCTCTGAACTTGGCTGAATTTTTTTGGAGCCTATTACTGCCATGCTCAGCTACCTAGTGATCCAATATAAGAACAGGGGCCATAGGGTGGGCACATCATCATTGTGGAAGTCTGCAGAATATTGATCTCTTTCTTTCAAACACACCACACTTCTTTACAATAGGTAATGCTACTTGTCTCAAATTATAAGTTGGCTTTTATTTTATTCATACATCATAGATTGTAGTAGTTTACACCAACAAATATTCATCATGTTGGCAGTTTTGAACTGGCTGGGTGGCGATGAAAGCCGTGACGCACTATCTCAAGTTCCGCCGGCATCACGCCTCCCTTGACACTGAGTTCTTTTGTAGAAGTGCTCATTCTGCAGCTATGTATGTTGTCACCTCCATAGTACGTGCACAGCAAACTATTATATTTTCCTAAATTGAATTGTTAATGGAGCTGAACAAATACTTCTGTCATTTAATTCTCATGTTAAGGTAATCCTGAAATGAGAAAAGGCAATGAGCTATTTGTATTGGTTGACGTTCATGACCTTTTATAAGTTGTGTTGCTAATTATTTACTGTTCCTTGACTGCTTTGGAGGCCAAGTTGGTATTGTTCTAAGACTGAAGCAAGGTTCTTATTTTTGTGGAACAAAACGGATCATGGTTAAATGGCGTTGTCACCTGGTTCAAATTGCCTAGGTTATATTGACAAGGCATTTTGCTGCTATTTTTCTAAAGAAGTGGATAGAAGGTTTAACTATGATACATCATATCTGAGTTGGTTCGTACTTGGAGTTGGAGAGATATTTGCAAGTTTTTGAATGGTCCTATCTATGGCATATTTTTTCCTGCCTACTTCACTTATATCAAGATATTTAGAGGACTCGACAGAAGAATTTCAGCAAGAATCAATAGCTTGTGTGATCCTTATGTCGCTGAGTTCTTTTTATAAACGTTCCATTGGTTGAACGGTTGAAGAAGTATCATATGTAGGTAAACTGGTTAGACCTTTTAAAGTCTGCTCCTCTCACAAGTATATTTTGCATTATTTTCCTTCCATGTGTGTGTGTGTGTGTGTGTGTGTGTTTACACAGGCCTATTGCAAGGTTGGTTTAATGCTCTGCTACTTAATTTGGCTGCTTACATATGGAAGCATAGTCACTCTTTGCAAATGCAGTGCAATTTAGCATCCATCTTATGCTACCTTGCAATCCAAACTCTTGCAGATCTGCTATGCTGATGACCGCTACGTCTGCTTTGCTCGAGATGAGGACAAGTGGGTCATATATGGCTTTGAGACTGTCGAGGTGAGTTACTCGTGACTCCTGGGTGTTGATCAAGGCCCTATATTCTTTCTTGTAGCCATTTTATTCTTAACTTGCTGATCTGTTGGTGTGAACTTCCTCCATGCAGAGAGAAGATAGTTGGGAGCATTTAACGCTGGTGGTGTGGCACGAGGCCGACATTGACTGGGGCCTGCTTGAGCCGAGGGCTAGGGCGAGGGACGTGACGGCGTCACAACTCAAGGCGGCGGCTGCCATCGGTCAAGTGTGGCTCGTCGAGGTCGCTAGTCAGTATTTCGTTGGTACCGCAGTCATGAGATCCCCAGGAAGGCGCCATGCATTGACGAGTGAGCCAATTTTTGGATCGGACCATAACAACGTGTCTTAGTCTCTGACTTCTAGAAGTAGTGGTAAATTTTTGAATTTGCATGGCAAGAACCACTTATGTAGGTAGCTGACACGCACAACATTGTGTTTACACTCTTACTTATGTAAAAGATATGAATTATACATGAGTTGCCTCTACAATGAGGAATTGTGATAGTAGATATGGCAATTGTGTAATAGAATGGAATTGATTAATTTTATTTTATTTTAATTTCTAATAAGTTAGTAGTAGCGTGGGAAAAAACTGCTCGTTACTAGTATCCAGGATACTAGTAGCATTGGTATTATAGACACGCTACTACTATTTCGTTAGTAGTAGCGCGGGTACGAAATAGCAGTAGCGTGGGTGGCACATGCTACTACTAACGAAGTTAGTAGCAGCGCGGGTTTAACCCATGCTACTACTAACTATTAGCTGTAGCGCGATACTAGAAGCGCGGGTACCCGCGCTGCTAGTAGCCATTTTACCCGCGCTGCTAGTATCCTTTTTCCTAGTAGTGAATCAACACTACTAGCAACCCACAGGTACCAATCTGAGGTTTTGGTACAAAGATTGGATACAACAGATGAACTAGGGTTTGAGAGGAGATGGTGCTGGTGAAGATGTTGATGGAGATTGACCCCCTCCTGATGAGAGGATCATTGGTGATGACGATGGTGATGATTTCCCCCTCTCAGAGGGAAGTTTCCCCGGCAGAACAGCTCCGCCGGAGCCCTAGATTGGTTCCGCCAAGGTTCCGCCTCGTGGCGGCGGAGTTTCATCCTGTAAGCTTGCTTATGATTTTTTTTTCAGGGTAAAAGACTTCATATAGCAGAAGATGGGCACAGGAGGGCCACCAGGGGACCCACGAGGCAGGGGGCGCGCCCAGTAGCGGTGGGCGCGCCCCCCACCCTCGTGGCCAGGGTATGGGCCCCCTCTGGTACTTCTTTCGCTCAATAATTCTTATTAATTCCAAAAATGACTTTCGTGGAGTTTCAGGACTTTTGGAGCTGTGCAGAATAGGTTTCCAATATTTGCTCCTTTTCCAACCCAGAATCCCAGCTGCCGGTATTCTCCCTCTTTATGTTAAACCTTGTAAAATAAGAGAGAATAGCCATAAGTATTGTGACATAACGTGTAATAACAGCCCATAATGCAATAAATATCGATATAAAAGCATGATGCAAAATGTATGTATCATGAAGCCATGGATTTCTTCAATACTTTGATAGACAACGTGACATACAGAAGAATATAGATGAGATCAGAAAAAAAATTGTATCAACTTGTGCACATCCATAATGGGGGCATTCTTGATAAATCTGGACCCTCGACCCCTGGACGACCCTCGACCCCTCAACTATCCTCGACCCTCGACCCCTCGGCGACCCTCGACCCTCTACACTACTTCATGACCCTCGACTGCTCGGCGATCCACGACCCTCTACCCTAGTTCCCGACCCTCGACCCCCTCATGTCACATTTGTCTAGTGTCGAAGGATTCAACAAAACCATGTCTCCATCATTAGGCGAAAGTAACAGGCGCATGATGGTACGAAGTTCTGCAAAGTTGTTCTGGAACGGAGTCACGGATAGGGTAATTCGCTTTTTGGTAAAAAAAGTTCAGCAAGAGCCTTCTGAATATCGTTATTTGGAAGGCCTTTGCTGAAATTCGTACCAAAAGGCGAATTATCCTATCCGGGACTCCGTTCCAGAATAACTTTGCAAAACTTCGTACCATCATGCCTCGGTTACTTCCTGCTAATGATGAAGCCATGGATTTCTTCAACACTTTGACACAAGGCAACCTGTCGACCCCTCGATGACTCTCGACCCTCGACCGCTCGGCGATCCACGACCCTCTACCCTAGTTCCCGACCCTCGACCCCCTCATGTCACGTTTGTCTAGTGTCAAAGGATTTAACAAAACCATGTCTTCATCATTAGGCGAAAGTCATAGGCGCATGTTGATGCAAGCTCTCCAAAGTTGTTTTGGGCGGAGTCCCGAGATAGGATAATTCGCTTTTGGTACAAAGTTCAGCAAGAGCCTTCCGAATATCGCTATTTGGAAGGCCTTTGCTGAAATTCGCATACAAAAGGCGAATTATCCTATCCAGGACTCCGTTCCAGAACAACTTTGCAGAACTTCGTACCATCATGCCCCGGTTACTTCTGGGTAATGATGAAGCCATGGATTTCTTCAATACTTTGACACTAGGCAGCCACTAGACCCCTCGTCCTCGACCCTCGACCCCTCGACGACCCTCGACCCTTGAACCCTCGTTCCCGATAAAAATTAAGAAGACGAAGAAGAAAAAAAAAGATGTCACCCCTCATGTCATGTCCGACGTCCCCCCTCATGTCATGTCCGACGTCCCCCCTCCTGCCATGACCGAAGTCCCCCTCATCACATGTCCGACGTCCCCCCTCATGTCATGTCCGACCCTCGACCGCTCGGCGATCCTCGACGCCCTCGTTCCCGAAAAAAAATAAGAAGAGGAAGAAGAAGAAGAAAAAAGGAGAAGAAGAAGGAATAGAGACTCCTCTATTCCTTCTTCTTCTCCTTTTTCTTTCTTCTTCTTCTTCCTCTTCTTATTTTATTCTCCTCTTCTTCTCTTCTTCTTCTCCTTCTATCTCTTCTTATTTATTTTTCTCCTCTTCTTCTCTTTTTTTCTCCCCTTTTTCCTCTCCTTCTTTTTCTTCCCTTCTTCCTTCTTTTCCTTCTTCCTTTTTTCTTCCCTTCTTCCTTCTTCCTTCTTCCTCTCTTTTCCATACATATAAAAAGTTTAAAAAATACATACATACATACCAAACCTACATACATACATACATATAAAAAGAAAGCATATATATATATATAAGCATATATAGCAAAAAAAGCAACGGCAGCGGCGGCGGGGTGGTAACGCGGCAGCGGCGGCGGGGTAGGGCATGGCGCGGTGCTCACAGAGGAGGCGTCAGGGCGGGTAGGCGGGCAGGCAATGTCGAGGCGTCAGGCGGCATCGGGGCAGGCCGGGCGGCGACGATGACAGAGACGGCGACGACGAGGCATGAGCGACGGTAGGGGCGGCGGACGGCGTCGATCGGGGGAGCCTGGCAGCATCGATGAGCTCGGCGTCGTCGGGCGGGGGGGGGGGGGACGTGGTGATGAATTTGTGAAAATTTGCCAAGTGTTTCTTATATAGTCGAAGCATTGGTCCCGGTTCGTGTCACCAACCGGGACCAATGCCACCCTTTAGTCCCGGTTGGTGCCACCAACCGGGACCAAAGGTCTCTTTTCAGTAGCCCAAAGGGCGGGAAGCAGAGACCTTTGGTCCCGGTTGGTGGCACCAACCGAGACTAAAGGGGGGTATTGGTCCCGGTTGGTGCCGCCAACCGGGACCAAATGTGGGTATTGGTCCTGGTTGGTTCCACCAACCGGGACAAAAGGGGGGTGCTGCTGCCGCGGCCAAAACTTTAGTCCCACCTCGCTAGTTGAGAGGGGCTCGGAGTGGTTTATAAGCCCCACTCCCGCTGCCCTCTCGAGCTCCTCTCAAATGCAGGCTTACGGGCCTAAACACACTGTATCTGCCTGTGGGCCTACTGGGCCTTCTGTGGGCCTGAATCCTGGCCCATTGGTGGGTTTCTAGTCGTATTTAGTGCCATTAGTTTTCAAATTTAAATAGTTTAAATTTTAATTTATGTGAATCACTAGTTTGTGATTAACTTTACTATAAAAATAGATTTTGGAGTGATTATCTTTCCTGCTATTTAATATTACTGTGTTTTATCATTATATCAAAAAATAGTTTTTGTTATTTTAGTTTCTAACAAAAAAATCTTTATGATAATTCTTTTTACTATTAAAGTTTCTAACAAAAAAATTTCTTTATGAAAATTATTTTTGCTTTTAATGTTTTAAATAGAAAATACTTTGATAATTTTAGTTGCATAAATTTTAGTTTATTATTTTTGCTATTAGAGTTTCATAAAAGTTTTCCAGTTCATTCTTTTTTTATATTAGTTCATTCTTTGAGTTAAATGACCCTGAAATTGAAAAGAACTTCAGTTGAACTCTGAAGAGGTTGAAAATTGGCATGGTATCATCATTTCACCCACATAGCATGAGCTAAAAAGTTGAGAGGGTTAGGGAAAAAACTGGATGCACTTCATGTACAAAACGGACAATCTCTTTCGAAGTATCAGGGTTTCGGACGAAAACTCCTCTGTTACAAAGGGATTTCATTTTTTTGAACTTACTTGGACTCCAGACTTTTTGTGTGTTCAAAATGCACCATTCAAAGCCTCATCATCAATTTTCAACCCTTTCTGACTTCATTTGTTATTTTTCATGCATTTACTGATTTTTTTGAGCTATATGACCCTGAAAATGAAATGCACTACAAATGAACTCTCAAAAGGTTGAAAGTTGGCATGGTATCATCATCTCACCCACATAGCATGTGCTAAAAAGTTGAGAGGGTTACGGCAAAAACTGGATGCACTTCATGTACAAAACGGACAATCTCTTTCGAAGTATTAGGGTTTCATACGGAAACTCGTGTGTTACATGGATATTCTAGATCAAAGGCATCATCATAATAGTCGTGGAGAGAAAGTCTTCACTTTTTTCTTCACTTGTGTCCTTTGCTTATTGCGTCGTAACCATGGATAATCTTCATCATTTAATAGGGTGCTTGGGTCGGCCTTGACTTTGAAGGGAGGAATTTCGTGAAACTTTTCATAATCTTCGGACATGTCTGTCTTGCCCTCCACTCCCACGATGTCTCTTTTTCCTGAAAGAACTATGTGGTGCCTTGGCTCATCATATGATGTGTTCGCTTCCTTATCTTTTCTTTTTCTCGGTTTGGTAGACATGTCCTTCACATAGAAAACCTGCGCCACATCATTGGCTAGGACGAATGGTTTGTCTGTGTACCCAAGATTGGTCAGATCCACTGTTTTCATTCCGTACTATGAGTCTACCTGTACCCCGCCTCCTGACAGATTGACCCATTTGCACTTAAACAAAGGGACCTTAAAATCATGTATGTAGTCAAGTTCCCATATGTCCACTATGTAACCATAATATGTGTCCTTTCCCCTCTTGGTTGCTGCATCAAAGCAGACACCGCTGTTTTGGTTGGTGCTCTTTTGATCTTGGGTGATCATGTAAAATGTATTCCCATTTATCTCGTATCCTTTGTAAGTCAATACAGTCGAAGATGGTCCCCTGGACAATGAGTACAGCTCATCAGAAACAGTGTTGTCACCTCTGAGATGTGTTTCCAACTAACTGCCGAAAGTCCTGATGTGTTCACATGTAATCCAGTCGTCACACTGCTCCGGGTGTTTGGAGCGCAAACTGTTCTTGTGTTCATCGACATACGGGGTCACCAAGGTAGAGTTCTGTAGAACTGTGTAGTGTGCTTGAGACCAAGAATGTCAGTCCCTGCATATTATTGAGTCCCCTCCTAGCGTGTCTTTTCTAGTCAGTCTCCCCTCATACCGCGATTTAGGGAGACGAATCTTCTTAAGGCCAGGAATGAAGTCCACACAAAACCCAATGACATCCTCTGTTTCATGGCCCATGGAGATGCTTCCTTCTGGCCTAGCACGGTTACGGACATATTTCTTTAGGACTCCCATGAACCTCTCAAAGGGGAACATATTGTGTAGAAATACAGGGCCCAGAACGACAATCTCGTCGACTAGATGAACTAGGACATGTGTCATGATATTGAAGAAGGATGGTGGGAACACCGGCTCGAAACTGACAAGACATTGCACCACATCACTCCTTAGCCTTGGTATGATTTCTGGATCGATCACCTTCTGAGAGATTGCACTGAGGAATGCACATAGCTTCACAATGGCTAATCGGACGTTTTCTGGCGGTTACGGACATATTTCTTTAGGACTCCCATGAACCTCTCAAAGGGGAACATATTGTATAGAAATGCAGGGCCCAGAACGACAATCTCGTCGACTAGATGAACTAGGACATGCGTCATGATATTGAAGAAGGATGGTGGGAACACCAACTCGAAACTGACAAGACATTGCACCACATCACTCCTTAGCCTTGGTATGATTTCTGGATCGATCACCTTCTGAGAGATTGCATTGAGGAATGCACATAGCTTCACAATGGCTAATCGGACGTTTTACGGTAGAAGCCCCCTCAATGCAACCGGAAGCGATTCTGCGTCATAATCACGTGGCAGTCATGAGACTTTAGGTTCTGGAACTTTTTCTCTGGCATATTTATTATTCCCTTTATATTTGACGAGAAGCCAGACGGGACCTTCATACTGAGCAGGCATCCAAAGAAGATTTCCTTCTCTTCTTTGGTAAGAGTGTAGCTGGCAGGACCTTCATACTGCTTTGGAGGCATGTTGTCTTTTTGTGCAAACGTTGCAGGTCCTCCCGTGCCTCCGGTGTATCTTTTGTCTTCCCATACACGCCCAAGAAGCCTAGCAGGTTCACGCAAAGGTTCTTCGTCACGTGCGTCACGCCGATTGAAGAGCGGACCTCTAGGTCTTTCCAGTAGGGTAGGTCCCAAAATATAGATTTCTTCTTTCACATGGGTGCGCGTCCCTCAGCGTCATTCGGAACATATAGTCCTCCAGGACCCTTTCCAAATATTATGTGTAAATCATTGAGCATAGCAAGTACGTGATCACCGGTACGCATGGCGGGCTTCTTCCGGTGATCTGCCTCGCCTTTGAAATGCTTGCCTTTCTTTCGACATTGATGGTTGGTCGGAAGAAATCGACGATGGCCCAGATACACATTCTTCCTGCATTTGTCCAGGTATATACTTTCGGTGTCAGCTAAACAGTGCGTGCATGCGTGGTGTCCCTTTTTTGTCTGTCCTGAAAGGTTATTGAGAGCAGGCCAATCGTTGATGGTTACAAACAGCAACGCATGCCGGTTAAATTCCTCTTGTTTGTGCTCATCCCATACACGTACACCGTTTCCATTCCACAGCTATAAAAGTTCTTCAACTAATGGCCTTAGGTACACATCAATGTCGTTGTCGGGTTGCTTAGGGCCTTAGATGAGAACTAGCATCATAATGAATTTCCGCTTCATGCACATCCAAGGAGGAAGGTTATACATACATAGAGTCACGGGCCAGGTGTTGTGATT
Source organism: Aegilops bicornis (assembly GCA_021605145.1). Lineage (NCBI taxonomy): Eukaryota > Viridiplantae > Streptophyta > Magnoliopsida > Poales > Poaceae > Aegilops > Aegilops bicornis. Next base: position 103,003,146 of record CM038675.1, on the reverse strand, counting down.
GCTGCTCTACTCTCCGAAAGGATTATTGCCATCCATGCTCAAACCAAACCATACGTTCCTTGGGTCACCTGCAAACTCAGCTAGTTACTTTCTCTCGATTTTTCTCCACTGCAACCCGTCAGCGGGTGCTCTCAACTTCCTGTCTTTCTTACGGTCCTCTCTGTGCCATCGTATCAACTTGGCATGCTCTTCGTTTCTGAACAGACGTTTCAACCGTGGTATTATAGGAGCATACCACATCACCTTGGCAGGAACCCTCTTCCTGGGGGGCTCGCCGTCAACATCACCAGGGTCATCTCGTCTGATCTTATACCGCAATGCACCACATACCGGGCATGCGTTCAAATCCTCGTACGCACCGCGGTAGAGGATGCAGTCATTAGGGCATGCATGTATCTTCTGCACCTCCAATCCTAGAGGGCATACGACCATCTTTGCTGCGGACGTACTGTCGGGCAATTCGTTATCCATTGGAAGCTTCTTCTTCAATATTTTCAGTAGCTTCTCAAATCCTTTGTCAGGCATAGCATTCTCTGCCTTCCACTGCAGCAATTCCATTATGGTACCGAGCTTTGTATTTCCATCTTCGCAATTGGGGTACAACCCTTTTTTGTGATCCTCTAACATGCGAACAAACTTCAGCTTCTCCTTTTGACTTTCGCATTGTCTCCTTGCATCAACAATGACACGTCGGAGATCATCATCGGGCACATCGTCTGGTTCCTCTTGATCTTCAGCAGCTTCCCCCCTTGCAGCATCACCATATTCAAGGGGCGCATAGTTTTCATCGTCCTCTTCTTCTTCGATGTCTTCCATCATAACCCCTATTTCTCAGTGCTTGGTCCAAACATTATAGTGTGGCATGAAACCCGTATAAAGCAGGTGGGTGTGAAGGATTTTCCAGTCAGAGTAAGACTTCGTATTCCCACATATAGGGCATGGACAGCTCATAAAACCATTCTGCTTGTTTGCCTCAGCCACTTCGAGAAAATTATGCACGCCCTTAACGTACTCGAAGGTGTGTCTGTCATGGTACATCCATTGCCGGTTCATCTGCGTGCATTATATATAATTAAGTGTGTCAAAAACCATTACAGAATATCATGGATAGATAAGTGACCAAATTAATAGAAGTTCATCGTCACATTAAAACCAAAGTACATACATAGTTCTCATTGAACAGCATATAGCTCTCCAGAGCATCTAATTAAACCATACATTGAAACTAGGTAAAACATTTCAATGCAACAACAAATGCGATCATAATCGCAACCAAGGTAACAATTGATCCAACGGCATAATGATACCAAGCCTCAGTATGAATGACATATTTTATAATCTTTCTAATCTTCGAAGCGCATTGCATCCATCTTGATCTTGTGATCATCGACGACATCTGCAACATGCAACTCCAATATCATCATCTCCTCCTCAAATATTTTTCCTTCAAGTAATTGTTTTCTTCTTCAACTAAATTTAACCTCTCGACAATAGGGTCGGTTGGAATTTCTAGTTCACATACCTCCTAGATAAATATAATCTATGTCACGTTGGTCGGCATAATTGTCATAAACAATACATGAACCAAATAATTATAAAAGATAATATATACCACATCCGAATCATAGATAGGACAAGGGCCGACGTGGGCTGATACCAAAACCATCGCACTATATAATAACAAGCAATAATAAAAGTAATAAAATTAGACAAGTATCTATCTAATCATACAAGTAAGAATTTTTTTCTTTCAGAAAGAATATAAGAACAAGAGGCTCACCACGGTGGTGCCGGCGACGAGATCGGCGCAGGCAATCGACGGCGGTGAAGACGGGGACGGGACGGGACGGACCGCTAAACCTATTCAAATCTTGAGGAAAATGGAGCTTGGAGGTCGAGCTTTGAGAGGAGAAAGCTTAACTAGTGTGGCTCGGGTATTTCATCGAACACCTCATGTGCATAGGAGGTGAGCTAGAGCACCACAAAGCTCTCCCCTCACCGCCCAGAAAAGACAGAGCAGTGTGGAGTGCTCTACTCACCGACGATGGGGTATATATAGTCACCTCATTGGTCCCAGTTCATGGCTGGAACCGGGACTAGAGGCCCCCTTCTGTCCCGGTTGCAGCCACGAACTGGGACCAATGGATGTGGGCCAGGAGCGAGGACCATTGGTCCCGGTTCATGCCTGGAACCGGGACAAATGGGTCCAGACGAACCGGGACCAATGCCCCACAAGGCCCGGCCGGCCCCTGGGCGCACGAACTTGGACATATGCCCTCCATGGGTCCTGGTTCGTGACTGAACCGGGACTAATGAGCTGGGCAAGCCCAAACCAAAGCCCTGTTTTCTACTAGTGCGATAGGCCGATTTGACCGTAAACATGTCGTGTGATTGAGGAAACCACCCAATGAAATCGCTTATGTTCCTAGGAGAATTTCAATTTTTGAGAATTTCGACAACGTCCATTGGCCAGAAATGTTCATCAAGGCAATCAATGATCCATGCACCACACTCATTCAAAAAATCAGAAACACGGTTAAAACAACAGTTCCTCTTAGGAGTAATGGGGTGAAAATCAAATTGTTGAGGGACCCAGGGTTCCCTCCATGTCCTGACTGAGGGCCCATCACCAATTCGCCAAATTATACCTTTTTTGACAAGTTCCAACCCATGCACTATGCCCTTCCAAACAGCCGAAGAGTGTCCTGTAAACACAGTATCAAGAATGCTGCCATTCGAATAATATTTTGCCTTTAACAAATGAGCACATAAACTTGCTGGGGCATCAATTAATCTCCATGCTTGCTTAGCCAATACAGCTTAGTTGAAAGCTCGCATGTCTCTGAATCCCATATCTTATTTATTCTTTGGTAGCCTCAATTTATCCCAACTCAACCACGCCATCCTCTTTTTTCCCTTCTCAACACCCCACTAGTAATGTCTCATCATCTTAGTTAGATCATCGCAAACCGAGATAGGTAAGCACAAATCACTCATAATTTACGTAGGAATCGCCTGGGCTACATCTTTGATTAATATTTCTTTGTTTCCAACAAACATAAACTGTTCACTCCAAACAACTAGTCTTTTCCTCAATCTTTCCACAGTTGTCTCAAACCTATGCATCCTCCCTTCTGGAACTGGCAGACCCAGATATTTAGGCTCAAATGCTTAACTGGTGATCTCCAAAATATTTTTCACCTCTGAAGATACCACTTCCGAGCAATTACTAGAGAAAAGGATGGAACACTTCGATGGGTTTATAAGTTGACCCATAGCCAGTGCATAAGTGCTCAACAAACCTTTTACAATAGTTGCTTGATGTTCTGAAGCTCGAAACAACAATGATGAGTCATCCACGAACAACAAGTGAGATATCTTCAGTGCTCGGTGACATATTGTAACCCCATCTAGTCCCTCCTCCAAACATGCTTTGTTGACCAAACGAGAAATGCCGTCAGCAACAAAGACAAATAAAAGCGGTGATAAAGGGTCACCTTGTATGAGGACACGAGAAGGGGTGAAAGCCTCCAATTATTTTTCATTCAACTTAACCAAGTACTTCACCGAGGACACACATGCCATAATCTAAGAAACCATTGTTTTGATTAAAAAAACTTTACTAGCTCATGTTATCACAAGGCTTCATTGAAATCACCACATACTAGCCAAGGATTTTGCAACATCGATTTCAAACAAGTGAGATGATCCCACATGCGGTGCCGATTCTCAACCCTTGGCTCTACAAATACAAAGGTCATGTGCCCCTTTTTCTAGGGCGCTTATAGGCGCCGACGCACCGGCTCAACAGTTCGGCCGGTCGCGCCCTGGCCTCCCGATGTAACTAGCCCGAGCCGTTCGATCTGGGCGCGTTGACTTCCCCCATCTCATTCTTCCTCTCCCCGCGCATCCCCTGTCGTCCCTCGGCCGCCCCGCGCCGGTCGTCCCTCCCGGCCGCCGGCCACCACTCCCTCACCTGGACCTCCTTCCTCCGCCGCCCTGCGCTGCTGGATGCGCTCGCCATCCTCGTAGCCGTCGGTCGCCGTCCTCGTCGCCGCCGGTCAAACAGGAAGCCGACACCCCCCCCCCCCTCATAGCAAAAAACGACGCCACCTAGAAGCACGACGACGCCCTCTGTCGGTGCAGCACCTAGCAGCCCCTATCTTAGCACACCCCGTCGTTGTAATGTCGTGCCGCCGCTCGCAGCTCTCAAATGTCGCTGCTCGCACCATTTGGCATGCCGGTTGAAGCTTTTTATCTCACCGGTTGAAGCTTTTCCATGCCTGGTTGAAGCTTTTTTTTGCAGATTGAACCTTTTCATTCGTGTCGATTGAAGCTTTTTTGAACTACGATCGAAGCTTATTTTGTAAACGGTTGCAACTTTTTTCATCTTGTAGTGCCCGGTTGAAACTTTTTATATCTTTTGGTTGAATCTTTTTCCACCTAAGGTTGAAGCTTTTTTCGTAACGGTTGCAACTTTTTCAGTTGACAGTGGCTGGTTGAAGCTTCCCCTGTTGATGGTTGAAGCTTTTCTATATATGCTTGAAGCTTTTTTGTCAATGGTTGTAACACTCTATGGGTGGTTTGTAGCTTTTTTGTTTCTGGTTCCAACATTCTACTCTTTGGTTGTAGCTTTCACCAAAGCCGGTTGTAGCTTCCGACGTTGCCGGTTGTAGCACAGCCCTCGTCTCCTTTCACAGCGTCTGTTTCGGTTGAAGCAAGAAAAAGGTCATCGCTTCGCAGCGCCGTCGCCGGCTGCAGAAGCCCGACAAAAGAAAGCTTGGAGTAGTAGCAGGGGTGGGCCATGCGGCAGCGGGGGTGAGGGCGTGCAAAACCGTGGTTCTGGTGGGGAGGTAGAAATAGAAGAGGGGGAGAGGTCAAGCTTGAGGGTGCCGCGTCCATGGCTGAAAGGCTCGCCCGCAGCATGCAAGATTGGCGACGAGAAGCCATGGATATGCGATGAGACGGGTTGAGGACGAAGACAGCCGGGACAGGATAAGGTGGGCCTACAGGGGGACGAGCGCGTTGGGCCACAGGATCGCTCCTTCATCGAACGCTTTGCGCGCGACCGGCGCAACGGTTTGGCCGGTGCGCCGTGTCTAAACGTTTCCCCTTTTTCTATCACAACCCTTGTCCTCCACGGAAACATCAATAAAACATTGACACGAATCCACACCATGACCGGTAATGATTCATCCCAATATAGAGCAAGGCCAACACTTCGTCCCACAGAAACCTTTCAAACCTAGACTCCACCTTAGCTTTTCCATCTAATCAGCTACTTGCCTCGTCTCACAGAGAAAGACAAGCTTGGGGACGTTGGTTTTACAGAGGGCCAAAACCTCACGAACTGTGCTGCGTTTCCTCACCCCCGGCAGTTCCAAATCAAGGAATTCATTGCTCCCGACGTGACTCCTCAAGGGAGCCCGCCAGATTATGAATATCATCACCAGAGTTCAACACCGTTCTCGCCCTCTTACCATCGGAGCTCAACGTTGGGGAAGAATTCTGGATATCATCACCTGTACCTGAAGTTATAGCAAGCAATGGTTCCTTTGCCTCGCCTTGCCACTTGACCTACACACCCCCTAGAAGAAGGCATTTCCTAACACCTTTGTCCTCGTCCATACTCATGTTTACATGATTGTCAATGCCCTGCCCCGCTGGAACCAACACAGCAGCAAGGTTTTTACTTGGGCAAGTTTTTGTATCAGTTAAATCCTCATCAACACTTGCAGCCGGTGGAGGAGCAAAAGCCCGACCACCTCCTCTAATCTCAGCTCTGTTCATGTTTGGTAGATCTGCATATAACCAATCCCCAAACTTTAATTCCTTTGTTGTGTAAACACCCAATCCACTCCTTATGCTCATGTCCAATTTTACCACAGTGCTTACAAAAACGTGTAAGTTTCTCGTATCTCACATCATACACCTGCTTCTCCTTTCCTCTAATGATACTGACGTGCTTTGTTAGAGGTTCTATGACATCATGTTTTGCTCTAATCCTCACATAATCTCCTTTAGAATTTCCTGAAATCCTGAACTCCAAGATCTCACCAGCCTTGCGAATCAATTTTTCCACAATATCCGTACTGCAATACCCGTCAAGAAGTTTGTGTGTATGCAACTAAATAGGAATATGAACAAACTGAACATCCTCCACCCTGCTGAACCCATTGTATGGGTGAAGAAGTACAGCTCAAAATCTAAAAAGCCATGGCCCTGGAACATGATCTGCTCCCGATCGCCAAGGCATGAAGCCTGCACCACAAACAGATTGGCACCAACCGGCCAGAATCTCACTGGCTGCACCGGCTTCCAAGCTGCCCGCATGTCTTCAAGAACGCCGACTTGCTAAAGGTCTTATCAATGTGCACCCGAGCAAGAGCCATCCAGCGTACGCGGTCATTGATCTCTAGAATTTCCTCTTCGATCACCAAACCATCGAACTTTTCATCTTTTGGGTCAAGCTGCCCGAAGAAATGGAGGCTAATAGGCGACGGTCGACCGGCCCAATTTTGGCTGGTCGCCGCGCGTCCATACGATTCAGTTTCCTGTGGCCGCACGATTAGAACCCATTACACGTCATCGTATTCTTTCCCTCCCTCACTCGATTCTAGCAACATAGACCACACAGCGCACGGTCTCACGCCACCGCTCATCGCTGGAATAAGACGCCATTCATGGCGCCACTTGCTTCCCCCATCGCAACATCCGCCCCCGACTCGAATCGCTGGCGAGCCTGCTCGCAACACTGACAGAAGCCCAGGGAAAAGGCGCCCTTGCAGCACATCAACGCACAGCGCCTGCATCCACCGCTGACTAGCCACAGGGTGATGCCTTGTTGCTGCCTCATCCGATGACGCTTCTCGCAGCGGCAAAGGGCGTACGTCGTCTCTGGCGCTGTTGGGTGCCAGTTGCAGCACTCCGTGATCCTCGTCTCCATCATCTGCATATACTGGATCCAGCAAAAACTGACACAGGTTGTAGCATCCGCAATCACGGTTGTAGCAAAAAACGTCGCCGCTAGCAAAAAGTCTCCTGGTGGTTCTAGCATTCCACGTCGCCAAAAACAGGAAAAATCCAAGGACGGTTGCAACATCTATTGCCGCAGATTTGCCGACACGGACAGAGCAACTCCAAAACGGTCGGTTCCAGCAAATTCCATCGCCGGTTCTAGCAAAACTTGTCGCTGGTTCCAGCAAAATTCGACAAATGTTGAAGCAAAAATCACCAGTTACGCAGGTTCTCCAGCAAATTCAGACATCGAGTCCAACAAATTCAATTGCCGGTTCCAGCAAAAATTGTCGTTGGTTCCAGCAAATATGTCGAAACAAAAATCAGCACCTCTGCGGGATCCCAGCAAAATCAGACACCGGTTCCAGAAAAAATCATTGCCGGTCCCAGCAAAAATTTGGTTGGTTGAAGCAGCGGTATGGCCAGGGTGTAAAAAGAGAGCGTGCCCCGTCTTCCTCGCCGCAGCCCACAGCCACCGGTACATCCTGCTTGCAGCAACGCCCTAAGGGCAATCCAGCAAGGCGGAACCGCTAGCAGCCCCATGCATCAATTGTCGGGCCATGGGGGAGTGTGTGACGCCCTCTGCAGATGCAGCAGCTAGAGACAACTTCGAAGCAGGGGAAGGGGGAGAGATGCTCGCATCAGTGGGGGAGGGAGGTCTCGTGGCAGTAGGCGGTCAGATCCCTCAATGGCGGTGAGCTCCAAATGCGATGGTGAGGGGACAGGCACTCGGCGCCATGGACAGAACAGAAAAAAGAAGAGAGCAACGGAGGAGAAAAAGGATGCAAGGCCAAGCGAAGGAGATAAGGGTCTGCATGGGCCCAGCTTGGCACGTGGATGCCGTTCGCGTGGTTCCTACGCGTGACTGTGCCACGCTGTCGATGCGGCCGGCCGAAGGTCTACAAGTGCTTTCCTCCTCTAGGTCATCCGTTTTGCCACCTCGAGACCCGCCACTCGCTGCCGAGCGTGCGTCCAAAGGGGTCGCCATCGCAGCTTCCGTCGCGCAGAAGCCTTGCAGATCGCTGGAAAGAAGGTAGGACTCAGCGGCGATCGGGATCGCCAACAGGAGACAAGACCCTAGCCGCCGCGCAAGGGGGGTGTTTTTGAGAAGGATTTTCAACAGCATTTTCGAGCATCAATTTTGTTTCAACAACATTTTGAAGCATCAATTTTGTTTATTTTGCCACGTCTTCCACGAATGTTGTTACATGATGAAACTTTGCAAGCACTCAAAATATTTGTCAATGTTTGCTAACAAAAGAATTCAGAGAAAAAAATGATTTTTTTTAATGTTCTCTTGAGCCGAGCATGCCCTCACAATGCCACGCTGGCCGCAAAAGCATCGTGGCGGCCAGCGTGTACCATCCTCTCTCCCTGTCACACTATCCAACAGTTTTTTCAAACGTACTCCCCGCCATCCCCCTCTCCTGAACCACGCCCACAGAGCCACCACACAAACGCCACACACACCCGCATCTCTCCCTGTACACCGCGTCCATGCAGAACTCCCGTAGCGTCCTCCTCCCCAACTTCTTTCCCGCCACCAGTCCCTTATCCACCAGCGGCGAGGCCCCGAGAGTTGCTTCAGTCTTCGATCGATCGGTCGTGCTCTGAGAGCACTGCCCTCCGCACGCCCCAATGTCCTCCTCCGATGACCTCATCCGTCGGATCGCCGCCTTCTTCCCGCTCCCGCCGCCCCCGCAGAAGCAGCAGCTCTCCGGCGTCGCGGCCGCCGTCCTCAGCGCGGGCGGCCGCCTCGGCCGCGCCGTGGGCGACGTCTTCCGCCGCCTGCGCATCGACGACGGCCTCGACATCGCGTACGCGCGGCGGCACCGTAGGGCCGTCCCTGGCAGAGGCGGTGCGACGGCCGACGGCGACGGCGCGCGGAGCAAGCAGGAAGGGGCCGTAGGCGTCGGCGATCGTCCGGCGGCAGGCGGTTCCGGGCGGTTCGCGCGGTCGCAGGGGAGCATGGTCCTGTCAGCGGCGTTCGACAGCCGGACGAACGACGTGGAGAGCTCCGTGGCGGCCCGCGGCGACCTGTGGCGCGCCGAGGCGTCGCACTCCAGCAGCGGCAGCAGCAACAGCAGAGGCGTTGGCGATGGTGGCGCGGCGCCGCTGTTCCTGGTGCAGCTCGGGCCCGTGCTCTTCCTCCGCGACACAACGCTGCTCTTCCCCGTGCACCTCTCCAAGCGCCACCTCATCTGGTACGGCTTCGAGCGCAAGGTAAACAACTGACGAACACACTGAATCTAAGATCTTATCTGCACAAGAAAGAAGCTAAGAGCAATATCTGGTATGTGTCTGTGTGCAGAACGGAGTGCACTCGGTGTGCCCGGCGTACTGGACAGCTCGCCGGAGATGCTTCTTCATGTCCATGATCTGCCTCAACCCCTTTGCCTGCGTGAGTGTTCGATCGGCGTTCTGAATTCTCTGTCCTGAATCCTGCATTCCTGATGATGACCAGTTAATTCCGTTACTGTCTCTGCCTGAACTTTCCCTTGGAAACAATTGGACAGTCATTCATGGACATGCAGTTCCCAAACGGGCAGCTGAGATACGTGGCCGGCGACGGGTTCACGGCGAGGGGTTTCCTCCCTCTCGGCGGCGGCGGCATCGTCCAGGCCCACGGAAAGTTCCCCGGGGAGAAGAGGCTCAGCTTCTCCTACAAGGTCAGCAGCACCCTACCCCGATCCCTCACGAAATGTATCCGCATTCTCCGCACACATCACAGCAGAAAGTCAGAAACCCAAGAGATGATCTGAGCCGTTGCTCTGCAGGACGGCAGCGGAGGCAGCGTCACCCCGACCGTCCAGTGGCCGGACAAGTCCCTATCGCTGGGGCTAACCCAGGTGCTCTCCTGGAGGCGGTGCGGCCTCATGCTGCAGCCAGCGCTGCAGCTCAGGCAAGTCCACTTACTTGCAAGTTGCAGCCTCTCTCTGCCTCTTGCCAGACTATGCTGCAGTTGATCTTGTTGGAATGGGGATCACATAACTAAGCTGGTCAATGCCATGGTGTCTCTTTGTGATGAACAGCATTTGTCCCACGTTCGGCGGGAGCCGGCCTGGGGTTTCGACGGAGCTGGTCCATTCGGTTAGCGAGGAGGCCAGTGTCGCCTGCGGCTACTCCCGCACCGCCTCCCCCTCCGCCTACGCTTCCGTGTCGGTCAGTAGCTTCGACGTTGATCCGCCATTCGTATCATTGAGCTACTTTTGGATGAAGTGGTTGATGCATAAATTGTACCACTCCCTCTGTCCCCAAATAAGTGTCGCTAATTTAGTACAATTTGGAGTAGATGGTAATCAATCAGTTGATCTTGTTGTTCGTGTGTGCAGCTCGGAAGATCGAAGTTGAACGGCGGCGCGTCGAGCTCGGGGCTGGTGTTGAGAGTGGACGCACCGCTGCATGGTTTTGGGCAGCCATGGTTCTCCATCCAGATGAACAGCGGGCTCGAGTTCTGAATCTTTGATTGTTGCAAAGGTAAATACTACGAGGCGGCATTGCGTCTCGACAAAGGCATGTATAGTGGATGCTATTTTTGTACATATGGCTGGACAGAGGACTGGAACAGGCTCTTTGTATACATGTTACGAATCATATGATTGGCTGAAACTGTGGAAAAGAAGCTTGGAATTTACATGGTCAGATAGATCTCTTGGCAGGAATTATATTTCTGGGAAAAAAGCTCTGCCGTAACAAATTTGTGTGAAGTAATTAAAAGAGGTAGCTAGATAGAAATGTTTTACTAAGCTAGAAAATATCGGGCGTCAACGTTGAGACTTGAGATAATGGTTTCCAGCGCATGCCCGAATAGTTTTGAATTTCAGTTTCAGAAATATTTCGGTCATTACCGAAATTACAGAATTTCAATAAAATTAAGTGATTTCGGTTTTCATTTCGGCCAGAGGACCAAAATTTTCACTCGAATTTGACCGAGATCCAATCAAATATTTTGAAATTCAAAAAGTAACTTCAAAATAATTTGAATTTCTGCATACTACTAAAATTGGTGAAACATTTTGATCGATAGGTGATTATTTTAGTATATACTTAAAATAATTAAATTTCATTGGAACTACCTTAAAAGTGAGAACCATCCGGTATGCTATGCAGCTAGTGCTTGCAGAGAATATATATCGCTCATTGTGAGCAATAAGCAATACAAAACTGCTCTGCGTATGATGGTTTTCTCGTCCGAACAGTACGACCAGAGAACAAATCATCTCTAAATACTATGGACCATAAACTGAATTATCTAAGATTGTCTCTAATCGTACGGTGTTGGACAAGCATTCTGTTGTACGTATAGCAAGGTCGTAAGCAATAGGCGTGGCTCGACCACACCATGAGCCTGCATGGGTTGGCCCATGGCACCGTTTTTCTTCCAAGGTGCCCATTATTTAGCATTTTATCTTTAGAGCTGTAGCACCTGATTTTCTTTCCAGGCAGGAATTTTCCTTTTTGTTTTTTGTCATATTTTCGTTTTTGTTTTCATTTTTTTCTTATTTTTTGATAAATTTAAAAATAACTTAATTTGAATTTTTCTGTACTACCAAAATTTTGAAACATTTTGATTGAAAGGCGATTATTTTAATATATACCAAAAATAATGAAATTTCTGTAATTTCATTGAAATTACACTAAAAGTAAGAACCATTCGGTATGCTACGCAACTAGTGCTTGCCAAGAGTATATATTGCTCATTACGAGCAATAAGGGTCGCTCGACCACACCATGAGCCTACATGGGCTAGCTCATGGCACCGGTTTTTCTTCCGATGTGGCCATTTTTTAGCATTATACTTTGGTGCGGTAGCACCTGAATTTCTTTCGAGACGGGAATTTGCGTTTTTGTTTTTGTCTCATTTCTTTGTCTGCATTAAACTCAAAAAACTAACTTAAAAATAATTTGAATTTATGTGTACCACCAAAATTTTTGAAACATTTTGATCAAAGGTAATTATTTTAGTATATACCAAAAATAATGAAATTTCACTAATTACACTAAAAGTGAGAACCATCCGGTATGCTACGCAACTAGTGCTTGCAAAGAGTATATATTGCTCATTACAAGCAATAAGGGACGCTCGACCACACCATTAGCCTACATGGGTTGGCTCGTGGCACCAGTTTTCTATCAATGTGGCCATTTTTAGCATTTTTCTTTGGTGCGGTAGCACCTAATTTTCTTTGGAGACGGGAATTTCCATTTTTGTTTTTGTCTCATTTTTTGTGTCTACGCTAAATTCAAAAAGTAACTTAAAAAATTTTGAATTTCTGTGTACTACCAAAATTTTGAAACATTTTGATCAGAAGGTAATTATTTTAGTGTATACCAAAAATAATGAAATTTCAAAATTTTCATTGAAATTACACTAAAAGTGAGAACCATTTGGTATGCTACGCAACCAGTGTTTGCAAAGAGTATATATTGCTCATTACGAGCAATAAGGGACGCTCGACCACACCATTAGCCTACATGGGTTGGCTCATGGCACCGGTTTTCTTTTGATGTGGCCATTTTTTAGCATTTTTCTTTAGTGCGGTAGCACCTGATTTTGTTTCGAGACAGGAATTTCCGTTTTTGCTTTTGTCTCATTTTCTGTTTTTTGATAATATTTTTTATTTTTGTTCCCTTTCTTTTTTCACCCTTCTTTTCTTTTATGTTCTTCCTTTCTATTTATATTATTTTTCAGGGACAAAAATGTGAACAATTTATAAAGTGCACAAATATTTTTCTTAAAATACAAACTAATTCTAATACATTAAAAATTTACTAAAGTACTTTAAAATGATAATAATTTTTGGAATGCATAAGTGTTTTAAATGAACATTTATAATATGTGATTTCTAAAAATACATAAACTCTTTTTACTTTTATATGAACGCTTTTTAAATATGCATTCTTTCCAAATTACATGAATTATTATTAAAATTGGTGATTTATTTTGTTACATTAACCTTTTTATTAAAATTGGTGATTTATTTATGAAAATTGGACTATACGCTATCTAGTTCCCGGAAGCACAGAGGCTAGCTGTTGGACTATACGGCCGGGCCGTACGACTGTCTAGCTCAGTGGAAAGTGCTACTGACGAACAAACTAATTAAGGACAACTTTTATTTTGCGAATAATTAAGGGCAACTCCGCTCAAAAACTAAACTAATTGAGGGCAACCATTTTTTTGTTGTTCGATTGGGAAAAAGCAAAGCCCCGGCCTGGTCGGCAACCATGTGTCGCCACGTTACGGATCGATGCATGCGATCATCACAGGTGGTGTGGTTGGTCACATCTCCGTCAGCTTTCAATTCGCTCCCGATCTGCAGGGTTGGGGCCGGCCATCGATCAACCATGGCAGCGCCGGCAAATGCCATATATATACACGACGTGCACTGCGAGGGTGTGCCAAGTAGACGCAGCTGGCGAAGCTCTAGCTGGTGTATGCATGCATCATGGCCGTCACGGGCAGAGGCATCGCCGGCGTTGCACCCCTTGTCGTCCTCTCGTGCTGCTGCTGCTGCTGCTGCTGCTGCCTGGTGGCTGCGCTTGCGGCGGCCGGCGGCGGCGGATCGGGACCGCGGTACAACGCCATCTTCAACCTGGGCGACTCGACGTCGGACACCGGCAACATCTGCCCCCGAGGCCGGCACGAGCCGGCCGGCGTGCTGGGCATCTTCGCCCGCATCCCCTACGGCATCACCTACTTCGGCAAGCCCAGCTGCCGCTGCTGCGACGGCCGCCTCAACGTCGACTTCCTCGGTAAGTAAGAGCCTAGCGGTGCCATCGTCGCATTGACAGCCAGTTGCACTGCTACGTACCGCGCTTAATCAAGTTATTACGGCATGCATGGGCATGGCTGCATCGACATCGCAGCGCAAGCGTTCGGGCTGCCGCTCCTCCCGCCGTCCAAGGCGCGCGGGGAGGACTTCCGGCGGGGCGCCAACATGGCCATGATCGGCGGCACCGCGCGCGACTACAGCGGCACCAGCATGTTCACCGGCTACGGCGCGCACCTCGACGGCTCCATGGACAGCCAGATGGAGGCTCTCCGCCGGCTGCTGCCTTCCATCTGCGGAACACCGCAGAGTATACATAATATCGATCCATCATACAATCACCCGATCGGTCGGTGCAAAAACAACTAAAGTATAGTTTTGTGCGTGTGCCGATATGTGTAGGCTGCAAGGAGTATTTGGCCAAGTCCCTGTTCGTGTTTCAGCTGGGGGAGAACGACTACAACATCCAGCTGGTGAATGGATCCACGGTAGATGAGGCAAGAAAGAGCATACCCAGCATAGTCGACACCATCACATCCGGCGTAGAGGTGACCATAAACTTAAAACTTACCTGAACATGCACATATCCTACTAATCATGATACTCCCAAAAAAATTTGTTTGAAGTAGCGATCTGAACGAGCCGCACATTACATTCTACCACATGTTTCTCAACGCCGAGGGCATCGTTTAAGCGCGGCCATGCATGCCGATAGTTAGACTACCTGATGTACTACTTTGAAAGGTCTTTGTGAATAATTAACAAAATGGATGCATGCATCGTCCAGATGCAGAGGCCGGGGGTAATCCTTTTTCTTTAAACATACCGATAGTTCAAACAAATAGTTGGGTAAAATTGAACCGCACTCTAAAAAAATGTATCTGAAGCACGAAAAGCAACCCGCGAATGGAGAAGTTACAAGTGTATATGTGCCAACGAACAAACAAAATATCCACTTGGTGCAGTTTGTACCTAACATACTTATGCTCCAAACCAACATGTCATGCAGAAATTAATCACTCTCGGCGCAGTTGACATCGTGGTGTCGAATGTTGCTCCGATGGGGTGCTACCCGCTATACCTGAACTTCTTCGAGAGCTCCGACAAGGGTGACTACGACGAGTACGGGTGCCTGAGAAACCACAACGCATTGTTTGATAGGCACAATTCTTTCCTCAAGAACGGGCTCAAAAAGCTTCAAAAGAAGCATCAACACACAAGGATCATGCATGCCGACCTCGCGAGCCACGTCTACCAAATGGTACAGGATCCCAAAAAGTTTGGTAAGTTTCATTCAACGATTGTGTGTGTGAAAAGAGTGTTTTATTCTTTTATTAAAACGGAAATTGGTTAGGGTACGTACAATGGTGTTAACTTAGTGATGACATGTATGATAATTTGGTGACGTGGAAGAGAAACAAATGACATAAGAGCAGTGGCGGAGCTAGGCAGGAGTGTAGGGGGGAGGGGGGGGCAAAAGTGTAAATTTTCTTCCCTGATTTGCCTAAGGCTGGGGGGTCGCGGCCCCTCAGGCTTGCACTAAGCTCCGCCACTGCATAAGAGTCTTCTCTTCTCTTAGTGGCGACATGTATGATAATTTGGTGACGTGGAAGAGAAAGAAACGAAATTTGGTGATCTCTTACAAAGAAAGATAAGACATTATCTTACAAGATGTCTTCTCTTACTCACGTATATGTTTTCTAATTTTATTTTTAATCACCCCACATTTTCATGATCTAATAACAGTAATTTTAAAGATAATACTAAGAGATTGTCAATTTTATAAGATGGTTTATTGACTTATCTATATGACATAGAATACATCAGAAAAGACCGCCTTGTCAACCACTAGACATGTCCTTAGGAGCTTCAACCAAAAACAACCTCGCAACTCAATTGACTGCCACCAGACCATTTGCACTTTTGTGTAGTTCAGATACACCTTTTGATTTTAGTTTAAGTGCACATTTTTTGTGTAAGTACACCTTTTAGTGTAATTACATTGTTCTGAAACCCAAACAAAAATCACCGGTTGCTTTCAATGGTTTCCAAATATTAGGCTGGAAGTAAAACCGCGAATCTAAATATGCCACCCCATTTTCAGTTTGATCTATTTCTTTCATGCAGGCTTTGGGATTGGGACCATACTCATGGGATGTTGCGGAAAGGCCAATGCGCCAAACGGATTTGATCTGCTCGCAATGTGCGGGATGGATGGCTCGAGCGTCTGCCATGACCCGGGGAGCCACCTAACCTGGGACGGTATGCACCTTAGCGACGCTGCCAACAAACGGATCACCGAGGGCTGGCTAAGTGGCATGTACTGCAACCCACCGATTCTACAGTGAAGCTCCTTGCCAAAATGCGTACATAGATACACATACACACGGGCAAACTTTTATAGAAACTATGCGCACATGTATTACGGAAATATACTAATATGTACCCCAAAATTTGAAATAATATTGAAATATGTTATATTATTTGTGGGGTTAGATGCATCTTATATTTGTAAAGTATTAAGAATATAGTTGTATTTTTATAAAGTATTAAGAATAGAGTCGTATTTATATGAGGCATAGATGTTATGCAGATTCTAATCAAAAAGGCGCATCATGTTGATTTGATTAGAGGGGTAGTGCCTAATGTTATTGCATTTTTTAACAATACAATATGCAGCAGACAGCGTTTTTTCTCTTGGAAGCTTATTTTATGTATGTTTGAACATTTGTGTGGCCTAATTTTTCTTCATAAAAGTGAGGTTTTCTATTTTGGTGAGACACAAAACAATATATATATATATATATATATATATATATATATATATATATATATATATAGATGATTACTTGCATAGTTTCATCTGTGGGGAAGGGCTACCTTTGAAATAATTTTCAGTTTCCAGTACATAGAGAAAGGCTATGCAATTAAGATGGGAAATTCGCAGAGAAAAAAAAGATAAAGTTTTTGACAAGTGTCTTTTCTCTCTCTAAAAAGGTTATGCAATTAAGATGAGTATGTATTTAGAATATTTCTACATACCTATCTTAAGAGTTTTTGACAAATGTCTGCAGGCGGACAGTGTGCTTAATTTGGGGTATGCGGTTGGAGATGCCCTTAAATAGGCCTCCCTCCGCCCCGAATTACTTGCCGCTTATTCATTTCTGCGACAAGTAATTCAGGCAGAGGAGCAGATTCCACTTTCTCCCGTAGGGAAACATTCCTCTTAGAGGAGCACCGTGCATGAGGAGGCACCTACAGCAACAGCCACTCTAGTAGCACTGTACTAGCAATCAGCTAGACTTTAGGCTGTAGATCAAAGTCCATTCTAAGAGGCCAATCCAAATGCCAGCTTGTAGCTTTATTTGTTCCTTAAATATATTTGAACTGATTTACTAAGTGTGTCGATTATGACCTTGCAGCTTTCTGTTTGCGCCTTAAATATACGACAAAACATTATATGGCTCACATGGCTTCAGCTTTCTGCAGTTGACTGTATATGTTTAGAGAGGTAAACTGCATCTACGTGCTAGAACCAGCCATTGAATGGTTTTGTTCAATCCTTGGTCAGTGATGCTCCAGTCTAAAGACCTGGCCATGGGCAGCCCGGCCCGACGTTGCTCATGGGACGGGCCTGGGCCTAGATATTGAGCCCGGAAGCCGGGCCGGACCCAGGCCCATCATATTTGCGAGTTAACAAAGTGGCCTGGCGGGCTTTTACATTGACGGGCCGGGCTTTGGTCTGATTTCTAGGCCCGGCGCCCGGGCCGGGCCAGGGCCTGGGATTTCTGCATCGGGCTTGGTTAGGCCCGGCCCAAAGCCTGGCCCGGGCCTCGGATTTCTGCATCAGGCTTGGCGAGGCCCGGTCCAAAGCCTGGCCCGGCCCGAGGGATGGCCGGGTAGCTCCACCATGATGGTTTAACTGTTTAAGTAGCATACCGCTCATTCTAGTGATACACATGAGTCCCCTGTGTGCTTCTAAGCAGTGATGCTCCTCAGTTGCATCTACGTAGCATGCCGCTCAGTTCCACCTAAACCGACACGGTTTATGAGAACGGCGATGGTATGGACGGGCGCGCGCGCTGTGGACGAACGAATCGACGACGCGTCGCTTGCTGTATTCAATGAGATCGTATGGAGACAGGTGGAGTACGTCCGTTAAAACAGTGACGTACGAAGTGGAGCCGTCTAAAATAACGGATAAATAGTGGTCCACGTTTGTGTTGTTCCGTTAGTACATATCTGTTTGGGTGGTACAGAAAAACACCCATCGTCTGCTTTCCTCACGGAGATGCAGTTTGTTGAACGGATAAGTGTTTGTCATGGTGTGGGACCACGTTGAGCCGACCGCCGCTGAAAAGTAAAAGCAATTTATCCTCTCCCTTCGGGCGGCAAGGCAAGAAGCTCCCGGCTATGGAGATGGCGACCGAGAGAGACGACCCAACCGAGTTCCTATGAGATCCGGTTGACAGGTAACCTTAGGCGCCCCCATTTTTTGTTCACCGTGGTATCCTATGTATCTAGACCAATTTCTTATTCGTGTACTGCTTTATTTTACATAGATTGCCTTGTCTGCGCCAACCTCCGAGCATCTACAGGCAAAGGCCAAATTCAAGCCCCAGGCTGGACAAAAATGTATACCACTTTGTCTTTATATTTATGGATCGAACGTAAGGTTCAATTTGGGTTACAATATGGGCAAATTAGCTTTTCTTAAGACAGTTCAAACACACTACTGATAATCTGAATAAAAAGTGCAGAGTCCACGTAAATATTTTTTTTTGAGAGTAAGCATAAGCTATATTACTCAACCGCTGGGCCTAAGTCGCCCATAACAGCGTCAGCAACAATAGCTGGTACATCAACATCTGATACAAGAACTTCTCCACTTGGGAGGGAAAGACCTAGTTTAGCTAGGTGATGAGCCGGCATATTAGCTTCTCTCCTACAGTGGTGTATTTCACACGATGCAAACCATAAGTTCATCTGCATCTTCATATCCTCGATCACGTGCGCCTGCCTGGAGAAATCTGGCCCTCGCCTGTTGAGTGCTTGTTCTACCAGAAGCGAGTCAGTTTCGATGATCAAACGCACCACGCCAAGCTCAGCAGCAACATCCAATGCCTGACCGACCGCGAGGAGTTCAGCACCAAAAGCATCCGCCACCTGGTTATGTTGTCCAGCCCGGGCCGCTACCACCGCCCTGTCCCTATCTCGGACCATCACCCCCCAAGCACCCAGCTGCGAGCCCGGGATGTGGGCGCCATCCACATTAAACTTAATCACATCTGCTGGCGGCGGTGACCACCTCTGGGGGGCTGCAAGCGGTTTAGCGATTTTGCTAAAGTAACCCTGGTATTCCTCCATCGTGCATGCAGCTCTACAAGCAAACTGATCGTGCTTCATGGGCTTCTCGCCGTGTCGCGCTTTGTTCCTCTGCGTCCATCACTGCCACCACATCACGACGATCAGCATGCGCTCCTTCTCCGGGATCTGCCACAGTGTTTCCAGGGTCGCATCCACTGAATCGCAGACGGTCAGACGCTGCCTTACGTGCTCGAGATTGAGGGCAAGCCACACCTGCTTGACTTCCTGGCACTCCACGAAGAGATGCTTCCCAGACTCATTTCGCGAGTTGCACAAAAAGCACTTGTGGTCTTCGATGGTCATGCCCCTTCTGCAAAGGATGTCCTTGGTCGCTAAAGTGTTATGTGCCATCCTCCAAATAAAATGTTTGATTTTCCCCGGGCAAGGCATGCGCCAAATCCTCTTCCATTTGTCCTGACCGCCCTCATTCAGGGTGCCAGGCTCAATTTGTGGCGGCCCAACTTCTCCACCTGCAGCTTCCGAGAGAGCTCTTTTCAGCTTATATGCCTGCCGGACTGAGAAGAGTCCTTTGGGATCAAAATGCCAGGCCATGAAGTCCACAGCACCATCCCGCAGTGGCATTTGGAGAATCAGTTCTGCATCCTCCTCCCAAAAGGTATCCCGGACTAGAGCGACATCCCAATCACCAGTAACGGGGTCTATGAGTTCTGAAACTCTTGTCAGCAAGCTTCCTCCCCTCGGTGTGATAACCTTGCGTGACCAAGCTCTTGGTATCCAAGGATCCTCCCAGATCCTTATGCTCTCCCCGTCGCCCACTCGCCAGATGGCACCTTGGTTAACCAGCTCAATGCCATGGGAAACACTCCTCCACGCATAGGACATGTTTACATGCTCCCCCGCTTCCAGAACTGAGCTATTGGGGTAGTACTTGGCCTTCATCAGCTGCGCACAGAGGCTGTCGGGCTCTTGGACAAGTCTCCACACTTGGCGGGCAAGCATGGCAATGTTGAAGTCGTGAATATCCCGGAAACCGAGGCCTCCCCGTCCTTTGGACCGGATGAGCTTCTGCCAACCCACCCAATGCATTTTGTTTTCATCATCCTGCTGGCTCCACCAATACTTGGCAATCATGGCACTGATCTCCTCACAGAGGGTTTTGGTCAAGTAGAATACCGACATGGCAAATGTAGGGATAGCCTGCGCCACTCCTTTCACCAGGATGTCCTTGCCCTGCCGAGAGAGAGTCCGCTCATTGGAGCCTTGCATCCTGGTCCAGATAGAATCCTTGATGTAAGCAAATGCTTTCTTCTTTGAGCGACCGATGTACACCGGTAATCCTAAATATTTCTCGTTATACGCCTCGCTGGTTATGCCAAGGATGGTCTTGACCGCATCTTTGGAATTTGTCTGACAGTTTTTGCTGAACATGATCGCCGACTTCTCGTGGTTGATACACTGTCCGGAGCAATATTCATATACTGCCAGTATCCTCTGCAGTTCCTCCGCTTCATTTGGATTTGCTTTCATAAGTAACAGCGAGTCATCCGCAAAAAAGAGATGGGAAATAGCCGGCGCCCCTGGACAGATCTGAATGCCGCTGAAAACCCCCCTCCTCTGAGAGTCATTGAGCAACGCTGATAAACCCTCGGCACATACCACAAAGAGGTACGGCGATATCGGATCGCCCTGGCGAAGCCCCCTGGAAGGCACAAACAGATCCAAAAATTCCTCATTCATTTTGATCCGGTACCTAACTGTTGTCACACACTTCATCACGAGCCTCACCCAACTTCTGGCAAAGCCAAGTTTGATCATCATGGCTTCTAGGAAGGACCACTCCACCCCGTCATATGCTTTGCTCATGTCGACTTTCACCGTAGCAAACTCCTCCTTGCCTCCACGTTTATTCATCAGGTAGTGTGACATCTCATAAGCCATCAAAATGTTGTCCGTAATGAGACGCCCCGGAACAAAGGAACTCTGGTTACCTGATATGATCTGTGGCAGAACAACCTTCAGGCGATTTGCAAGGACCTTTGAAATGATCTTGTACAAGACGTTACAGAGACTTATGGGCCGCAGGTCCTTGATTCGCGAAGGGTTCTTGACCTTTGGTATGAGAACCACCGTGGTATCATTCCACCCTTGTGGTAGTTCGCCCCCCTCCAAGACTTCATCACCTCCTCCTTAATGTTCCTACCCATGAGATGCCAATATTTCTTGAACACAACAGCCGGCATGCCATCCGGCCCCGGAGCCTTAAGATCCCCGATGTGATCCAGGGCCGCCTTTATCTCCACGTCAGTGAATTCAGCTGTAAGGCAATCGTTCATAGCCCGAGTAACTTTGGTTGGGACGGACCGAAGGATCTCCTCATAGTTGTGATTGCCATTTGAGGTAAATAAGCCCTGAAAATAAGACTGAGCATACTTAGTTAGATCACGCCCTTCCTCCAGCACCACACCAACCTCCCTCGTTAGCCTCCTGATACGGTTAGCTTTCCTTCTCGCCGAGGCATACCGAAAGAAGAACTTCGTGTTCCTATCTCCTTCCTTCAGCCACCAGACATGAGCACGCTGCCTCCATTTTATGTCCACCACTTCCTCAAGATGATCTACCAAGCAGCATAGACGAACTTCTTCCGCAACCTTCTCCGGTGTGATATCCCTCTTCCTCCATTCCTCCAGCTCTCTCTTGGCTTCCTTTAACTTCCTTTCCGTATCACCCAGGACTGTTCTGTTCCACCGTGTTAGATCGGCCGCCACATCCTCCAGCGCCTTAGTAATATCCACCGTGCCTCCCTCATGTGCTCTCCTCCACGCTTCCTCCATCACCAGGTCGCACCCCTCCTCCCTCAACCATCGTGCTTCAAACCTAAAGGCTCCCCTTCCTCCCCTCCTGTTGTTCCCCGTGTCAACCGTATCCACCACCACAGGCCGATGATCCGAATGCCGCAGCAGCTCATTCCTCACGCGGAACTCCGGGAACGCCTCACACCACTCCATGTTGGCCGCCGCTATGTCCAGTCTACCACATATGTATCCGTCCGCGTTAGTACAGTTATTCCACCACATGAAAATGTCCCCTTCGAATCCCAAATCACTCAACCTGCACCCTTCAAGCGCCTCCCGGAATGAATTCATGCATCCCTCCGCTCTATCCACTCCACCCCCCTTCTCCTCGTTACTTAATATCCCGTTAAAGTCTCCCATACAAAGCCAGGGTCTTCCCTCCTGATGTTGCTGCTGCAAAAGATGTAGTGTTCTCCAAGTTTCCTTCTTTCTGCTGGCCTGCGACTCGCCATAGACCCCGGTAAATCTCCACACCACTCCATTCTCCTCTGTGATGTCTGCGTCGATGTGCCTTCTTCCCATTGATCTCAAAGATAGATTAACTCCCCTCCTCCACAGTATTGCTAGCCCCCTACTTCTTCCTTCTGGGTTCCTAACACACATATTAACCAACCCCAGCTTCCACCGAAACCGCTCTAACTCCTTTTCGAACAACTTAGTCTCACACAAAAACACCACATCGGGATCCTCCGCCCTCTTGAGATCCAAGAGGCCACGAACTGCCGGGCCGTTCCCGAGTCCCCGGCTGTAAGGGCATATTTATTCCCTAGTGGTTTTGGTGATTGATGACAATGCTTTTGCGGACTAATCGTGTGCGTTAAGTTCTTTCAGAAGATCATCCATTGGCACGAGACGATTTCCTCCCCTCGGTGTTTTTATTCAAGACGGTGTCGCTCCTGCGGTTCGTTGTTGGTGGACTAGTTTCAGAGGAGTCACCGTACTATTAAGAGGGATCCGCTTTGGTAAGGCTAGGGTGGAATCAACACGTACACATCCTTATCACACCCGTCGTCTTCCTTTCGCATCTTTGGAGCTGCCCCTCTCTCTTTCGTTCCGGTTTCGCCCTGTGCCAGCGGTAGTACCGCGACCTACAACGGTAGTACCGAAGCCCCTAAGCGGTAGTACCGCTCACCGAGCGGTAGTACCGCTCCCGGCAATAGTAATGCCGCTCCGATGAGCGGTAGTACGCTCATGGCTCGGCTATACTACCTCAGTAGTACCGCGCCTACTACCGCTTCGATTCGAGACGATGTTTTCTCGTGTCGGGTTTTGCGGCACTAGTTGCGGCAGTAGGAGCGGTAGTACCGCTCTGAGCGGTAGTACCGCTCTACTCCCGCGGTAGTACCGCTCTGGGGCCAGTGGTCTGCCTCTCGCTTCAGCGCGGTAGTACCGCTTGGTAGGGAGCGGTATTGCCGCCCTCGGCGATAATACCGCCCTTCCATAGCGGTAGTACCGCTCTGTCTTGAGCTGTTTAGTGGGGTAACAGTTGGATGTGTTCCCCACTATATAAAGGGTAAATCTTCTTCCTTGTTGACCTACCTCTTTCCCCCAAGCTCCATTGTTGCTCAAAGCTCCATTTTCGCCCGATCTCTCTCCCTAGCCAATCAAACTTGTTGATTTGCTCGGGATTGGTTGAGAAGGCCCGGATCTACACTTCCACCAAGAGAAATTTGATTCCCCCCACTTATCCCTTGCGGATCTTGTTACTCTTGGGTGTTGAGCACCCTAGGCGGTTGAGGTCACCTCGAAGCCATACTCCATTGTGGTGAAGCTTCGTGGTGTTGTTGTTGTTGTTGGGAGCCTCCGGTTGTTGTGGAGTTTGCCCCAACCTTGCTTGTAAAGGTTCGGTCGCCGCCTTCAAGGGCACCAATAGTGGATTCACGGCTTCTCGCATTGTGTGAGGGCGTGAGGAGAATCTGATGGCCCTAGTGGCTTCTTGGGGAGCATTGTGCCTCCACACCGCTCTAACGGAGACGTACTTCCCCTCAAAAGGAAGGAACTTCGGTAACACATCCTCGTCTCGACCGGCTCCACTCTTGGTTATCTAATCCCTTTACTTGTGCAATCTTATTTGTGTTCTTATCCTTGCTTGCTCGTGTGCTAGTGTTGTTGCATCATATAGGTTGTCCACCTAGTTGCACATCTAGACAACCTTTATTATTGCAAAGTTTAAATTGGCAAAGAAAAGCTTAAAAATTGTTAGTTTCCTATTCACTCCCCCCCCCCTCTAGTCAACCGTATCGATCCTTACAATTGGTATCAGAGCCTCGTCTCTTTTTAAGGACTTTACCGTCCGAAGAGTATGGTTGACGTCGTAGATGATGTGGGGGAGCACTCGATCTTGAATCCGACATCATCTACGGAGATGGGAGTACCTCGATCTCGTGAGGAATTCAATGTGGCGTTGGACACATTGAAAACCTCCATGACGAAAGCGAGGTCAAGGACATGTTTAAGGATTTCCTAGAAGGGCTTAAACTTTCCACCGCACCCGTGAAAGTGGGTGATCCCGCCAACACGGGAGCGGATGCTAACTCCGATAAGGGGAAGCTACTAGTGAGAAAGCCCCTCGTCTAGTGGTAAGAATGGCACCGCATCTTTGCCCATGTGCAACCTCCCGTTTATGGTGGACCGATTCCTTCCACTCATTTGAATCATGCCGGTCCACCACCTAAGGTTGATAAAAGGAGGATTTTGATTCTTGGGTTTATCGTTTTAAGCGTCATTTAAATCATGTGAACACTAACCTTTGGAGAATCATTGAAGAAGGTTCCTATCCGCATGATCCGAGCAACTTTTCTCCAAGAGAGGTCGTGGACCATCAATTCAATGAGAATGCTCTCTTCATCATCCAAGAAGCAATCCTTCCGAAGACCTCCCTCATCTCCGGCCTTACATCCGTGCCAAAGATGCTTGGCTCAAGGTGGTTTCCATGTATCGAGGAAGCGCAAGCATTCAACGCTCCAATTATGAAGTGGTCCAAGACGAAGCCGATGAGTTTGCAATGAAGGAAGAAGAAGAACCTCGTGAGCTCTATCGAGAGTAAAGCTTGCCGTCTCCTCCGGGATCATGGAAGTAAGGACACTGATGACAACTGGATCAAGCGCCAAATTTCTCAAGGCAATGATGCCATACCACAAAGCCATGTCCTCCGTCATCCGTCAACGACCGGACTTCCACACCTTGTCCTCAAGTGATGTGTTGGATGAGTTTGTGGCTATGAGCATATTGGACAAGACCGCCGACAATGCGGTGCTTCGCTCTCAAAGGGCAAAGAAGCCCAACCTCGCTTTGAAGGCCAAGATTTGTGTCGAAGAAGATGGAGAGGAGGAAGAAGAAGAGAGCAACCTCGAAGATACTAAGTATGATTATCATGAACACATGGCCCTTGCTTCAAGACAATTTTGGAGCAAGAAGAACTCAAGGCCCAACTTCAACAAGAGCAACTCAAGTGGCCCTAAGGGCAAGCAACGAGTAAGGGCGTGTTTCAATTGTGGCAATGTGAGTCACTTTGTTGCGGAATGTCCATATGAGAAGAGGGAAGACAATGGTGGCAAGTTCATCCGTAAGGACAAGGCCAAGTCTTTCCCCAACAAGAGCAGCTTTCCAAAGAAGACTCCTCACAAAGCCTTGGTGGTTCAAGAAGAGTACAATGAGGATGATGATGATGATGAGGATGGTGAACAGGTTGCCATGGCCTCCGTGGCTATTGCAATGACTCGTCGGGTGTCTCTCTTCGGTTCACCCAATGAAAACATCACCGCCAAGTGCCTCATGGCTAAAGCCACCAACAAGGTAACCCCCAACATCAAAACCACCATCATCAATCATTCTTCTTTGACGGATTGCATTGATGAACGTGAGGGGACTAATGTAGAGGAAAATGAATTTGAGATCTTCATGAGTAAACTCAAAGGCAAATCCAAGAAGCACTTCGTTGCTCTCTTGGAACAACTTGGTGAAGCCAATGTCATGATCGAGACTCATGAAGAAACCATCTTTAAGATGGAAGGGCATAGTCGTGACTATGCCGATGAGATTTCGGATCTTTCCAATGCTCTTGAGGAAGAGCGTGGCCTTCGTTTGGCTCTTGAGGAGTCACACAACGATGATCACGCTAAATTAAAGAAAGACCTTGATCATGCTCTTGTTGTGTCTCGTGTGCTTAGTTCCGAGAAGGCAAAGCTTGGAGTTGATCTTGCTAGACTCAACGAGGACTTTGACACTCTCGACAAGGCTCACAAAGTCTTGAAGGGTGCTCATGCTAGTCTCAAAGAGTCTCATGATCAACTCCAAGTGAAGCTAACCAAGGAGAAAGCCACCTTTCCTCATATGATATTGATTGATAATGCAAATGCTACTAACCCTTGTTGTGAGCATGTGCATCTTGTTGAGGAGAATGCTAAGTTGAAGGAGCAACTTGAAAAGGGCCTTGTCACATGCATTCAAGGTGAGAAGAACCTTAACGACCTTTTGAGTAATCAAAAGGAAGTTGTAACCAAGGAGGGATTGGGTTCGCCCAAGCCCAAGAACAAGAAGAAGAATGACAAGACCAAGCAACCTCCCCCTCTCAAGCAAACTTTTGTGAGGGAGGGAGAGGGTGCTTCCAAGAAAAAGAAGAACCGTGCAAAGGGTGGCAATGTCAAGAAGGACAACGTCATCCCCACGAACATAGCCGACGACTTTAACCCCTCTTATGTGTTGTGCCGTGCTAGTGATGGGCATGTTTATGCTAAATTTGTTGGTTCTTCTTATGAGTACATTGAATGGTCTATTTGGGTTCCTAAGACCCTCGTTACTAACATCAAAGGACCCATTACCAAATGGGTACCTAAAACCAAGCATTGATCTCTTGTAGGGGTTTGCTTCGGTGGGGATCATGGTTGCTTGACAGTGGAGCAACAAATCATATGACCGGAAGCAAGGACATGGTGGTGGACGTGCAAGAGATTCCATCTATGCCCACCGATGTCGAGTGGGGTGATGCATCACATTCTAAGGTATTGGGTCTCGGCAAGGTTGTCATTTCTCATGATCTTACGATCGAGAAAGTCATGCTTGTTGAGTCCCTTGCATACAATTTGCTTTCCGTTCGTCAACTTGCAGTCATGGGTTTTGCCACTTTCTTTGACATTGATACCGTGGCCCTCTTGTGGAGCAAGACTCTTAAAGTAGCTTTTGTTGGGCATGTCGAAAACGGTCTCTATGTGATTAACTTTTCGGAGCGACCCACTAAGACCGCGACATGCCTAATGGCTAAAGTTGACGTGGGATGGCTTTGGCATCGCCGTTTAGCCCATGTCAATATGAGATCTTTGCAAAGTCTTCTCAAGGGGACCATGTTCGTGGACTAACAAATGTTAGTTTTGCCAAAGACCGTGCTTGCAAGGCTTGTATTGAAGGAAAGCTTCATGAGAAGGCTCACCCTCCCACAACTATCATATACTCAAAGAGACCCTTGGAGCTCCTTCACATGGATCTCTTTGGGCCACCATCATTTGATAGTCTTGGAGGAAGAAAGTATTGCTTGGTGATCGTGGATGACTATTCAAGATACACTTGGGTATATTTCTTCAAGAGGAAGAGTGAGACCCAGCAAACCGTCATCGACTTTGCAAATGAAGCTCAACGCCAACATAATGCAAAGATCTTGACTAAAAGAAGTGACAACGGCACCGAGTTCAAGAACTACACCTTGGATGAGTTTCTTAGTGATGAGGGAATCAAGCATCAATATTCTGCACCATATACCCCTCAACAAAATGGTGTGGCGGAGAGAAAGAACCGGACGTTGATGGATGCGGCAAGGGCCATGATGGCGGAGTTCAAGTCTCCATACAACTTTTGGGCGAAGCCATCAACACCGCTTGTCATGCATCCAATCGGCTCTATCTCCGCAAAGGCTTGAACAAGACTCCTTATGAGATACTCACCGCAACAAGCCCAACCTCAAGTACTTCCGGTGTTCGGGTGTAAGTGTTTCATTCTCAAGAAAGGTGTTCGTTTGTCTAAATTTGAAGCTAGAGCTCATGAGGGCATATTTGTTGGTTATGCTACAAACTCTCATGCTTACCGTGTCCTCAATAAATCCACGGGACTTATTGAGGAGACGTGTAACGTGGAGTTTGATGAGAATAACGGCTCCCAAGTGGAGCAAAGTGGCACTTGTGATGTAGGTGATGAAATTCCTCCCCAAGCCATAAGAAGAATGGGAGTTGGCTTCATCCTACCCATTGAGGAACCCCTTGTGGCGAAGGAGAAGGACAATGCTCCACTCAAGTGGAGCCATCACCAACCCAAGGCCCACACGCTTCCGAAGAACAAAGTGAAGGCCCTCAACCTCAAGAACAAGACCAAGTGCAAGATCGTGCTCAAGACGATGATATCACCTTAAATGATGCCCAAGGTCAAGTTCTCTCCCCCGAGGATGCTCAAGATGAAGTTCATGCACAAGACGGCGCCCAAGATGATCAAGTCACCCTCCTCATCTCACCTCCGAGGAGGAATTAGGCGTCGTGCCGCCAAGATTGCTTCCAAACTCACAACCAAAGGCCATCTCATGGAGAATGTGGTTGGAAGCCTAAGAAAAGGGGTAAGCACTCGTAGAAAATTGGCAAACTATTGTGAACATCACGCGTTTGTCTCTTGTGTTGAACCTCAAAAGGTATATGAGGCGCTTGAAGACTCGGATTGGCTCAATGCCATGCATGAAGAACTCAACAACTTTGAGTACAACAAGGTGTGGAGATTGGTGCCAAGGCCATCGGAGAACCACAACGTCATTGGAACCAAGTGGATTTTCAAGAACAAGCAAGATGCTCATGGGAACATCATTAGCAACAAGGCAAGATTGGTAGCACAAGGCTACTCCCAAGTCGAGGGTATCGACTACGGTGAAACCTTTGCTCCCGTTGCTCGTCTTGAATCCATTCGTTTGTTGATTGCTTATGCTTCCCATCACAACTTTAAGTTGCAACAAATGGATGTGAAAAGTGCTTTTCTTAATGGTCCCATTAATGAGTTGGTCTATGTCAAGCAACCCCGGGTTCGAGGACCCCTACTTTCCGGATCATGTGTATCAACTCGATAAGGCACTCTATGGCCTTAAACAAGCCCCACGTGCGTGGTATGACCACCTTACTGAGTTGCTACAAGATCATGGTTTTGAAGTGGGGCAAATCGATCCCACTCTTTTTACTAAGAAGGTCAATGGGGAGTTGTTTATATGCCAACTATATGTTGATGATATTATCTTTGGTTCTCCTAACAAAGCTTTCAATGAGGAATTTGCCGCTCTCATGACCTCCAAGTTCAAGATGTCTTCGATGGGAGAGTTGAAGTTCTTCCTTGGTTTCGACATCAAACAAAGAAGAGAAGGAACCTTCATCAACCAAGCCAAATACACTCAAGACATGCTCAAAAGATTCAAGCTAAGTGATGTCAAGCCGGCTACTACACCAATGCCTACCAAGTGCCAACTTGACATTGATCCCAATGGTAAGCGGTGGATCAAAAGGTATATCGCTCCATGATTGGATCTATGCTTTACCTTTGTGCATCTAGACCGGATATCATGTTGAGTGTGGGTATGTGTGCACGGTTTCAAGCCGCACCGAAGGAAAGTCACTATGTGGCGGTCAAGCGAATCTTCCGATATTTGGCTCATACCCCAAACTTTGGCTTATGGTACCCAAGAGGAGCAAACTTCAAGCTTAAAGGATTTACGGATTCCGATTGGGCGGGAGACAAAGTGGATAGGAAGTCCACTTCCGGAGGGTGCCAATTTCTCGGTTGCTCTTTGGTAAGTTGGTCTTCCAAAAAGCAAAGTTGTGTGTCTCTCTCGTCCACCGAGGCGGAGTATGTGGCGGCGGGTAGTTGTTGTGCTCAACTCCTATGGATGAGGCAAACTTTAAAGGAGTACGGTGTCAATTGTGACAAAGTGCCTCTTTGGTGTGATAATGAAAGTGCCATCAAGATTTCTCTCAACCCGTGCAACACTTCAAGGCGAAGCACATTGAGATTCGGTATCACTTCATCCGGGATCACATTAGGCGAGGGAGATCGAGCTCAAGTATGTCAACACTCATGATAACCTTGCGGATATTTTCACGAAGCCCTTGGATGAAGCAAGATTTCGCGAGTTAAGGCATGAGCTAAATATCATTGATTTGAGCAATGTGACTTGAACCCGTGCAACTCCCACCACACTCAATGTGATGTCTAGTTTAGGTGTAGGCATGGACATAGGGGGAGTGTTGTTCTATTAATGAACTCTCCCTCCCCCCTTTATGCATAAAACGATCAACTCTTCACTTTAGCCATTGTTGATGGCGCCTGTGCTTCAAAGAGGAGTTTTGGTCATGGACCCAAGGATAATTCTTCGCGGTGCCATACCAATTGACTCAAACATAGGTGGCTCCGGCCACCGCCCTCTCTCGAGAGAGGCCTGAGCTTGCTCCTTTTTGTGTTGTTTGCTTTGAAGGAGTGGGTTCCGGTTCGTGTTTCATGTGTTTTGGTTTGATGGTCTCTATCTTGTCATTGCCTTTCTGTTCCTTTCGGTGTATTTTCTTCCTTTTGTTTGCCTAGGAGGCCTCTCTTTTTTAGTTCTTTGGCGGTACTACGCTGCTGGTAAGCAGTACTACCGCTCCAAGCGGTACTACCGCCCTCGGTGATACTACCGCTGGGAGGCGTGGGGGTTATTTGAGGCGGGGAGTTTCTTCTCCCCATACCCATTTGCTCGCCCCTCGCTGTCTCTCTCCGACAACCGTCGCCGCTGGAGGGCTCCGTGGATCTCCTCTCCGGCCGTCTCTCTCCATTCCCTTCGGTGGAGTCGATCCCCACCTCGTCCTCTTGCCATGGATGCCGGTATTGCCCCCGTTCTCTTGTTCTTTTTGTCTAGGTTTTCAATCTAGCTTCTTAGGGGCATTAGCGGTTGCATCCTTAGATTTTTGGCCAAATCTAGGCTTGAGTAGGATAGAGAAGGCTTCTAAGCAGTTTGGATTAGTGTTTGGTTGGAGTACTTTTGAATTTGGTAGGACGGAAGTACCGGATCTGACCACGGTAGTAGGAAACGGCTGTTTCCCCGCCCCGAGCGATACTACCGCTCTGCCCGAGCGATACTACCGCTTCGAGCGGTACTACCGCTACCAGAGCGGTACTACCGCTTGGAGCGGTACTACCGCTCAAGAGTCACGGTACTACCGCCCTCTACCAAATTCCATCTTACTCCTACCTCTTTGTGATCCTCTTTGTTCGTTTTTGTGGCTTATACTCGTTTCTTCTGGTTGTTTGCGTGTTTTGTGTGTGTGGTTCCAGGTGATGAGGTTCTGAGCCTCAAGCTCGTCGTGTCAACCCCGGTCGTACTCGTCCAAGCGCTACCGCACCCGAGCCTGCGGAGGATCTTCTAGTGCTCCACCTCCTCCCCAAATGCGTAAGAAGGCGGGGTCAAGTCAAAGCCGGGCAAAACTGTGCCGTAAATGCAGCCCAAGGAGTTACGGGCAAGGCGCAAGCATAACCCGTATGAGGTCGCCCAAGATCCCACTTTGATCAACCGTCCGTTCTGGAACAGGTTCCAGTTTGCCGTCTATTTTGATGTTCTCAAGGCCAAGAAGAATCTCTATGTCAACGTGCACTCCATCGACATCGAGCATATGAAGAGTGATCCTGACTACTTTGGTGAAGCTCTTGAGATGTGCACTCAATGAACATTCTCGGGATCATGCAATTCAACAAGGACTATGATCTTTCTTTGTTGTGGCCCGATTCTATGCCACGGTTCACCTTGGGACCGATGAGGACAGGACTACGACACGGATGACAAATGGCAAGTTCTTTGTCGATCAAGTGGAAAGCTTTCATGCAGTTGATTGGGGTGGAAGATCTTGGACTTGAGTATCTTTGTCGGCTTTCGCCCCCACCTTGAGCCACTTGCCACTCACAAGCAAGCTCGTGGCCTTACTGCACTCTGAAGATCAACCACGAGACAAAGAAGGAGACCTATGAGCTGCCTGCCTATCTGGATATACTTCACCGTATCTTGGAGAAACTCTTTTCCCTCGCATCGAATCTGGACCAGGTTCACTCTTATCTTGTGGACATGCTTATCTTACATCGGTAGGGAGAAGGGGCAGAGCACCGGAGAGTCCTTGGATATCTCTCATGTTATGTGGTCTGAGCTGGTTTCTGCAATCTCCGAGCGCAAATGCCCAATTTATGGTCCGTTCATTATGCTACTCATTGAGAAGGCCTGGGATCATGTCTATCCCAACGAGGCGCTGGAGCTTGGAGACTTGGTTTCTCCACGATGTCAAGCGTCGAGGAAGAAGGATAACTGGGGCACTCAAGCCCCTAAGACTGGTGTTCCGTCATCTGCTGCTGCTATGGAGACTAAGAGGAGGTTGATCTTTGAGGCCGAGGATGAGGATGATGACTACGTGCCCTCTGGGGCAGAGCCATCTTGGGCCCGTAAGCTCAAGGCCAAGGTAAAGAAGCTCTTCTCGCATGGAGTCTCACGGTCGATTACATGGCTCACGTGGCTGAGAAGAAGGCCCGAGGTCGTCACAAGGAGCTCATGCGTCAGTTGGGCGCTACCGTCCAAAGTGGATCTGAGGACCAGCTTACTGAGGAGGAGGAGTGGATTCAGCAGCACTGCCCATGGACCGATTCTGAAACCGAGCACTTCGGTGGCAGACGGTGGTGCCGATGATTCTGCTGGGCTCTGATGCGTGTGTCCCTCATTTGCTCTCACCTGGGGCCGTAGCAGCGCTCCCTCTCCTTTTGGTGTCTCGATGCCAAAGGGGGAGAGAGCTTAGGGATTTGCGAGTTGTGTCTCTTTCGTTTCGTGTGTCTTGTCTTATTCGTGTTTTAGTTGGCTTGCTTTGGTTGGTTTGTCTGTGAGACCTAAGTTCGAGTTAGACTTAAGTTCGAGTCATATGGTGTGAGACATATGCTATCCTACCCCTTCAGTATCATTATCTATGTCTATCTAGCTCATGAGTTGCGTGCTTTTCTTGTTATATCATCTATGCTGCTCTCATACACCATGCTTAGATTTTTGGTCTCTAAAATGTAGGGGGAGCTTTGATCCGAGTATGTGTGCTGTGCAGTCCAAAGCACTTATCTAAATAGCACACATCGAGGGGGAGCCCAACTACATGTTAGGACCGTCGGGTTTGTATGCTTACTATATATCGTGTTTATGCAAATCCCGTATTGTCATCAATCCACCAAAAAGGGGGAGATTGTAAGGGCATATTTATTCCCTAGTGGTTTTGGTGATTGATGACAATGCTTTTGCAGACTAATCGTGTGCGTTAAGTTCTTTCAGAAGATCATCCATTGGCACGAGACGATTTCCTCCCCTCGGTGTTTTTATTCAAGACGGTGTCGCTCCTGCGGTTCGTTGTTGGTGGACTAGTTTCGTAGGAGTCACCGTACTATTAAGAGGGGATCCGCTTTGGTAAGGCTAGGTGGAATCAACACGTACACATCCTTATCACACCGTCGTCTTCCTTTCGCATCTTTGGAGCTGCCCTCTCTTTCGTTCGGTTTAGCCAGGCGTGCGGTAGTACCGCGACCTACAGCGGTAGTACCGCCGAAGCCCACAAGCGGTAGTACCGCTCACCAGAGCGGTAGTACCGCTCCCAGCGGTAGTACCGCTCCGCTGAGCGGTAGTACCGCTCGCGGGCTTCGGCTATACTACCTCAGTAGTACCGCGCCTACTACCGCTTCGATTCGAGACGATGTTTTCTCGTGTCGGGTTTTGCGGCACTAGTTGCGGCAGTAGGAGCGGTAGTACCGCTCTGAGCGGTAGTACCGCTCTACTCCTGCGGTAGTACCGCTCTGGGGCCAGTGGTCTGCCTCTCGCTTCAGCGCGGTAGTACCGCTTGGTAGGGAGCGGTAGTGCCGCCCTCAGCAGTAGTACCGCCCTTCCATAGCGGTAGTACCGCTCTGTGCGGGGCTGTTTAGTGGGGTAACAGTTGGATGTGTTCCCCCACTATATAAAGGGGTCGTCTTCTTCCTTGTTGACCTACCTCTTTCCCCCCAAGCTCCATTGTTGCTCAAAGCTCCATTTTCGCCCGATCTCTCTCCTAGCCAATCAAACTTGTTGATTTGCTCGGGATTGGCTGAGAAGGCCCCGATCTACACTTCCACCAAGAGAAATTTGATTCCCCACTTATCCCTTGCGGATCTTGTTACTCTTGGGTGTTGAGCACCCTAGGCAGTTGAGGTCACCTCGAAGCCATACTCCATTGTGGTGAAGCTTCGTGGTGTTGTTGTTGTTGTTGGGAGCCTCCGGTTGTTGTGGAGTTTGCCCCAACCTTGCTTGTAAAGGTTCGGTCGCCGCCTTCAAGGGCACCAATAGTGGAATCACGGCTTCTCGCATTGTGTGAGGGCGTGAGGAGAATACGGTGGCCCTAGTGGCTTCTTGGGGAGCATTGTGCCTCCACATCACTCTAACGGAGACGTACTTCCCCTCAAAAGGAAGGAACTTCGGTAACACATCCTCGTCTCCACCGGCTCCACTCTTGGTTATCTCATCCCTTTACTTGTGCAATCTTATTTGTGTTCTTATCCTTGCTTGCTCGTGTGCTAGTGTTGTTGCATCATATAGGTTGTCCACCTAGTTGCACATCTAGACAACCTTTATTATTGCAAAGTTTAAATTGGCAAAGAAAAGCTTAAAAATTGTTAGTTGCCTATTCACCCCCCCCCCCCTCTAGTCAACCGTATCGATCCTTACACCGGCAGTTTCAACTGACGATTCTCATTGCTCCCGGCGGGGCTGCACTTGCAGCCCGGCCGATACTAAGTTTGTTTTATTCTCCTCCACCTGGCTTCCACCCTCCCTCTCCACCCTTCCTCTCTTCATGGCCTCATACTCCTCTCCCTTCTCATTGCCTCGCTTCTGGCCAGTTAACTTGCCAGCCCCTTCCTTCTCCACACCTCCTTGCTTCTCCTCCCTTCTAATCTTCTTATAAGTTTTGGGAACATAGCCGACCTTCTTCCCTGTCTCTCCAACATTAACACGGTTCGCGAGCTTCTCCTTATCTTCCCCGACAGTGCTGCCGCCCCCATTGTCCCCTACTTCCTGCCCATAGCCCTTCCTCGCAACTGACTGATCAACCTCGCTACCCTTCACTGCCAATACCCCGGCTTCGCTACCCGTTCGCCCCTGCCAGCCTCCCCGAACTCTAGCCTCTTCTGTTGCATCAATCCCCCTCTTGCACTGACTAGTTTGCTGGGGCTGTTCACCTCCTCCCCATCCTCCGATTTATCCCTGCTGGACCCTGAGTCAGTTTTACGCCAATTGAGGTTGTCGCTCCTTGATCTCCCCCCTACCCCTCTGCTGCCAAGATTCCTTCCCCCACCAGAGCCACTCCCACTGCCATTGCCATAATAATTGCCTCTCCACATCCGCCCTTCTTCTCCCCTGCGTCTTCCCATGTCAGCCCGCAACCACTTCCCATACTGTGCCTTCTCCCCCTTCCCCAACCTCACCGAGCACCCCTTCTCCACATGTCCAAGCATCCCGCAGACATAACAGAAGTCCGGGAGGAACTCATACTCAAACTTGCAGAACGGCCTTTCCTCTTCCTTCCTCTTTGCTCCCTCCCCCATCCTTTCCTCATCACTCTCCTCCTCTACATCCAGGTAGAAACCTCGCATGATTGGTTTAGATATTGGCATACGAACCTTAATGCGCAGGTACCTTCCCATCGCGGAACCATCAGCCCCCATGCCCATCTCTACAAACTTCCCCACCAAATTACCAATGTCCTCCGCCGTGTCCTCCTCCATCTTCCCTAGCGGCAAGCCAAAAACCCTAACCCAGATCGGCACCTCCTCGAACACATACTGGTCGATTCTCTTGCTAGGCACGAAATCCACCATGACCACCAGATCATTGTCAAACATCCATGGTCCTTCCTCCAACGCTTTCCTCTTCCCCGATTCCTGCTTGAAGGTGAACAGAAAAATGTTCTCCCCCAATTCCTTGCAGTCCACCCCCTTCAACGGACACCAACATCGCCCCAGCGAGAAGCTGATCGCATCCGGGTGCGCCGGCCTCTCAGACAGTACCTTGCCAATCGCCTTGATCTCCCCTTCATTCCCCTTCTCCTTCGACGCCCACCTGATCTTCACCCCCTTCCTCTCCTCCTCCGAAAGCTTCATCTGCTCCAACAGACCGGCCACCTTCTCCATTGATCCAGCACGCCTCAACGCCTCAGGGGAAACCTAGAAGTGGTGTATTACAGTCGCGTGCCCTAGGACACACGCGAGAGGCTTATGGTGGGGGCGGGGCTCGCACCACGGCCAGGAGTACAGGAACGACGGCTCTGCACCCGGCTGATCGGCGGCGAGATCTGATTGAGACTGGACGGGAACTACCAACGAGACCCGGGGGCGCAGTCGCCTCCGTGATCGCCGGACCAAACCTAACCGTCACCCAACGTGGGACGGACCTAGAATATTGGAATTTGAGTCCACGTAAATATTAATCCCACGTAGTTTCTGAACTACATACCTCTGAATAATGCAGAATCCGTGTTGGCCGTGCACCAAATGAACGCCCCCCATGTGCTGCCAGGATGAGTGCCTTGGAAATGACATTGAGAAGATATTCAGAAAAGAAAATTGACACTGTCATTGTACCTATAGTTGGAAGCAACTTCAATTCCCATGTGTCCGATCAGTGTCTGTTCAGTGTGTACATGCGGATTTAGGGAGTGCCCGATCAATGTCTGCGGGCGTCCCGGACGTGTCCACGTAAGTAGGGGACCGGATTTGCCAAGTCTCATTGTTTTTTTTCAAATACCAAAAGTTTGAAAAAAAAAGTTTGAAGAAAAATATTGTATTGTTCGATACATTCAAATGCTACATACAAATATATAGGAACAAGGACTAAACATTTGGCCTGCGAAAACAAACGAAAAAAAGGCCGCGAATTTAGAAGTTTCAAGTCAGCTTGTGTGAACAATCAAACCGAAAAAAATAAATTGAAAAGGTTTCAAAAAGAAATTGATTTTCCCCCTATAATCATTGACAACATTTTGGTATTTGAAGTGACCGATCAATGTGTGTAGCGCGATCATTGTCCATGAGGCGTCCGGGCGTGTCCGCGTAAATATAGGGGACCGGATTTGCCAAGTCTTTTTTTTTTCAAATATCCAAAAAGTTTGAAAAAAATATTGTGCTCTTCGACACATCCAAATGCTACATACAAATATATAGGAACAAGGACTAAACATTTTGGCCTGTGAAAACAAAATGAAAAAAAGGCCGCGAATTTAGAAGTTTCAAGTCAGCTTGTGTGAACAATCAAACCGAAAAAAATAAATTGAAAAGGTTTCAAAAAGAAATTGATTTTCCCCCGATAATCATTGACAACATTTTGGTATTTGAAGTGACCGATCAATGTGTGTAGGCGCGATCATTGTCCGCGGGCGTCCCGGGCGTGTCCGCGTAAATATAGGGGACCGGATTTGCCAAGTCTTTTTTTTTCAAATATCCAAAAGTTTGGAAAAATATTGTGCTCTTCGACACATCCAAATGCTACATACATATATATAGGAACAAGGACTAAACATTTTGGCCTGTGAAAACAAAAGCGAAAAAAGGCCGCGAATTTAGAAGTTTCAAGTCAGCTTGTGTGAACAATCAAACCGAAAAAAATAAATTGAAAAGGTTTCAAAAAGAAATTGATTTTCCCCCGATAATCATTGACAACATTTTGGTATTTGAAGTGACCGATCAATGTGTGTAGGCGCGATCATTGTCCGCGGGCGTCCCGGGCGTGTCCGCGTAAATATAGGGGACCGGATTTGCCAAGTCTTTTTTTTTCAAATATCCAAAAAGTTTGGAAAAAATATTGTGCTCTTCGACACATCCAAATGCTACATACAAATATATAGGAACAAGGACTAAACATTTTGGCCTGTGAAAACAAAACGAAAAAAAGGCCGCGAATTTAGAAGTTTTAAGTCAGCTTGTGTGAACAATCAAATCAAAAAAAATATTGAAAAGGATTCAAAAAGAAATTGATTTTCCCCAAATGGGAGGAGGAAGAGAGGAGCTAAGGATTGGGTACGGTGAACTATTTCTTTGCGCCGTGCAACCTACTAAATGTCCTTGGTGGACCTGACAGGTGCGCGGTGCTATGCTGCCGATCGTAAACACTACCGGACTCGCGGTCTATGCCTACGGCCAGGGGCCGTCGGCATAGGCCCCCTAGCCGTCGGCATAGATCTATGCCGTCGGCATACCCCCGTCAGTGTAGATCACGTCAGCGTACTCCTGTCAGACCGTCGGCATAATAATGCCGTCGGCATAGGTGGCTATGCCGACGTTCGGCGCAGCGTCGGCATAGATTAGCCGTCGGCGTAGTTTTCCGTCTGACGGCAACGGACGGCGCCGTCAAAACTGCTGGCGGTTCAGGGGGCGACACGTGGCGAAGATATGCCTACGGCAAAGCCGTCGGCATAGATTTTCATAGATATAAATCTATGCCGACGGCTTTGCCGTAGGCATAGCCCTGCCACGTGTCGCCTCCTGGTGGTCCTGGGCATATCTATGCCGACGGCTTTGCCGTAGGCATAGTTTTATTTTTATTTTTTTTTATTTTTCCTGTTTTCTCTTTTCCAATTCATTTGACAACATTTCAAAATGTAATAATATGAAATATGACAGTTCATCAACATCATTTAAACATAGTCAAGTTCATCATCTAAAGATCATCACCGCGAAAGTCCACGAACATAAGAATAGTGCAAGACATGAAACATCATAAAAGTTGAAACATGAAAGACATGGCACAACGGCCGCATACACCATCGACATCAAGCACCACCGAGTCCACCTCCGCCAAAACCACCACCACCGCCGAGTCCACCTCCGCCAAAACCACCACCAAGTCCACCTCCGCCAAAACCGCCACCGCCAAGTCCTCCTCCGCCAAAACCGCCACCGCGACCACCATCACTCTGCCAGATCGGAGTGGTCGGGTCGACGGAGCAGAGTCGAGCCACCGTCCCCTACATGTTTGAAAGAAGTTTCTAACGGTAAATATGACATGATAGTGTTGAATGAACGAGAACTAGCTTGTCATTAGTTAGGAAAATTTACTAACCGGAGTATCACCGCCTAGTGCCGACCATTCCTCGAGCGTGGGAAGGTGTGGGGCGTCTCCGCAGTGGTGGTGGGGGTCCAACTTGTGGTGGCTCCGTGCGGTTAGTCCAAGACGCCAAGATAGCACGGATGTTAGTTAAACAAGTCCACTTAGAAACAAGCCGTGATCAACAAAGTCGGAAGGAATGAAAGTGCAAATTTGAGCTTGGTTTAAGAGGGCAAAACTAACCGCCATCGCTTGACGGCTGTAATCATCGTTGCCTTCACTTGTTGCAAGTACTCCCTCACCTCAATATGCCTATGCTCGAGAAAGGCCTGATATGCCTACAAAATTGAGGTTGTTTCTAAGTGGGCGATGATGAAAATAAACTAAGAAAGATAGAGACAAAGAAGATAAGGGAAGTACTTACAAGACGTTGGCGGTCTAAGGGAGGCTGCGAACGCCTGCACTCTCTAACGGGCTCGGGTTGGTAGCTCGGCCGTGTACGAGATCGACGGAGTGATCAAGCCATCGAAACACGGATACCGCCATGGGACTTACCTGGATGGCCACCACCGCCCGTGTCGTCGATCCGAGGATCGGGCGACCTCGAGAACGGGAACATCCGGATGCAACTTCCGATAGTTACGAGTGTAAGACTCGTGTGTTGCTCGGTGTTGCCGTAGTATCGCTCTCGCCCTCCTTGCGATCACTCCGCTCATGAGCCGCCTTCCACGACTCCATGTCCGAGAGCGGCCTCTGCAACTTGTCCTCCCCGCAACGTCAAACAGAAGTTAGGCATACATAAGAACATGACGGTAAAGAAGAACCAAAATGCATCTTTCATATAGATATACCTTCATGGCCTTGAAGCCCCAGTGGTTCCTGTTTCCTTGGCCGTGTGTCCCGTCTTTTCCACGGCTAGCCCGGGCCTTGATGCTCTTGGCAACAAACTCTGGATCGTCACCGACCCACCTATCCACCAAACACGCCCATCCGTCATGCCTTCCATAGCACCAACGAGGAACAACCTATGCAAATTTTGGAAGCACGACATGTGAGCACGAAACATATGGTTGACTCCTTGAAACAATGAAAAGTTAGTAATAGTTACCATCGTGAACTGCTCCCTGCTCATGGTAATTTTGTCCCTCTGTGCTTGAGTTTTGGTCATCTTTTGTTGCAGGTAGATGTGGTAGTACTGTGAGACGGCAACCCAACGCACCTCGTCTTTGCAAGAATCGAGCTTTCTTCTTTGCGCACGCAAGTAAGACCACGTCGGCTCTGGCCTTGTGCTCGTCAAGAACTCTATAGAGTTGCTGCAATCATGCATAAACCGAAGCAAACAAGGCATGAGTTGAGTGATTCAATGATAAACTATGAACGAAACTAAAGACAAGTGATTCAAAATGGAACTTACCCAAAATTTGGTGATCACGGCCTTAGCGGTCGTCCCGTACTCCGCGTTGCAGCAAGCCTCGTAGTGGGCCCAGCTTGTGGCCAAAACACGCAGCTGTGGGTCCCTGTCTGGCCGCGGGCAGAATAGGCCAGGCCAAAACTGCTTCAACAGATGTTGAGAAGGCCGTTCGGTTTACGGCCCTTTCCGTGAAGGATCCGATTCTTGCCAAAAGAATCAAAGGGTTGCCATGTGTACAATAAAAAATGTTGTCATGTGTTGAAAGTATGATTGAGATGCACTTACTCTGTCCCCGTAGGTTCAATGAGCCACTTGTGCGCCTCGATAGAAGGTGGTGTAGGTACTCCGGCATTACCACGCAGCCACCCCTGCGGAGCACCCGGTGGCAAGTCACCCCACAACTCGGGGTCAACCTCCCCTCCACCCTCCTTGCCCTCCTCGGCCTCCTCCTCCTCGGCCTCCTCCTCCTCGGCCTCCTCCTCCTCGGCATCAGGAATATACTCCTCCTCCTCATACTCAGAAGCTGCATCAGCATAGGAGGGCATCGAAGAAGACCCTCCTATTTCGGACACGGCCCGGAGTTTTTTGGCCCGGTTGCCTCTCCCCCACCTCGTCGTCCTCTAGGGGCTCTTCCCCCTCCCCCTCCTCCTCTTTGGTCTCCTACCCCGAGCCCTCCACCTCCCTGTGAGGTGCCATGCTCGCGTAGTCGGGAGGGAACCTTGTGGGCTCGTCCACTCCGAGTAAGTCCTCCTTTGATTTTACTGAGGAAACTGGCACCGCTGGACTTGCCCATGATTAGCAAACCTGCATTGAGAAGAGAATAAACAATTAGTAAGGATATAAAAAAAACAAGCATACAGGAAAGACATATAGTAACGGAAGAGAACATTATTAAAAGAACATACATTTTCTAGAACCCATATGAATCATCACTATTGTAATCTATTTGTCGACCGGTCTCATCATCACTATCCCGCATATCTTCTTCGTTTTCTGACGGAGGTGGAGGCTCTTCCTCATCGTCAGCGTCAGCGTCAGCGTCTTCATTTAACTTTTCAAGCATAATTATGTCTCTTTGATTCACAATTGCCTCACCATCAATCCGGCAGCCGTCATCGTTTGGGTCCAGGTCAACATAACCCAAGTCATCATCCTCCTTGTTTCGGACCACGTCATCATGTTCCTCTTGAAAAACACTCCCTCATATGTCATGGGGTTTATGTTGTAGTAATCATCATCGTTCGGGTCCGTAGCTTACCATGTGGCGACACCTTGAACACAACTTCCCAACCCTTTAGGTACTCTTTACGGCATGGGTAAGGCGGATAATATACTTGTGTGGCACGGGTAGCGGCGATAAAGAGATCAGCTCCGGCATAGACGGTTGATGGTTTAACTTCAACTAAACCAATGTATATGATGTCTCGGACCCATTTTGGGGTCGAACCATCGGCATTTGAACACAGTGAGACTTAGGTGTTTACGGCCACATTTGAATGTAAGCTCAGATATTTTTCCTACCCTTCCGTAGTAATCTACATTATTATCTCCTTCGGTGAAGACTCCGGTATTTATGGTTTTGGGATCAGGCCGACTGTTACGGTGCTCCTCCGTATGGAAGCGATACCCATTCACATCATACTTTTGGCATGTCATGACGGTAGGGTCAAAACCCATGGAAACCCATCTCAATTCTTCATCCATTGATTCGCTCGGATCATTTCCCTACAAGTTTAATTGAAATTATAGGGTGCATGAGTTTAATTGGAAGTGTGAAATGGGTAATAGGGAAGTGTGAAAAATTACTTTCTCCATGAACCACGCAACGAAATTTTTCCTTCCATCAGCACCCTTTCGGAGAAGAGCAAGTGCCTCCGCTTCAGTAGGAGGCATCATCCCCGTCCACTGTTCCTCAACGAATCGACTACAATAAGAAAAGCGGTATAAGAACTAGGCAAAGTGAACATAATGAATTGACTAAAAGAATGGTGCAAAGGTATTACCTCATCCACTCATCCTCAACTTCCTTGATGTTGTGCAAGATATAGAACATGACATCCTCCCACTCATCTCGTGGCATGACATAAGATGTCGAGCATCCAGCCCTGCCACCTTGCCCGGTGAATAGAGGCAACTTGGGTTTATACTTGGATTCTTCTGTATTGTATCGAGACACCTTATTGTGCAACGTGGGAACATGGTCCGGATAGTAGGCTGTCCTGAGGTCTGCCACCTCCTCTAGGATAACTGCCTCATTATGGAAGCTTCAATCTTAGCTTTGTTTCCACATTTCTGTCTCGGATGCTTGTTCTGTCTCTCGGGGCCGTACTACCAACGATCTTGCATGTGGCCCCCAACAATACCTCGTTCGCAAGGTGCAAAATGAGATGTGTCATCGGAGTAAAGAAGCTGGCGGGAAGATCTTCTCTAGCTTGCATATCAACTCCGCGCCTTCTTATGCATTTCTTTTATCTTCTCGGGACATACTTCTTTAGCACAAAGCGTTCGGAAGAAATGGCTTAACTCCGCAAGCACCACGCCAGACACGCCGGGAACATAGCCCGAACCATCACCGGCATAATCCGCTCAATCCATACATGATAGTCATGACTCTTGAGCCCTACCACTCGCCTGCTGAAAGATTGACCCCTTACTTATATTCGACGCATAACCATCGGTGAACTTCACGACGTGTTTCAGCCACTTGAATGCCTCCATCTTATGATCCTTTTTAAGTCTGAAGTCAAGATCCGGCTTGAACCAAGATTTTCGATCGCTGTGGGAGGTTGCATGTGAAGACGTGGTCTATCACAAATATTCTGTTGATCGACTCTAGCATTAACATTATCCTTTGTCTTATCAGAATGTTGAGGGTCGTGTTAAAAGGGACTCTGCGACATTCTTTTCGGTGTGCATCACGTCGATGT
Organism: Aegilops bicornis; assembly: GCA_021605145.1. Lineage (NCBI taxonomy): Eukaryota > Viridiplantae > Streptophyta > Magnoliopsida > Poales > Poaceae > Aegilops > Aegilops bicornis. The sequence continues at coordinate 102,959,725 of CM038675.1, read as the reverse complement.
TGTATGGAAGTTTGAGGTCCTTAAAATAGGGAAGCTGCGTGAAGGGGTAATGTGAGTCCGGTTGTGCGTCTCACCATATCCTTCAAAACATTTTTTCCCTTTACCTTTGCCTTTGCCTTTGCCTTTCCCTTCACAGGCAGGCTTAAGAGCTTTGAGCTGAGCAAGCACATCCTCACCAGAAAACGTTGGAATCTCATTTACTTCATGGACAACTTTGCCTTTTGTGAAGTTCTTCTTGTCTTCCCTATCAGGATGGTCTGGAGGGAGGAATTGTCGATGCTGGTCAAAGGCAACATACTTGCCACCCTTCTTCATCCAAATGAAAATCAAGGCCTGCATGCACACTTTGGGCAAGGCATCTTTCCACTTGTACACCATCCGCAGAGCGAGGGCATAGCCGGAAAGTCATGCATGCAATCATCAAGCCAAACTTTCATCAAGAAATTTTTCTGCAGATGCCGGTCGTATGTCAGCCTCGGGAAGTACCAAGAATGGTGCAAATCATCCACCAACGGCTGCATAAACACACTCAAATTCTTCCTGGATATTCGTGCCCCGGAATTATAAGCGGCAGAACATGGTCTTATGCGTTGCATTATGGCTACGGGAGGGAGATTGAGCGGAATAACAAATATGGGCCAGCAGTTGTATGGATTAGACGACATACCATATGGATTGAACCCATCACCGTTATAGCAATTTCGACATTCCCAGCCTCGGCTGCTTCCTCCGGTACTTTATATCGAATGACTTCCATGCTTCACCTTGATGTATGTACAATTTTTTGGATTGTACCTTTTCCCTTCCTTGTGCCACTTCATCATTTTGGCGAGACTCCTCGCTGATGAAAAGGCGCTGCAGTCTTTTATAAAATCAAGATACCGAAGAACCTTCACGAGGATTTTTAGTGCCGCTTACGACCATGCTTATCGACCACCTCAATATACCGAGAGGAACCGCACTTCCTACAAGAGTTGTCATCCGCATACTCATGCCTAAACAAAAGGCAATTCTTTGGACAAACATGTATTTTCTCATAGTCCATGGAGAGCGCCTTCATGATTTTCTTCGTACTGCATATGGTTTTCGGCAGTTCATGGCCCTCGGGCATTTGTTAGCCCATACTCCTAGAAATGCTTGAAGCAACCTCGGCTACAGCCGTACTCAGCCTTCACCGCCATCGGTTGTGAGATGGCATCCAAGATGAACAACTTGGCACCCTCATAGAGAGGTTTCTTTGACGAGGCCAAGATTTCCGTGAAGGCCTTTGCGGTTTCCTCCGGCTCCTCCGGTTCATTCGCTGAATGTGACGGAGGTGTCGGTCAGGCAGCAAAGACATCATCTAGCATGTCTCTAACCCCATCGTCCTCATAACCAGCGACGCGTTGTCGTATCACATCCTCTCTACCATGGTCCCGCTGGGCAAAGTTTATCGGCATATTAAAGTTGGGCATAAATCCATGCGTGCGAAGGTGCTTAGTCATCTCACTCTTATCTCTGCGGATACGTCTCTTACATCCGCACACGGGCATTACGGCACCATCCTCATTGGACTACGGAATATCTCTTTCAAAAACACATCAGTTTTCTCGACCCACTCTGTTGTTACTTGATTCCGACGGATAAACCCACTATACATCCACTGATTATCTGCCATCTCTGCTTTATTGGAAGCCACACAACAAAATTAAGGATTCATTTAAATTACCAACATCAATATTTTATTTTTTACAAGGTTGACGAGTAATCCACCTACATCTAATAGGTAAAGATGGGTCCTAATCCCACCCGAGAATGTGTAGATTGAGTACGGTCCATTCTCTACCCCAATGCGAGACAAAATTTGGCAGCACCTCGCTGTTCTCCAAATACACGTCTCGGAAAAATGCCGAGAGAATGTGCATCCGGAGAACAACAGGAGGCGCCACGAAATCCTGTCTCGAACGGGTAGAGCATGAACAACGTACCCAATCTACACATCCTCGGGCTGTCCGTGGAAAGCGCTGGACAATCCGAAAAAGCTGCGGTGATAAATATGCAATTGAATGCATATTTATCGATGCAACCCTTTCGGACGGGAGACCTAGGTTACGCGACTTGATGTGAAAATTCAATCTAGTGACATGGAAAAAGTGGACGAGGTCATGGAATTGTTTCTCACCCTCCGATGTAGTCGATCAAAGGAGAGGGACGATCCTGGACCAACACCTCCAACGTCGACGATCACTCCACGAAGATGGAACACCACAAATCCTGTTAATTACACCGAGTGAAAAAAAATAGGTCATCACATCACATTAAGCATTGATACTTTTAACTATGAAAAAAAATCAGCCGATGTCAACTGTCAAATTTGGATGCACTTATCATATCGCAATTTAGGTCATCACCTCACATTAAGCATTGACAACATCTCACGTAGCTACTTAACAACATCACAAACTGAAAATAAAATCTTCGTTAACAATTTTATGAACTAAGTGACTCAAGTTGCTTTTTTAACTATGATAATCCATTTTGGCGAGATTCATCCATCTAGCAACCTAACCGTAGCAAAATAATTCCTTTATGGAGATTCCTCCATCCATCTAAGATACATACAACATTCATCCATTTAGCAACCTAAGAACATCCAACATCCATCCATGCATCCATTCATACATCCAACAATAGCTAAATAATGCAAAAAAATGAAAAAAAAAAGAGTGTTAGCTCACCGGGCAGAGAGGCGTCACGCTGGTGGAGTAGGAGGCAGGGGCGGTGGAGGTGAGGAGGGCAGGCGGAGCTGGGCCGGCCGGGATGGCTGGCGGAGCTGGGCCGGGCCGGGATGGCTGAGGCGGCCTGGGCAAAGGGGGCGGCCGGACCAGCTAGCGGGGCCGGCCAGGCTAGGGCATGGGCCGGCTGAGCGGGCGCCCACGCACGGCGGCCGGGTCGAGGAGGAGGGGCGGGCCGGCTGGAGCGAGGGCGGCCGAGCGAAAGGTGGGCGGCGTGGGGACGAGAGGTGGGGTGGGATGGGCGGCGACTGAAGTGGCAGGCGGCGAGGAGAGGGCGGCGGCGGGCGGGGAGAAGCGGGCGCTGGTGTGGAGGCGAGGCGCGGCGACGAAATGAGGGGTCGATTGCTATTGGGCGTGAGTGGTGAAGGTGGGCAGTGAGGATAAGGCAAGCTATGCCGACGGCTAAGCCGTCAAGATAGGTACCGATGTTACACGTGGCACCTATGCCGACGGCTTAGCCGTAGGCATAGTTATATTTTTTATTTTTTTAATGCTTTTAATAGCTTATATTTTTTCTTCTTTCTGTTTTTTATTTCATATAAATTTTTGATGTTTTTATAGTCATCAGTTATATTTCTATACACAGAGGGGAGGTGAAGGCGCAGCGTGGCATTTTTTTTTGCAACAACTTTTATACATGTTTAACATTTTAAAAAATATATTATTAACTGTCTTCAAATATATTTTTAGTGTATATTATTTTCATACGCATTGAAAAGTTTTGTTTACATATAAAATGAGTGACCGATGCGTCTGCTTTCCCCTCCGGTGCCCGGCGGCGCCGTTGCTCGTGAGGGGGGGCCACACACCGGAGACGCTGCGTCGCCTCTTCGGACATGCCACAACACCACCCCGCATGTATGAGGGCCGATGCACGACGCCCGGTGGCATTGTTACCCCCAGGCCCCCGTCCCGCCTAACCTCAGAAGCGTTTGACCACGGGATCTAGCCCTTTGACTTTGCACGGACGGGCTTTGACGGTGGACCTCTCCACCCGGTTCGGGTCGGCCCAGAGGGACACCGGGAGCAACATCCGGGCCAAACCCACAGCTACATCCACTCCGTGTAGACCCGACGCGTCTGCTTCCCTCCAGGTGCCGGGCGGCGGCGCCGTCTGTGAGGGGGGGCACACCGAGACGCAGCGTCTTGGGCGTTTGCAACCGCCTCAACACTACCAAACTTGTGAGAGGTCGCCTACGCAAGATTTGACGGTATGCTACCCCCCGGAGGCCGCCGGACACAGTCGTAGACGTGCGAAGAACATTCCGCTTACAGGGAAGTGTTCAGATTCTTCTCAATCACATAAAATTATGAAAAATTACCATCAGTCCTATAGCACATGTGCCCACGTTGTGTAAAAAACTCATGATTTTATCGCGCTCCAAGTATTTAATAATATTCGCGCTGCATCGTTATCGCAGAACGTCTACTACCGTTTCATTGCCGACCGTGAGGGGGGCCACAACCCGGAGACGTGTGCCGCCTCTTCGGACATGCCACAACACCACCCCGCATGTATGAGTGCCCGGTACGACGCTCCGGTGGCATTGCTACCCCCCCAGGGCCCCCGTCCCGCCTAACCCTGTAGCGTTTGACCACGGGATCTAGCCCTTTGACTTTGCACGGACGGGCTTTGACCAGTGGACCTCTCCACCCGGTTGTGTTAGGTCGGCCCAGAGGGACACTTTGGAGCAACATCCGGGCCAGGCCCACAGCTACATCCACTCCGTGTAGACCCGACGCGTCCGTTTCCCCCCTCCAGGTGCCGGCGGCGGCGCCGTCCGTGAGGGGGCACCCCGGAGACGCGTCTTGGGCGTTTGCAACCGCCTCAACACTTCCGGACTTGTGAGAGGCCGCCACGCAAGATTTGACGGTATGCTACCCCGGAGGTCAGCCGCCACAACGTAGACGTGCGAAGAGCAATCCGCGTAGAGGGAAGTGTTCAGATACTTCTCCATCACAAAAATTATGAAAAATTACCATCACCCTATAGCACATGTGCCCACGTTGTAAAAAACTCATGATTTTATCGTGCTCCAAGTATTTAATAATATTCACGCTGCATCGTTACGCAGAACGTCTACTACCGTTTCATTGCCGTCCGTGAGGGGGCCACAACCCGAGACGCGTGCCGCCTCTTCGGACATGCCACAACACCACCCCGCATGTATGAGGGCCCCAGACGACGCTCTCGATGGCATTGCTACCCCTGTGGCCCCCTGGCCCCGCCTAACCTCAGAAGCGTTTGACCACGGGTTCTAGCCCTTTGACTTTGCACGGACGGGCTTGTACCAGTGGTCCTCTCCACACGGTTGTGTCGGGTCGGCCCAGAGTGACACTTTGAGCAACATCCGGCCAGCCCACAGCCTACATCCACTCCGTGTAGACCCGACGCGTCCGCTTCCCCCTCCAGTGCCGGGCGCCGTCCGTGAGGGGGCACACCCGGAGGCAGCGTCTTTGGCGTTTGCAACCGCCTCAACACTTCCAGACTTGTGAGAGGCCGCCACGCAAGATTTTGACGGTATGTTACTTCCCGAGGTCAGCGGCCATAGTCGTGAGACGTGCGAAGAGAAATCCGCATAGAGGGAAGTGTTCGGATACTTCTCCATCACAAAAAATTATGAAAATTACCATCAGTCCTATAGCACATGTGCCCACGTTGTGTAAAAACTCATGATTTTATCGCGCTCCAAGTATTTAATAATATTCACGCCGCATCGTTACGCAGAACGCCTACTACCGTTTCATTGCCGTCCGTGAGGGGGGGCCACAACCCGAGACGCGTGCCGCCTCTTCGGACATGTCACAACACCACCCCGCATGTATGAGGGCCCCAGACGACGCCCGGTGGCATTGCTACCCCCAAGGGCCCCGTCCCGCCTAACCTCAGAAGCGTTTGACCACGGGATCTAGCCCTTTGACTTTGCAGACGGGCTTTGACCAGTGGACCTCTCCACCCGGTTGTGTTAGGTCGGCCCATAGGAACACTTTGAGCAACATCCGGCCAGCCCACGCCTACATCCACTCCGTAGACTCGACGCCGTCTGCTTCCCTCCGGTGCCGTGGCGGCGCCGTTCGTGATGGGGGCCACACACCGGAGACGCGTGCCGCCTCTTCGGACATGCCACAACACCACCCCGCATGTATGAGGGGCCCAGACGACGCCCGGTGGCATTGTTCCCCAGGGCCCCGTCCCGCCTAACCTCAGAAGCGTTTGACCACGGGATCTAGCCCTTTGACTTTGCACGGACGGGCTTTGACCGGTGGACCTCTCCACCGGTTGTGTTAGGGTCGGCCCATAGGGACACTTTGGAGCAACATCCGGCCAGCCCACAGCCTACATCCACTCCGTGTAGACCCGACGCGTCTGCTTCCCCTTCCAAAGCCGGGCGGCTACCGTCTGTGGGGAAGGGGGCCCACGCACCGGAGACGCGTGCCGCCTCTTCGGACATGCCACAACACCACCCCGCATGTATGAGGGCCCGGTACGACGCTCCGGTGGCATTGCTACCCCCGAGGACCCCCGTCCCGCCTAACCCTGGAGCGGTTGACCACGAGATCTAGCCTTTTGACTTCCCACGGACGGGCTTTGACCAGTGGACCTCTCCACCCGGTTGTGTCTGGTCGGCCCAGAGGGACACCCGGGAGCAACATCCGGGCCAAACCAACAGCTACATCCACTCCGTGTAGACCCGACGCGTCCGTTTCTCCAGTGTCTTTGGCGGCCGTCTGTGAGGGAGGCCACGCGACCGGAGACGCGTGCCGCCTCTTCGGACATGCCACAACACCACCTCGCATGTATGAGGGCCCGGTACGACGCTCCGGTGGCATTGCTACCCCCCAGGGCCCCCGTCCCGCCTAACCCTGGAGCGGTTGACCACGAGATCTAGCCCTTTGACTTCCCACGGACGGGCTTTGACCAATGGACCTCTCCACCCGGTTGTGTCAGTTCGGCCCATAGGGACACCCGGGAGCAACATCCGGGCCAAACCCACAGCTAAATCCACTCCGTGTAGAACCGACTCGGCAGTTTCCCCCCTCCAGGTGCCGGCGGCGGCGCCGTCCATGTGGGGGGCCACGCACCAGAGACACGTGCCGCCTCTTCGGACATGCCACAACACCACCCGGTTGTGGTAGGTCATCCGATATATATATAAACACTTGGGAGCAAAGTCCCTTCAGATAGACCCGATCGGTTGTTCCCCATTCAGTCTTAGGCTAAGCGGTGGCACCGCTGTGGCGGGTCACACCGCGTGTACTGAGAACCGAAAAATAATGTATGTATGCTTATTAACACGCACTATATGTAAGTTAGTCAAATAATAATATTTAAGAAAACATAAAATATAGCTATGAAAAAAAGAAAAAACTAACGAGTGGAGGGATGGACCAAGGGAAGTGGATAAGGAACTATGATAAAACATCGATGACGTGGAAAAAAAACGAAAAATAACTATGAAAAAAATATAGCTATAACAAAAAGGGAAAAAAACAAAAAAAGAAAAAAAGCTATGCCGACGGCAAAGCCGTCGGCATAGCTGCGGCATAGGGCGGATGGACGCCGCGCCGCGGATTAGTGATGTGGCATCTATGCCGACGGCAGCCGTCGGCATAGGTGGTGGTCGGTGCACCTCGGATCGATGACGTGGTAAGGGCATCTATGCCGACGGCCTCCCGCCTCGGCCGTCGGCATAGATCTAACGCCGTTAGCCGCACGGCACGAGCGGGATCGCCGGGCCCGCAACTATGCCGACGGCCCATATATGCTGACGGCTGCTGTAGGCGTAACTTTGGATAAGCCGACGGCCATTCTGGGCCGACGGGGGCCGTCGGCATAGCTCTGGATAGCCCGACGGCTTTATTACGCCGACGGCCTGGACATGGCTGTCAGCATAGCCCGGACAAGGCCGACGGGGGCCGTCGGCATATATATGGCTGTCGGCGTAGGGCCCTATTCCGGTAGTGAAACGGCAAGGATGACGTCAACGTAACAAATGCGCCGTGAGAAAACAAACGGCCGTCCAAGCCCAACTTCGATATATATATATATATAAATCGCTCCTTGGTATGGTGTACAGCGACCCTGCAATCCATACAGTACCGCGTTCGTCCCACATCCCAATAACGAGCTAATGGTTAGCAATACCGGGAGCGTGCGCGCTCGTCCACGCCTAGCAATTTCCGACCACGGTTTATGATGTTTGACTCTTAGTTACTACTAGTAGCTTGTCAGTTGAAACATGTAAAGTGACCTCCAGAGGTAGAGTACAGTACCTACCAACCATGGAGAAAATATGACAAGGGCACAGCTTGAAGGGGGTGGACTTGGAGGAGACACACTAGACTGAAGGTGTGATCTGTGTTTCTCACTTGGAGGTTTAGGTGCCCTTCATAGATATTGGAGACCTTCCGTACCTCAGATTTGTGTGCACCACTGCCAAGAAGACGATCAAGTTCAGCGCGCAGCTCTGCAAGCTCGCGCAAAATATTCCCGAAGCGTCGGTTGCTCCATGCATGAAGAGATTTCATGACCGAACCGAGACAAGTCTGGATCATCGCACCGAGGTCATCCTTCTCCCCAGCTTGCGTTCCATGCTTGTTCGATGATCTCTGGTAACTCTGACGCTCGTTCGCAAAATAATTCATACTGCCGACTCGACACCTCCTCTTATTCTGCAAATTGACAAGCTGTTTTTTTTTGGTTCGATGACTTTGCGTCGCCGAAACCAGGGCATTGTTATTCACTCTGCGTATATGCGCACGCATTGCTCGTGAACCAATCAACAAACGCATCCTGCCGCTGCCCGAGGTGCAGCGCAGCGACGCCGAGCTCCAGGGTGACGATGTCGACGGTCAGGCGGGCCCATGGGCAGCAACTGCAGTGCGCCGGCTAGGGGTGGATGCACCGGAGTGCGCCGGGCAGTAGAGCTTCTTGCATCGAGAATCCCAGCCGATGACGAGGATCTGTCTCCGGCCCGGCGACGATCGATCCTCTGCTCGTCCGGCGGCCCGGCCTTCCCCCTGGGTCCGGCCCAATGCATTCTTACGGCCCATGTCAGCCCATCAAGATCGGGGCCAACCGGTGCTCTCACCCGACGACGCCAACCGCTCATCTTTGCCCTAAATAAATCTATAGCGATTAGTACCATACCGGTAAATTAGGAACCAAGCCCTCAGCTTATAAACTGGATTGACTGCTTTTGCCTCGCGCCCCACGGTAGATACACGGCCGTCAGCTGAGAAAAAAATATAGGCCACATCAGCGAGATTGCCTCTCGGTTGTAGGCCCGTGGCTGCATCAATGCAAAACGCGTCCCTGCATTGATCAGAAACCATGGGCTGAAGCTGATGCATACGGCCGAAAATCATGTTGTATCACCGTGCCGTGGGACGCGCTATGTGCTAGACACTAGCACCATGCTTTTTAAACATTTTTGTTTATGCTTCCGTCCTACGTATATGCTTTGATTTTTATTTATGTTTTAAAAAAATTAAGTTTACAAAACACGTCCAAATTTATTTGGAAAAATATCTATAACTAGAATATTAAATATATACATACGAAAACATATTTAGTGGTTTTAGTTCGGTATTCAAGGTATTCGGCCTGGGATTTCTGCATTGGGCTTGGTCAGGCCCGGCCCAAAGCCTGGCCCGGCCCGAGGGATGGCCAGGTAGCTCCACCATGATGGTTTAACTGTTTAAGTAGCATACCGCTCATTCTAGTGATACACATGAGTCCCCTGTGTGCTTCTAAGCAGTGATGCTCCTCAGTTGCATCTACGTAGCATGCCGCTCAGTTCCACCTAAACCGACACGGTTTATGATGTTTGACTCTTAGCTACTACTAGTAGCTTGTCAGTTGAAACATGTAAAGTGACCTTCAGAGGTAGAGTACAGTACCTACCAACCATGGAGAAAAACTGACAAGGGCACAGCTTGAAGGGGGTGGACTTGGAGGAGACACAGTAGACTGAAGGTGTGATCTGTGTAGACTCGACAACCTCAACATGACATTCAGCTCGTTTGCTATTCGGAGTTATGTCAAATGAAATGCAGCCCGAGCATGTAAAATTTCACAACTGAAGAACCAGATATATAGACCACAAATAAAAATAAAGGAGAACCGACCTGCGACAATAATTGACTCGGCATAACTATGCAAATCAACCACAACGCAATTGGCAACCAGCAGGGAAGGAATTTTTTTTTCCCATGTTAATGCGTACAGAAATTAGAATGCATCAAGCCTCAAATGTCAAGCAAAAAACGCTGCAATTTAACACCACTGTCATGTATGTCACCAGACCACAGCAAGCATGAAACACAGGGTACAGAGGTCCGTGATTGCCAACCAAAGATCAATAGCTTCATGGTTGCAACAGAATGGTACTGTAACTAGTATACTAACTTGAACACTTAGCTAATCATAGAACAAGAGTCGACAGGGCGGATATCCAAACACTGAAAACAAACCTCAACGGTGCCTTGCATGCACGGACGACCACAGGAACAGGACATCGATAACTTACAAGGCAATTTGCGTCGCACGCACCTGTTGTGGCTTCAGTAGTTTGCACAAGGAAATTTCATAAGGGAAAAAAGCTCGCCAAGAGAAAATTCAGACCCTCTCTTGTAACGTCCTTGAAGATCAGAATAGCCAGTGACCAGCATTAAGGAGATTTCACCTGCCCGTTTCACATTCGCCATTTTGGAATGCACCTCCTCCGCCGGCAAAGTGGAGCCAGCGGACAACAGGATCACCACCTGCTTGAGCATCAACGCACTCTCGACGAAGTATTTGAGGAAGGCGAGCTCACTTCGACCCCCTTGGAAATCATGGAAAATCAGCCGCTTGATGCGCGACCGGATGCATTCTATGGCACCAGAGTCGTGCCAGAACTTTTGGTTGAGCTTGCCAGTGGATTGATCAGGCTTTCCAGACTGAAAAATATCCCACCAGTTAAATGCGCATGAAGTTCTTCATCAGCTATGTTGATGAAATCAGCAATATAGTGCGGGTGATAATGGGCACATACACACGAAAGCTGAAAGAGGGCCTCACCTTGATGTAGAGCGTCTCGACATTAGGAAAGCATCCGAGGACACTGGGAATCATCTTGGCATCATTGCGCACTCCGAAACGCACCTCCAAAGCCAGGACTGTCACACTTGTTACCATGGTTCTTGGGCTCACCTTTGTACCAGCCTGCCAATGCAATTCACATTGCAACCAAATTATTAAGAGAGGAAAAACCCACAAATGGAGAGTTTACAGTCTCCGAACAAATGGAAGGATCCGTCGAGGCACCTTGATGATTGTGTTGCCGATCTCCAGGACGTGATTCCGCGTGTCCAACTGCAAGTATGCCAACAATTGCAGCTTGGGGGCATGGCCAATCTTGACCTTGGTGCAGCCGGCATCATGGGTCCAGCCTTCCAAATTGATGAGGCGCTCAAGGAGCGGGGCGTTCACCACGAAGATCTCCTCCAAGAAGGACCCGATGATCTGCAGACAAGGCGCAGCCGGAGCGCGAACAGGTTCCCTTCGAGGCAGAGCGTCTCCAGCACTGGGCTCCTGTCGAGCATGAAGTCCAGATCCCGGCTCTCCACGACGACGCTGTAGAGCCCGAGCTAACGGAGGTTGGGGAAAGAGACGCCCGGCGGGAGGCCGGAGGTGCTCGGGAACTTCCAGAAGCAGAGGTGGAGGCGGGTGAGGGTGGCCGTGCGCAGGAACGTGGCGGGGAGGACGACGTCGAGCGGGCGCCGGCTGTTGACGACGACGAGCTCCTGCACGGCCTTGGCGGCGAGGAGCTGGAGCCAGGGCGCGAGCAGGTGGCGGGACTCCTCCGTGCAGCTGCCGGTGAGGTGGACGCAGCGGAAGGGCCCCGGGTGCGCCTCGAGCACGCGGGACAGGGGGGCGGGGGCGGCCGGGGAGGGGGAGAGGTCCGCGTCGGCGAGGACGAGCGGGGTGGACCGCCAGACCCCGCGCCAGCGGCGGGAGAGCGCGGCGGTGCGCGCGGCGTCCTTGACGGGGAGGAGGGAGACGATGCCACGGAGGAGCGCGTCGGGGAGGCGGCTGACGCGGTCGACGGCATCGCCTGAGGGGAGGGCGGAGAGGCGGGCGGCGGCGGAGACGGGCAGGTCGGGGAGGGTGTGGTGGGTGCAGAAGAGCAGGCGGGCCAAGATCTCGTCCGCCTCGTCCGGGTCGCGCCCGGGGTGCAGGAGCTCGGCCAGCACCGCGGCCCTGTCCCCTAGGGTGTCCTGGGCCGTCGCCGGCGGCGGCATCCCCTCGGTGGAGACGAGGGTTTTGAGCGGCGCGTGCGGTGGAGCGGAGCGCAAGGGGAACGAAGTGCAGAGGTAACTGGCCCCCTCTCATCTGCCCTCCAACGCAGATCCAACGCTTCACATTGGCCCAAGCGAAAACAAGCCACAACAGCTACAGAAATGCACAAACTGGACAAATTTGTAGCACTGAACACTGAAAATGTGTAGCATTAACATATAAATTTTGATGCTTCAAATTCTACAACTGAAAAATCGAACAGCTACAGAACAAATTTGTAGCAAGAGTACAACAGAACAAATTTGTAGCAATGAACACCGGATACATTAGGTAATTCTGCTAGTACACTTGGCTACAATTTCATCCAAATAATGAACTGGATGCACACATGAGCAATGAACTAAACATTCAGATCATGTTTGTAGTAGCAAGCAGTACTAAATTAGGCCAGTCTGCTTGTAGCAGCAAGCAGTACTGAGGGCCAATTCTTTTGGGCGACTTAAAAAATAAGCTGCTTCTTCCCAGCTTAACTCTACAGTTATTCTTGTTTCAGCTCTAAAACGCTTTGGCTCACGACCGGTTTGCCCTTTCCTTCTAATGCCATCGTTGGAACAAACAAATCCGCATGAAGTCGCCTTTCGATCAAATTTGCTTAAGTTGGTGAATCTTTTCCTCGCATCAAAACCTATGTGACCTCCATTTTCTACCCAAAACACCCAGGCCTCATCTGAATCTCTGAATCTCATACCAACTTGAGGTATCCTTTTTGCTTTAGTTCACTGCTGTCCCTCGGATATTGTTTAAAGGGCAGATGAGAGGGGGTCAGTTACATCGAGGCAAGTCACTGGATCTCAGTCCACACCCTTCTTTGCTTCTGCTTGTTACCTTTAATTTTGTGTGTTTATTGTACACATCCTAACGTAGAGATAGTGTGCCTGCCACCTGCATGCATACGAGTTAAAGAGGGAAGCATGTGGCCTCTGCTGTAGATCTGTGCAAGCAACAACATTGATGCCCTCTGTGATACTAGATCCCAATTAATCTTGCATATGCACCCATGCCGATTTTAATTGTCAAGATATGGCTGGCTCGACCTCTATACATGTTGAAAAAACACCCACGCCTTGAACGTATCCTAATGTCTGGAAGTTGGATAGGCTGGCCCTTATGTAAGGACTATATAACCCCTAATTTTCATGAAATACAAGATGCTCATTGAATGATAAGAAATCATATGGGTTGTGGAAGAGAATCACAACCATGCTTCACTAAATTTCTCGATAGATCACCCAAAGTTGTGCGAACATTACCGATTAGGGGCAACGAGGTTGGCAATGATCTTGTGTGCCCACATTATAAAGCGGGGGGAAACCCTTTTTCGGTATAGACGGATGGTCATGGATGGATCAATTATCACAGGCTTTGTGGTCGGCAGACACAGGGATAAATCAAATGCACATCTTTCTACCAGGTTCGATCCAATTGCTGCAGGGCCCATGGAGCCATGGCACCCGCAAGTGCTATATATACAGGTAAGACACGGCAAAGATATAGTACCTTGGCCATCATGAGCATAGGCATTGCCCGAGTTGCGGCGACCGCTCTCTTCTCATGCTGCTGCCTGATGGTTGCGCTTCCAGCTACTGCTGCTGCGGCCAGATCAGGTGGCAGCAGTGGACCGCTGTACAACGCCATCTTCAACTTCGGCGATTCGGGGTCCGACGCCGGTAACTTATGTGTTGATGGCCGGCCGGGGCCTGCCGGCCTGTTGGGCATTTTCACCCGTCTCCCCTACGGTGTCACCTATTTCGGGAAGCCCACTTGCCGGTGCAGCGATGGCCGGGTTAACATCGACTTCCTGGGTAAAAATGCAGTGTCCAAACATTTCTGATCTGACTGGCTTTAGAGTTGCCCATTTCATGTGGGCATTCTTGTGAAAATGTCATCACACTGACATAGTTTAAGTGAGTGCAGCGCAAGCATTCGGGCTGCCTTTCCCCCTGCCATCCAAGGCACGCCGCAAGGAGTTCCAGCGAGGGGCCAACATGGCCATCATCGGCGGCACCGTACTTGACTACAGCAACGCCAGCCTCAAGTTCACTGCCTATGACGGCTCCATGAACACCCAGATGGACAATTTCCAGCAATTGTTGCCTTCAATCTGTGGAACACAGCAGAGTAATTAAGCACTGAGCTCGTTCTAATATATTCAATCATTTGATCGACTGATTTATGCACACGAGAATATTTTCTTTGGTGCCATAACTAAAGTTTACTAACTTAAATATGTGCCTGTATATAGGTTGCAAGATGTATTTGGCCAAATCCCTGTTTGTGTTTCAGTTGGGGGAGAATGACTACAGCATCCAGCTGGTGAATGGATCCACGGTAGACGAGGCCAGCAAGAACATACCCAGAATAGTGAACACCGTCATATCTGGTGTGGAGGTAACTGCAAAGCTTTATAGTTCTCCCTCTGTTTGCAAAGGTTTGTCGTTTTTTACCTGAACATGCATACCAACGAAACAATTAGTTGGGTTCAGTTGGACCAAAGTACCCTACAACAGTAACAATATCTCAAGCGAGCGGTAGAAAAAAAATGATATCTCAAGCATGCATGACTATTTTGGAAACATGCCTCACAGATGGAGAAGTGGCAAATACATGAACAAATAAAGTGGCCAAGCAATGCAGTTTGTATCCTAACATATGCTCTAAACATGCAGAAATTAATGACACTCGGCGCAGTTGACATTGTGGTGTCAAACATTGCTCCGATGGGTTGCTTTCCATTTTACCTGAGCATGTTCGAGAGCTCCAACAAAAGTGACTATGATAAGTACGGGTGCCTGAGAAACCACAACGCGCTGTTCAAAAGGCACAACTCTTTCCTCCAGAGCAGCCTCCCAAAGCTTCAAAAGAAGCATCCACACACACGGATCATGTATGCCGACCTCGCAAGCCACATCTACCAAATAGTGCAAGATCCCAGAAAATTCGGTGAGTCCCAGCAACCATGTTAGCGATGCCTTGCGAAATGAGCAGCCGATGATTCTTTCTTTCAAAAGAACAATTATTAGTTGGGAATTTACTCAGGAATAATTGAGCAACTGGCCAAATTCAATGACTCAAACATCACTAGGCTCAAGAATAGGAACAAAATTTCAACGTTTCAGTGTTACTAAAATATGTATGTTCCAGTATAAAAATCAATACCACTTGAATTTGGGCCAGGTTTTAAAGGAAATCAGGCCAGTTTTTTCTCGAGTTTCAGTTAAATTCAAGTGTAATTTCAGTAGTTTGAGCAAATTAAACACCAATATCAGTGTTCTTTTTTTTTTTTTTGCTCTTCCTGTTGTTGCTACAATTCAAACTGAGAAAATGAAATTGTGAACCCTGAATGTCACCTAAATATGGTTAGACTGATTTCGTTATGCAGGCTTTGAGACCGCCCTCATGAGCTGTTGCGGAAAGGCCGGTGCACCGTATAGATTTGATCCGTTCACCTTGTGCGGGATGGGTGGCTCGAGCATTTGCCATGACCCAGGGAGCCACCTCCTCTGGGATGGTATGCACCTGAGCGACACCGCTAACAGACGGGTCGCCGAGGGCTGGCTCAGTGGCCCCTACTGCCACCCACCAATTCTGCAGTGAAGGTCCTAGCTAAATGGGTGCATATACACGCACAAACTGACTTCTGAGGACTGCATGCATCTGTTGTGTGTACTTCCTTTGTGGGAATATCCTATGTACTGAAATTACAAAACAATATTGAAACATGCTGTTTTCTGGTGCTGATTAATGTGGTTGATGCAAGCTACAAACACGCATGCGAGTGGACGCGGGGCATCAGATTCCCAAGTGCGTCCCAACACCACAACTTTGGTCCATGTGTTCGGCTGACTCGCTTGGCTTTGTCGGTTGTGAAAGAGTGAGCGGTTCAGAGTAAAAGAGACTAGTGCATACATAATTGACTTACATGGTGTTATGTGCAAATACCCCGATGTAAATCAACATTCTCGCCCAGCTACATGCATCTGTATTTAAAAATAGAGTTGTATTTGTGTGATTTTAATTATTGTAATAACTATCGAAGGAATACTTGGATAATAGTTGTATCCAACTATTCATCATGTGATTCTAATATCTGAGAAGGAGAATCTTCAGAACTACTGTAGCCACCAGATAAGCGTTTACATGTCAGGCTGACTGGTTGCATTCCCGTCAGAGCTTTGAACCGGCCATTTTGGTAACTAGTAACACCATGCCTCAAACATGGTGGTTTCGCGCAAAAGAAAAATAGCGATAGTCACGTGTAACAAGGTTTCCAGAAGTGGTGGCTTTTTGTGGTTTACTCATGTCATAATTATTATATGGGTCTAGAATATAGGAATCTATAACGTCCTAAGAAAAGACACTTGGAAGAAGCTCCTTGTAGCATCGTATAGGGTTAGGTGGCTTCTTTAGAAGCTAACTAGGTGCTAAATCTGCTTCTTTGTAGAGAATATAAATCAAGCTAGAGGTGACAAAAATACTACTTGATGTGAATTTGTAAATCATTAGTAATTAATTTTGAAATAAATGGTATTCAAACACATACATACATACCTGATAGATAAAGATGCAAGCAAGTTGCGAAGCCCACATACAAGTATATGAAAAGTCAATTCTATGTTAATCTTAAAAAAAACACTAGGTTGACTTTTACTACACTTAATGTGGGTTTACGCAGGCTCCCGCTTGCATCCCTAACCGATAGGTTCAAACTGCATGCACACTTGAACCGGCAGTTATTATCCCTTTTTCTTCGCTCCTCATTCCCATGAGCAGCAAGCACATCATGTGCAAAGCTTTTTCATTGGTAGCAGTAGAGATTACACAAAATGGTATTAGAAACCTTCAACACCCCATTTGACAGTGTTGTATGACTCATGATTGCCAGTTTGAATTATCCCTGTTCCACAATTCGCTTTCTCTCTCAAGTGCCTTTGTGTTGGTGGAACATAAGCAGCTCCCTTGGGCACTTATGTTCTTCATTCTGCAGCAAAACCAAAAAGTTGAAGTCAGTGAGTGAAACCAAGGTAATTTGTCTAATAATAAAACAAGGAAACACACAACCAGCACATACAAACAATGGCACATTCCCTTCTTTATCAAGATTAGCTCTTGTCCAAGTAAAATACAATGGTGAAAACAAGGAGCCATCTTGTTTTATTTAGCCTATCAAAAAAGATACAATACTAGAAGCATATCTTCCGTTGGCTGCCCATAATAAACCAACTGGGAGTGTGGGACTGGCAGTGTCACAGTATACAGATTTAGAGTATATTGTTACGTTTAAAAGGCAAACTATTCAGAAAAGAAGGGCACGCATAATCAAAACACGAGTGATATGGTCAAGAGCTCTTCTAGCAATTTTTCATTGTTATTAAGTCAGGATAATTTGATGTATTGCTCAAAGGGGCTAAACAACTGGTAGGTCATCAAGGATAGCACTTCCTGTTCCAGAAAACTGGAAGGCACCAAAAAAATGGCATCATTCATTGAACACAACATGACTTTAGTTTCATATAATATCCTTTCATCATGCTAGCAAGTCACCAGAGTTTAGTAGATTCTGCAGGTCAGATTTCCTTAGTCATATGAAGTTCATAACTACAACCTAGCTCAACAATGAAAAACAAAAGGAGCAAATGAATGTAGATTAGTTTAAGTCATTGCCCATGTAGACATTTGTCCCAAGAGTCAAGACCAATATACAAGGGCAGTTGGCGCATTAAAACTTGTCACGAGGTTGAGTTAAAAATAAGAAGATATTCCGTGCCGCCTTACAAAACTTGGGCAAAATACAAATAGAAATTTTACATGAATATAGATAGGACAGCTTCCAAATGACCCCCCTTGGCAGGATGATTTGCCTGAGGCGACAAACAAGGAACATAGCAGAATCCTGCTGAGCTGCGTATCATTGTGGAACGCCTGGAAGGAACACAACCACAAAATATTCAGACATAAAAGGCTCACTTTCCAGGAGGTGGCCTCCCTCACTCGTAATGCCATCGACCGGTGATGACACCGTTGGACGGCGTAGTGTCCAAATTTTTTGGAGTAATCTGACATATTTTTGCTTATGGTTCCTGTTCCATTTCCCATTAAAACAGGCCCCCACTATCAATTGTGACCACCCACTATTTTCACCTTAAGTAGGCGGTGCTCCTGCCCAGTTTCTTGGAAGAAGAAAAAAAAGGAATTATGTCAATAGACCAATAGAGGTGCTAGCTGGGATCAATGTGTCAAGTGTTAACTGAGACCAGGGTACAAGACAACTTTAATCAGTTCGCAAATATCTAATCGTGATCTTCTAGTGTCCTAAACAAGGACATAATCACATAATATCTTAACCTGATAACAGCAATAACCATTCTTCTAACCTTAGCAACAGAGGTGCTAGTACCTAGTCAAGGATTTATGAACAACTTGTATTCACATGATAGGATCTGAAAAAATAATAAATCAAATACTTGCTCACTTCACATCATCCTGTGGCATGAAGAAGAAACTTCATCCTTTCTAACCCTTCAATGGAGTATCGGCATTAATAACGCTCAGCGAGGCATGAGCCAAGAAGTTCTCCAAAGAGATTTATAGTCATCAGTTAATTCAGTGCTCCACAAATACAACAAGGTTCCTACATACCACAATTCACCCTGAGCTTGGAAGTAGCCCATCCCTTGTCATGCCACGGAGGACATCAACCACAGCGTCCACGTTACCTTCCTTCCGATTGAGATCAATAAGAGCCTTCGATGTTTCTGCATCTGCTAGCGAACAGCAATTCAGCAACTCCTGAATCACGGTATCTGCTTCGACAGTCATCCCCTCTTCAAATAGGCCCCTAACCAATGAAATAGTGCTTGTTGAATTAGGAGGAAAACCACACTGCAGCATTTTCTTATGGAAGTTGAGAGCCTTCAGAACATTTCCTCCCCGACAATGCCCATGAATGAGTACACCATACACTGAACCATCCAGCTTCCAATCTCTGTCCAACATTGACTGGTAAACTTTGTCAGCTTCATTCATCAAGCCTTTCATGGAAAATCCCTTAAGAAGAGCCACCACGCTCTTAAACTCGGCTTTCCTGCAACAACGCATCAGGGCCTCATATTTAATATTGTCTGGAACAGGGTCTTCGTAGTACAGCTTGAAGAGTAACCGTTGTGCTTCCTTTGTACGTGCTGACTTGCTAAGCCCATCTATAAGCACACTGTATGTCACAACATCAGGGAGAACTCCTTTCTTTATCATCTCATCGTGCAGAGAAAGAGCTTTCTCAACATCCCCCTCCTTGCAATGGCCATCAATCAGTATTGTATAAGTAAATTCATCAGGCTGTAGGCCAAGTTGAAGCATCTTCTCAAAGAGTTCACATGCATCACTGAGTCTTTTCTCCTCGCAAAGACCCCTTATGAGCGATGAGTAGGTGATTGCATCTGGAATCACACCTTTTTTCAGCATTTTTCGGTTCAATTCAAATGCAGAATCTGTATCACCAATCTTACAGTACCCATTGAGAATCGTACTATATGTCACGACGTCAGGCTTCACTCCTTTAGCCTCCATTTCATCGACCAACTCCCTCGCTTCGTCCATTCTTCCTAACTTGCAGTAACCATTGATGAGTGCATTGTAGCACACTACCGAAGGCTTGATCCTGCACTCCCTCATCTCCTTCAGCGCGAGCAATGCGTCATCCAAGAACCCGTTCTTGCAGAAACCGTCTATCAGTGCTGTGAAAGTGATCTCATTCATCCGGAGGCCCCTCTCCCTCATTTGCCCCACCAGGGCCACTGCCCGCTCCAAGTTCCCAGCCCTGCACATCGCATGGATAAGTGAGGTAAACGTCACAACATCCGGCGCAACCCCTTTCTGTGCCATCTCCGCAAACACTGTCAGTGCCTCATGCAGGCAGCCCGCCTTGCAGTACCCGCTCACCAGGGTGTTATAACTGACCCCATCGGGGGCCAATCCCTCCCTTGCCATTCCGTCGAACACCTTGCGGGCGTCCTCCATCCTCCCCGCCTTGCACATCCCGTTCACCACCGTGTTGAACGTCACCAGGCTCGGCCTTACGCCGGCCTCCCGCATCGCGGCGACGAGCCTCTCCGCGCCGCCCACGTCCCCGGCCCTGCAGAACGCGGCGACGAGCGTGTTGTAGGTGACGGCGTTGGGCGCGCAGCCCGCGGCGCGCATGTCGCCGTCCACGACGGCAGCGAGCGCCTCCTCCCGGCGGCCGCGGGCGCAGAGCGCGCGGACGAGGATGTTGTAGGTGTACACGTTGGGGGCCACGCCGGCGCGGAGCATGGAGCCCTCAAGGAAGCCCCGCGCGGAGGAGAGCGAGGCCTCGGAGAGCGCGAGGAGCACGGCGTTGTAGGCGGGGAGGGAGGGGGCGTACCCCGCGGACCTGGCGAACGCGAGCGCCGCGGCGGCGAGGGACGGGGAGGGGAGGGAGGCGTAGGCCCTGATGAGCGCGTCGAAGGGCCGCGGCGGCGGCGGGGACGGTAGGAGGCGGAGCGCGGAGATCAGCGCGAGGAGGAGCGGCAGCGGCGGGAAGGAGGCCGCGAGGCGCGCGGCCGCCGGGAGCGAGAGCGGGAGGTGGCGCCGACGGAGCGGGGGCGGGAGGGGCGGCGTGCGCGGGGTCGGGTTGAGGAGTGCCGCGAGGTGCGCGTGCTGCACCGGGTGCTGGTGGAGGCTGCCGGAGGCGCCCGCCGCTTGCCGCGCGGCCGCCATGCTCAGGTGCGAGGCGGCGGCGCACGGGCCTGTGGCATTTGGGTCAGCTGGGGCCTGGGAGTGCCGACTTGGTGGGACCCGGTGGTCAGCTGGCCACTGACCCAACGGCCGCCGGCCAAATTCACCGTTTTGACCTTAGGCCAACTCCACCGCGCGACCCCAAACGGACGTCCGTTTTGTCCGGATTCTGTCCGTTTGGGTAGCGATTCGGGGTCGTGTCCGGACCTGTCCTGAAATGCGGTGACCGTGCATCCAGCGCGCGGCTGCATCCATTTTGCCTCATCCTATCCGCGTCTACTTTTCAAATACCAAGCCCTAATTCAGGCCAGCGGCCTCGGTTCATCACGCCCGCAACAGAGCCAGCGGCCTACACGTCCATTGCCGGCATCAGCCAGCGGCCGGCAACACAGCCAGCCTCCAAAATGAATAGTTCTCCTCGCTGGCAACACAGCCAGCGGCCGGCAACACAGTCGGCCTCCAAAATGAATGTTTTCTCGCCGGCACACTACCAGCGGCCGAACGGGCGGGCGGGTGGCACCCATGCCAGCCTCAAAAAAAAGGCCACGCCGATCGGACGACCTAGTTCAGGCCTTCGGCGTCGAGCATCTCCTTCTGCCTGGCCTCGAACCAGGCCCTCGTCTTGTCGCTCATCTTCGACAAGTCCACGCCATGATCGCAAGGGCCACCTCCTTCGCTTTGGTGGCGGCATTGGTGGCCTCGATGTCGAGCCTGCCTGCACAGCCTTGACGTTGTCGGCCTCGATGTCGAGCTGCCTTTGCCGGGCCGCCTCCTCCATGTCGATCTTCCTCCTCTTGGCCGCCTCCTCCATCTCAAGCTTACATCTTTGAAGGTCTAGGTATTGCTTCATTTGCTCGTCCTTGCTTTGCCGCTTCTTCTCGTCCCTCACATCCTTTTGAGACATCATGCCATGCAAAGTCTCATGCAAGGCCATGGATGAGGCGTCACGTATGTCGTCCACCTTGGAGTTGGTCTTGCCCCTCAGCCTCTTCAACGCTTCGCCATCTCCACCTCCGGCGAACTTGGCCGTCTCCAGTCCTCGCTTCCTTTGTAGTTCACGGTATTGGTCCTTGAACTTAGGGCACATGTTAATGAGCGTCCAACAATACGTAAGAGTGAATGGCTTGTCATTGTGCCGGGCCTTGAATGCCTCCAAAGATTGGAATGCCTACAACACATGATCAACGACAAGTGAACATGCAAACATATACACGGCCGAAGTCTCATGGTCGTAGAAAAGAAAGGGCTAGAAAGAGGAGATCATACCATGTCCCCAACGCCGAGACCACTTACGGGCCGTGCTTCAACGCTCTCAAATGCGGCGCAATACTTGTTGCACTCTTGTTGGATGAACAACCATCTTTTTTGAATCGAGCCGATGCCACGGTTGCTTGTAATTTGGAAGGGCTCGAACATCTTCCTTTCGTGGAATGTTTTGTGGACTCTCGTCCAAAAACAATGCCCCTTTGTTGCGCGCCGATCCTCAGATCTTGGCTAATCTCCATCCAAGCTTGGCAAATCAACTTGTCCTCATCTTGTGTATATGAACCCGTGCGAATGCTCTTCCTCTTCTTTTGTGCCTCCGCTCTTTGGGTGAGCTCGTCGATGAACAATGGCGCACCACTAATATCAACGTCATTGCCTTCTTCTTCTTCTTCTTCTTCACCTTCGACATAGATGTCATCATCTTCATGCCACGAGTCACCATGGTCGTAGTCAGCACGGTTGTCGCCCCCTTCATTGGGGACGTACTCGGCGCGGCCATCCTGACTTTGGGTCTCATCGGGGTCGTAGGCACGGCCATGCCCACCGTCGAAGATCACGTCCTCCATGTAGCGGTTGTAGAAGGGTCGCCGATCACCGGGCGTTGGGGTTGGCATTTCGTCCAACAAGACGCGGGGGGTCGGCATGGTGCCCGTGAACGGTGCCCGTGCCTCCTTTCTTAGCATCTCGACGGACGGCCGCCCGCCGCTGCCGGACCCAGGCGTGACGTTGAGGTCGATGACGGCCGCGGGGCATGGTGTGGACGGTGCGAACAAGCCCACGTCCGCGACCCGAGAACGGGTCGCGCCGTGCCTTTGGCGGAGGGAAGCATGGCGACATGGCGCTGCGCGCGACGTCGGCGATCGGCGGCGTAGGCCGGGCGACCGACGAGCTCTGTTTCGCAGGGCCGACGCCGCCGCAGGGAACCCGGCAGACGGCCCATGCCATGAGGATGGCGTGCGCTTTGTTGACGAGGTCCTCCTTCTCGCCGGCAGCTGACCTTGCGCCGCTGCCTCCAGCCTCGCTACTGGCGGCGAACTTACGCGGCGGCATTGACCTTGACGACCGCTCTCCGCTCCTCCTCTTCGCCGATTCCGCGTCCAACTTGGCGATCTCCTCCGACGTGCACTCCGACCGCGGCTTCCTTGGAGCCTTCTTCTTCATCTTTGCGGGCGGGTCGACGGCCAGGCTGCCGGAACTCGGCGGGGCGTCGGCCATGGACGGGGGAGAGAGAGGGGGCGGCGGGAGGGACGTGGGAGGGTTTGGGGCAAATGGCACCAAATGGGCGTAGGGGGGTTTTGGTTTCTCCCACCGACAGGCGGGCCAGGGGAGGACAAGCGCGCGTCCCGCCGTCTGCTGGCCTGTCCGTTCACCCCAAACTGAGTGCAAGTTTGGGCCGGGGATGGGTCGAAAACGGACGGAATCCGGACATTTGTCCCTTTGAGGCCGCGCGCTGGGCCGCCTCTTTTGTCCCTTTTACCCCAAACGGACGGAGGCGGACATGATAGGGTCGCGCGGTGGAGTTGGCCTTAACGCTGGGCCAAATCTCTCACGATTTGATTGGTTGGAGTTGTGTATTTTGATGGCATTTTTAATGTGAGCCCTGACCCTAGTTTTGAAGATTTCTTCCAAATCCATGTTGAATTATTGAAACTGTGGTTTGTGATGTGTACTAACCCTTAGGTTTTGTCAAATATTAGTGATTTGTGATGTGGATGACCTAGGGTTAGAGTTAGGATTTGTATGACATGAATTCACGGCCAAAGAAACCGATTGTTACATAAAAGTCACTGGTCAGGAGTACAGAATACCATTGTTTTGTGATCTTAGCCTAGCCTATAAGGTTGTAACTAGTGGTGGCATGCTTAAGGCGATCGAGCCGAAACCGTTCCCAACTAGTACATCTGAGACCGGTAAATCCTATCTAAAAAAAGGCTTGCGGTTTGAGGACATGCTAGAATACAAGATGTGGTTGCAAGGGAATGTTGTTAAGCACCATAGAAATACACCGTTAAATGTTAGAGGCGAGGATGCTTATGGAAAGTCCATGCAAGTTGTCATGCCATTCACTAGTGCAAACCGCCAACAACTAATGCACTCAAGACGCATTATCAGCTGGCCTCTGAATTCATCGGATATAAATTGATGACACATGTAGTCGTAGACTCGACCATTAGGTGAAGTTGATGATTGATTTGGTGCAAACTCTCTTTGGATATAAAAGTAAAGTATGAAAAGGCATAGAAGGACAAGCAAGTCGCCCTTAGAATGGTGTACGCTGGATGGGAAGCAGCATACAACCACCTTCCTAGGTTGTTGGGAGTGATGACCTATAGAAACCCACGCATGTATCATGTAGCCAAGAATGATGCTCAAGTGTTCTGCCATACCTTATGGACGTTCAACCCATGAATCACGACCTTTAAGCATTGTTGGTCATTTTTGTCTTTGCACACACAGTATATATTCTCTCTCAACCAAATCTAACCCAGGCAATCTTAAAAAAAGTTAGGGAAAACATAAATTAGGGCCACCAAGCAAAAACAATGCACCTAAAATAGCAGGTTTTAACCGCAAAAAATTGGAGGAGTTATTTTTTTACTATTCAATTTTTTTAAGGAGTTGAAGGAGAATCCATAAGCTGGGGAGGGATTTGGTGGAGGAGGATAGAGTATTATGGGACGGACGGAGGCTTTTTTTTTTTTTTAAGTCAAGCATTTGATTTTTTTGAACCTGTATAATCAAATTGTTAAATGTATATATAAATAATGTTGACCATGTATTCAATTTATTAAAATATACTCCCTTCGTTCGGAATTACTTGTCTCGGAAATGGATGTACCTAGAACTTCTAGATACATCAATTTCTGAGACAAGTAATTCCGAACGGAGGGAGTATTTTTAAAATGTTAATCAAGCATTTGAAAAATGCTAAATGTGTATAGAGAAAATGTTGACCATGTATTGAATTTTTAATCTTGTATTGTATTAAAAAGGTTAATTAAAAATTTGAAAAAATGTATATAAAATATGTTGATTGTGTATTAAAAAATAGTTAGTCTTGCAATTGAAAAAAAGTTCATCAAGCATTTCAGAAATGTCAAATGTGTATAGAAAAAATGTTGATCATGCATAACAAAAATGTTAATGTTGTATTTGATAAATGTTAATGAAGCATTTGAAAATGTTAAAAAATTATTTAGAAAATATGTTGCCCATTTATTAAAAAATCTTGTATTTAAAAAAAATGTTAATCAAGCATTTGAAAAATATTTAAAACATGTATAGAAAAATGTTAACCAATTCATAAACCGAGAAATAAACAAATAAAAAGAAGAAGAAAATAAAACAAAAAAGACCTCAAAGAAACCAATATACATCAACCACCACCACGAGCGATCTTCTCGATGGAGAAATCAGCGAAGGGAAGAAACGGATGAAAAACAGACCGGCCCAATACGGTAGCGGGGTGAAAATGCTGCTTCATGCTAGACCCCGAAGGAAGGAACACTCGCTATAAGCGAGATATAGCACTTGTATTCACTTTGTGCCATGCTAAGCCTGCCCAAGTATTTTTTTTTCTTAGGGTTTTTCTTTTTGAGTAGTTTTTTTCTTAGGGTTTAGGGTGATTCTGGCCGACGCCGCGTGTCGCGTCATAAAACGGGGGGGTTTCCGTCCGGGCTCTCTCCTCTCCATTCTTCTCCCGGCGTTTCCCGAAGCCTCCTCGTCCGACGCGACGCACGCCCCGAGGTGAGCACCACGAATCCCCACCCAATGCTCTTCGAATCCGCGTGCATTCTCGGCCCCTGCTCGCGAGCCTCGCCGGCTGCCCCGAGGTTCCGACGCCCCCGCCGTGGATTTTCCCTCTCGCGCGGTTCTCCCTGGCTCGTGTCGGGGGCGCGATTCGTGTTCGTTCTGGGAGGGATCCGTCGCGGTGGGGTGCCGTGGCGCCGCTCTTGGGCGGGTTCCGGGGCGGTGTCTTCGTGATTTGTCGTGGGTTGGGGTTGTGGCTCCTGCGGTACGGCTGGCTGGCTAGGGTTACTCCCAGATTTTCCCGTTCTCGTGGTATTCTCAACGGAAAATAGACGGATTGGGTTGGATTGGAGGCCCTGCCTGTATTAAATTATTTCCAAAGCACGTTGCCGCGGTTGATTTGTTGATAATTGGATAGTGTATGCATTGTTCATGTCAGGGTCAGGCCTGGTATTGTGTTTCTAGATTCCGATTCGTAGATGATTGGTTTGCTATCTTGTGTCATTACAAGTTTTGCTTGCTTTTAGAAGAAAATGGCGTGCAATTGGGCGTGCAAGATAGCTTGGCACTGGCTAAAATCCCCGTAGGTGCTTTTATTGGTAATTAGGACTCTGCACTCCGCAGATTACATTGGATCCCCGCAACTAATGCTTTCTTTGTGGTATGTTCTTCATGTGATAACTGTCCTATCATCATTTGCTAAATTGTAACCACCTGCACTTGGTAGATTTTGAGGGAAGAAAACAAATTGATTGGTAGATGGTTCTGTTTCGTAGATGATTAGTTTGCTATCTTGTGTGATTACAAGTTTTGGTTGCTTTTAGAATAAATGTTGTGACAGATAGCTTCGTATTGGCTAAAATCCCTTAAGTGCTTTTATGGTAGTTAGTACTCTGCATTTCTGCAGTACGCAGATCACATTGGATTTCCTTGTGTACGAACGCTTTCTTGTGGCATGTTCTTCGCGACTAGCAATTCCATTAATGTGTTATATGCCTTATCATCATTTGATAGATTATAACTGCTGCACTTTGTAGATTTTGAAGGAAGAAAAAGAGGTTGAACCATGGGGAAGAGAAAGTCAGCTGCTAAGCCACCCCCTAAGAAGCGGATGGACAAGCTCGACACGGTCTTTTCCTGCCCATTCTGCAATCATGGGAGCAGTGTTGAATGCCGAATGTTAGTAATATCTTCACATGTTTCCTGTTAATGTGTTGATGCTGGATGGTATCCATTCAACATTGTGACTGGAGTTTCCCTCTTTCTTTTTTCAGTGATATGAAGAATCTGATTGGTGAGGCTAATTGTCGAATCTGCCAGGAAAGCTTCAGCACCACCGTAAATGGTATGTCCAAACTCCAAACTATACATAGAACTGCAAATTGTACTCCTAAAGTTGATGCCCATACTGCTAGAAAATTCCGCACTAGACATCTCATATTGTTTTTGTTTCTTCTCAACCTAATGCTTACAGCTCTAAGAACAGGGTATAGCTTATATCTATAAATTTCTACAGCCATGCCTATCTCATATACTCTTGGGGTTTAGTCATTCTAATCAACTAGGTCATAATGGAGCAGAGCCAAAGTAGTAATCATGTACAGTTATATGCGTAGTTGGTTGCCATTGCTTGTGTAAGATAAGCCGTGTGCTTTATCATGTTCCAAGTCTGAGTTAACTGAATTACTTGAAACAAACCTGCATCATCAGAAGTTTAGAACTGAACCTGTATAATAGTATTGCTTAAATGGAAAACAGTGTTGTAGAGGGTTAACCTTTGTTGTGCCACATGTTTTCAAGTTTGTGTAACTGAACAGTGTTCAGTAGATCTTTTTACCCTTGCTGAGCTACATGTATTTAGTATATTGTACTAATTATCTGTTTTCTTTGGTGCAGCGCTGACTGAGCCTATTGATATGTAAGTCAAATCCAACAAATAACTCTTGACTAGTGAGTTGGTGCAAATATGCCAGAAGCCAGCAACTGAAGGTCGACATTTCTCCTGCAGATACAGCGAATGGATCGATGAGTGCGAGCGCGTCAACACTGTCGAAGATGATGATGGTGCATGAGCATGTCCCGCCTGCAAAACGAAATGGTTACTACTATGACTGTAATGCGTTGGTGTTATTGGCTGCCACCTTCAGCCATGCCTGTAGTAGCGTTATGGCTGATCGAACCGTTAGTAGGCAGTCCATCCCTCGTTTAATAAACAAGCGATGATATTGTGTACTTGCGTTTGGACCTTAATAGTAGTGTTGCATGTCCGATGTGTATGGATCCATCATATATGAGACTGTGTAAGGTTGGTTCTCTGCCAGTATGTTATCATGGTTGAGGTTAGGACTAATTTCAGTACCAGAGAAGAATGCTATGTTGGTGGTTGTTCTCAAGCTCGTGGTTTGTTCATGTATCTGAGTCATGTTTGCCATTCATCAGGCTGACTTTGCTTGTTTTAAGTTCGAAATGGAGTAGAAATCTGCAAAGCTTGCAGGTTAAGGTGTAGCAAAATTTGCCTATTATATATTTCCTCACGGCACAAAAATGGCATTGAAGTCTTCAAGAAATTCAGAATATTTCTGAATTCCCGTTTTTGAGCTGGATCAAGTGTGTCACCCTCCCGAAAATCCATTTTATTTTAGCATACTAAATTGTCAACGTACAAGTACAAGAAATGCAAATAGAAATGCAGACATGAACATGACCAAACTGCTTGCCCAGGGCAGTATATTTCTGTTTATGTAATGTACATCAGGGGATTACCCCAAACTTGATGAACTTGTATGAAGCATACATTTATTACAAACAGTGGAAACTAAACTAGCCCTACTTGTTAGCTGGTCTCTCCCATCAACTTCTCAAAGAAAACAAGACTACTCCAGGAGTACAACCTTTCTTTGCCGCTACTTGATTGTGATCCCTGCTAAGATCTCAAGTGCCATAAGTTTTGCTTCCCAAAAATTGTTCCAGTAATTCACAACCGATCCATCCTCTCCAACCACGACTAGCTAATCTTGCTACTGTGGCGTCGCTGAGGGTGCTTCGCTTTTCTTGATGCCATAAGCAATGTAGTTTATACTAGTATCATCAGACAAGGACCACTCTCTAGTCAACGGATTGTAGAAGAACCCTGCCATTTCCTCCACCTGGAGACAAGATGTCAAAGCTGTCAGTTATATAAAGTGGCAGCAAGATCATCACGTGCGAGTGATTAATAGTAGCTTACGGAGATTGAGGCTCGTTGCAGTGCTAGGACTAGCTCCTCGGGGGTGACTAGTTTGGACCACTCATGTGTGCCTACAGGAAGCTGTAAAAGTACAAAGAAAACCATCAAGACTTTAAGAGTACAGTATCATTGATTCAGATTCATCGGAGCATCAACCATAGGAATGAGCATATGTTGAAACAGCTTGTTGATTATTTTGCAAATGAATATGATAGCACTCTATTTCCTTGGGAGGATCTGAACCCTTATTGCATTCTAGCCCAACAAACACAGCTATGCAGATCAATATATCCATATTTATCTGTCATCTGTTATACACGGCTATACACAGCCCTTCCTACCATTGCATATGCAAAGTCATATGTTAGGCTGATGAATTGAACAACATTTCTTTTGGCTTGAGACTGCTCATGAGTCATGAGCATTAGCAATTAGGACATCTTACAATCTCAGGAGTCAAGATTTTGCTAAGCTAGCAACCGTGGACTGCCAACCATGTGAATCAACCTTCCGTAGGAATTGAAACAAAAAATGCAAGATGGACAATAAGACTAACCCATCTGAGAATATATTCAGCACCAACAATGGCAGCCGCATATGCTCTCATTGACCGGTTGATTGTAGAAATCACAGTGGCACCATTAGGAACTGTCAAAGCTGATAGAGATTGGCAGAACTCCAAAGGATTGGCAACATGCTCAATCACCTGCAAAGATATGAAGGTTAATTCATATTTTTGATCCAGTACACTAGTTTCAGTTAAGAAAGCTGTACGTGCAAGGCACACGGTACTTAATCATCCTATTCACAAAGAGCTTATACAGTGTGTTGTGTGTTATGATATTCACAAAGTTCACCCAATATTTTGCACTGGTGTCTCCTTTTCGTTGAACACATGACTTGACTAAGGGTTGAGAGATGACAAAAAAATGAGGGAGACTACACATGCAGGCAGAATAGATTCATGAACTTCTTGTGGCTTAATTGATTGGATGGCACAGATGGCTCTTCTCTTTGTATTTGATGCCCCTGACAAATAAAATATAAGTTGAACTATCCTAACTAATGGGATTGTATCCCTTATTGGATTGTATCCATTCTTTGAGTGGCTAGAGCCAGCAGCCCCCCCCCCCCCCTAACACACGGTTCTAGCAGAAGCTATAGCCTATATGCCTGTAATACATGATAAAAGCAGTCTTCAATATCAAACAAAGGTTTTAAAAAGGGATCCCACATCAATGAATTACCAAAACACCTCTCTGATAGTGTATGCTATGCTAAATGAGCTATGGAGGCAATCTATTCTTGATCAAACACCTTTGGAAGACAGCAGGGGTGCAAGACAGGACGAAAAATGTTCATACCTCAAGAGAAATTACAGCATCAAATTGCTTGTTCTCCTTTACCAAATCCTCTGCATATGAACAATAATACATATAAGTTTTGCTATTTTCAGCCATAAGAAACAGTTATATATCTCAATTTAATCTATCTTGTCTAAATTTGGAAGCTGCCGGTCTTCCATTACAATCTGGTTAATTACTGAAATATATGTTCAACCAAGACAGCTACATATCTAACTGTCACTGGAATATGCCCTGGAAGTCATTACCAGCGGTTGTGCAGCAATACTCAATGGAAGAAGTTGTTGGATCAGATGCCTGCAAAGGTATGAAGCAAAAATCGTTGGCTAAAAATATAATAAATCCATCACGGTTCTGGCAATTCCGGCAGTGTAAAATCATGAACAATTGATGCACTTTTAGGGGCATTTGATGTTTATACATGAGTAAAGGACTAAAGGGCAAAGGCAAGGAAAAAAACATGGAAGTCATCAGTCCTAAAAGGCTTAATACTGCATGCATAGTGACCATGTGCTATATCATCAGGCAAAGTATGAATAAGACCGTATTTATTAGCATTATATGTTTCACTATTATCAGCTTGAAGCCAACAAATAAAACTTAGCAGTATACCTTTCTCGTCTAAATTATACATAAAATAAGTGACAAGAAAATAAGCACAGCTATTTGTACTAAACAATTGACATGAAGATGAATACATACTGCATGAATGTGCGCAATCTTTATATTCTTGTCAACAGCATCAATACCAGTAACTGTAGCTCCCATCCGAGCAAGAGGCTGTCATCCAACAAAGATGATCCAAAAGGTCAACAAATATTTTATCCGACAGTTCAATCACAGAAGAAAACACATGTTAAAGTCCAAATTGCATTGTAGCACTACAAAGACGTTGATCTGAGACAAAGATTGACAATTTCAAACCAACTAGTTAGTACTCCCTTCATTCAAAAATACTTGAAGTTCTGGGGTTTGTCCTAAGTCAACTTCTTTAAGTTCGACCAAGTTTGTAGAAAAATATGCCAATATCTGATGTAGTAGATATTAGCAAAAATTTCTATAAAGTTAGGACAAACCTAGAACTTCGTATTTTGGAAAGGGGGGAGTATATATCTAGATTAGAAATGCAATAAGTACACATCAATAAGCTTAACTCAGGCTGTAGGCAAGGAGAACACATCATGGATAGTATAAGACATTCATTATAGGCTATAGAGACTAGTAAGTCAAAATGCTGAAGATAGCTATAGTTGTGAATAGGAATTTAAATCTAAAAGTTCAATGTGAGTAAGTTGTATAATGTGATACCTGACATAAAAAGATTATGACAAGGGAAATATTGCATATCCATTATCCATTTCTATATCAGTGAACTAGATGACTAAATTCTCCCTTTCACACAGATGAAAAACCCTCGAAAAGTATTTACCATCTACTCCCTCTGTTCCTAAATGTAAGTCTTTGTCGAGATTTCACTATGGACTACATACAGAGCAAAATGAGTGAATCTAGACTCTAAAATGCATCTATATACATTCGTATGTGGTTCATAGTGGAATCTCTACAAAGACTTATATTTAGAAACGGAGGGAGTAGTATGTTAACCAGTAGAAGGTTTTAATTATTAAAAAAATTGGCTGACAAAGCCTTTATACCTCTGAGAGAATGCCACCTCCACATCCAACATCAATAACTTTAAGACCTTCGAGTGGCTTAGCTGAATATGGATCCCTCCTGGAAGAATTAACTTTAGACAAAGTACAACAAATGTGGCTCCCTTAGGATGAACTTAGGCAAAATAAGCAAAGGCAACGATATTGATGATGAGAACTGAGGAACAGGAAAACAATCACAATACGGAATAAGGAACGGTACAATAAGCAGTCCAGTACTTGTCTTCTCCGCGGGGAAAAAGCAAAACTAAAAGCCAAAACAGAAATTCTCTATAGAAAACAAAATGCAGGACATGTTAAATGTACCTGAAATGTCTACAGAGTGTGGAGCGAATAAAAGATAGTCTTGTCGGATTCATCAAATGCAATGGTTTGAATGGACCTTGAGAATCCCACCTATTTATTCCAGAAACAGTATCATCATCAGTAACCAATCATATGCAAAGGAAAAACTTGCCACGCCCTTCGCTTTGAGCATCTTAACATACAGACCATACTAAGTGCTGCATTGGCAGAGTGGCAGACGAATGCTTCTTCATAGAACAGAGATGATATAATAGAAAGACCCTAAACACCAGATTTGATTTCAATAACCATTGTTGTTAAACATGGAAAAACTATGTAGGCATTCTCAACGAACAGTAGCCCATACACCGTACTAGTACTTTTCGTGCAATTCCCTGAACATGTTGAGGCACGTTGATATGTGTAAAACATATCTAGAGGCATGTTGCTGATACCTACAGAACATAAAATGTATACCAATTCACTGGAAAGCGTTGACAAACTACACTAGCTGTTGCAGCTTATTCTCACTTCTAAGCAACTCATGGCTGCACCAGAACTGGCACCTAATTCTGGTGTTCGCAATGCCAACAATGACTGATTCCCTGTGCACAATGTTCATCATTGTGACCTGTGGTAGACCTACTTCGCTATTCGGATCCAACAAGCAGGCCCAACAATTTTTGCAGCTCCAAATTTTAACCAAACATTCAGAGCATAAATCACGGGGGTTCACCATCTGAGAAGGCCAGGGAGGGATCTCACCAGGTCTCGGCGATGGCGGCGAACTTGGCCACCTCGGCGGGGTTCAGCGAGGACGCGGCGGATCCCCCGCCCGCGTGCCGCGGCGGGCCCTGGGGAGGATACGGCGGAGGGGGCGGGAGCGAGGACGCGGCGGCGGCGGAAGCCCAGCGGCGCCATTGCGGAGGTAGGGCGTGGGGGGACGAGAGGCCCGGGTCGGGAAGGCGCGCGCCTCCGCGGTGCGGGACGGCGGAGGAGGCGAGGGCCCGGCGGAGCGGCGGCGCGACGCGGCGCAGCATCGCGTGTTGTTGCGCGAGCGGAGCCGGCGGCGACCACGGTGGCGGTGCTCTGGAATCTGTCGCGTCGCTTCGAAGGGGTCGTCTGGCTGGACGTGGCGAGATCACGACCGTAGGATTCCGATCCACGGTTCGGGTTGGAAAGTTCCGTGGAATGCCGCTCTCCTCCTGGAAAAATGCGTGCCTGCACACCGAGGCAGATGGACCGTGCCTATCAACAGCTGCCTGGACATCAAGGGTATGTGTTTGATTATAAAATCAAGTGGAATGAGGTGTAATGGTTTCATTTTTGTGTTTGATATAGCTAATGCGATAGAATGAAATAATTTTGTTTGTATTCGTGGAGTATACCGTATAATAGATGTGTCAGAGGTATTCGTTAGATGGATCAGCGTGTTAAACGGAGCTCACACAAGGTATTTGGTTGGCGCACAAATACATTCTCATATTTTGGTTTTGGTGACAAAATGGGCAAACCGTTGTGGAGAGAGGTCTATATAATGTATAAATAAACAATATGATTGGTCTCAAACATTGTGTATGGATTGATTGTGTCTTCATTTGTTTGCAATGTACAATTTTTTTTTGCAGTATGTTGCTTGAGAGCCTAGCAAAAGGTAGATGCAACATAGTGAAAGTTAAATGAATTTTACAATTAGTCTGCAATTTTAATACGAGAAAGAATGGCAAAGGTTAGATATGATGTTACCCAGGGCGTCGCGCATGGACTACCTTTTTGTGATGTGGGCAAATTGAGTTGGCTCACAAAGTCTTCGTCCAATGTGAAAAGAACTGTAAAAGTCTTACCTAAAAAACAAATATTAGCCAAACTGTGCCCAACACGGGCAATGCCGCATTTAGACACTGCATCGAACCATACCATTTAGTCTTCTTATAGGCTTGTATTCCGGTTTGCCAGACACACATCCCATGACAATAGTGACCGGTCATATTATGCTGAGTAATGGTTACCATGTCAAGGACAACTACACTATCTCCTTCATTGCTCTCCCAAGTAGTCCTACCATATGGTTAGATTTTAGATATTTGATTAGTAGGAATAGAAAACAAGAATAGGAAAAACATAAGATTCGAGTTGCAGACAAGCTTGAATTCTATAGGATTAGCAAACCATAGGAAATTAAACCCATTAAAGGAGAAAGAAAGGGCGACCGACCAACTATCCAAGTGGCGCCTGCTGGTTGGCTATGATGGGATGTTTTTTAGAAAAGTTTTGGTTTTCCCTTTTTAAAGATGAAAGTGACGTTTTTAGAACAATTTCGACGGTTATGGTGGCGGCGTGGAATAAAACTACTCTGGATTTGTCTCCGGTGGGTTGCTGTGAGGTGGTCGTCGATGATCTGGTAGGGAGCATACTAATCGAGGCTGGTGCGACGGCGGTGCCGGCCTGTGGCGGCGCCTCCTCGTCGTTGTTCCACAAGCCGGCGCAAGTGGTTACACATATCCGATCTGGCTTTTCTCCGATGTGTTGATCCTCCTGGGCCGAGGATGGAGACTTCCGACATCATTTTTTCCGTGCACATAAGGGTTTCACTGGCTCCAGGAGTGAGCGGCGGCGTGCCCTCATCCCCGGAAGGAGTTGTGGCTGGATTGGTTCCCATGGTGTTGTTTATAATTTCTTGTTTTTCTGAGACTACGTTGTACCACTGCTTATTTTCAATATAATCTGGGATATTACTTGAAAAAAATTACAACTATGTTAAATTTTTTTTGAGGGAAAGCCGTCATGGCGGTTTATATTTCATGCGCAAAAAGTGATACATCGTTTGTCAACACATCTACTAGAAATCCCGGAGGCTCCGATTTCCAAACAATTGTATGAGAGAACTCCGAGTTTCTAGCCAATAAATCTGCCGCCGCATTGGCCTCCCTAGGGCAGTAGGAAAACATAATAGAAATAAAATTTCTAGCAAGAAAAGAACATTCTTCATAAATTGCGTCTGCCGGGCCTAGCGAATTACCACCCCCTTGCATGACGTCGACGACCTCCATGCAATCAGACTCGACGCAAATTTTATTGCACCCAACTTCATTTGCGAGTAAGAGCCCATCTCGCATACCTCTAGCTTCTGCCGTAGCCGCGTCTTCCACAAAAGGGATATTACTGCATGAAGCTGCGACGAAGAAACCAGCTTCGTCTCGTAATATTGCACCCGTACCCCCTGTTCCCCTATCAGGATCAAAAGTGGCATCGACATTAAGTTTGATAACTCCCTCCGGTGGCTTACTCCATCCATATCTTCTCAGTTTCGCTTGCTTCGACTTTGCCTTGGAAAAATTCTTAGCAAGAGCTAAAATTGCTTGCGCTGACCTGCTTGGTTCATACACATATTCACCATGAGTGTAGCAGCGTCTTTCCCACCAAACGTACCACACTGTAGTGGCCACAAGGTCATTGCGTTGAACATCAGTTATATGAGCCATGTTATTATTCGTTGATAGAAGATCAGCCAGCACCGATCCGCCATCCCTTTCTAGCGCACACATCTCTTGAACCACATCTTGCAGTCCCAATATCCTCCAGATTTCTTGAACTCTAGGGCACAAGAACATGGCATGTCTAATACTCTCACAATCCAAAGTGCAGAGAGGACATTGAGAGCTTGTGATCATATGCCTGTTAGCAAGGACTCCATTACAAGGGATGGCGCCAAGCAAAGTTTTCCATACATGAATTTTTATTTTTGCCGGCACACGCAATTTCCAAATGGTACGCCAAACTGGACTAGTACTTGAGGCTTGTATTGAGTTAGTCATCCTCAACTTTCGTCCGTGTTGATGCTCCCACTCTTCATGGTATGCCGATCTAACCGAAAATATTCCACTTCTATTATGGTGCCATGACACAAAATCATCCATCATCCCCAAAGCCAGTGGGATATTTAATATGCGTTGCACATCAATAGGCCAAAACAACTCCGATATCAACTGTTCATCCCACACTCTATTTTCTGTATCAATGAGTTCATAAACTTTTGTGATCACAATGTTACCTCTTGGCGTCATTAACTTTCGAGTAGGACTACTTGGTATCCAAGGATCTTCCCAGATGTTAATTTGTGCCCCATCTCCAACTCTCCAAATATGCCCTCGCTTAAAAGACTGAATTCCACTCCATAGACTCTGCCATGTATAAGAACTACCCTTCTTAAGGCCGCAGTTAAGAAGGTCTCCATCAGGAAAATATTTTGCTCTCAAAACTCTAGCACATAAAGAATTTGGTTCACATAACAACCTCCAACACTGCTTTGCGAGAAGAGCCAAATTAAAACAATGCAAGTCTCTAAAACCCATTCCACCCTTTTCCTTTGGGACACACATTTTCCACCAAGCAAACCAGTGCATGTGTTTTTGCAGATCATCATCTCCCCACCAATATTTAGACATAGCTGTGGTGATACTATTGCAAACCTGTTTGGGTAGTTTAAAAACTGACATAGCGTAAGAAGGAATAGCTTGTATGACAGCTTTAAGTAGCACTTCCCTACCTCCATAGGATAACAATTTCTCTTTCCAACCTCTTATTCTACTCAAAACTCTGTCAATGAGGTGTTGAAAACAATCTGTTCTGTCCACACCTACAATTGGAAGCAATCCCAAATATTTATCCATGATGGCTTCCACCATGATATTTAGTGCAGTGCAAACCTCCACTCTAATATCAACAGGGGGTGCAAGGACTAAAGAAAATACTGGACTTGGCCTCGCTCACCATTTGTCCAGAAGCTGCACAATAATCATCAAGTGCCCGCCGGAGGCTGATAGCATTAGTGGCGTCTGCTCGCATAAGGATAAGAGAGTCATCCGCAAATAAAAGATGAGATACCGAAGGAGCATCACGACACACCTTCACTCCCATAATATTACCAGCCTCCTCCTCATATGTGATCAAGCTTGTTAGGCCCTCAGCACAGAGCAAAAACAAGTATGGTGATAAAGGGTCTCCCTGTCGGAGTCCCCTGGAAGGGACAAAAAATTCAGTTAACACATTGTTTACTCGTACATGATATTTCACTGTACGTACACATTCCATGATCATTGCCACCCAGTTTGGTGTGAACCCTAGACGCAACAGTATGGTCTCCAAAAAGATCCACTCGACCCTGTCATATGCCTTGTGCATGTCAAGCTTAACCGCACATGTCCCATATTTACCCGTAGTCTTCTTTTTGATTGCATGATATGACTCAAAAGCTACCAAAAAGTTATCCGTGATAAGACGTCCCGGAACGAACGCACTTTGATTGGGAGATATAATCTCGCACAAAATATGTTTTAGACGATTAGCTAGTAATTTTGAGATCACCTTATACATCACGTTGCATAAACTGATTGGCCGAAACTGAGTTATGACTGATGGATCATCGACCTTCGGTATGAGCATGATAGTGGTATCATTCCACCCTTCTGGAATCTTCCTAGAATTAACAGCCATCAATACTTCATCAACCAAATCCTCACCAATGATATGCCAAAATCGTTTGTAAAAAACAGCATGTAACCCATCCGGACCAGGAGCTTTTAAATCACCGATATTAAATAAAGCTTTTTTAACTTCCTCCCTTGTATAGGGCTTATTCAGCTTGTCATTCATTGCGTTAGTCACTCTCGGCTTCACCTTCTCAACAACATTCAAGTCTGGAGCAAGCACACCCCCCGTGAATAAGTTAGAGAAGTACGTTGCAGCATGTGTTCTAATTGCCTCCTGGTCCTCGATCCATGAGCCATTATCTTCCTGTAAGCGCTTAATGAAATTTTTCTTGCGCCGTCCATTTGCTGCTCTGTGAAAAAATTCAGAGTTACGATCCCCGCGAGTGAGCCAGTCCGCTCAGCCCCGTTGCATCCAGTAAAGCTCCTCCTGCTCTAGTAGCTTCTCAATTTCCAAGTGTAGTTCATGTTGTCTAACCACCGCATCATCTGTTAAGGGACCCGAGAGAACCTCGTTTAACTTCTTCTGTAACTCCCTGAGTCTAGTACGTGGTCCCTTAAGAACCTCCCTATCCCAACAGTGTAAAGCATGATGCACATCAGCCGTGAGCACAGCTAATGATGTTGTACCAAAAGATTTTCGAGTATCCCATGCCGTTTGAACAATCGTCTCTATACTCTCTTCTGCTAACCATCGTGCTTCAAATTTCCTAGGTCCAGACGGCCCCCTCGGCTGCAAGTCTGACAAATGATCTGTAGTAATAAGAATTAGCCTATGGTCTGATTTATCAAACTCCTCATTACTTACACTAAAACCAGGGAAAAGATCAGCCCACTGCAAATTTCCAATTGCTCGATCCAGCCGTTCTCTTATCTGCCCACGGCGCCAAGAAAATTTGTCGCCCGTGTACCCGAGATCATCCAAGCCACAATCACTTAAGGCGTCGTTAAAAACTTGCATACAGCGCTGAGGACGTGCAACGCCACCGTCTTTCTCATCAGCGTGTAAAATCTCATTGAAATCACCAGCTACGAGCCATGGCAGGTTATTCATCGCATGCAACTGCCTTAGATAATCCCAAGACAAGTGCTTCCTGTCAGCGCTCGGTTCTCCATAGAACCCTGTAAAGCGCCACCCTCCAGTAATATTTTCATTAATTCGGATGTCAATATAGTTTGGTTGCACATCAGTTGATGTGACACCAAGACAACTAGACCAGAACATGACCAAACCTCCGCTTCTCCCATCGCTTTCTGAAACTTCCATTACATCAAAACCAAGCCTCCTTCTCAACTTTTCTGCCTTAGCTTTATTCAGATGAGCTTCAGACAGAAAAAGCACATCCGGCCTGACTCGCCCTTGGATCCCCAAGAGCGCACGAACTGCCGCGGGCTTCCTCATCCCGCGGCAGTTCCAACATAAAATTTTCATTGCGTCCGGTCGAGCTCCTGCTCGGAGCTCGCCGATATCTGGTGGCTGGCATCCATCACAGCCGTGTTGTCCTTCTTTGACCTCTTCAAATCATGTGCAGAAGTATCATCATCTTCCACCTCAGTACCTACCAGTGCATGATTCTGAATTTCCATCGTTGTTGCACCTCCCTCTGTACCTGTAGCAGCTTGCAACGTGCCCAATTGGTTTGACATTGGATCGGAAACAACTATATCATTGTTCAATCTTTTCCTGCTAGAAGGCACCTCGACCAATCCATCCTTCATGTTTTTCAGATTTCTATTCATATCAACTTCTTTCAGTCCTTTGTTGCTCCCATGATCGCGTTGAACTTGCATACCAGGCCTTAGCGCCAGCATCCACTCACCCCACTCCATACTCTCAGGTTCATGCTTTCCGTTGCCGTGCTCTAAGTGCGTGTGACCCATGCATCCACATACATAACAAAACACTGGGATTTTCTCATAAGGAACCGAGTAGTAAACCTTCTTCTGGGATTTAATCAGGAATAGAGGACTTGTGATTATTTTCATGATGATATTTTTTAATGCCCATACATCTAAAAGGCCGCATGCCCGTCATTGCTGGGTGCACGGGCATTCGGCCTGGCCCTCCTAGGCGTCCACTGCGGCCGTACGCCGATTGCCGCTGTCCCGATCGCCGCTGTCACCGCCACAAGCAGAGGAACGCCGCGTCGGCCCGGCAGTGCACGTCCGCCCCCGCGCCGCAGATCTGGCAGAGCGCGCTCGCGGCGCACATCCCCGCTGCTGGGCGTGCGGCCGCGCGCGGGGCAGACGTCCGACGACGGACGTGGCGTACGTGCGTGCTTGGTTTCCTCCCTTTGTCCCGGCCGGCGCGTACTTGAAGGCGAGCGAGGGAGGGAACCCGGGCGGCCGTGAGAGCGAGACTTTTCTCGCTCCTCGCGTGCAAGTTTGCGTGAGCTGCCGGATCCGGCCGGGCGTGCGCACACGGATGCAAAGGGCGGCGACGTCCGGCTCGTCTTTGGGTTGGCGAGGACGTGGCCGTCCATCATTCCGAGCGCGTGACACCTGCACTTGCACAAGAGGCCAAGGCGGTGGAGTAAAGTGGCCGCGGTTCATCGGCGTGAGCCGCGAGTTGGAGGGCCCGGCGGTCGCCGGCGGGATGCGCCGACCGACACTCGTCCTTGGCAATGAAACCTCGTTCCGCTCGAACTTTTTTTAGGGTGACCGGCGCCTACTATCTGAGCTCGGTCGATCGGTCGTGGTTTCGTCGGGTAGTTATTCTTCTTTTTTGTTTTTTTGCGAGGGCGGGTAGTTATTCTTCGGAAGGACGAAAGAGTCAGTCACCTGGAATACTAATTTGGGCGAGTCAC
The DNA here is from genome assembly GCA_021605145.1 of Aegilops bicornis. Taxonomy (NCBI): domain Eukaryota; kingdom Viridiplantae; phylum Streptophyta; class Magnoliopsida; order Poales; family Poaceae; genus Aegilops; species Aegilops bicornis. Next base: position 102,919,000 of record CM038675.1, on the reverse strand, counting down.
TTTGGTTAGCTGTGTTCAACAAGTGATTTACTCTTTGATTAAGAAAAGGGCAGGATAGTTCGGCCTTTGTGCACTTAGGCTAGATATGCACAAGGCTTATGACAGGGTTGAATGAACCTTTCTGAAAGATATGATGATTAAGTTGGGGTTTCATGAACAGTGGTTGAGATGATTATGAAATGTGTATGTTTCATAAGATACAAGGTGAGATTTAATTATTAAGAAACATACGCTATTATTCCAACTAGGGGCATTAGTCAGGGGTGCGTCTGTTACCATCCTACTTATATAGAAAGTTATCGGTAGTATGTTTTGAACATCTTTTTCTCTCTGGGTCAAATTATCATGTCGTCTGTATGTAAAGTTATCATATCTGTTGTGTTTATATTATCATGCTATTTACATACAACTTACCGTGGCATTGTTTTCAACAATGTCTTTTTTTTGCAAAAATTTAGTAACCACACAAATCTGCTATTGAGTGAACAATATTTTTCCCGATCAAAACAATATTTCCTATGAATCCTGCACCATTGCATGCGCACTGAAGGATGAAAAACAGAAGAGAAAACAAATGGAACATAGGACGTGAGTGAGATTTCTCAAAAGGAAAAATGATCCAGAATAGAAGTGATGAAGTAGCAAAATTTCCTTAACATTGCACCACAAGCAAACCTACATAAGGTGGTTAAAGGCCACACTACTTCCCTAGCCTAAGTCAAAGGGTGTGGGTTCGAATCCACCCTAGACAGATCCGATGGGTTCCAGATCGTTCGGATATGATCCTAAAAACGGAACGTTCGGAGTTTAGCACAGAAACTCTGCATTCAACGATTGAATTGTCGCTCTATACTGGAACGTGATAATTGTTGAAACTTATACACATAGCTGAATAATAAATTGTCCAGAATTTTTGGAGTTACAGAACTATGACTAGAAACTCAATCTTTAATTTACATGCGGTTCTGTTTTAGGCAGAATCTGTTTCGGTTTCTATGTTTGTTTGTCTTAAAGTTTTTATGGCTTGTATTGGGGGATATAAGTTACAAAAAATGATACGATACCGAGAACATTGATTGGAAATCATTATGAATCTTGTTTATACAGTATACCTAAGTTAAAGATTTATCTCGGCACTGGCAAAGAATTTATGCTTGCGCTGCGTTGGCTACGGGCCTTCCTCTCCTGGAAGTTATTCTAAAACATGTGGTTGGTATGTTCATGCATCTGAATTTTCATGTTGGCCTTTTTTCTTTAGGCTGATCACGACAGTTCTAAAGTTCGAAATGGAGTGGAATCAATGGAGAATAAGCCTTTTGCAGAGTATAAGGTGTGGCACGGATTAGCTAACATGTTTATTGACGGCACAAAAAATGGCACTGGAAGCCTGCAAAAACCATTAGTCTTCACTTGTCATTTCTTGCTTCATGAACTAGTATAAGAAACACAAATGGCAGTGCATATAAGTACATGGTAGTGCATATAAGTACAATCTATTTATGTAGTGTACATCATGGGAATGCCCCAAACTTGATGAACTTGTATGAAGCGTACATTTATTACAAACTGTGGAAACTAAAGTTCTGCATTCACAACTGGCTAATCTTGCCTCACGACTGGCTAATCTTGATGATGTGGCATCGTCGAGGGTGTTTCGCTTAGACCTGTGCATCGACAACCCGGCCCGGAGGCCCGAACGCAAAGCCCGACATCCGGGCTGGATTTGGGCTTCACTTTCTCGCCCGAAGCCTGGCCCGAAAGCCCGAAATGGCCATATCATTTTTTATTTGAAATATAGGTATAATAAATTAATATAATATCCCAAATATGATTAATTTAATAAGAAAACTGCAACTGTTCATGTGCTTCGGGCTGGGCCGGGGCGGGTGCGGGTTTGGTATTTTTCTTCGTGTTTTCCCAAGCCCGGCCCGAACCCGACCCGGCCCATGGCATGATCAGGTTTAGTTCCGCTTTTCTTGATGCCGTAAGCAATGTAGTTTATACTAAGATCATCAGACACGGACCAGTCTCTAGTCAACGGATTGTAGACAAACCCTGCCATTTCTTGCACCTAGAGATAAGAAGTCGAGCTATCAGTTACATAAAGTGGCAGTAATCACATAGGAGTGATTAGTTGCTTACGGAGACTGAGCCTCTTTGCAGTGCTAGGACTAGCTCTTCGGGGGTGACTAGTTTGGACCACTCATGTGAGCCTATAGGAAGCTGTAGAAGTACAAAGAAAACCATTAAGACTTTAAGAGTACAGTGTCATTGGTTCAGATTCATCAGAGCATCAACCTTAGTAGGAATGAGCATATGTTGAAACAGCTTGTTGATTAGTTTGCAAATGAATATGATAGCACTCTATTTCCTTGGAGGATCTGAACCCTTACTGAATTCTAGCCCAACAAACACAGCTATACAGATCAACATATCCATACACCTTTGTTTATGTGTCATCCGTGCGACCTTGCATAGTACTCCCTCCGTTCCTAAATACAAGTCTTTGTAAACATTTCAAATGGACTATAACATACGGATGCATGTAGACATATTTTAGAGTGTAGATTCACTCATTTTGTTCCGTATGTAGTCACCTGTTGAAATATCTAGAAAGACTTATATTTGGAAACGGAGGGAGTAGAAATCAAGATAACACGGCCCTTCACCATTGCATATGTTAGGCTGATGAATTGAATGACATAATTCTTTTGGCTTGAGACTGCTCATGAGTCATGAGCATTAGCAATGAGGACATCTTCCAATCCTAGGAGTCAAAATTTTGCTATGCTAGCGACCGCGAAATGGCATCCTACTCCCAACATAAGACTGCCAACTATGTGAATCAATCTTCCGTAGGAATTGCAACAAAAGATACAAGATGGACAACGAGACTAACCCATCTGAGAATATACTCGGCACCAACAATGGCAGCCGCATATGCTCTCATTGACCGATTGATTGTAGAAATCACAGTGGCGCCATTAGGAACTGTCAAAGCTGATAGAGATTTGCAGAACTCCAAAGGATTAGCAACGTGATCAATCACCTGCAAAGATATTAAGATAATTCATATTTTTGATCCAGTACACTAGTTTCAGTTAAGAAAGTTGTATGTGCTAGGCACACAGTACTTAATCATCCTATTCTGTTATGTGCGTGGAGTTAGAGGTGGGAATTGGGATCTGATCGGAGGGAATAGCGAAATTCGCACTTAGGCGCACATAGGGGCCCATCCCTTGCCGAGACGCTAGAGGCTTGGAACTCTCAGTTTAGGCAGTGTCCCTCTATTTCTTGATTGATAATCCTAACACAAACTATCCTCTCTTTATACAGATCAGAGAGATCACATAACTTGGAAAGCAAACTAGATCTTAACCGTTGGAAAAGTAAAGACCCTAAGTCCCACTTGTTGGTATTGAGGTTGCGGACTGTGTTGTTGGTTTGGGCCTGCGGCTATAGTGCTGCCCCCAATACCTGTCTGTAACACTTCCGCCTGCCTTGAGAAACAGCTCGTCCTCGAGCTGGAAATCTGGATAGCGATGCTTGAAGTCTTCCAGGGGCAGCCATGAAGTATCTGTCAAATCAGCACCCTGCCACTGCACCAATACTTCAGGGACTCCCTTGAATAGATGTGAGCGAACTACAACGTCCGGGGTTGGAACCACCCTGCCATGTAAGATGTCTGGTAATGCAGGAGGGGTATCTGGGCTGGGGCAGACCCTGATATTTTTTTGAGGAACACCACATGGAATACATCATGAATCCGTGCATGAGGTGGAAACTGCAACCGGTATGCCACCTCACCAATGCTCTCAAGAATTTGATATGGTCCAAAGTATAGTGGGGCGAGCTTGGCATTGCTATGCGCGCCCAGGGATGCCACAGGCCGATGTTGAAGGCGAAGCCAGACCCATTATCCAATGGTGAAGGCAATGTCATGGTGCTTCTCATCATTTTGGATCTTCATGGTATTCTGAGCTTGGAGAAGGCGATCCCATATGTCAGCAAGGAACTCGTCACGGTCTGAGAGGGCATGGTCCACATCTGCTACTTTTGCAAGGCCTGACTCATAAGACACATGCGACGGAGGCGGGCGCCCATACACCACCTCGAAAGAGTAGCTTTCAAGGCGAACTGAAAAGATGAGTTGTAGCAGAAACCAAGCCAACGATGACACTGTTTAGGATGACCGCCCCCTAAACACCGCAAGTACATGCCAATGATGCGGTTCACTACTTCTGTTTGTCCGTCAGTTTGAGGGTGAAATGCATAACTAAGTTGTAGTTTGACACCAGCGAGGCGGAAAAGCTCGGTCCAAAAATTGCAGGTAAATACTGGGTCACGTTCGCTCACAACAGACGCCCGAAATCCATGTAGATGGCCTATGTTGTCGAAGAAGACCTTGGCGACAGAGGTAGCAGAGTATGGATGTCCCAAAGCAATGAAGTGGCTATATTTTGAGAAACGGTCAACAATCAAAATGACTGACTTAACACCCACTTTCGGCAGGCCCTCCACGAAGTCCATGGAAATGTCTGCCCAAACATGTTGGGGACCGGAAGGGCTTGCAGTAGGCCACCAGGATGCAAATGCTCTGTCTTGTTGCACTGGCACACGACACAACACGACACAAAGTCCTCCACCACTACTCGCATGTGAGGGATGTAAAAATTGGCACGCAATCAATGGAGTGTCTTCTGAACACCCTCATGACTAGAGTCATGGGCATCTGCCAAGATTGCAGGGAGGCAAGGTGAGGCCGCTGTGATGTAGACCCGGCCTTTATGGAGAATGAGACCATCAGTGACACTCCAAGGCCCTGAAGCCACCCTGCTTCAACGGAGTCACGTAGCATTTTGAGGTTTGCACTAGTTGCAATTTCCTGACGCAAATCATCAAAAAGTTGAAATTGAGGACATGGAGAGCAAAGACAACCCCTATCTCGTCCTCGTGGCGCCTGAAGAGATCATCTGCCACTGTATTTTATAGGCTTGGGCGATACTCCACAGTGAAGTCATATCCTAGTAGCTTGCTTACCCATTGATGTTGTGGAATGGTGGAGATGCGCTGGTCAAGCAAGTACTTCAGGCTATAGTGATTTGACCTTATTTTGAAGCTTCGGCCCCACAAATATGAACTCCAAAGTCGAATAGCTTTCACCAATCCAATCAGCTCATGCTCATAAGCCGCTAGCTTGGCATGGCATGGTGCCACCGCCCTGCTGAAGAAAGTAAGAGGTCTACCCCCTTGGTGTAGCACGGCTCCAAAGCCCGTGCCAGATGCATCACAGTCCACCAAGAATGGAGAGTTGAAGTCCGGTAGCTTCAAGGCAGATGCTGCTGCGAGGGCCTGCTTGAGTGTGTGGAAGGCCTCATCAGCCTCCGAGGACCCGACAAATCCTTCTTTCTTGATGAGCTTGGTGAGTGGAGCTAAGAGCACTCTGTAGTCCTGGATGAACTTGCGATAAACCCGCGAAGGGTGCGACACTTCGTGGTTTTGGCCATGCCTCCACCACTTCCACCTTGGTTGGGTCCATGGCGACGCCATCTGCTGAGATGATATAGCCCAAATAGGCCACTTTGCACTCACCAAAGAAGCACTTGGAGCACTTCAGGAATAGCTAATGCTGCTGGAGGAGAAGCAAGGCAGCATGAACATGACGAGGTGTTCTGTCCAAGACTTGTTGTAGATCAGAAAATAAAAAAAAAGAGTACAAATTTCTGAAGAAAAGGACGAAGAACAACATTCATCAAGGCTTGGAACGTGGTTGGTGCGTTGGTGAGGCCAAACAGAAGAACTCGTAATGGTCGTGATGCGTGCAAAAGGTGGTCATCTTGGCATCTGGCTCATGCATGTGGACCTGATGATACCCACTGCGGACATCAAGCTTGGTGAAGAACGAAACACCATTGAGCTCATCCAAGAGTTAGTCATCAACCGGAATTGGGTATTTATCCTTGATAGTACCATCATTAAGTTGGCGGTAGTCCATGCAAAACCTCCATGTGCCATCCCGTTTCTTGACAAGAATCACCAGGGAAGAAAACTCAGAGCTACTTTCCCGGATGATACCTTGTTGGAGCATATCCTCACATTGGCATTCAATCTCATCCTTCTGGAGCTGAGGGTAACGGTATGGGCGAACTGTAATAGGGGTCGTCCCTGGCAGGAGCCGAATGCAATGGTCGCACATGCGCACCGGTGGTAAGCCACGCAACTTATCAAATAGTGCCTTGAACCCTTCCAGAAGTATGGCCATGTGGTCATCGGTGGCACATGCATGGACCTACAGTGGCCCTCCGGACATGTTGGTGTTGCGCCAAATGACCTGGTGATCTTTCTTCCAGAGCGACATGGTCAAGTGCTCAAAGTCCCAAAGTATGGGCCCCAGTGTGTGCAACCATTGGACGCCAAGTACCAAATCGAAACCATCCAAGGGAATGGCATGACAGTCAATGACAAACAGCTCACCAAGGACATCCAGCGAGAGGCCCTGCACACATCCAGCACTCGAAACTTTGTCCCCGTTAGCCACAGTGACTTGGATCCCAGGGCGTTGTTCAAGGGATCCCATGCAATTGGCTGCCTCCTCAGCTCAAAAATTGTGTGTGGATCCTGAGTCCAATAGAGCCCTGACGACCTCCAGCAACTTGGACGTGTAGCTACATGGTCTTGCCGGTGCATATACCCGTAAGTGCATGCACCGAGATGGTTGGCGTGTCATTGGTTGACACTCTTGGACCTCTCACAGTAGTGTCAGATGCTGCCAGGGAAAACACTTTCTCAGTTGTGTCAGCATCAATGTCGTCGTTGTCTTCCCCACCAGGCACCTCGATCCAAAAAAGCCGGGCACAACGGTGGCCACGAGCGTACTTCTCATCACAGTTAAAGCACAGCCCTTTAGCGCACCGGTCGGACATCTATGTTGGGGTAAGTTTCTCGAATTGCCTAGCAGGGACGGGTTGTCCGGCTGGGACAGCAGCAGGCCGTTTCCACGGGGCAACAACCACCGTTGCGCTTGACTTGGTTTCTTTGGAAGAAAACATCATGCCTGGGAGTGGTGTGGTTGTGTCCTCATCATATGTAAAACAACGATGCTCATAGGAGAGTGCTAAGCTCATGGCAGTCTCAAGGCTCGATGGGTACTGCAAGTCCACAACAATACAGATGGGCTTGCGAAGCCCACAATGAACAACTCGACTTGTTGCTCTTCTGAGAGACTCTCGCACCTGCAAACAAGAGTGAGGAATTGCTTCTTGTAGTCGCGCATCGAGTCTGTTTGTTTCAAGTGTTTAATTTCAGCCAGCCAACTAGTCCTGATCGTTGGCCCAAAACTGCGGTTCAGGTATTTGACAAATTTCGGCCATGGTGGTTTGCCATGCATCATCTCTAGCCGGCCGTACCATAGTGTAGCGAGGCCATCTACACATTTTTCTTGTCCTCCATCTTGTAGCCCTTAAAGAATTACTTGACATGGTTCAACCAAGGCAATGGGTCGCCCTCCCCGTTATAGGTAGGGAATCCCAACTTGTGGAACTTTGGAGCAGCACGTCATTCCTCCCGGTAGGCAAATGGTGGAGCCGGTTGTTGCTGCACCAGCTTTGTTGTCGATCACATCTTCATGTTTGCTCTGTGCCTTGCTGGATCCTCCATTCTTCAGAAGGTCAATGGACACCCTAGCAGAAGCTAGTTGTTCCTTCAATGCTGCAACATCAGACCGCAGCTCGGATAGTGCTTTGAGGTTAGGTAGAAAGGGGAAAAATATTGGACGGCGCTGATTCTAGGTTTTCGGTGGTGATTGGTTCGCCCATGGTGGCTGTTAGTGAAGGAAATATGCCCTAGAGGCAATAATAAAGTTATTATTTATTTCCTTATATCATGATAAATGTTTATTATTCATGCTAGAATTGTATTAACCGGAAACATAATACATGTGTGAATACATAGACAAACAGAGTGTCACTAGTATGCCTCTACTTAACTAGCTCGTTAATCGAAGATGGTTATGTTTCCTAACCATAGACATGAGTTGTCATTTGATTAATGGGATCACATCATTAGGAGAATGATCTGATTGACATGACCCATTCCGTTAGCTTAGCACTTGATCGTTTAGTATATTGCTATTGCTTTCTTCATGACTTATACATGTTCCTGTAACTATGAGATTATGCAACTCCCGTTTACCGGAGGAACACTTTGGTACTACCAAACGTCACAACGTAATCTGGGTGATCATAAAGGAGTACTACAGGTGTCTCCAAAGGTACTTGTTGGGTTGGCGTATTTGAGATTAGGTTTTGTCACTCCGATTGTCGGAGAGGTATCTCTGGGCCTTCTCGGTAATACACATCACATAAGCCTTGCAAGCATTGCAACTAATGAGTTAGTTGTGAGATGATGTATTACGGAACGAGTAAAGAGACTTGCCAAGAACGAGATTGAACTAGGTATTGGATACCGACGATCGAATCTCGGGCAAGTAACATACCGATGACAAAAGGAACAACGTGATGTTGTTATGCGGTTCTGACCGATAAAGATCTTCAGAGAAAATGTAGGAACCAATATGGGCATCCAGGTCCCGCTATTGGTTATTGACCGGAGATGTGTCTCGGTCATGTCTACATTGTTCTCGAACCGTAGGGTCCGCACGCTTAAGGTTTCGATGACGGTTATATTATGAGTTTGTATTTTGATGTACCGAAGGTTGTTCGGAGTCCCGGATATGATCACGGACATGACGAGGAGTCTCGAAATGGTCGAGACATAAAGATTAATATATTGGACGGATATATTTGGACACCGGAAAGGTTCCGGAGAAGTTTGGAGCTCCGGAGGTTACCGGAACCCCGGGAGGTATATGGGCCTTATTGGGCCCATGTAGGAGGAAGGAGAAGGAACAAGGGAAGGGGCGCCCAAGCCCAATCCGACTGGGGAGGGGGCCGCCCCCTTCCTTTCTCCTTCCCCCTCTTCCTATTCCTACTACTAGTACTACTTCCTAATACTAGTACTCCTTCCTTCCCCCTCCAAATAAGATAAGGAAAAGAGAGGGAAACCTACTTGGAGTAGGTTTCCCCCTCCCTATGGTGCGCCCCCCCATGTGGCCGGCCCCCGCCTCCCTCCCACCGTTATAAAAGGGGGTGGGGGGGCCCCCTAGGGCACACAAGTTGATACATGAGATCGTTACATATCCGTGTGCGGTGCCCCCCTCCACCATATTCCACCTCGGTCATATCGTAGCGGTGCTTAGGCGAAGCCTGCGTCGGTGAAACATCAAGATCGTCACCACGCCGTCGTCTTGACGGAACTCCCTCTCCCGAGCTTTGCTGGATCGGAGCCCGAGGAGCGTCATCGAGCTGAGCGTGTGCCAAGAACTGGAGGCGCCGGAGTAACGGGCGCTGGGATCGGCTTGATCGCGAGGAGAACGTACGACTACTTCCTCTCGTCATCATCGACTCGGAGGTGCCGGAGTAACGCACCTTTGGGATCGGCAGGATCGCGAGGAGAACGTCTGACTACTTCGTCTACGTTGTGATCGCTTCCGCTTTGGTCTACGAGGGCGTAGACAACACTCTCCCCTCTCGTTGCTATGCCATCACCATGGTCCCTGTGTGCGTGGGAAAATTTTGATATTACTACGTTCCCCAACAGTGGCATCCGAGCCAGGTTTTATGCGTTGATGTCATATGCACGAGTAGAACACAAGTGAGTTGTGGGCGATACAAGTCATACTGCCTACCAAAGCATGTCATACTTTGGTTCAGCGGTATTGTGAGATGAAGCGGCCGGACCGACATTACGCCAGACGCTTACGCGAGACTGGTTTCACCGTTCACGAGCACTCGTGCTTAAAGGTGGCTGGCGGGTGTCTGTCTCTCTCACTTTAGTTGAACCGAGTGCATACGCCCGGTCCTTGAGAAGGTTAAACGGAGTCTATTTGACGAAGTATCGTTGTGGTTTTGATGCGTAGGTGAGATTGGTTCTTGCTTAAGCCCGTAGAAGCCACGTAAAATTTGCAACAACAAAGTAGAGGACGTCTAACTTGTTTTTGCAGGGCATGTTGTGATGTGATATGGTCAAGACGTGATGCTATATTTTATTGTATGAGATGATCATGTTTTGTAACCGGGTTATCGGCAATCGGGTCGGAGCCATATGGTTGTCGCTTTATTGTATGAAATGCAACGCACTGTAATTGCTTTACTTTATCACTAAGCGGTAGCGATAGTCGTAGAAGCAATAGATGGCGTAGACGACAACGATGCTACGATGGAGATCAAGGTGTCGCGCCGGTGACGATGGTGATCACGACGGTGCTTCGGATATGGAGATCACAAGCAGAAGATGATGATGGCCATATCATATCACTTATATTGATTGCATGTGATGTTTATCCTTTATGCATCTTATTTTGCTTTGATTGACGGTAGCATTTTAAGATGATCTCTCACTAAAATTATCAAGTAGTGTTCTCCCTGAGTATGCACCGTTGCCAAAGTTAAATGCGTGCGAGACACCACGTGATGATCGGGTGTGATAAGCTCTCGTCCATCTACAACGGGTGCAAGCCAGTTTTGCACACGCAGAATACTCGAGTTATACTTGACGAGCCTAGCATATGCAGATATGGCCTCGGAACACGGAGACCGAAAGGTCGGCGTGAATCATATAGTAGATATGATCAACATAAGATGTTCACCATTGAAAACTACTCCATCTCACGTGATGATCGGTTATGATTTAGTTGATTTGGATCACGTGATCACTTAGATGACTAGAGAGATGTCTGTCTAAGTGGGAGTTCTTAAGTAATATGATTAATTGAACTTAAATTTATCATGAACTTAGTACCTGGTAGTTTTTTTTGCAAATTATGTTGTAGATCAATAGCTCGCGTTGTTGCTTCCCTATGTTTTTATATGTGTTCCTAGAGAAAATTGTATTGAAAAATGTTAGTAGCAATGATGCGGATTGGATCCGTGATCTAAGGTTTATCCTCATTGCTGCACAGAAGAATTGTGTCCTTAATGCACCGCTAGGTGACAGACCTATTGCAGGAGCAAATGCAGACGTTATGAACGTTTGGCTAGCTCAATATGATGACTACTTGATAGTTTAGTGCACCATACTTAACGGCTTAGAATCGGGACTTCAAAGGCGTTTTGAACGTCATGGACCATATGAGATGTTCCAGGAGTTGAAGTTAATATTTCAAGCAAATACCCGAGTTGAGAGATATGAAATCTCCAACAAAGTTCTATAGCTAAAAGATGGAGGAGAATCGCTCAACTAGTGAGCATGTTCTCAGATTGTCTGGGTACTTCAATCGCTTGAATCAAGTGGGAGTTAATCTTCCTGATAATAGAGTGATTGACAGAATTCTCTAGTCACCATCACTAAGTTACTAGAACTTCGTGATGAACTATAGTATGCAAGGGATGACGAAAACGATTCCCGAGCTCTTCGTGATGTTGAAATCGACGAAGGTAGAAATCAAGAAAGAGCATCAAGTGTTGATGATTGACAAGACCACTAGTCTCAAGGAAAAGGGCAAAGGGACGAAGGGGACCTTCAAGAAGAACGGCAAGCAAGTTGCTGCTCGAGTAAAGAAGCCCAAGTCTGGACCTAAGCCTGAGACTAAGTGCTTTTGCTGCAATGGAACTGGTCACTAGAAGCGGAACTACCCCAAGTTTTTTGGCGGATAAGAAGGATGGCAAAATGAACAAGGTTATATTTGATATACAGGTTATTGATGTGTGCCTTACTAGTGTTTATAGTAGCCCCAGTATTTGATACTCGTTAGGTTGCTAAGATTAGTAACTTCGAAACAGGAGTTACGAATAAACAGAGACTAGTTAAAGGGGAAGTGACGATGAGTGTTGGAAGTAGTTCCAAGATTGATATGATCATCATCGCACACTCCCTATACTTTCGGGATTAGTGTTAAACCTAAATAAATGTTATTTGGTGTTTGCGTTGAGCATGAATATGATTTGATCATGTTTATTGCAAAACGGTTATTCATTTAAAGTCAAAGAATAATTGTTGTTCTGTTTAAATGAATAAAACCTTCGATGGTCATACACCCAATGAAAATAGTTTTCAAAACGGTTATTCATTTAAAGTCAAAGAATAATTGTTGTTACTGTTTAAATGAATAAAACCTTCAATGGTCATACACCCAATAAAAATAGTTTGTTGGATCTCGATCATAGTGATACACATATTCATGATATTGAAACCAAAAGATGCAAAGTTAATAATGATAGTGCAACTTGTTTGTGGCAATCGCCGTTTAGGTCATATTGGTGTAAAGCGCATGAAGAAAATCCATGCTGATGGACTTTTGGAATCACTTGATTATGAATCATTTGATGCTTGCGAACCGTGCCTTTTGGGCAAGATGACTAAAACTCCGTTCTCCGGAACAATGGAACGAGCTACTGACTTATTGGAAATAATACATACCGATGTATGAGATTCAATGAGTGTTGATGCTCGTGGCAAGTATCATTATTTTCTAACCTTCACAGATGATTTGAGCAGATATGCGTATATCTTCTTGATGAAACATAAGTCTGAAATAGTTGAAAATTTCAAAGAATTTCAGAGTGAAGTAGAAAATCATCGTAACAAGAAAATAAAGTTTCTGCGATCTGATCGTGGAGATGAATATTTGAGTTACGAGTTTGGTCTTCAATTAAAACAAAGTGGAATAGTTTCACAGCTCATGCCACCTGGAACACCACAACGTTATGGTGTGTCGAGCGTCAGAATCAGTACTTTATTTTGATATAGTGCGATCAATGATGTCTCTTACCGATTTACCACTATCGTTTTGGGGTTATGCATTAGAGACAGCTGCATTCACGTTTAATAGGGCACCATCTAAATCCGTTGAGACGACAACATATGAACTGTGGTTTAGCAAGAAAACCAAATTGACGTTTCTTAAAGTTTGGGGATGCGATGCTTAGGTGAAAAAGATTCACACTGATAAGCTCAAACCCAAATCGGAGAAGTGCGTCTTCATAGAATACCCAAAGGAAATATTTGGGTACACCTTCTATCACAGATCCGAAGGCAAGATATTCGTTGCTAAAATGGATCCTTTCTAGAGAAGGAGTTTCTCTCGAAAGAAGTGAGTGGGAGGAAAGTAGAACTTGATGAGGTAATCACTGCATGTACCCTTATTGGAAAGTAGTTCATCACAGAAATCAGTTCTGTGACAAATACACCAATTAGTGAGGAAGCTAATGATATTGATCATGAAACTTCAGATCAAGTTACTACAGAACCTCGTGGGTCTTCCGAGTAAGATCCGCACCAGAGTGGTGTAGTAATCATGTTACGGAAGTCATGTTACTAGACCATGATGAACCTACGAACTATGAGGAAGCGATGATGAGCCCAGATTCCGCGAAATGGCTCGAGGCCATAAAATCTGAGATATGATCCAAGTAAGAGAACAAAGTATGGACTTTGATTGACTTGCTCGATGATCAGCAAGCCATGTTAAATAAATGGATCTTCAAGAGGAAGACGGACACTGATAGTAGTGTTACTATCTACAAAACTAGACTTGTCAAAAAAGGTTTTTGACAAAGTTCAAGATGTTGAATACAATGAGATTTTCTCACTCGTATCAATGCTTAAAAGTCTGTCCGAATCATGTTAGCAATTGCCACACTTTATGAAATCTGGCAAATGGATGTCAAAACTGCATTCCTTAATGGATTTATTAAAAAAAGAGTTGTATATGATGCAACCAGAAGGTTTTGTCGATCCTAAAGGTGTTAACAAAATATGCAGGCTCCAGCGATCCATCTATGGACTGGTGCAAGCATCTCGGAGTTGGAATATACGCTTTGATAAGTTGATCAAAGCATATAGTTTTATCTGCACTTGCGGTGAAGCCTGTATTTACTAGAAAGTGAGTGGGAGCACTACAGCATTTCTGATAAGTATATGTGAATGACATATTGTTGATCGGAAATAATGTAGAATTATTCTGCAAAGCATAAAGGAGTGTTTGAAAGGAGTTTTTTCAAGGAAAGACCTCGGTGAAGCTGCTTACATATTGAGCATCAAGATCTATAGAGATAGATCAAGACGCTTGATAAGTTTTTCAATGAATACATACCTTGACAAGATTTTGAAGTAGTTCAAAATGGAACAGCCAAAGAAAGAGTTCTTGCCTGTGTTACAAGGTGTGAGATTAAGTAAGACTCAAAAACCGACCACAGCAGAAGATAGAAAGAGAATGAAAGTCATTCCCTATGCATCAGCCATAGGTTCTATAAAGTATGTCATGCTGTGTACCAGATCTGTTGCATACCCTACCACTATGCTTGGCAAGGAGTGCAATAGTGATCTAGGAGTAGATCAATGGACAGCGGTCAAAATTATCCTTAGTAGAATAAGGATATGTTTCTCGATTATGGAAGTGACAAAAGGTTCGTCAGTAAAGGGTTACGTCGATGAAAGTTTTGACACCGATCTGGATGACTCTAAGTCACGATCTAGATACATATTGAAAGTGGGAGCAATTAGCTAGAGTAGCTCCGTGCAGAGCATTGTAGACATAGAGATTTGCAAAATACTTACGGCTCTGAATGTGACAGAGCCGTTGACTAAAATTATCTCACAAGCAAAACATGATCACACCTTAGTACTCTTTGGGTGTTAATCACATGGCGATGTGAACTAGATTACTGACTCTAGTAAACCCTTTGGGTGTTGGTCACATATCGATGTGAACTATGGATGTTAACCACATATAGATGTGAACTATTGATGTTAAAACACATGGCGATGTGAACTAGATTATTGACTCTAGTGCAAGTGGGAGACTGAAGGAAATATGCCCTAGAGGCAATAATAAAGTTATTATTTATTTCCTTATATCATGATAAATGTTTATTATTCATGCTAGAATTGTATTAACGGAAACATAATACATGTGTGAATACATAGACAAACAGAGTGTCACTAGTATGCCTCTACTTAACTAGCTCGTTAATCGAAGATGGTTATGTTTCCTAACCATAGACATGAGTTGTCATTTGATTAATGGGATCACATCATTAGGAGAATGATCTGATTGACATGACCCATTCCGTTAGCTTAGCACTTGATCGTTTAGTATATTGCTATTGCTTTCTTCATGACTTATACATGTTCCTGTAACTATGAGATTATGCAACTCCGTTTACGGAGGAACACTTTGGGTACTACCAAACGTCACAACGTAATGGGTGATCATAAAGGAGTACTACAGGTGTCTCCAAAGGTACTTGTTGGGTTGGCGTATTTCGAGATTAGGTTTTGTCACTCCGATTGTCGGAGAGGTATCTCTGGGCCTTCTCGGTAATACACATCACATAAGCCTTGCAAGCATTGCAACTAATGAGTTAGTTGTGAGATGATGTATTACGGAACGAGTAAAGAGACTTGCCATTAACGAGATTGAACTAGGTATTGGATACCGACGATCGAATCTCGACAAGTAACATACCGATGACAAAAGGAACAACGTATGTTGTTATGCGGTCTGACCGATAAAGATCTTCAGAGAAAATGTAGGAACCAATATGGGCATCCAGGTCCCGCTATTGGTTATTGACCGAGATGTGTCTCGGTCATGTCTACATTGTTCTCGAACCGTAGGGTCCGCACGCTTAAGGTTTCGATGACGGTTATATTATGAGTTTGTATTTTGATGTACGAAGGTTGTTGAGTCCCGGATATGATCACGGACATGACGAGGAGTCTCGAAATGGTCGAGACATAAAGATTAATATATTGGACGGATATATTTGGACACCGGAAAGGTTCCGGAGAAGTTTGGAGCTCCGGAGGTTACCGGAACCCCGGGAGGTATATGGGCCTTATTGGGCCCATGTAGGAGGAAGGGAGAAGGAACAAGGGAAGGCGCGCCCCAAGCCCAATCCGACTGGGGAGGGGGGCCGCCCCTTCCTTTCTCCTTCCCCTCTTCCTATTCCTACTACTAGTACTACTTCCTAATACTAGTACTCCTTCCTTCCCTCCAAATAAGATAAGGAAAGAGAGGAAACCTACTTGGAGTAGGTTTCCCCTCCCTATGGTGCGCCCCTTGTGGCCGGCCACCTCCTCCCTCCCTCCTTTATATACGGGGTGGGGGCACCCTAGGACACACAAGTTGATCCTTGAGATCGCTCCTTAGCCGTGTCGGTGCCCCCTCCACCATATTCCACCTCGGTCATATCGTGGCGGTGCTTAGGCGAAGCCTGCGTCGGTGAAACATCAAGATCGCTACCACGCCGTCGTCGACGGAACTCCCTCTCCCCGGAGCTTTGCTGGATCGGAGCCCGAGGAGCGTCATCGAGCTGAGCGTGTGCCAAGAACTCCAGGCGCCGGAGTAACGGCGCCGGATCGGCCGGATCGCGAGGAGAACGTCGACTACTTCCTCTACGTCATCATCGACTCGGAGGTGCCGGAGTAACCTTTGGGATCGGCAGGATCGCGAGGAGAACGTACGACTACTTCGTCTACGTTGTGATCGCTTCCGCTTTGGTCTACGAGGGTACGTAGACAACACTCTCCCCTCTCGTTGCTATGCCATCACCATGGTCCTGTGTGTGCGTAGGAAAATTTTGATATTACTACGTTCCCCAACAGTTAGTGGTGGGTGGCCGAGGAAGGTCCTCTCTGATACCAAGATGTTACGTGCGTGGAGTTGGAGGTGGGAATTGGGATCTGGTCGGAGGGGGTAAAGAGGTTCGTCCTTAGGCGCACATAGGGGCTTGTCCCCTGCCGTGATGCTGGAGGCTCCGAACTCTCAGTTTAGGCTATTTTTCTCTATTTCTTGATTGATAATCCTAATACAAAGTATCCTCTCCCAGATCTTAACCACTTGGAAAGTAAAGACAACTTCCTAATAGAAATATATTTCCTAGGGATAAACTTGGACTTCTTGGCCGCCAAGGATTAGCCATGTGCCTGCCTAAGGCCCACTTGTTGGTATTGTGGTTACTGACTGTTTTGCAGGTTTGGGACTGGCGACTATAGTACTACCCCCAATACCTGTCCATAACATCTTCACAAAGAGATTATACAGTGTGTTATGATATTCTGTCATAGACTGCGTTAGTTCTCCCAATAATTTGCACTGGTGACTCCTTTTCATTGAACACATGACTTGACTCTAGGGGTTGAGAGACGACAAAAAATGAGGGGTGCTACACATAGAAGCAGAATAGATTCATGAACTTCTTGTAGCTTAATTTATTGGATGGCTCAGATGGCTCTTCTCTTTATATTGATGCCCCTGACAAATAAATACAAGTCAAACTGTCCTAACTAATGGGATTGTATCCCTTATTGGATTGTATCCATTCTTTGAGTGGCTAGAGCCAGCAGCCCTCTTAACACACGGTTCTAGCAGAAGCTATATGCCTGTAATACTCCCTTCATTTCTTTATATAAGGTGTATTTGTTTTTTCAAAAGTCAAACGAGTGCATGTTTGACCAATTTTTTTAAAAAATATATCAATATCCATAATAAATTTTTTTATATCATTTGATTCGTCAAGAAAAGAAGTTTCATATTTTATCTATTAGGTATTACAGATGTTGTTATTTTATTCTATAATCTTGGTCAAACTTTCAAATGGTTGACTTGCATGGAAATCAATACACCTTATATTCTGGAACGGAGGAGTACATGATAAAATCAGTCTTCAATATCTCAAACAAAGATTTTAATATGGACCCCGCATCAATGAATTACCAAAACACCTCTCTGGAGTGTATGCTATGATAAATGAGCTATGGAGGCAGTCTATTCTTGATCAAACACCTTTGGAAGACAGCATGGGTGTAAGACGGGACGAAGAATGTTCATACCTCAAGAGAAATTACAGCATCAAATTGCTTGTTCTTCTTTACCAAATCCTCTGCATACGAATAATAATACTTATAAGTTTTGCTATTTTCAACCACAAGAAACAACAGAGATAAATTAGTTATAAATCTCAATTTAATCTATCTTGTCTAAATTTGGAAGCTGCCGGTCTTCCTTTACAGTCTGGTTAATTACCGGAAAAAAATGTTCAATCAAGACAACAAATGTTTGAACTACATAGTGGAGCTACATAACTAACTGTCACTGGAATATGCCCTGGAAGTGATTACCATGTTAGGCTTT
This sequence comes from Aegilops bicornis, assembly GCA_021605145.1. Classification (NCBI taxonomy): domain Eukaryota; kingdom Viridiplantae; phylum Streptophyta; class Magnoliopsida; order Poales; family Poaceae; genus Aegilops; species Aegilops bicornis. Next base: position 102,900,807 of record CM038675.1, on the reverse strand, counting down.
TTAATCTTGATTATGTATCTGCATATTTGTTTTGAGTCCTGCATGTAACTTAGATGTCTAGGGAGTAGTGAGTCTGGCGAAGCTTCAACAAAGATGTGTGGAGAAGGCGAGATGCCAGACCGCCGTGAGAAGCGGCAAGACGTGATGAAGCTGGAGCGTGACCGGCTGCACGATGAGGAGGAGCTAGGTGATCCGGCAAGGTAGTTAGCTGCGTGTGTTGGCTGGGTCATGTTTTAGTGGCCAGGATTTGTGCATGGACTAGTTAGTTAGTTAGTGGCTGCATGCATGAGTTGCATGGCCAGGTTGCGTGGGCATTGAGAAAGGATGGCGTGCATGTAGCTAGTAGGTTAGTGCGTGGAGGCCGAGTCTTATGCATCGTGGAGAGATTCCAGGGATGCATGGTCTTATCTTGTACTGCCTACTTAAGTTAAGGAAATGAATGAGAAGAGAAGGCCGAGAGGGCTGAGCAGAAAACATGTAGCGCCTGTGTATTTCATCGGGAGACAAGGCAAAGCCAGCTTTCTCCTTGGTGAAGTGTGTGTGTGTGTGAGTTTCCATGGTGTATGTTCTTGTGTTCTTGAGAGAAGAAGAGAGAAACCTCAGGAGAGTTGTGCGAGGCAGCTCGAGGTAGAAGAATAAGCGGCGCTGCGAGAGGAGCGGCGCCAACAATTGGTATCTGAGCCAGGTTGATCCGCTGGCGGCGACGGCGATCGGTCGACTCCATGTGAGATGGAGGATGACGACGCAAGGTGGAGGCCGTTGGCGGCGTGATGCCGCTGGTGGCAGGTTGCGGTGCGATGCCGCAAGATGATGATGGTGTGGTGGTCGGCGTCGCGAGGACGTCATCCACGACAAGATGGTCCATGGTGACCGGCGCTGCGACGGCGTCGGCTGTGGCGCGACGGACTCCATGCGAGGTGGAGGCCGACGGTGCAAGAAGGAAGATGGTGGCCATGCGGTGCCGCTATGTGAAGATGGCGGTGCGAAGCTGCCACAAGAAGAGTCGGTGTGATGCCGACGATGGTGGTGTGATGCCATCGTCATCATGGAAAGTTGGTGTGAAGCCAACAAAAGTTGCGGTGCGATGCCGCTTGGACGAAGACGGCGTGGTGATCGACGTTGCGACAACGTCGTCCATGTCAAGAGGTGGCCGCCGCGTGCGGCAAGAGGACATGGTGATGGACGCCGGTGCTGCGATGGCGTCGGTCCACGGCAAGGTGTGCAGCGCTGCGATGGCGTCGTCAAGTGATCGCGGATGATCCGTGTCGAGGATTGAAGAATCAAGATTAAGGGGGAGATTGTTAGGCTTTTTAATCTTGATTATGTATCTGCATATTTGTTTTGAGTCCTGCATGTAACTTAGATGTCTAGGGAGTAGCGAGTCTGGCGAAGCTTCAACAAAGATGTGTGGAGAAGGCGAGATGCCAGACCGCCGTGAGAAGCGGCAAGACGTGATGAAGCTGGAGCGTGACCGGCTGCACGATGAGGAGGAGCTAGGTGATCCGGCAAGGTAGTTAGCTGCGTGTGTTGGCTGGGTCATGTTTTAGTGGCCAGGATTTGTGCATGGACTAGTTAGTTAGTTAGTGGCTGCATGCATGAGTTGCATGGCCAGGTTGCGTGGGCATTGAGAAAGGATGGCGTGCATGTAGCTAGTAGGTTAGTGCGTGGAGGCCGAGTCTTATGCATCGTGGAGAGATTCCAGGGATGCATGGTCTTATCTTGTACTGCCTACTTAAGTTAAGGAAATGAATGAGAAGAGAAGGCCGAGAGGGCTGAGCAGAAAACATGTAGCGCCTGTGTATTTCATCGGGAGACAAGGCAAAGCCAGCTTTCTCCTTGGTGAAGTGTGTGTGTGTGTGAGTTTCCATGGTGTATGTTCTTGTGTTCTTGAGAGAAGAAGAGAGAAACCTCAGGAGAGTTGTGCGAGGCAGCTCGAGGTAGAAGAATAAGCGGCGCTGCGAGAGGAGCGGCGCCAACATACCAGCGGTTGTGCAGCAATACTCAATGGAAGCAGTTGTTGGATTGGATGCCTGCAAAGGTACGAAGCAAAAAATCATTGGCTAGAATCCTAAAAGGCTTAAGGGAAAGTAGTGGCTACACCCAGGATTGTTGCACCCCCGCTACACCCACTTATCCAGCCGTTCAAGGCTTAATACTGCATGCATAGTGATCATGTGCTATATCATCAGGCAAAGTATGAACGAGACTGTATTTATTAGCATTATATGTTTCACTGTTATCAGCAGGAAGCCAATAAATAAAAGTATAAAACTTAGCAGTATACCTTTCTCGTCTGAACTATACATAAAATAAGTGACAAGAAAATAAGCACGGCTATTTCTACTAAAGAATTGACATGAAGATGAGTAATACATACGGCATGACTGTGCAATCTTTATATTCTTGTCAACAACATCAATACCAGTAACTGTAGCTCCCATCCGAGCAAGAGGCTGTCATCCAGCAAAGATGATCCAAAAGGTCAACAAATATTAAGAAAACACATGTTAAAGTCCCAATTGCACTGTAACACTACAAAGACAATCTGAGACAAAGACTGACAATTTCAAACCAACTAGTTAGTACTCCCTCCGTTAAAAGAATACTTGAAGTTCTGGGTTTGTCCTAAGTCGACTTCTTTAAGTTTGACCAAGTTCGTAGAAAAATATGCCAACATCTATTACATCAAATTAAGTTCATTAGATTCATCATAACATATATTTCCATACATAGATATTTGATGCTGTAGATATTAGCAAAATTTTCTATAAAGTTAGTCAAACTTATTTAAGTTTGACTTAGGACAAACCTAAAACTTCAAGTATTTTCGAGCGGAGAGTATAGATCTAGATTAGAAATGCAAGAAGTACACATCAATAAGCTTAACTCGGGCTGTAGGCAAGGAGAACACATCATGGATAGTTTAAGACATTCATTATAGGATATAGAAACTAGTAAGTCAAAATGCTGAAGATAACTATATTTGTGGATATGAATTAAAATCTAAAAGTTCAATGTCAGTACGTTGTATAATGTGATACCTGGCATAAAAAGAATATGATAAGTAAGAAGGAAAATATTGCATATCCATTTCTATATCAGTGAACTAGATGACTTAATTCTCCCTTTCACACAGATGAAAAACCCTCAAAAAGCCTTCACCATCTAGTATGTTAAGCACCAGAAGGTATTAGTTATTTTAGAAAATTGGCTGACAAAGCCTTTATACCTCTGAGAGAATGCCACCTCCACATCCAACATCAATAACTTTAAGACCTTCGAGTGGCTTAGCTGAATATGGATCCCTCCTGGAAAAATCAACTTTAGATAAAGTAGAACAAATGTGGATCCCTCGGGATGAACTTAGGCAAAATACAGCAAAAGGCAACGATGTGGATGATGAGAACCGAGGAACCGAAAAATACTCACACTATGGAATAAGGAAAAGTACAATAAGCAGACCAGTATTTGTCTTCTCCTAGGGGAAAAAGCAAAACTAAAAGCCAAAACAGAAATGCTCTATAGAAAACAAAATGCAGGACATGTTAAATGTACCTGAAATGTCTACAGAGTGTGGAACGGATAAAAGACAATCGTGTCGGATTCATCAAATGCAATGGTTTGGATGGACCTTGAGAATCCCACCTATTTATTCCAGAAACAGTATCATCGTCAGTAACCAATCATATGCAACGCAAAAACTTGCCATGCCCTTCGCTTCGAGCATCTTAACATACGGACTATAAGTGTTGCACTGGCAGAGTGGCAGATGACTGCTTCTACATAGAACAGAGATGATATACAAAGATCCCAAAGACTAGATTTGATTTTAATAACCATTATTCATCATGGCAAAACTAAGTAGGCATTCTGAACACACGGTAGCCTATACATTGTAGTACTTTTTGCGCAACTCCCTGAACATGTAGAGGCACGTTTGTTGGGTCTGCCCAAGATACACTCACGCACAAGAGGAAGAACACACATTAATTTTTGTGGCACTCACACTTGTGCCTTTTCTCCTTGTTCTCACTCTTGCAATGCAATTACATGATGGCTTAATTAATAGCCGGAAGCACACGGCTAAAACGCAGCCACTCACTCACTAACTCCATGCACACACGCACAGGCCACAACTGCCTGGCCTGGTTACTACTCAACTAACCCACGTCTAGATTAAGTCACTTCCAAGTTTCTGCAGATCAACTAAGGGTTCACGCAGCCGGCTTCTTTCTCCACCTCTTTCTGCTACACAACTCGGCTGCTTGGACTTCACAGAACTAGAAGCATGCAGCTAGCCTATCCATGCAAACTACTCCCTCTGTTCCTAAATGTAAGTCTTTTTAGAGATTTCACTACAAACTATATATGAATGTATATGAACATATTTTAGAGTGTAGATTCACTCATTTTGATCTGTATCTAGTCCATAATGAGATCTCTAAAAAGACTTACATTTAGGAACGAAGGGAGTACTAACAAACTCAACGGGACACACTACTGACTTGCATATACACGCATGATCTCTCCTCTACGTGCGTAGAGTCCATGCCCACAGCCAGGTAGGTTGGACGTGAGAACATGCATGGCACTGCTAAATAAACATGATGAAAACCAAAACAGCAAGGTTAATTCTAACAATGTTGACATATATCAAACATATCTAGAGGCACGTTGATATCTAGAAAACAGAAATGTGTGCCAATTCACTGGAAAGCCTCGACAAGCTACACTAGTCTCGACAAGCTACACTAGTCGTTGCAGATTATTCTAAGCAACTCATGTCTGCAAGACTGCAACGGAAGTGGTATCCACTGTTTGTAAAGCGTCGCTTAGTGTCAGGGCACCCTCTCAAGGCATCCAGCTCGCTTTAAAGCGTCTGAAACGTCCGTTTAGGCGTCCTAATGGGCGCTTTAGTACATACAGGACGCTTTCGACTTCCCAGGGCGGGAAACTGGGCTTCCCTCTGTGTAGTTGTGCTCCTCCTGCGGCGAGGTCCCGTACGTGCTCCACGGTCTCCGATCCACCTCCTCCTCGGCTCCCTCCATCGGGTTGCTGCGTGGCTCGGCGCGCAGGCCTCCTGGCCGGCCCGCTGGCGGCGCCACCTCCTCCATCTCCCGCCTCAACGCCAGGTGGGGGCTGTTGGCTTGGTGCGCCCCATCCATACCCGCTTCCCTGGTTGTATGCAGCTGAACCGGAGACCCTCTCCCACGTGTGACAGCTGGCAATACGAATCTCAAAGCAGCGGCCATCTCGTTCCCCACTTCTCGCATGGAGTTAGTTGCCATGGCCGACTACACAACGCGGCCGCCGTCGATAAGACGGTGTGCAGTTCTTCGCCAAGGCTTACTTTGCCCCTGACGAAGCAGATGGAGGGGTAGCCCGCGCTGATACATCAAAGACGACTGTCTTCGTGCCGCACGGCCGCCGCCGGCAAGGGGTCGTGGAGATTATCGGTCGCTCAAGAAAAGAATGGAATCAGGAAGACTGGGGGATAACAGAGACACTAGTGCTTTGAGATTGGAATATACACGCGTCACGAATCCGAGTGGGTCTCATCTGGGCGAGCATACGACCTGGGTCGTACAAGATTTTTTTTCCGCTTCCCTGCATCACCATCCTCCAGACGGATCCACGCGCATGCGGCCGTGTCGTTGATGGGGCCCATTTTCGTGTTTTGACCATTTTTACAAAGTTTAGCCGGACCTGACCTCTGTTCAAAATTATTTTGAGATCTGATCTTTTTTCCTACCGTCATAGTGTCTGACGATAGAGTATAACTGCCTACCGCCAAAGGCCTTGGTGGTAGGACTTAACTACGCCATCATGCTTGTTTAACGTCAGAAATACCCTACCACCAGGGTCCCTGACGATAGGCGGTGCAATCCTACCGCCAAAGAGCCTGACGGTAGGCATGCCATGAATGGAAATCTTTCATGCCACGGCGACCTCGGTCCGGATCACGCGCGCGGCCGCCTCGGCACACCGGTGCGCCGCCCCCTCCTCGAGGCCCATCCGCCGGGCCCAGCTCTCGAGCGCCGCCTCACAGCGCACGCGATCGACGCCCCTGGACCGCGAGAAGCGCGTGCGGCGGTGGCGGGACGCGAGGGCGTTGGCGCCGTGCACCTCGGCGTCGCACGGCGCGCAGAGGAACGCCTCGTCGGCCCGGCAGTGCACGTCCGCCCCCGCGCCGCAGAGCTCACAGCGCTCGTTCGCGGCGCACATCCCGGCCGCTGGGCGCACGGCCGCGGGCTGGGGAAACGTACGACGGACGACGGACGAGGCAGCGAGCTGGAATGGCGTACGTGCGTGCTCGGCTTCACTCCCTTCGTCCCGTCCGGCGCCGGCGCGTACTTAAAGGCGAGCGAGGGAGGGAACCCGGCCGGCCGTGCGAGCGAGACTTTTCTCGCTCCTCGCGTGCAAGTTTCGTGCGCTGCCAGATCCGGCCGGGCGTGCGCGCACGGATGCAAAGGGAGGCGACGTCCGGCTCTTCTTTGGGTTGGCGAGGACGTGGAGTACTAGGTAACCAGCCACGGCCATGTTGGAACAAGCGCGTGACACCTGCACGGCTGCACTTGCACGAGAGGCCAAGAGAGTGGAGTAAAGTTCATCGACGTGAGCCGCGACAGGTTAGCAACATTGAATTTTGAATTCGGGTCAGTCGATTTTGAATTAAGGAAGGTGAAGGAAGGAGTGAATTGCTGAAAACATCGATATTGAAAGCTAAGGTTGCAGAAATCACAATTCTACGGTTTTGTGCCAAAAACTACTAATTTCGAGCCTAATTAAAAAAAAAACACGAGTCGCCCGCTTAGGCCATTTTGACCATGATTATGACAGGTGGGTCCCCCCGGACAGTGTAACGTGGCATAACATAACAGATCACAAATAGACAGAAAGGGATAGACTAAACTGTAAAAGGCCAAAGAGGATAAGGTGGTGCTGTTAATTAATAATAAAAAAAGAGGATAAGGTGTGAGTCGTCCTTCCTCTCCCCAGCGCCCAGCCGTGCGCACGAGTTCTCGGCCGGGCGAAGTTCGCAATGGACGACGGCTCAGGGCGCTCCTCCTCCTCCTCTCTCCCCGCCTCCACCCGGCCTCGACCTCTTGCGCCCGGCCTCGGCCTTCCTTGTTGCTCACCTACATCGGGCGCCGGCGAGGTGAAGAGGAGGCGACGGCGGCCAGCGTAAGCGTGGTGAGGAGGCGCCTCGCCCGCGGCCGCGATTGCGTGTCGGCGAGCCAAATCCACAAACCGCGGGCATGGAGGTGCGGTCCATATGCTTGATGATGAGCTCACGCCGCGGTGCCCTCCATATCTCTCCGCCTATCCTTCGATGAACCAAATTTTTTCGATGTGTGCCGCCGCCGAGAACCACGCCGTCAAGCTCATCCAGGCCGCCCGATGCTCAAGCCGCCGCCGCCGAGCTCCATTGCTCCGCCGTTCTAACCGACAACGCCGCCGTATCCACGCCATTCTCGCAGCCCGTCCTCGACCACGCCGGAGCTCCCCTATGCCCCGCCGCCAGAGCAAGCAGCAGCGGCGACACGCACGGGAGGGAGTGCCCGCCAAGGCGTCCACCACCGAATCGGGGAGATGAAGTGACCAAGGACCCGATTGCTTTTTATTCAGGGCCCTTCGCAAAATAAGTTGTATCGAGATGTAATTGCTTTTTTCTTTGCCATGTCATCCTGTTCAGCGGGACCCACCTGTCATAATCGTACTCAAAACGGCCTAAGTGGGTGACTAGTGTTTTTTGCAAAAAATTAGCCTCAGAATTAGTGATTTTTAGCACAAAACCGTAAAAATGTGGTTTCTGCAACCCTAGCCTTCAATGTCGATGTTTTCTGCAATTCACTCGTGAAGGAAGGGCCTCGCAGGAGAGAAGGAAGGGGCTCGCCTTCATCACCTCATTATCTATCTTAGGGTTCAGGGTGAGGGCGGTGGTGGGGGCTTCATCGGAGAAAAAACTCGGCCATTGCCGGGGCTAGAGGGATGGCCGGTGTCAGGACCCCGATTCCAAGTCACATCAATCTAGCCGGTAACACCTCATATCACTTTGCGGCCTCACGCACGGTATTCCCACGGGTGTCGCCTTACCATGGCCCGGGACCGTTTATGCCTTTTGGCTCACGTATATGATAGTGTCGCTAGCATCCATATGACAGAGAACCCGGCCGACATGGCTAGTCGTGAACCCAAAGCGGCACTAACCCATGGGGACAGGCATACTTGAATCAACATCGAGCATGTCTGTCTACAGCGTGTGAATCCGGGTTATTGCACTGGGCTAACAGGACTCCTGGAACCCGAGCTGTAGCAGGCTAGGCAGGACTCCGGATGTCACCGCGTGACATTTCCCGAAGGGATGAACCACGAACGAAGTGAAACACATACCGGCCAGTCAAGTGTCCCGAAAGAGTAATCTTGGGCTAGCAGGACTCCGGTGAACCGGGCTGTAGCAGACTACTATGGCTCAAGGAAGCACTAGACTACATTTCCCCATAAGAGAGACTGCTAAGGATAAACAACTAGATTGTCGGATCCCACACATACCAAACATTTCAAACATACACACAATATGCTCGATATGTGTAAATACAACATGGCATCACAACATAACTCTACGACTCAAGTATTTATTCATTAGGCTCCGAGGAGCGAGATATTACAAACATGGGTCTCATGACCCAACATTCAGAGCATACAAGTCAAAGCACATGCGGAAGCTTAACATGTCTGAGTACAGACAACTATAAATGAAAAAGGCTTAGAAGCCTGACTATCTACCAGATCCTGCCGAGGGCACAAGATCGTAGCTGAGGTAACAAGCTAAACGTCGAAGTCCACGTGGAACTACTAGCGAGACTGTAGTCTCTCCGCAAAACATAAATTAAGCAAACGTGAGTATAAATGTACCCAGCAAGACTTACGTCAGAACTAGCTACATATGCATCAGTATCAACAAAAGGGAGTGGTGGAGTTTAACTGCAGCAAGCCAGCTTTGACTCGGTGGCTATCCTAACTACGACTGCAAGTAACTCTTTTGAGGTGGCGCACACGAGTCCACATATTCACCATATCAACACACCACTATGGATCCGCTCCCGTCTCCCTACGAGAACGCCATCCATAGCACTCACGCTTATCTTGCGCGTTTTAGAGTATCCACGTTCACTTGTCTATGAACTGTACAAGCAACCCAGAAGTCTTTTTCCGCGGACACGGCTATTCGAATAGATCATATTAACCCTGCAGGGGTGTACTTCTTCACGCACGCTCTCTCCACTTACCACCATGTACACGTCGTGTATCTCGGCAACCTTCAAGCGGAAGCCTGGCGAGGGAGTCGGCCACGACCTGACTAACCACACAAGTCTCTAGTCCAGGTTTATAACCTATTCGGGTTCCATCCGCAAGGAGATCCGGCCGGGGTGTCGCTCACGGCCCCAAACGATGTGTGCAGGGTTCCCGAGACACAAACGGGCGCTTGGTACACCGGGCCATGGTGTATCTACCGCATCATAGCCCACCCCTAGGGTCAGCGCTACGCACGGCCTCCAACACATATCCTACAAACACCAGAAACTAGTTGCAACTCCTGGACAGAGATCGAGGCGATAATAAGCCGAGAGGGGTCGAGTTACCAGAACCCAATGTGTGGTAGTAACTGTTCATGGATCACAAACACAGAACTCAGTTCCTGAGGACGGCTTCAATGAGACAACCCACCATGTACTCCTACATGGCCTCTCACCGCTACCTTTACCAAATTGTGTTCACACACTTAGCTCTCAACAATAGGACATGTTCACACACCTCCGATTCATCCCCGATGGATCAGACCTGACACAACTCTAAGCAATAGCAGGCACGACAAACAAGCATGAATGAGTAGGCACATCAGGGCTCAAACAACTCCTACTCATGCTAGTAGGTTTCATCTATTTACTGTGGAATGACAGGTCATGCAGAGGATAAAGGGGTTCAGCTACCGCAACAAGTAACAGATGAATCGTTGTTGTCCTAATGCAAGAAAAAGGAGAAGGAGCGAGAGAGTGGGATTGTATCGGAATGAACAAGGGGTTTTGCTTGCACAGCACTTCGAAGATAATATAGTTCTTCATCGGTGTCATCGAACTCATCGTCGATGCGTCGTCTCTTGTGAGGGGACAAACACCGCAAACAAGGAAGAACACAATCAATGCAATGCAACAATATGATGCATGAATATGACATGGCAATATGTCGTTGTTTGTGCTAATGCAACCACAACAAGTTCAATGGAGCTCATTTGAATCAAGGATTCAAATGCAACTCCAAACTTAAGCATTTTAAATGCCCTTTATATGATTTGTCCTAAACAGCAGTCATAAGTTGTTCTAACATGCATGAAAATGGTACAGATGGATAGATTGGATTTTTTGATCATTTTTCATATATAACTTGTTTCATTTGGAGTTATGGTTGAATTTCTATAACTTTTAGAAGTTTGGGCTATTTTCTGAAATTTATAAATCATTTATGATTTATTTAAAATCCCAGAAAACATTACTGCATTAGCAACACGTTATGCTGACGTCACTGGTCAACCGACCGTTCCTGGTCAAACCTGACCTGTAGGTCCCGCATGTCAGTGTGACAAGGCCTAAACAGAGGCTGACCAGTGGGACCAGGTCAACGCTGACTGGACAAGTCAACCCTGACAACCTGGGCCCACCAGATTAGATCTAATCCTAACCAAAGATAAAACCTGTGGTTAAATAACGTGGAGGGGTCCACTGTCAGTGACTGTGGTGGGTAATTAGTGGGTGGATTATGCCTAATCTAATCACGCCACGTCAGAGTCGCCGGATCAAGTCGTCGGCTACCTTACAGGACGGCGGTGGCTCATCGGAGTTTCTATTCCTGCGACCATTCGCATGGCGGAGGGCATCTACACGTTGCAGGTGCTCGGCCGCATCCATCTACGCAAGCGGGAGGGGTTGAGGTTAGCCGAGCTCGCCGGAATCAAGCTCACGGCGGCGGCCGGAGCTCAAGCGAGCTCGGGGTCGGGGCTACGGCGTGCAAAAGGTCGAAATGAAGCTCCCGCGAGGCTCTACGTGTTGTCGCTGGTTGCGTTTGGGCCTTGGCGTGACCAAATGGTCGCCGGAGCTACGCCGGCGACAAGCTCGGCGGCGGTGGTTCTCGGTCTCGATGAACGCGACGGCTAGAGGACGGGAAGATGCGGAAAGAGAGGGAAATGCAGCCCGGAGCTCACCGGGAGGTCGTTGAGCAGGTCGATTGGTCTCGGGAGGCGTCGGAGGACGACGGACGGCGCCAGCGATCTCTTGGCAGAGGAGGAAGAAGACGAGGTAGCCGGTGATGCGGGGCGTCCGGCGTCGCGTGGCTCCTCGTAGATGATGAAGACGACCATGCGGTTCTCCTGGGCGGGTCGGCGAGGCGAGGGGAGCTCGGTGGGCATGGCTATGGCGAGCGGCGGCGACGGCGATGCTCGGGGAAGAGAGGGGGAGGGAGCCAGAGGAGGGGATGAGCATGGGGAGAGTGCGAGGGGGTTCCAGGGCGCGTGTGGCGGCGTGGAGACGCCCAGTGTCGAGGACGCAGCAACCAGGGTGGAGGTGGCCGCCTGGCGTGCTGGCCGTCGAACGCGCCCGTCCTCTGGCGAGGGAGGAAGACGACAGGAGGCTGGTGGTGGGCTGGGTCAGGTGGGCCAAAGACAGAGTCAGCCTGGGCAGTTCTTTGGCGCCAGGTAAGTCCTTTTCTCCCTCTCTTCTAATTGTTTTTGTTTTTCTATTATTTTGTAGTCTTTAGGGCTTTATTAAAAATACTAATACTATCCCAAAAATAATGAAACTTGCTCAAGCCCACTGTTTGGAAAATATTCAACAACAAACATTTAAGTTTATGATTATTTAAGCATTTAAAATATTTTATAGTATTCAAATGCTCAAATGAAAATACCATATGATTTAATTCAGAGCCCAAATATGTCATGAAAAAATGTGCATCACCTCTGGTTACTGTTTACAGCATTTCCCATAAGTGATGAACATTTTTAAAAGCCATTTGAATTTGAAAATATTTTAGGTGAACCTAGTGAATTCCTTTGATGCTAGGGGTTTAGGCAATCCCCATTTCAAGTTTCTTTCAAGATTAAACATGATGCACACATGAGGTTAGCCTAATGCAATGCCAGAAGTTAGGGATGTGACAGCCGGGGGCGGCGGCAGCACGGCGGTGGGAGGAGGTTGAGGGGAGGGTGGGGCGGCGAGGCAGCGCGAGACATTCATGTGCAATGTTTGAAATTCATAAACAATTTTCATTTTTGTGAACATGTTTAATAATTCATGAACATTATTTAAAGTACAGGAATTTTTTTTAAATTCAAGTGCAATTTTTACGCAAACAATTTGCAAAATTGTTAATATTTTTTGAATATGCTAACATTTATTTAAAAACATGGACAGTTTTCTAATCTGCAGACATTTTAAGATTTCTCTAACATTTTTAAAGTGACGGGCACTATTTCTGAATTCACGATCATTTTATGAGTTCTTGAACATTTTTTTTTCAAAATTCTGGATATTTTAAATCCGGAATTATTGCAAGGAGAAAAAACAGTAAAGATAAAGAAAAAACACAAAATAAAAGAAAACAGGGGGCGCCCCCTCCCCCACGCGCATGGCCCAGACTAACAGGGAGGGCCTGGGCGGTGAGGGAACCCCTCGCAGTAGGGAACAAAAGAAGGGCCGGTCAGGTACAGGCCACAGCCTCGTTTTTCTTTCACGATTTTTGTTTTGGTTTTTCGCTTTTTTGTAATTTTTGTTGTGATTTGAAATATTCTAAAACATTATATTTCAAAATTAAATAATCACATCCCTAGTTCGGGTTTGCTTTAGGCTAGCTAGTCATGTGTGCATCATGTTTAAATTTCAATGAATTTGAAATGGGGACATGTGAAAGCCTCAGAAATCATTTCTGAAAATGACCAAGATAAAAATTGCTTCAAATAGGTCCAAGAAAATGTTCATGTTTCTCTCTGAAAATATTGGCCAGAGGTAAAATTCAAATCAATATTTTTAGGAGCTTATAAATATTTATTTTGGGCATTTGAAGCTAATGCAATAACTATTTGCATTGGATTTATATTTGCTATATATTGAATATGTGTCCAATAATTCTGAGGGGCTTTGGAATAATCCTTTTAGACCCTGCAAAATTATCAGAAGAAAGCAAAATGGTTTAGTGCTTAAAACTAAATCAAAATAAATAACAGAAAAGGAAAACAGAAAATGTAAATGGAAAAAGAATCTTACAGGCTTACCTCCTGTGCAGCCCTTTCAGATCCAGCCACCCATGGCTGCCGGTCATCCCCAACCTCCCCGCCAGAGGATGAGGGCGCGTGCTTTCGCTGCTGGCCCACGCCATGAGGTCACCTCTTGCTTCTGCCGACGCAGGAGAGGCTCCAGAAGCCGCCACGCGCCACCCCCGTCCCTCTCGCCCATCGCTCGTCCTCGTCCCTTCCTCTAGCCCCTCTCTCTCGCAGCCGACCGCGGTTCGAGCATAGCCGTCGCCGCCACTCGCCGCTGTCAGTAGCTAACGCTTTCCTCGCCTTGCCGACGTCGGAGGAACCGCCATCGCCATACCGTCGTCTACACCAACCCACTCGACCGCGGGAGCACTGTAGCGTCGTCCCCGAGCTCATCTTCAATCTTCGGCCGCCGGCAACTTCATTGTCGATTCGCCGCCGTCCGTGCTTCCCCGACCTCGCCCGGCACCTTTCGTATGAACCGCGGTGAGCTCGCCCTGATTTCCCCGACCCGTGGTCTATCCCTCGCCGTAGACGTCGCCCCCATGAGCTCCGAAGCTCGCCGGCGCCGTGCTTCATCGCCGTCGTGGCTACGGACACCGTGGCTTGCACCTGAGCTCGTCATCGTGCTCGGGTTGCTCTCAGGAGACGAACGCAGCCACTAGATCGCCTTGCCGTGCATCGTAGCGCCACAGCTGTCGTTGCCCAAGCTCCGGCCGCCGCGGATGAGCTCATCGCCGTCAGCTCGGTCCACCCCAGCTCCTTCCTCTTGCACTGCCAGATGCGCGCGAGCCCCAGCAACGTGTAGCACCAAACCACCGTCCAAATGGTCGCCGGAGCGACGTTTCCGACGTCCTCCGCTGCCTCGGGTCGTCGCCGGCGGCTAAATGCCGGCCTAACCCTGTTTAGGTTAGTGCTAATGACGTCCCTAGGTCAATGACAGGTGGGGCCACCCCCTACTAAAATTAGTTTAGTTTACTTTCTAAACTTTAATTAGCCACTGTGTCACTGACGTGTGGGGGCCACCTTGCTAACTAATCTAGATTAGTGCTAATTAACTTAGGTTAGTTAGTTAGACACTGACATATGGGTCCCACTGGTCAGGTTTGACCCGGACTGACCCGTTGACTTGCTGACGTCACACCAACGTCATGTCGACGCAGTAATTGCTTTCTGGAATTTAAATAAATCTTAAATGGTTTATTTATTTCAGAAAATAGTTAAAACTTTTAAAAATCATAGAAAATAATCTATAACTTAGATTGAAATAAATTATATATGACAAATGATCAGAAAAATCCAATCTATTCATCTGTATCATTTTCATGCATGTTAGGACAACTTTTGGCTACTGTTTAGGACAAATCAAATGAATGGCATTTAAATAACCATATGTGGAGTTGAATTTGAACCTTTGGTTCAAACCAACTTCATTTAATCTGGTTGCTAGTTGCATTAGCTCAATCAACAGCATATTTCCATGTCATGATCATGCATCATATTGTTGCATTTGCATTGATTGTGTTCCCTCTTGTTTGCCGGTGTTTGTCCCCTCTCAGTAGACGTTGTTCCGGTGATGTGATCGATGACACCGATGAAGAGCTATAATATCTTCAGAAGTGCCAGGCAAGCAAAACCCCCTTGTTCATTCCGATACAATCCCACTCTCTCGCTCCTGCTCTCTTTTACTGCATTAGGACAACAGCGATTCAACTGTTACATGCTGCGGTAGTTGCACTCCTTCTCTTCTGCATGACCTGTCATTGCCACAGTAAATAGATGAAACCCACTAGCATGAGTAGGAGTTGTTTGAGCCCTGATGTGCCTACTCATTCGTGCTTGTTTGTCATGCCTCACTCGCTTAGAGTTGAGTCAGTCGATTCATCGAGGATGAATTGGAATGTGGTGAACATGTCCCTCTTGTTGAGAGCTAAGTGTGTGAACACGATTTGGTAAAGGTAGCGGTGAGAGGCCATGTAGGAGTACATGGTGGGTTGTCTCATTGCGGCCGTCCTCGTGAACTGAGTTACGTGTTTGTGATCCATGAACAGTTACTACCATGCATTGGAATGCTTAAGTGCCCCCTCTCGACTTATTAATCAACCTGATCTATGTCCAGGAGTTGCAACTAGTTTCTGGTGTTTGTAGGTAGTGCTAGTAGTCTACCAAGTGGCACCCGGTATAGGTGGGCTTGGGGCATACTGTTGGGGAACGTAGTAATTTCAAAAAAAATCCTACGCACACGCAAGATCATGGTGATGCATAGCAACGAGAGGGGAGAGTGTAGTCCACGTACCCTCGTAGACCAAAAGCGGAAGCGTTAGCACAACGCGGTTGATGTAGTCGTACGTCTTCACGATCCGACCGATCAAGTACCGAAACTACGGCACCTCCAAGTTCTAGCACACGTTCAGCTCGATGACGTCCCTCGTACTCCGATACAGCCGAGTGTCGAGGGAGAGTTTCATCAGCACGACAGCGTGGTGACGATCTTGATGTTCTACCGTCGCAGGGCTTCGCCTAAGCACCGCTACAATATTATCGAGGAGGACTATGATGGAGGGGGGCACCGCACACGGCTAAGAGATCAAGAGATCAATTGTTGTTGTGTCTAGAGGTGCCCCCGCCTCAGATATAAAGGAGCAAGGGGGAGGCGGCCGCCAAGAGGAGGGCGCTGCCAGGGGGGAGTCCTACTCCCACCGGGAGTAGGACTCCTCCTTTCCTTGTTGGAGTAGGAGAGAAGGAAAGAGGAGGAGAGGGAGAAGGAAAAGGAGGTTGCACCCCTTGTCTAATTCGGACCAGAGGGGGGGGGGCGCAAGCCTCCTTCCTTTTGGCCTCTCTCCTCTATTCACGTATGGCCATGTGACGCCCGGATAATCACGCTACAGTAATCCCACGCTAATCATGCCACGTCACCTCGGTTACTGTGACTAAACTCACGTTGATTCGAACCCGGTCTAAAATAAACCCAAATCAAAAGCAAACGATAAAAGTTTTCAAAAACTAAAACTAAAATGTTCGGGGGTTGTCAAAAATAACAAACCCAATTATGGTGGGGTGCACAAAATTTTGTAAAGTGTTTTGGTAATTTAAATAAACTAAAACAGAAAAAGAAAAAGATAAAACAAAAAGTGTGGGGGAGGAAACCCCACTGGCCCAACTGGGCCAGCTCCCCGACCCCCCCCCCCACCTGGCCCAGTCGGCCACCCCACGGCCCGGCCCAACCGGCCGGCCACCTTATCCACCAACTCCCCCTGTCGGTGGAACCCTAGCCCCCCTCCGCCCCCCCCCCGATCCCCTTTCCCCCTTCCCCGCCCCGATCTAGATCGGGGCCGATCCACCGTCGCGCCCCAGCGCCGACGACCCCGCCCGACCGCGTCGCCCTCTCCCTGCGCCCCTCGGCGCCCGGATCCCTTCCTCCCCACTGTCGTCCCAGCGCGAGGCCCCTCGCCCTTGGGTCGTCCCGACCCCGCCTCACCGAGTCCTCCCAGCCGCCGTGGCCCGCCTCCGACTCCCTCCTCGCGGTCGCCACCAGGCTCCACCGCCCGCCTCCTAGAACCCAGCGTGCCCCACACTGTGAGCCTTCTCCTCGTCGCTTCCCTCGTCCCCCCTCCCGGCGCCCGTGGCCCCAAGCCCGTCGCCCGGCTCGGCCGCCTCACCTCGCGGTCATCCACGCCCGCCAGCAGCCCCCCGCCTCCCTCTTCTCCTCCTCGCCCGTGCTCACCGCCCGGCCTCCCGCGTGGCCTCCTCTCTCTCCCGTCGTGGCGCCCTCGCCTCCGGCCATCGACCCGGCCCCTCCAAAGCCCCAGAGACCGCCTCCCGGCTCCTCGTCGGGCCACGGCCTCGGCCCCCTCCACCACCGGCCTGGGATCGGCGCCACGCCGCGTCCCCCTGGTTTGGCGCCCGAGCAGACCACGCCACAAGCCAAGACGCCTGGCTTGGCCCCTGGGGCCTATGACATGGGGGCCCCACCCCACATAATGGTTTTAATAATAAAAAGGTTAATGTAAATTAAATAAAAATAAATAAAATGAATAAAACTAATTAATTAATTTAATTAATCCTGATTAATTAACCTAATGACTAATTAACCTAATTAACTACTGTTAATTAAACTTAATTAGGTTAATTAGTTAACAGAGGATGACGAACGGGACCCACATGTCAGGGTTGACTTGGTCAACCCTGTTGACTGCCGACGTCAGCATGACGTCATAAATACATTTTTCGAATTAATTAATTAATTAATTAAATTCTAGAAATTATTAAAATCTTTTAAAAATCATATCTTTTAATCCGTAATCCGGATTAAAATATTTTCAACACGAAAGTTGCTCAGAACGACGAGACGAATCCGGATACGCAATCCGTTCGTCCGCCACAGACCCCTAACCTATCGAACCTGCAACTTTCCCCCTCCGGCTCCTTCCGCTCAAAACCCAAAACACCGGGATACTTTCCGGATGTTTCTTAACCAAGACTTCTCATACCACGTTAGGGCACGCCTAGCATCGCTTCTTGACATGTCATGCATCGATATGCATCTGTTTACTTGGTATTCATTGTTTCTTCCCCTTTTCTCTCCGGTAGACTACGAGACCGACGCCGGCCATTGCCGATTCGACTACGGTGTTGACGACCCCTCCTTGCCAGAGCAACCAGGCAAGCCCCCCCCCTTTGATCATCCCGATATCGCCCATTCCATTCTCTCATGCTTGCACTAGATTTTTGCTACTGTTATTGTTGCTCCTATTCTGTTGCATAGCCTGTTTATTGTAACCTGCTATTGTTACCTACCTGCTTATCCTAAACTGCTTAGTATAGGTTAATTAGAGACCCATCAGTGACCCCCACCTTGTCCTTGTTGCCCCTGCTTCATCATTGTAGACCCGATCAACGGGATCGAAGACCAGGCCCCGACACCGCACATCACTTCCCCTTAGTTGCTCGACACTACTAGGTTACTATCGAGTACCGAGGGTGAAACCTCTACAGCACTTCTGATATTAACCCTGTAGTATAGCTATCCGGTTGTGGTCATCGAGGGTGATTTCCTCCTTAACCACTTCCGATACGACTGTCGTGCAATCCCTCAAGTGTGGACCTCGAGGGTGAATCCTCTTATGTTCACCTTGATGACTACATTGAGTGGAATTCACCGGGGGTGATTCCTCGGGTTTTCCCCTTGATGTTTGGACACACGGTTACTTGGACTTTTACCACTGTTACTTGGAAAGACGGGTCGACCCTGAGGGGTACCCGCGCGTGCTTAATTGCGAGTGATGTGGAGACGGGTTGACCTGGAGGGTGCCCGCGAGATAATTACGAGGCGTGGCCGGGCATTCCTAGCCCTTGCCGCAAGTCCTCGAGACGGGGCAACGAGGTCACATCTTTTGTGAGTCTCTGCTTGTTACCGCGCGTTCCTAATCCACTACGATTTGGATATTTGATCCGAGGGGCCTCTGGCCTGATAGCACTAACCATCACGTGGGCATAGTATGGGCGTTCTGCGTCGTATACATCAGCGAAGCTTAATAGACGTCGGCCCGAGTGGCGCCTTGGGTTGGGACTGTAAGCTCACGCCTTTTTGGGAAGGTAGCTAGGTCTGCTCACCGGCAGCGTCACATAGCGTCTTGAGGAGTTCGGGGAGATGGCCCATGACCCACAGGGGCATAGGTTTAGTCCGGCGTCTTTGGCCTCTCTATTAAGCCTAGGTCGGGTTGCGGCGTATTGTTTGGCCGAGGCCGGGCATGACCACAGAAAGTGTGTCCGCCGGAGTTAAGCGGCGTGGTGGGTAAGTTGGTGCACCCCTGCAGGGAAGAAAACATCTATCGATAGCCCGTCCTACGGTAACGGACACTTGGAGTTGTATCCCGATCGATACAACTAGAACTGGATACTTGAGATGAGACATGGATATGAGCAATGGATTGCGATGAGAATTGGATTGTGATGATAACTGGATAGTATGGCTCTGGGATTTCTTTCTCGCGGGAAGTCGAGAAAGGATCTCTGGCCGAGGTTGATAACACTTCTGCTACTTTAAGTTTTACTACTCTACTCCCTCTTGTTTGCTGCAAGATGGTGGTTTCCAGAAGATGCTAGTCTTCGATAGGACTAGGCCTTCTCTCTATTCTAGCACTTCTGCAGCCCAGTCCACATATACAGACCTTCCTTTGATAATGTTGCATATGTAGTGTAGATCCTTGCTTGCGAGTACTTTGGATGAGTACTCACGGTTGCTTTGCTCCTCCTTTTCCCCTTTCTTCTTCTTTCCGGTTGATGCAACCAGATGTTGGAGCCCAGTCGGATGCCACCGCCGATGCTTACTACTACGTGGAGACCGTCGGCGACCACTGTGAGTAGTTAGGAGGCTCCAGGCAGGAGGCCTTGCCTTTTCGATCGTAGTTGCTTTTGTGCTAGCCTTCTTAAGGCAAACTTGTCTAACTCATGTCGTACTCAGATATTGTTGCTTCGCTGACTCTTGTGTTTTCGAGCTTATGTATTCGAGCCCTCGAGGCCCCGGCTTGTAATATAAAGCTTGTATTATTTTAATTTGTGTCTAGAGTTGTGTTGTGATATCTTCCGTGAGTCCTTGATCTTGATCGTACACATTTGCGTGTATGATTAGTGTACGATTGAATCGAGGGCGTCACAAGTTGGTATCGAGCCGATTTGCTGTAGGAATCCCCTTCCAACTCCTTGGCGAAGTCGAGTCTAGACATTGCAAAACTTTTACTAACTTGGTTGTGTGCCTTACGGGCCCATGCCGCCATTGGGTGGTATTAGGATCTTTTACTCCTCGATCTTTACTCTGGGACTCTGAGCTCTCTTCTATTCGGGTTAAATAATTTTGCTAAAAACAAAACTAACTTTAGGTTCTCGCAAGTACTTTCTCCCGAAGAGCCCCTCACTTCAGTGATAAATGCGCTAATCGTAAGATTCAAGATACTCTCGATGTTCTCTCGAGACTTTGTGCTCATCACTTTTGCTATTCCCGACCACCGATAAATCCGTATGGATAACTACTTACACTTGCCATTCATACGATCATCCCCATTGATCTTGTTATTACAAGATACCCGAAGTTTTCTCTATTGTTCCGAGAATACTTTGTGCCTACCGCCTAGCAGTTCTTTGCTACATGAATACCCCTTCAAATAAACCCTCGCACTTGTCGAGTATCCGCTCAACCCTAGTTGTTCATGTGTTTCACAAAAGTCTTCAAAATATTATTCGATCTTCCGAAAACCCTCTGGAGCCTTTGGCTCTTGAAATTCTTGCTTGCTTGCATTATGGTTAATCCCATAAGTCTCGTAGTCATATTGACATTCCTTGTCATTATCATTTTGAGTCTGTTAATTCAATATGTTTGCGAACACCCGCAATCATCATTGATCCTTATAAATTACCTTTCTGGCTGAGCTGCCATTCTTTTAACTGGAATTGGTTCTCGACCAGTCCAAGTGTCGTTGATTGTACCCTAAGGCTATTCAACTTATCCATCCCTAATCAGAGCATTGCTTGACCCTTGATTGGGAATCATAATTCTTTTGCATTTGACAATTGAGTTAGTCGATTGTTTCTATAGTTTGACCTCCTTGCATTCTTCTTCCTCTAGTTGAGTACTGATGCTCACGTCAGATCCCTTGTGGACCACCAGTTCCTTTGTTGGATTTTATCCGACAGTGTCCTTCATAATTAATCACTTTGTGAGTTCTTTCTCCGATACATAATGCCTTTGGTAAATTGTATCCTCCCCTTTTGTCAACCATGCTCTGCTTTCGAGTTGGTGATATTTACTCTTGAAGCTTATGGTATATGTTCGTAAGAAGCCCCGATGGGATTGAACCAACGCCTTCCCTCATCGGTGTGAACCCGAAAGATTTCACGAGTCATACTTATCTGGTATTGCACCAGTAAAACTTTCAACAACTAATGTCATCTTGAAATACGAGAGGTGAATGGAAGATTATGCATTGAGGAAGTGGAGTCGACCTTGAACTTTGTGTTCATGCCCATGGACGATGTATATCCTATCATGGAAGCTTCTTGTAGTAATAACTATTTCCTTGATAGCTAACATATGGTATCTGTGAATTGATCCCTTGCAACCGTGGTTCCGACCATGATTGTTCTTCTTTGATTCCATTTCTCGGACAAGTTAAAACAATTGTCTTCTATGGATCAATACACCAGTCCAACCTTTACTTTAATCTTGTGTCGAGTATTACCCCCTGGTATCTCGAGATTATCATGGAACCGCATAACTTTTTATGAGTTCATCAAGTACTACCTTCCCATCGATTCCAATTTTTCACGGGCTCTGAGTTATTAAACACTCAAAGACACCGATAACTGAACCGAGTCCGCACTACGGTTCAACAACTCTTCAGTAAGCTTCTATAAGTACGAGTTTGTACCCGACCACGCCGTTCCTAGCCTGTTTGGCTATGTCATTGTCGTGATGATTTTAAGCTGCTACCTGGTCCTTCTTCTCGGAGCACAATTTTCGACGATGAACTAACCTGACGTCGATCCTCATCGTCTTATCATTTCGCCTTGAACAACAAGCTCGAGTTCGAGTTTATGTCGTAACCGTGGTTCCAATAACCTCTTGCTTCTTCATTCCTTTGACTTGATGTCGTCGCTGATTGATTACATCTGCATGAAATCTCTCGACACTTGTGTCGTGATCATCATCAACCTTATGAGCTCTTCCAGGAATTCAATTGAATTCATGATGGGTAATACCATCCTTGTCCTCGATGATTCCTGTTCTCATCGACCACTTTATTGCCTACCGTTCAACACAAGATGTTCGTGTTTTGTGTAAACCTTGAGATCCCTGCTATCCAGCATTTGTTCTTCTTTACCTTGGGGTATTACCATCTGTTAATATCAAGGATGTTGTGAGGACTGCTCCACCTCCTAAGAAATTGTTGGTATTGAGATGCTTCTCACCATCACCATTCTTTCTGGTCCCCGTGTTGCTTCCAACCGGTGAACCAACAAGTGAACGGTGTTGTTTGAATTCTGCCCTTATAGCAAGCCTCTCGCTTTAAAGTGAAATGCTTAGACTATCGATTATTGAATCACCATTCCAACGTTGGTCGTGCAACCCGGCCCATATTTCGGGCGCACCTTTCAACCAGTGTTTACTTGTGTATGTTTTCCTCGAGCATACTTCCTTATATCATTTGATATGACAAATGTTATCTCCTTGTTCACTTAATTGTGGAAATCCATCTTTTGGGAATCTCGGTGAATTGCCGTTGAGTTCACCAGACACCTCCTTGTCCTCTCCTTGGGTTAATGATGGACTCTTGTTAACGGAAATCACTTCATAGTCCATTTCCCCGAGAATCTTACAATGTCATCTCGTCAATTTGCGTTGCACCTTTTCTTCTCGTGTATCCTAAGTCCGAGGTATCCTGACACCAACCGGATCTGAATCTCGGTTAGATATGATGGTTGGGACAACTTTCCAAGAGTTATGATGTTGATCCTTTGATGACCCGGTAGCATGATGTCATGCCTAGCACCCCCCCCCCCGGCTGGAGGACCTATCATAATAGATTCCTTTTCGGCAGGGTTATCCATTCACCCATGAGGGAATTGTAATACTGGTTCTACAAGTTATTCCTGATGGATCCTTCGTGATTCCAAAGTCTGATCTTCACCTAAAGACCATGTCAATGCTATCTCGAAGCATGTCTGTGGTACTCTGATTTTCAACAGGAACATTTGAAGCACGATGCTAAATTTTATTTATCATTTATCCTAACACCGTTGTATGGATAATATCATGAGATTCCTCCCCCCCTTACCTAAAGAGTTTTCTACATTATATCCTGCCACGGATATCATGCTTTGCTTGTCCTTGGTAAGGATATACCCCTGAAATATGTGTTTAAACATAATTTCCTTTCCATTGTTCTGGTTAATCTGATAATCATATTTTCCTTTCCATTGGTTGTTTGAACCTTTTTGTGATCTATATGATCTAAGCAGCAGTATTCTACTGCTTATGTAAACACCTCGAGGTACAACTCTGTCAGTAAGACCCTGTTACTATTGTTGATGGCATTCCGGTAGCCACCGATGGACGAGAACTTTGCATATTGGTCCGCCTCGTTCAACGAGCAGCAAGATGGTTCTCTTCGACCCTCGCCCTTGGTACCGATGTTGTTGCCGACATAAGCGATAGGCTGATCCTCCGACATGGCTTGCTAACATGACCATGCAAGATGTCAATGCCCTTTCCTACTTTTAACCCATATGGTGGGCCCATAACCCACAGTTCCACATGATCGAAACCGACTCTCCTGTACACCCTGTTGTCAGAGTTATTCCTCGTGCTTGACTTTGTATGCAATTCACTGGCCACTTGCCTGTTGACCTATTCTGGCATCGGACACAATACTTATTCCCGTTGCTCTGAACCCCTTTACTTTTCTGCTTGTGCAATGAGCGATTGCCTATCCGCTTGAAACTTCTTATTGCACCGTCTTACTTTACTCTCGATGTGTGTCATCTGTTCAACTCGAGAGATACTCATATGTTCATTCTTGGGATACCCCGGATGAATTTCCCTTATAACATCCTAACATTATAGAGCTGCCCCTTACCTATTCGTAAGTACGATGGAGTTCCCCGAAGAAAGGACGACAACTTCATCATGATGCTTTGGAATAAAGAATTGAAGACATCAACGAAAGGGATTAACTTCTTCGAGAAGATCCGTTAGAATATCGTAACTAGAACTTTCACCCATACTCCCCTCTTAAATCTCGGGACGAGATTTCTTGTAGTGGAGGAGAATTGTGACGCCCGGATAATCACGCTACAGTAATCCCACGCTAATCATGCCACGTCACCTCGGTTACTGTGACTAAACTCACGTTGATTCGAACCCGGTCTAAAATAAACCCAAATCAAAAGCAAACGATAAAAGTTTTCAAAAACTAAAACTAAAATGTTCGGGGGTTGTCAAAAATAACAAACCCAATTATGGTGGGGTGCACAAAATTTTGTAAAGTGTTTTGGTAATTTAAATAAACTAAAACAGAAAAAGATAAAGATAAAACAAAAAGTGTGGGGGAGGAAACCCCACTGGCCCAACTGGGCCAGCCCCCCCCCACCTGGCCCAGTCGGCCACCCCATGGCCCGGCCCAACCGGCCGCTCCACCTTATCCACCCCCCCTCCCCCGTTCGGTGGAACCCTAGCCACTCACCGCCTCGATCCCCTTTCTCCTCACGCCCGATCTAGATCGGGCCGATCCACCCTGGCGCCTGACGCCGACGACCCCGCCACCGCCCGTCAGCCCTCTCTCCCCTGCGCCTCGGACGCCGCCCAGATCCCTTCCTCCCCACTGTCGTCCCAGCGCGAGGCCTCGCCCAGCTGGGTCGCCCCCGACCCCGCCTCACCGAGTCCTCCCGGCCTGCGGCCGCCTCCCGACTCCTCCGCCACGGTCGCCACCGAGCTCCACCGCGCCCGCCTCCTAGACCTCGCGTACCCCCACAGAGCTTCGCCTTCTCCTCGTCGCTTCCCTCGTCCCCTCCCGAGCGCCACCGTAGCCCCAGGCCCCGTCGTCGGCTCGGCCGCCTCCCTCCCTCATGATCACCACGCCCGCCCATGCCACGCTCCCCGCCTCCCTCTTCTCCCTCCTCGCCCGTGCTCACCGCCCGGCCTCAGTGGCCTCTCCCCTCTCTCCCCGTCGGGCGCCCTCGCCTCCGCCATCGACCCGGCCCCTCAAAGCCCACCAGGGAACCGCCCTCGGGCTCCTCGTCAGACCCACCTCGGCCCCCCCTCCACCACACCGGCCTTGGGATCGAGGCGGGCGCCTGCCTGCGTCCCCACAGTTTGGCGCCCGAGCAGACCACGCCCGCATAAGCCCGCCTTGGCAGCCCTGGGGCCTATGACATGGGGGCCCCACCCCACATAATGGTTTTAATAATAAAAGGTTAATGTAAATTAAATAAAAATAAATAAAATGAATAAAACTAATTAATTAATTTAATTAATCCTGATTAATTAACCTAATGACTAATTAACCTAATTAACTCATTAATTAAACTTAATTAGGTTAATTAGTTAATGAGAGGATGACGAACGGGACCCACATGTCGTGGTTGACTTGGTCAACCACTGTTGACTGCCGACGTCAGCATGACGTCATAAATACATTTTTCGAATTAATTAATTAATTAATTAAATTCTAGAAATTATTAAAATCTTTTAAAAATCATATCTTTTAATCCGTAACCCGGATTAAAATATTTTCAACCTGAAAGTTGCTCAGAACGACGAGACGAATCCGGATACGCAGTCCGTTCGTCCGCCACACACCCCTAACCTATCGAACCTGCAACTTTTCCCCTCCGGCTCCTCACTCAAAACCCAAAACACCGGGGATACTTTCCGGATGTTTCCCCTTAACCATGCCCCCTCATACCACGTTAGGGCACGCCTAGCATCGCTTCTTGACATGTCATGCATCGATATGCATCTGTTTACTTGGTATTCATTGTTTCTTCCCCCTCTTCTCTCTGGTAGACTACGAGACCGACGCTGCTGCTGGCCAGTTCGACTACGGTGTTGACGACCTCTCCTTGTCTGAGCAACCAGGCGAGCCCCCCTTTGAGCATCCCGATATCGCCCATTCCATTCTCTCATGCTTGCACTAGATTTTGCTACTCGTTATTGTTGCTCCTATTACATTGCATAGCCTGTTTATTGTAACCTCGCTATTGTTACCTACCGCTTATCCTAAACTGCTTAGTATAGGTTAATTAGAGACCCATCGATGACCCCCACCTTGTCCTTGTTGCCTCGCTTCATCATTGTAGACCCGATCAACGGGATCAAGACCAGGCCCCGACACGCACATCACTTCCCCTTAGTTGCTCGACACTACTAGGTTACTATCGAGTACCGAGGGTGAAACCTCTACAAAGACTTCCGATATTAACCTCAGAGTATAGCTATCCGGTTGTGGTCATCGAGGGTGATTTCCTCCTTAACCACTTCCGATACGACTGTCGTGCAATCCCTCAAGTGTGGACCTCGAGGTGAATCCTCTTATGTTCACCTTGATGACTACATTGAGTGGAATTCACGGGGTGATTCCTCGGTTTTCCTTGATGTTTGGACACACGGTTACTTGGACTTTTACCATCGTTACTTGGAAAGACGGGTCGACTCGAGGGGTACCAGCGTGCTTAATTGCGAGTGATGTGGAGACGGGTTGACACGGAGGGTGCCCGCGAGATAATTACGAGGCGTGGCCGGGCATTCCTAGCCCTTGCCGCAAGTCCTCGAGACGGGCAACGGGTCACATCTTTCGTGAGTCTCGCTTGTTACCGCGTTCCTAATCCACTATGATTTGGATATTTGATCCGAGGGGCCTCGCCCGATAGCACTAACCATCACGTGGGCATAGTATGGGCGTTCTGCGTCGTATACATCAGCCGAAGCTTAATAGACGCGTCGGCGGCGAGTGGCGCGCCGGGTTGGACCGGTAAGCTCCTGCCTTTTGGGAAGGTAGCTAGGTCTGCTCACCGCCGCGTCACAGACGCAACGCAGGAGTTCCCGGGAGATGGCCCATGACCCCACAGGGGCATAGGTTTAGTCCGCGTCTGGCCTCTCTATTAAGCCTAGGTCGGGTTGCGGCGTATTGTTTGGCCGAGGCCGGGCATGACCTGGAAAGTGTGTCCGGCGGAGTTAAGCGGCGTGGTGGGTAAGTTGGTGCACCCTGCAGGGAAGAAAACATCTATCGATAGCCTGTCCCTACGGTAACGGACACTTGGAGTTGTATCCGATCGATACAACTAGAACTGGATACTTGAGATGAGACATGGATATGAGCAATGGATTGCGATGAGAATTGGATTGTGATGATAATCGGATAGTATGGCTCGGGATTTCTTTCTCGGGAAGTCGAGAAAGGATCTCTGGCGAGGTTGATAACACTTCTGCTACTTTAAGTTTTACTACTCTACTCCCTCTTGTTTGCTGCAAGATGGTGGTTTCCAGAAGATGCTAGTCTTCGATAGGACTAGGCCTTCTCTCTATTCTAGCACTTCTGCAGCCCAGTCCACATATACAGACCTTCCTTTGATAATGTTGCATATGTAGTGTAGATCCTTGCTTGCGAGTACTTTGGATGAGTACTCACGGTTGCTTTGCTCCTTTTCCCCCTTTCTTCTTCTTTCCGGTTGATGCAACCAGATGTTGGAGCCCAGTCGATGCCACCGCCGATGCTTACTACTACGTGGAGACCGTCGACGACCGGGAGTAGTTAGGAGGCTCCAGCAGGAGGCCTTGCCTTTTCGATCGTAGTTGCTTTTGTGCTAGCCTTCTTAAGGCAAACTTGTCTAACTCATGTCCGTACTCAGATATTGTTGCTTCCACGACTCTTGTGTTTTCGAGCTTATGTATTCGAGCCCTCGAGGCCCTCGGCTTGTAATATAAAGCTTGTATTATTTTAATTTGTGTCTAGAGTTGTGTTGTGATATCTTCCCGTGAGTCCTTGATCTTGATCGTACACATTTGCGTGTATGATTAGTGTACGATTGAATCGAGGGCGTCACAGGCCCAATAAGGCCCATATACTCCCCGGCGAATTCCCGTAACTCTCCGGTACTCCGAAAAATACCCGAATCACTCGGAACCTTTCCGAAGTCCGAATATAGTCGTCCAATATATCGATCTTTACGTCTCGACCATTTCGAGACTCCTTGTCATGTCCCCGATCTCATCCGGGACTCCGAACTCCTTTGGTACATCAAAACTCATAAACTCATAATAAAACTGTCCGTGCGGACCCTACGGGTTCGAGAACTATGTAGACATGACCGAGACACGTCTCCGGCCAATAACCAATAGCAGAACCTGGATGCTCATATTGGCTCCCACATATTCTACGAAGATCTTTATCGGTCAGACCGCATAACAACATACGTTGTTCCCTTTGTCATCGGTATGTTACTTGCCCGAGATTCGATCGTCGGTACCTCAATACCTAGTTCAATCTCGTTACCGGCAAGTCTCTTTACTCGTTCCGTAATGCATCATCCCGCAACTAACTCATTAGCCACATTGCTTGCAAGGCTTATAGTGATGTGCATTACCGAGAGGGCCCAGAGATACCTCTCCGACAATCGGAGTGACAAATCCTAATCTCGAAATACGCCAACTCAACATGTACCTTCGGAGACATCTCAGAGCTCCTTTATAATCACCCAGTTATGTTGTGACGTTTGGTAGCACACAAAGTGTTCCTCCGTAAACGGAGTTGCATAATCTCATAGTCATAAGAACATGTATAAGTCATGAAGAAAGCAGTAGCAACATACTAAACGATCGTGTGCTAAGCTAACGGAATGGGTCAACTCAATCACATCATTCTCCTAATGATGTGACCCCGTTAATCAAATGACAACTCATGTCTATGGCAAGGAAACATAACCATCTTTGATCAACGAGCTAGTCAAGTAGAGGCATACTAGTGACACTCTGTTTGTCTATGTATTCACACATGTATTATGTTTCCTGTTAATATAATTCTAGCATAAATAATAAACATTTATCATGATATAAGGAAAAGAAATAATAACTTTATTATTGCCTCTAGGGCATATTTCCTTCACAGACTAGGTGTAGTGGCACGGTGTACCAAGTGGCACCCGGATGGTGGGCTTGGGAACCCCGCTCACATCGTTTGGGGCCATGAGCGACACCCATGCCGGATCTCCTTGTGGATGGAACCCGAATAGGCGATAAACCTGGACTAGAGACTTGTGTGGTTAGTCAGGTCGTGGCCGACTCCCTCGCCATGCTTCCGCTTGAAGGTTGCCGAGATACATGACGTGTACATGGTGGTAAGTGGCGAGAGCGTGTGTGAAGAAGTACACCTCGCAGGTTAACATCATCTATTCGAATAGCCGTGTCCGCGGTAAAAGACTTCTGGGTTACCTGTACAGTTCATAGACAAGTGAAAGTGGATACTCTAAAACTCGCAAGATAAGCGTGAGTGCTATGGATGGCCTTCTCGTAGGGAGAAGGGAGCGGATCCATAGTGGTGTATTGATATGGTGAATATGTGGACTCGTGTGCGCCACCTCAAAAGAGTTACTTGCAGTCGTAGTTCAGGATAGCCACCGAGTCAAAGCTGGCTTGCTGCAGCTTAAACTCCACCACCCCCTTTGTTGATACAGATGAATATGTAGATAGTAATGATGTAAGTCTTGCTGGGTACATTTGTACGCACGTTTGCTTAATTTATGTTTTTGCAGAGAGACTTCAGTCTCGCTAGTAGTTGCGCGTGGACTTCGACGTTTAGCTTGTTACCCCAGCTACGATCTTGTGCCCTCGGCAGGGTCTTGTAGATAGTCAGGCTTCTCAGCCTTTTTCTTTTATAGTTGTCTGTACTCAGACAAGTTAAGCTTCCGCTTGTGCTTGTTGCTTGTATGCTCTGTATGTTGGGTCATGAGACCCATGTTTGTAATACTTGGCTTTTCGGAGCCTAATGAATAAATACTTTGAGTCGTAGAGTTTTGTTGTGATGCCATGTTGTATTTACACATATCGAGCATATTGTGTGTATAATTGAAATGCTTGGTATGTGTGGGATCCGACAACCTAGTTGTTTATCCTTGATAACCTCTTTTATGGGGAAATGCAGTCTTGTGCTTCCATGAGCCATAGTAGTCTGCTACAGCCCGGTTCACCGGAGTCCTGCTAGCCCAACACTACTGCTCCGGAACACTTGACTGGTCGGCATGTGATTCACTTTGTTCCTGTGTCTGTCCCTTCGGGGAAATGTCACACGGTGACATCCGGAGTCCTGCCTAGCCTGCTACATCCCGGTTCACCGGAGTCCTGTTAGCCCAGTGCTTCAGCCCGGATTCGCACACTGCCGACCGACATGCCCGATGTTGATTCATGTATGCCTGTCCCCGTAAGTTAGTGCCACTTTGGGTTCACGACTAGTCATGTCGGCCCGGGTTCTCTATCATATGGATGATAGTGGCACTATCATATACGTGAGCCAAAAGACGCAAACGGTCCCGGGCCATGGTAAGGCGACACCCGTGGGAATACCGTGCGTGAGGCTGCAAAGTGATATGAGGTGTTACCGGCTAGATCGATGTGACTTGGAATCGGGGTCCTGACGTAAATCTACATAACCCATTTGCAAAAAAATAGTCAAGAATTTAAAAAAAATGTTGAACAATTGTTTGAAAAATGTTAATCCAGCACTTGGAAAATGTTAAGTGTGTATAGAAAAAGTGTTGACTATGTACTAAATAAATAATAATAAGATTTTGATTAGATATATTAAATTTTAATTATTCATTCAATAAAACAATTTGAACAACAATTGAAAAATGTTAATCAAGCATTTGAAAAATGTTAAACAAGTATTTGAAAAAGTGTTAGTCAAGCATTGGAAAAAATTAAATGTGTTTAGAAAAAATGTTGACCATGTGATACAAATATTAATGTAGCCTTTAAAAAATATTAATCAAGCATTTAGTTTTTTTTAAATGTGCATAGAAAAACTGTTGACCATGTATTAGAAAATTTTATTCTATTATTTGAAAATATTTTTGAAGCATTTGAAGGAGTTTAAAAGTGTGTAGAGGAAAAATGTTGACCATGTATTTAAGAAACTTTAACCATGTATGTGAATATTTTTAATGATGTATTTGGAAAACATTAATAAAGAATATGAAATATGTTAAAGTATGTATTGAGAAAATGTTGACGATTTAAAAAAAAATGTTAAACTCGTATTGGAAAAAGGAAAAAGAAACCAAAGAAAAAAAATAAGGAATTGAGAAAGGAAAAAAGGGATAAAACCATGAAAGTAACAAAAAGAACCAAAAGGAGAACGAAAGAAAAAAATGCTGTATAATGAAAACAAGAAAACCAGGGATAAAACTGCTGAGAAAATCGAATAGAAAGGACGAAAAAGAAAAGAAAATTCCCAGTGAAAACCGAGAAACAAAAAAAGTGAAAAATCAAAGAAATAAATAAAGAATCAAAGAATCAAAGAAACCAAGAAAACCAGGAAGAAATAAAGAAACCATAGGAAAACAGAGAAAAAAGGAAGAAAACAAAAGTTTATGAAAACCGAGAGAGAAACTAAGAAAACCAGTGAAAAATCAAAGTTATAACAAAGAATAAAACCCAAAAACAACCGGCAAAAAATAATAAGAACCGAAGAAAAAACAAAAGAGAACGAGAAAAAAACAAAGAAAAACAATTATTTGAAAATATATTCTATTATTTGAAAATCTTTTTGAACCATTTGAAAGAGTTTGAAAGTGTGTAGAGGAAAAATGTTGACCATGTATTCAAGAAATGTTGACCATGTAAGTTAAGTTTTTTAATGATGTATTTGGAAAACGTTAATCAAGAATATGAAATATGTTAAAGTATGTATTGAGAAAATGTTGATGATTTATTTAAATTTTTTTAAACTTGTATTAGAAAAAGGAAAAAGAAACGAAACAAAGAAGGAATTGAGAAAGAAAAAATGGATAAAAACCATGAATGGAACAAAAAGAAACCAAAAGGAGAATGAAAGAAGAAAAAAAGATGTATAATGAAAAAAACAAAACCAGGGAAAAACCCTGGGAAAACCGAATAGAACAGAAGAAAAAGAAAACAAAATTCCAGTATAAACCTGGAAAGAAAAAAAAAGAAAAAAGTCAAAGAAAAAAATAATGAAAAAGAATCAAAGAAAACCAGGAAGAAACAAAGAAACCATAGAAAAACAAAAAAAAGGAAGAAAACAAAATTTTATGAAAACTAAGAGAGAAACTAACAAAACGGTGAAAAACTGAAGTTATGACGAAGAATAAAACCCAAAGAAAACCGGTGCACAATAATACGAACCGAAGAAAAAACAAAATAAAACGAGAAAAAGAAAAAAGGACAAAGAAAAACTAGCGCAATAGGGCGGCCCATACGCTCACTCTATTCAGCGAGAGCTCCTTCCTTTTTGCTTAAGGCGGGATATAGCTCTCGCGCGTTCCCGCGTCCTGGGGCGCCCAGGTCGCCAAACAGAACCTCCCTCAGCGGCCACAGGTAGCCAGCAGCAGATAAGATTTTGATAGCACACAACCGAGTGCGGATCCCTCAGCGGCCACAGGACACAAAGCCGAAACCAATATAGCAGCAGCCCAGGATAAGATTCGAAAATCTTGACGACTGTGCAGCTCGCAGGCTGCGGCAATGGCGGCGACACTGCAGTTCATCAGCCTACTCAGCACCCCCTCCGCCCATCCAGCTCCCTCCTGCAGCAGCAGCAACGAGAAGCAGCACCGCGCTGTCCACCTGCCCCAGCAGCAGCAGCAGCAGGGGAGGAGGCTCCGCGCCGTCCGTGCCGTCGAGACGGGCGCCGAGCCTGCCACCGCCGATTCTGAGACGACGGTGGAGCCGCCGTCCGTCGACTTTGCGTTCGTCAGCGTGAGTCCTTCTCTCCTGCCTCGATCGGTCGGTTGTTTGCTCTGCTTTTTGGTTTCCATTCGTCGGTTGGCGATGATGCTGCATGGAATTGCAGCCTCGGCTGCTGCCGGACGGGACGCCGGACGTGCACTACCGGACGGCGTGCGGCGGGCAGAAGCTCAGGGACATCATGCTGGAAGGTTACATCGACCTCTACGGGCCTTACGTGAGTGTCGCCCCGCCCGCCGGCGATCTCTCATTCGTTGATCTCGGTGCTGTATCACCGACCAGCGCTGATGCTGCTGCTACTGCAGGATAAGTTGCTGCTCAACTGCTCGGGGGGTGGCGAGTGCGGGACTTGCATCGTGGAGGTAACCGAATTTTAATAAGAGTTATAATGTGAAAATCTCAAGTGCTGGATAAGCACATCTGTAGGATATCTCTAGAAGCAGTCCTTGCTATTAACTGCAACCGCAGCTCGGAAAACTCTCAAAATATCCATTCCCCTTCACATTCTCTTTTTTCAGGTAGTTGAAGGCGGCGAAATGCTTTCTCCGAAAAACGAAGTAGAAAAGGAAAAGCTCAAAAGGGTGTGTGCACAGCTCTCTATCCCAGTCCATTCATAATTTCCACCAAATATCAAATGTCTTTATATGAAAAAGAGAGACAGCAGTAGTAACTAGTAACTTTGTTCCAAAACTCTGAACGTTGGTTGATCTTCAGAAACCCAAGTCATGGAGGCTGGCGTGCCAGGCCACGGTTGGCAACCCAGATTCAACAGGGCAGGTATCATTATTGTTGCAAATAGACCCACATTCTGTTTTATGAACAACAAGAAGACCGCCGTTTTATCATCGCGTTTTATTTCTCGGGTTCACATCATTAACATGCTAACATCATGGACTTGAATGATTCTTTACTCTGTGTAGATGGTCATACAACAGCTACCAGAGTGGAAGGTACACAAGTGGGAGAAGTGACTGGCGTATAACATTATGATGATTATGCAGTAGACCTCATGAGTCATGACCCTGGAAGTATTAAGCAGGAGCAACACTTGGTCAGGACAAGAAAAACTAGAGGCTGTCTGCTTGAAACCTCAACGAGGACGCACAGAGACATGTGAAGGCGTCCCGTAGAACTAGAAGCAAAGGCGCACTTCCTTGCGCTCGTAAACAAATAGTAGTACACAATAATCCAAAGTGCTCCAATGCTCAAATGTAAAAGAATCGGTTCATTTTTCTCACCCTAGGCGATCACTTATTGTATAATACTGTGCATCACCTTGGCGCCCTCTCTCACCGAGTCCACAGAAAAATCGTCACCGCGACTACACTCCACACATATCTCGTCGAGTCATCGTCCACCGGAACAATTTTCACAACTATTCCCTGATTTTCACAACTCTACACACTACACACATATCTCATCGAGTCATCGTCCATCGCTGGAGGTTGTTCTGGACGTTGTCAAACATGATTGTATTCCCTGATCAGGTAATACAAGAATTATTTTGCAAAGAATAGAGTCAACGTCCACTAGCACAATTTTCCCAACTATCTGTTTGACGCGGTGATACGGGGCAAACCGTATGGGTAGCCCGATCTTCACAAACTGAAGGTGCATTCGAGGATGAACACGGAAAAATTGTAAGGAAACACAAGTGTGTAGCACCCAAAGACAAAATCCACAACCAAATCTCTCATAACACAAGTCAATACAAGAGGAACAGTTAGATCAAACAACAAAACAAGAGAAATAAGACAACAAGGTGTTAGTTCGTCCCCAAATTCAACAAGGGAGTGGAGGTCTTGAGAGATATATAGTCTTCCCCATCTTCTAAGAACAAGAGATCTTCGACCGCAAAAAGAAGAAGAAGAAGAAGAAGAAGAAGAAGAAGAAGAAGAAGAGGTTTTGAAATCCATGGGGATTCTTATCCAGTTAGGAGGTCCTGATCCTACTAAGAGGAGATAAATTGAGCAAAGCTCTCTCAGGATTTAGTTTAAACTTAGCTTGCCCTAGATTTGAGGAGGGGTACGACTTATATCGTCAAGCCACAAAGAGACATGTACATGGGGAACGATAGGCCAATTTCACCGCATGCAGGTAGGTTGACATGGTCCAAAGGGTTTTGTGTAAGTTAGACATGGGGCCAAACATCATATCAGACTGTCCGATGTTTGAAACTGCATGTTTTTTTAGAATGAAGGCTCAAGAAAAGCCCGGCTTTAAATTAACAAAGCCATCAACCGGCTAGGATTACATCGAACAAACATAGGAACCAAAGAAAAAAACAGCAAGATGATACATGGTGCTGTGTAAATAGCTATCAGGCTACTGCAAATTACTAGCAAAGATATGAAAACCAAAAGGACAAGTTCAGCTAGAAGTCAAAGAAGCCCTCCACAGCGAGCAGAGCACCACGCAGGACACTAGCAAAAGCTTGGGGAAAGAAACAACAAGTAGTTGGAGGAGCACCGTTGTTAGCTCCATGGGTTCTGGCTGTCGATATCGCCCTCCTCCACCTCAGAAGGGGGCTCCCTTCCCCCTCACACTGGCATGAAGGGCGCCGATCCGTCAAAAGGTGGAGACGCCTACCCGAGGGCTAAAGAGCGACCGACGCCGTTGCCAACCTGAAAACCACACCAGGACACCACCACCAAACTACATGGAGATCAGCCAAGGGAAGCATCGTCATTACATGATATTGCACACAAGGAGAAGCAAACTACATGGATAAGGCCGCTGAAGACCGAGCAACCCTCAACCAGAACAAGCACGCTTCCCCCAAAGCTCACCAAAGACGGCAAACCCTTGAGGATGACAGCGCCCACAACATCGCTGCGGCCCAATCCCGAGGGATTTGGGTTTTCACCCGGTACACGAGCAACACGGGAGGAAGAGAAGGGGGAAAGGGGCATTTTTACCAGCGCCTACATGTAGGGGAC
Source organism: Aegilops bicornis (assembly GCA_021605145.1). Taxonomy (NCBI): domain Eukaryota; kingdom Viridiplantae; phylum Streptophyta; class Magnoliopsida; order Poales; family Poaceae; genus Aegilops; species Aegilops bicornis. Next base: position 102,865,091 of record CM038675.1, on the reverse strand, counting down.
GACGCCCATGGGCGCCGCCGCCGGCAGGCTGGCATAGCCAGCCACGGATTTCTCCGGTCCCTTCTCCCACCCCCACCTCGAGAGGAGACACGGCTACGGTGCCCGGAGACCGCGGAAGAACGGATCTGATGCGGGTGGCCCCGAGGCCAAGCTCTCCATAGCCATCGCCCGCCATCACCATATGCCCCCCGCACGGCCAAGATGGGCGGCCAGCACCCGCTGCTGCCGTTTGCTGAGGACGACGCAGCACCACCACCCACGGTGGCCACCTCGGCTCCGAGATCCTCCACAGGGGCGGAGTGACCAGATCCTCGCCGCCACCATCCCCGGCGGCCACGCGGCGTTTTGGCACCCCCCTCCGGTGGCGGGCTAGGCTTTGAGCAGCCCGAGTCGCCCCTGCGGGGGCGACGCAGGGGCCAAGAGGAAAAAGACCTCAAACTGCATGTTGATATTGGTGTCGGAACATCCAACATCTTCTCGAGAGCATTTGGGTAAGTTGGGCATTGGGTCGGTCCCAGTCCAGACTGTCCGACTTTGTAGTATTCAACAAAATAACCTCCTTGGTGATGTTCATTGCTTCTTCTTGGAGCCCCTTCCTCTATTTTCTTACGTGAGAATGCACAAGGTTTGCAATGAGGTACCACATACCACATGAATGTATAGGAATATCCCCCCCCCCCCCCTAGGGTCAAGATCCTCATCGGCATGAAAAGTAGTGAGGTTTGTGACGTTGAAGGTGTCACTCACCAAGTACCTGTCCAATGGAATGTTAGTCTTGTAAGCATTATCATTGATACTTTAGATGGTCTTGAAGGGAGGGTCGGCTCATGGAAGTAACTTGGACTTGAGCTCTTTTGGGAAGCGACCATTGCAAAGATGCACCCGCACGAGGTCATCGAGGTAAAGACCGTCGGATTCTTGGTGATGCTTACCTTGTCGGCATGGAAGTGAATGCCGCTCGATGGCGAGTCTTGTATCTTTGTGCATCGTCTTCATGAATTTGGCGTGTGCACTTACATCCTTGTTGATGCGCTCTTGGAGAGGTAGCGGCATGATGTCCAAAGGCATCAAAGGGCTGTAGACAAGTTCAAATAGAGACTTGAGTGTTGTTGGGTGTCGTGCACTCAAAAGGGAGTTATACTGATTCGGGGGAGTTGATCAACATTGGTGATATCACCATGAGGGTGTTGATGGGAATTTGTCGCATCCATCGGTTCAATTCTCTTGTGCCGTCAGTGTTCTCTAGCAAGATTGACCGTCTCCATGTGAGATCCTAATGATGTGTTATATTCGGCCACCACTGCTACAGACACTTGTGAACAAACAACCAGATCAACTATATGTATGGCCCTATGCCAACATCCAAACAATCAAGTGCAAATTACTGGAACTGAAGTCATTCTGTAATGTTGTACTCCCTCCGTCCTAAAATAAGTGTCTCGAACTTAATACAATTTTGTACTAGTGTTAGTACAAAGTTAAGACACTTATTTTGGGACGGAGGGAGTACAACGTTAGAGATATCACCTAGAAAGGGTCAGCACATTTTTGTCACCTCCATATCAAGTGTCATGGTTTGTCGGCACTCTCAAATGAATAGTAGCAAACCTAAACAGAAAAAAAACTTTGAACTAATGGTCATAGTCAACAATCATTTTTTACTTTACACAATGAACCAACCCGTGGTTGGATAGTTAGAGGGACAGTGGTATCCCCAGCTCACCAGTGTTCAAGTCCTGATGCTCGTATTACGACAGGGCGCCTACGGTGACTTCGTAAATCTCAAGATATATACCGGCTCAGTCTCTCGGAGGTGCTCATAGGGGTTGGGTGTGCGTGTGTGCGTTTATAGGGGTGACGTTCCGTCGACGACGAGGCGCCTACGATGATTTCGTAGATCTCAAGATATATGCGGGCTCAGTCTCTCGAAGGTGCTCATATATATGGGTTGGGTGCGCGTGTGTGCGTTTATAGGGGTGGGTATATGTGCGTATGTGTGAGGCTTAGGTCTGTACTGTGTTAAACAAACATAAGCTGGGCCAAAATCATGAAGTCCCTGCTCAACCATACCTGATACTAGACATCAACGGCATGCGGACATGCAAGGATGGTAAATTCCAGTGACACGCGGCTTCTGTCAAAAAATAAACTGAAGCACGAAGTTGATATGCTTACTAACTAAAGTTGCTATCCCTACGTAACTAAATTTACTATAAAAAACGTTCAGAGTTGCCATGTGCCCGTACCTTACCTGTGACACTTATCAGGGTTCATTTTTTATCGCTTTTGATTTGGAGCAAGGGGTGGGAGGGAATGTGTAGGCAAAGATAGGGAAAATTAAGATTCTGTTCATAATTTGTGTCCCTTCTGAGTCGAAGAAGGAAGGTGGTGGGAGGCATTTGATGATGGATCGGTCGATTGGATTGCGTTAGAAAAGACCAACGAAGGAAAAAGAAATCAGAAAAGGAAGATGGGGTTTGGTTGGGAAAAAAATGTTGGGAGATGAGGTGGTCGTAAAGATAAATAAATTCATAAATAGACAGATGACCATGTGTAGACATCGCCAAAACCCTGCCAGGCAAGATGCAGTTCCTGAAGCCGCGCACCGTCCGCCTCTATCCCAAACTACGGCGATGGATCTTGACGGACGCCGCGAGCTCCGGTTCCGGCCTGCAGCCGCTCGCTCTAGCCCTCAACAAGCGCCTCGCCGACGACGCTGGCAGGAGCAACAAGAACCTCGTCTTCTCGCCCTTGTCCATCTACGCCGCGCTATCGCTGGTAGCCGCGGGCGCCCGGGAGCGCACCCTCGCGGAGATGCTCCACGTCCTCGGCACGCGGTCCCGGGACGACCTTGCCGGTTCAGTCCGCGCGCTGGCGGAGCAGGCCCTCGCCGACCAGTCATGGGCCGGCGGACCGCACGTCAGCTCCGCGTTCGCCGTGTGGCACGACAAGACGAGGCCCCTCAAGCCTGGCTACGCCGACGTCGCCGTCAAGTCCTACAAGGCGCAGACGTGCGCCGTGGACTTCCACGAGAAGGTCGGTGTCAATCTCATCTCTCGTTTGGCCGTACGTACATGATCGATCTATGTTGGGTTTTTAGGGCACACATGCACAGATCGGTCGATAACATTACTAACATTACAATTAATATGTGGTTGTGCAGCCGAAGGAAGCTGGGGAGCAGATCAACGCATGGGTGGCGGCGTCGACCAACGAGCTCATCCCCTCAATCGTTGATCCAGAAACACTGTCCAATCAGACCGACCTTGTCGTCGCCAACGCCATCTACTTCAAGGGCAAGTGGGACAAGCCGTTCGACGAGGAAGACACCGAGGAGGACAAGTTCCACCGCCGTGACAGCAGCACCGTCGACGTGCCCTTCATGCGAGGCTGGGGCAAGCAGCATATCGCGTGCCACGACGGCTTCAAGGTGCTGCAGCTTCGTTACCAGAGAGGCCTGCCGTTGCCCGCTCAGCCGCCGCCGGCACGCTACTCGATGTGCATCTTCCTCCCCGACGACCGCGACGGGCTGTCGCAGCTGTCCGACAGGATAGCGGGCGACCCTGACTTTCTACGCGAGCACTTGCCGACGAGCACCGTCTTGGTCGGCGACTTCCGTCTACCCAAGTTCAAGCTCGCGTTCCATACCGAGTTGGCCGGCGTTCTCCAGGACTTGGGACTCAAGGACGCTTTCGACCCGGGGAAGGCCGACTTCACGGACATGGCGGAGGGCGCCGGCAGGCCCCTGGCGTTGGAGGAAGTGTTGCACAAGGCTGTCATCAAGGTGAACGAGGAAGGCACCGAGGCGGCCGCTGTAACGGCAGCCCTCATGTTTGGATGTGCATCTGGCTACCCGTCGCCGTGTGTGGACTTTGTCGCTGATCATCCGTTTGCCTTCTTTGTGATGGAGGAGGCGTCGGGTGCAATCATGTTCGCAGGGCACGTCCTTGACCCATCAAGTGAGTGATGATACTCACGATCAACCATGGCCTTCGCAGACTCAGGAAGTAAGGATCTAGTAATATCTAGCAAGTAGTATGAATTTGTAATGAGGTGCGCTACAATTGCCATTTCGTTTCCATATACAAAGTTAAGTTAATTCCGTGGTCTATATAGCTAGCTTGGTCCACATGTAGGAAAACAAAAATCCTTATCGCATATTTTGTGTTGCCCACTTGATTTTTTTTAGAGAATGGGCACCGGCCGAGCCTGAAAAGAGCTCGAACCTAGCCCGATTTTGAATTAACGAAGTCATCAACCGGACAGGATTACAGGGGCATCACATTAGAGAAAATCGAAAGTAGAGCAAAGCGGAAAGAAAGATACATGACACAAGGTAGAACAACACAACAGCGGCGCCATAGAGCCAAAGCACTAAGCAGCGATGCCGACGACGAACACTACGCCCACACCAACTAGCCAATTAAGGACACAAAAGGCGGGTGAAAGTGCAACTATCCCTAGGTGGTTTTGGTAATTCCTAACAACATATAGCTCATTGAGCTAACACTATTTCAAGACTAATATTTCAGGAAAGCTCAATGATTGGCATGGCATGGACTAGAGGATGTGGAACCCCTTGAGATGCTTTGAGGACAAAAGGATTGGCTCAAGCTCAAAGCTCAAGACTCTACATTTTCTATTTTAGTGATCCAAGATCACGTTGAGTCTATAGAAAAGCCAATACTATCAAGGAGGGATGAGGTGTTGCTTAATGGCTTGCTTGCTCAAAGTGCTTAGTGATATGCTCCAAAGCCCTCAACCACTTTCTCACTTCCACATATGACCTAAACCAAAAGTCAAACTCGGCCCCACCAATTCTTTCCATCCGGCGCCACCGAGTTCAGATGTCATAGCCACTGCCACAAACCCTAGACAAATCGGTCTCACCGACAGGGCTCTCGGTCTCACCGAGATGGGATTGTAATCTCTCTGTTTCCCTTCGTAACGTTTCGGTCCTACCAAGATGAGCGATCGGTCCCACCGAGATTGCAATGTAAACTCTCTGTTTCCCTTTTATAACATTTTGGTCTCACCGAAATGAGCGAATCGGTCCCACCGAAGTTTACGACCAACTCTCCGTTAGCTTATTACCAAAATCGGTCTCACCGAGTTTGTGTAATCGGTCTCACCAAGATTACGTTATGCCCTAACCCTGACCATATCAGTCCTACCAAGTTGCATGTCGGTCCCACCGAAAATCCTAACGGTCACTAGATTTGCTGAATCGGTCCGACCGAGTTTATCAATTCGGCCCCATCGAGTTTGGCAAGTTGTGTGTAACGGTTAGATTTTGTGTGGAGGCTATATATACCCTCCACCTCCTCTTCATTCGTGGAGAGAGCCATCAGAACATGCCTACACTTCCAATACACATTTTCTGAGAGATAACCACCTACACTTGTGTTGAGGTCAGGATCTTCCATTCCAACCACATAAATCTTGATCTCTAGACTTCCCCAAGTTGCTTTCCACTCAAATCATCTTTCTACCAAATCCAATCCTATGAGAGAGAGTTGATTGTTGGGGAGACTATCATTTGAAGCACAAGAGCAAGGAGTTCATCATCAACACACCATTTGTTACTTCTTGGAGAGTGGTATCTCCTAGATTGGCTAGGTGTCACTTGGGAGCCTCCGACAAGACTGTGGAGTTGAACCAAGGAGTTTGTAAGGGCAAGGAGATCGCCTACTTCATGAAGATCTACCGCTAGTGAGGCAAGTCCTTCATGGGCGACAGCCATGGTGGGATAGACAAGGTTGCTTCTTCGTGGACCCTTCGTGGGTGGAGCCCTCCGTGGACTCGCGCAACCGTTACCCTTCGTGGGTTGAAGTCTCCATCAACGTGGATGTACGATAGCACCACCTACACTACAGGAAACAGGTAATTTGCCGTCTGTGGATTACAGACGGCAAAGACCTAAATCCAGACGGCAAAGAGTTTGCCGTCAGGAAGCAGACGGCAAAGTCAGACGGCAAAGATAAGTCGGCAAAGAAAATTTTGCCGTCAGCTTTTCATCGAACAGACGGCAAAGATTTTGCCGTCAGGTAATCTGTGAATTTGCCGTCTGCCACAAAAATAGCATACGACAAAGACGCGTTCTTTGCCGTCAGTCAAAAAGTGTGCTTTGCAGTCAGTCGTATAAACTACAGACGACAAACAATGTTTTTTATTTTTTTAAAGACGCCGGAGCAGTGCATCTCGCCCACCAGCCGTCGTCGAACCAAATCAGATTGAGGCGGAGCTCGTCGGGACTGAGCTGCTTGCCCAACAGCGCCGAGAGGGCCATGTAGCGCGTCGTCATGTTCAACGTGCAGTCATGCCCTGTTGTCGTTTGGCAGCCGTGCAGGAGGGAGGAGGACCACAAAAGAGAGGAGGGTGGAGCTTCTCGCAGCGCTGGTGAGGTGGCGGAGCTTCATGCGGTGGAGACGGAGGAGCTTCACGCGGCGGCAGTGGAGTTGCACGCAGCGGCGGCAGTGGTGCTTGCCTGCGACCACGATGGACAGGCAGGTGAGGGGCGCGGTGCTGGATGGACGAACGAGCGGCGTGTAGTGCGGCTTCTCGGGGAGTAGCGGGCGTGGAGTGCAGCTTCTCGGGGACTAGCGTGCGTGGCGCCGGCCGGACGGGCGGCAAGCGCAGAGCCGGGCTGCTCGAGGACAAAGTTGATCGGGTATTGGCGGTGGCGTCTGGCTGCTCGGGTGCGGGGACGGGTGGGCGGGCGCTGGAGAGAGGAGGAAGCAGGAGATAGGAGGGAGCTGGTCGGCGGGGCTCGCTCGGGGAGATGTAGAGAAGAGCTGCAGGAGAGAGGAGGAAGCTGGTCGGCGGCAAGGCTGCTCGGGGCGCTGGACGGGCAAAGGCGGTGTCTGGAGAGAGGAGGAAGCAAGAGATAGGAGGGAGCTGGCCGGCGGCGGGGCTCTGCTCGGGGGTGACGTAGAGAGGAGTAGGAGAGAGGAGCTGCAGGAGAGAGGAGCTACATGAGAGGAGGAAGCTGGCCGGCGGCGTGGAACTGCTCACGGAGGAGAGAGGAGGGCGCTGAGGGGATAAGGAGAGAGAGAGAGGAGTTGGTCGCGTGGGGTGGCAGGCCTCGTGGGTGGGCCCCTGGCTTTTTTTATGCGTGGTGGTTGGCCCCTGACTTGTGGGTGGGTGGCTGCGTGTGTGTCCGATGCATACGGTGGATGGATACGTGCGTTTTGGATCTTGCCACGTCATTGATCCGCGTGATCAATACGCGTGGTGTGTTTTCTCTTTGCCGTCTACCAAATAAAATACAGACGGCAAACATCTCACTTTGCCGTCTGCTAATCAAAAGAACAGACGGCAAAGTCTGTGCCGTCTATTATTGTTTTGGTAGACGGCAAAGTGAGCGGTTTGCCGTTTGTATTTCGTTGGGCAGACGACAAAGTCTATTTTGCTGTTAGTATTTCTTTTCCGTCTGCAGCAGACGGCAAACCTTGTCTTTGCCGTCTGGCCCGATGAAAAGCAGACGGCAAAGATGCCTCCTGACGACAAATTATCTGTTTCCCGTAGTGCTATCGAAACCACGACAAAAACATCCGTGTCTCCAATTGCGTTTGAATCCTCCAAACCCTTCCCTTTACACTCTTGCAAGTTGCATGCTTTACTTTCCGCTGCTCATATACTCTTTGCATGCTTGCTTGAATTGTGTTGAGATTGCTTGACTTGTTCTAAAGTTGCTAAAATCTGCCAAGAACTAAAATTGGGAAAATGCTAGATTTTTATTTGGTCAATTAGTCTAATCACCCGCCCTCTAGACATACTTTCGATCCTACAAGTGGTATCAGAGCTTTGGTCTCCATTTGCTTTGATTTCCATAGCTTTTGGTGGTCATAGCCTTGGTTTGACAACCTAGGAGAGTATAGCGTCTAGCGAGGGAAATTACCACCGTAGAGGTCCTTACTTTGATGGTACTAATTTTGCTAGTTGGAAAAATAAGATGAAAATGCATATTCTTGGACATAACCCCGCCGTTTGGGCTATTGTGTGTATTGGCTTTCAAGGTAAATTCTTCGATGGGAAAGAACCGAACCGTGAAGCTACCGCGGAAGAGTTGAAGATGCTGCAATACAATGCTCAAGCTTGTGATATCCTCTTCAACGGATTGTGCCCCGAAGAATTCAACAAAATCAGCCGTCTTGAGAATGCAAAGGAAATTTGGGATACTTTGATTGATATGCACGAAGGTACCGACTCCGTCAAGGAATCCAAATTGGATGTGCTTCAAAGTCAACTTGACAAGTTCAAAATGAAGGATGGTGAAGGTGTCGCTGAAATGTACTCTGGGCTTGCTCTTATCACAAATGAGATCGCCGGCTTAGGAAGTGAAGAGATGACCGGCAGATTCATCATCAAGAATATCCTAAGAGCCTTGGATGGAAAATATGATACCGTGTGCACATTGATCCAAATGATGCCCAATTACAAAGATCTCAAGCCAACGGAAGTCATTGGAAGAATCGTTGCTCATGAGATGTCACTCAAGGATTAAGAGGAGCTCCATAACAAGTCAAGTGGTGCTTACAAAGCCTCATGTGAAGCTCCCACATCATCAAGTGAGAAACAAACCTTCAATGAAGAATTGAGCCTAATGGTGAAGAACTTTAACAAGTTCTACAAGAGTAGAATCAAAGAGAGAAGTTCCAAGTCAAGGTCCTACAATGACAAAAGATCTTCTAGTCGAGAGCGTACTTGCTACAATTGTGGAAAACCCGGACACTACTCAAATGAGTGTACGGCCCCCTACAAAAGAAGAGAAGATTCTTCCAAAAGAAGAAGTAGAAGAGAAGAATCACCGTCAAGAGAGAGAAGGAGTAGGGATGATCGTTATGGACGAAGACCCTCATGGAGAAGCAAGGATTCGGAAAGGAAGGACAAGTCATCAAGGAGCTACACAAAACAAAGACATCAAGCTCATGTTGGTGAATGGGTATCCGGCTCCGACTCCGACAATCACTCCGAGAGAAGCTATCACTCCGACTCCGAATATACTCAAGATGAAGGTGTTGCCGGTCTAGCACTTGTGTCAACCAACTCCTACGACATATTTGATTCACCAAATGAAGGAATTGGAAGATGCTTCATGGCCAAAGGTCCAAAGGTATCACACCCTGAGTATGTTGATTTCAATAGTGATGAAGATGACTTGTTAGGTGATGATGATTTACTTGTTGACAACTCTAGTGATGAATACTATGATGAAACGTCAATTAATCATGCTAATCAAGATGAAACAAATGACAATGATAAGGAGAAGATTGAGTCTCTAACTAAAGAACTAAACACTCTTAAGTTAGCTCATGAAACTATCTTAGGAGATCATCGAGAACTTTTAAGGACTCATGAGAAATTACGTTTTGAGAAGCTCAATCTTGAGCAAGAGCATGAGTTCTCAAAGGAAATCAATGATGATCTTTGCAAGAAAAGTTCTTCTTACATTGCCAAGCGTTTACTCTTATCCACTTACATGCCTCAAGTCAAGTCTAGTAACAAGAACACGAAAGATTCTTCCTCTAGTAGTAACAATAATCATGCTAAATCCAATGTTGTTGCTTCTAGTAGTTCTCTTGATTCCACTAATGATTCTCTTAGCCAAGTTACACTTGAGAAAGAAAATAGCTTATTGAAGGGAATTATAGAGAAAGGTGTCTACAAGAGCCTTGCCGGAGTAAGCAATTCGAGGAAATTGTACGCAAGCAAGGAAGGCACCGGAAGAACCAAGGTGTTGGTTTTGAACGAAAGTTCAATGCCAATGGAGTTGAGTGGGAAGAAGATCAATACCCCAAGACGAAGTTTGTTCCTCAACAAGAGAAGTATGATCCTACTTCTTTCAAAGGGACATAAGCTCAAGATGATCTTCCACCACAAGACCACAAGGAAAAAGGCAAGGACAAGCTTTAAGAAGAAATTGATGCATTTGAAGAAGCTCCTAAGCCCTTGGTCAAGTGGGTTCCCAAGACTACATCAAGTCCCACTTCATCAAGTATGACTACAACTCCGAGGATTCCCATCAAGATGGTGTGAATCCCAAAGAAGAAGAACTAGAGAGTTCTTTAGGGTGACTCCGCCAACATACTTCACTCTTATCATTTTGGCAAGAACAAGTGCAATCAACCTCCACATCTTGCACTAGTTCAAGGAGTCACAAACCCTCTAGTTGGTAAGACAAGGGACAAGGTAACTGAGGGAGTCCTGGATTAGGGGGTGTCCGGATAGCCGGACTATCACCGTTGGCCGGACTCCTGGACTATGAAGATACAAGATTGAAGACTTCGTCCCATGTCCGGATGGGACTTTCCTTGGCGTGGAAGGAAAGCTTGGCGATATGGATATGTAGATCTACTACCATTGTAACCGACTCTGTGTAACCCTAACCCTATCCGCTGTCTATGTAAACTAGAGGGTTTTAGTCCGTAGGACGAACAACAATCATACCATAGGCTAGCTTCTAGGGTTTAGCCTCTCTGATCTCGTGGTAGATCCACTCTTGTACTACCCATATCATCAATATTAATCAAGCAGGAGTAGGGTTTTACCTCCATCGAGAGGGCCCAAACTTGGGTAAAAACATCGTGTCCCTTGTCTCCTGTTACCATCCGCCTAGACGCACGCCTCGGGACCCCCTACCCGAGATCCGCTGGTTTTGACACCGACATTGGTGCTTTCATTGAGAGTTCCTCTGTATGCGTCATCCTTAGGCCCGATGGCTCCTTCCGATCATCAACAACGACGCGGTCCAGGGTGAGACTTTTCTCCGGGACATATCTTCGTATTCGGCGGCTTTGCTGCGGGCAATTCACTTGGCCATCCGAGCAGATCGAAGCTACGCCCCTGGCCATCAGGTCAGATTTGGGAGTTTGAACTACACGGCCGACATCCGCGGAGACTTGATCTTCGACGGATTCGAGCCACAAGCTGCAAGCCGTGCCGCCCTCGATGGGCATGATCTAGCTCTGCTGCCGAACAGTGCCCTGGAGGCCGCACCAGCGTCCGCTCCGACCCTTAGCTCGAAGCCGACTCCGTCGATCGAGGACGAGTGGTTGGACACCGCCTCGGGGGCTACGATCTCTACGGCGATTGAGCCAAACTCCACCCCTGTCCTTTGTGAAGACCGTGACTCCAAGGTGCCGGACTCCGAACCCTCCACGCCCCTGCCAATCGAATCCAATTGGGCGCCCGTTATGGAGTTCACTGCCGCGGACATCTTTCAGTACTCGCCCTTTGGCGACATCCTGAATTCACTAAAGTCTCTCTCTTTATCAGGAGAGCCCTGGCCGGACTACGGTTAGGAAGGTTGGGATGCAGACGACGAAGAAATTCAACGCCCACCCACCACCCACTTTGTAGCCACTGTCGATGATTTAACCGACATGCTCGACTTCGACTCCGAAGACATCGACGGTATGGACGACGATGCCGGAGACGACCAAGAACCATCGCCTACAAGGCACTGAAAGGCCACCTCGTCATACGACATATACATGGTGGACATCCCAAAAGATGGGAACGGCGATGGAACAATGGAGGATGACCCTCCAAGAAACAGCCCAAGCGCCCGGCGTCGGTACGCCGCTCTAAATCCCGCCACAACAAAAATGGTGATTCCGCACGAGATAATAACACCCTGGACAAGGTTGAAGACAACCCTCCAAAGCAGGATTCAAAGCATAGGAGGAGGGAGAAGCCAACCCTCATGATAGAGCGGCGGGACAGGAGGTGGAGGGCGATAATTATATGCCTCCCTCCGAAGATGAGGCAAGCCTCGACGATTTAACGAATTTGTCGTGCCCGAGGATCCCGCCGAGCAGAGGCGTTTCAAACGCAGGCTTATGGCCACGGCAAGCAGCCTCAAGAAAAAGCAGCAGCCTTAGAGCTGACCAAGACTTGCTAGGCGACAGATGGATCAAGTCCTTGCAGCCAAGAGTACGAACTCGAACGCCCTCCAAGAGATACCCAAACGCAGGGCTGCTACCCCAATTAGAGGAAGCAGCACCCAAACCTACATCACCAGCTCATGATGCGGCCGACCGGCCACCCTGCGGTCATGACAGAGGCCTCTAGACCCTCCATTCAAGCCGCACCCCGGCGCCGCTCGACCAAGGCACGGGGAAACGTGCCAGACCTGCGATACATATTGGAGGACAAGGCAAGGCAAAAAAGATCGATCTACGGATCGCGTGGGCGCCCCACGACATGTGATGATAACCGTCACACGGGATACAGCAATTCCGGCCGGGCCGAACACAGTAGACAAAGCTCATTTGAGCTGCGTCGTGATATAGCTCAATCTGAGGCGCCAAGACACCCACTATGCTTCATGCATTTAAGTGATGGATCATCAAATCCCCGAGGGTTTCAAACCCATAAACATCGAATCATACGATGTCACAACAGATTCTAAGGTTTGGATCGAGGACTACCTCCTCCATATCCACATGGCCCACGGTGATGACCTACACGCCATCAAATACCTCCCACTCAAGCTTAAAGGACCAACTCGGCATTGGCTTAACAGCTTGCCAGCAGAATAAATTGGTTGTTGGGAGGACCTAGAAGCCGCATTCCTTGATAACTTCCAGGGCACATATGTGCGACCACCTGTCGCCGATGACCTCAGCCACAAAATTCAGCAGCCAGAGGAATCGGCCAGACAATTCTGGACACGGTTCCTAACCAAGAAAAATCAAATCGTTGACTGTCCGGATGCAGAGGCCCTTGCAGCCTTCAAAAATAACATCCGCGACGAGTGGCTTGCCCGGCACCTAGGACAGGAAAAGCCGAAATCCATGGCAGCCCTCACAACACTAATGACCCGCTTTTGCGCGGGAGAGGACAGCTGGCTAGCTCGTAGTAATAACTTGACCAAAAGCCCTGGTAGTTCGGGTACCAAGGAGAGCAATGGCAGGTCGCGTCGCAACAAGCACAAGCGCCGCGTGCAGCGATAATGCAGAAGATCTGACGATCAATGCCGGATTCAGAGGCTCCAAACCCGGTCAGCGGAAAAAGCCGTTCAAAAGAAACACTCAGGGCCCGTCCAATCTGGACCGAATACTCAATCGCTCATGCCAAATACATGGCACCCCCGAAAAACCAACCAACCACACCAACAAGGATTGTTGGGTCTTCAAAGAGGCAGGAAAGTTAAATGCCGAACTAAATGACAAGGGGCTGCATAGCGATGACGAGGGGGAGCCCCGGCCGCCGAACAACAGAGGACAGAAGGGTTTCCCCCCACAAGTGCGGACGGTGAACATGATATACGCAACCCACATACCCAAAAGGGAGCGGAAGCGTGCACTAAGGGACGTATACACGATGGAGCCAGTCGCCCCAAAGTTCAACCCATGGTCCTCCTGCCCGATCACCTTTGATCGAAGGGACCACCCCACTAGCATCCGCCACGGCGGATTCGCCGCATTGGTTCTTGACCCAATCATCGACGGATTTCACCTCACTAGAGTCCTGATGGACGGCGGTAGCAGCCTGAACCTGCTCTATCAGGATACATTGCACAAAATGGGCATAGACCCCTCAAGGATTAAACCCACAAAGACGACCTTTAAAGGCGTCATACCGGGTGTAGAGGCCAATTGTACAGGCTCTATCAGGAACCGCATTTGCAAAGTTCAATGCGGTGCCGCACTACGCATACCTCAAGCTCAAGATGCCAGGCCCTCGAGGAGTAATCACGGTCAATGGAAACACCCAATGCTCTCTCCGAACGGAGGAGCATACGGCGGCCCTCGCGGCGGAGGTACAAAGCAGCCTCTCACGGCAACTCTCAAGTCCGGCTACTAAACGTCCGGACACCGCTGTCAAGCGCCCGGAGTAACCTACAACAAGACCGCTGGCACGATCCGAGCACGCCAGTAGCAATCCGCCCCAACCCCATCCTCGCGAAATTGCGAAGCCGATTACGCTGCATATAACTACGCTCTGGAGATACCATGGGCATAAGGGAGGGGCACGACCACGGCACGCCAGCACGCGGCTCAACCGCACTGTGGGCTCCGATTGTGTCATTCCTTTCTTCTTCTTTTCTCTTACTTTCGGGACTTCGCTTTCCGAAGCCCTGTCCGGCACTAGAATTGCCGAACTCACGATGCAACAGCCGTGGAAGCGTAAAGCTACGTCAGTGTCCGGTGGTCTCTATTATGAGCATTATACTTGTTTTACATACCATCCCGCAGCTTACCCCTGGAGGGGGACATGTTAAATAGTCCCATCCCTTGCTTATCGCACTATTTGTATCGTTCTGCTTTCATTGCAACACCTTTTTGAATAAACAATACATAGCTTTTGCCTATTATTGCACTCCTTTCTTTATCTATATATATGTTCATTCATGACATGTTGCACCCGTACACTTTGGTACGGCCAATACACCAGGGGCTTAAGTACCCCAAAAATATGGTGTGGTAAGTCCAAACACTTTCACAAGTGCGGCACCCTGAACTTATAGCATTATATGCATCGGCTACGAATCATGTCTTGGGTCAATAGTTGGGTTTGCCCGGCTCCCGTGTTTTGGTACCTTACGTTCCGTTATATCGGCTAAGGTAGCACCGGGAGAACCACTGCGATTGTGCCCCGGTTGAGCTGGGTTGAGCACCTCAGTGGAGAAAGCTAAAACTGACCGTCATGATAGGGCGAGAGCCGGTCGCTGTTCGAGAGGTTTTTCGGGTCCCTAAAGACTCATGCCGCTTAGAGCGAGGAGTCGGCATTGTCCGACCAAGGCGTGGATAGCGCCCGAACTCGGTCTTCCGAGTACTAGGGGCTTCACTAAATTTAAAATTATAGAATTCTATGGCTAAGTGAGAGTGTTCAAGCACTATAGTCCGGTTGCCTCGTTCGTTGCGTTGAGCGCCTCCCTCGAAGGACCCAAGAATGGGAACAAGAGCGCTCAAGTTTATCCCCAACACCCCAGCACTCGTGGCATGGGGGCTGAAGCCAACAACTTGCCATCTCTCAAATTTGATAAACGGCCGCACAGAAGGTAATATTTTAAATTCACAAGCGTTGCTTAGCGCATGTGAACAAGTTTTCAGCGTACAGGATAACAAATGCGAGTCTATTCAAAAATTACATCTTTGGAGCATTCGCCCGCTATACGGCGGGCACCCTTCAGGACGCCCTCATAGTACATTTCGGGCTTGCGATGCTCCTTGCCCTTCGGTGGCCCGTCCGTCACAAGCTTCTCAGCATCCAACTTGCCCCAGTGCACTTTAGCACGGGCAAGGCCCGACGGGCACCTTCAATATAGACGGAGCGCTTGATGACTTCAATCCATGGACAAAGGCCCACCAGCCGCCCGCACTAGCCTCAAGTAGCTCCTGTGCATGGCTTCCTTAGGCCACAAACCAATTATGAGGCCCTTCATGGCCTGTTCGGCGACCTTGTGGAGCTCGACCAGCTGCTTCAATTTGGTCGCTCAGGCACCGGATGTCCGACATCAAAGATACCGAGACCGTAACACCTTTTCCGTCGAGCTCCCCTCCTAGGCGCGGTAGAACGCGGCAACATCAGACACACTACAGGGCAGATCTGCGAATGCTCCTAGAGAGCTCCGGATTCGGGTAAGTAATAGATAATTCACTTTCACATGCTTGCTTTGCATAAAGAATGCCTTACCCGCCGCTATCTTCTTTAACGATTCAATTTCTTGGAGGGCTTTTTGGGCTTCGGCCTTAGCGGCTTTGGCACTCTCAAGAGCCGAGGCGAGCTCGGACTCCCGAGTCTTCGAGTCACGCTCCAAACTCTCGTGTTTTTCCACGAGTGCCTGGAGCTCTTGCCGCACCTCCGCTACCCGCGCCTCCTGCTTCTCTCGCTTGGTGCGCTCCGCGGCCGCTTTGCTTTCGGCCGTGGACACCGCTTCCTTCAGGGTCGCCACCTCGTTCGTGGCCCCTACAATACCCACGTTAGTCCTGTCATTTTTGCAACCAAATCCTTTCTATAAGGTATTACTGTAATAAGGTATTACTTACCTTCATTGTCCTCGAGCTGCTTCTTGGCAA
The DNA here is from genome assembly GCA_021605145.1 of Aegilops bicornis. Lineage (NCBI taxonomy): Eukaryota > Viridiplantae > Streptophyta > Magnoliopsida > Poales > Poaceae > Aegilops > Aegilops bicornis. Next base: position 102,849,063 of record CM038675.1, on the reverse strand, counting down.
GGCAGAGCTCGTTCTCGGACCACTCGAGGCTCTGCAATGCATTGACCTCCACTCGGTCTTGGCAGAGGTCAGCAAGACACTGCATTCCCATATTGACATACTTATGTTAGACTCCTGCGTATATCTTTTTAGATCCTCAGTCCGGCTTTTCTTTCCGAACACCGAACTAAGCATTAGGGGCTACTGTCTATGCGGTAATACTTTTACATATTCTAAACTTACCTCAAAGCCTGTTAGAAGGCTGGTATACAGGCTTCAGTCAGCCCGCTCTTGGCGGACTGAACTTTCTGGATCACCACACTCGTAACAGTGTGGTGCTCCTCGTCGATGGAGGTGCTGTTAAGCGCCTCCAGCAAGCTATCCTGTGCCTCCGGATGGACGGAGGTCACCGGCGTTGCAGTCTTACCCTTCTTACGAAGGGGCCGCTTGCCGGACTTCGGAACCACTGAAGGTTCCTAGACGGAGTCCGCAGGGGCGGACATAGAGCCCTCTGGGGTTTTGCCCCCTTTGCGCCCGGAGTCCGGGAGGTCGCCTTGCGGCGCCTCCAGGACCACCTCCTCCTGACTGGGCCCCTTTTGGGACTCCACCGCGGTGTCGTCTGTGTCGCGAGGGGAGGAGGCGGTCGGAAGTGAAGTGCTATTCACATCCGACGAATTCAGCGAGCCGCTCGACGAAGCGGCAAGCTCGTCTTTGGGCAGGCTCCATGGTTATATTTGGCGTTAGAAGACACTATGCGACAAATAAAAAGTCATCAGCTATTCCAGAGTCCGGACACTTACGATCTCGCCAGGGGCTTGGCCCTTGGTGGCCACTCCTCCTCGTCGTTGTCGGCGTTGGTGGAGAAGTCTGGAGGAAGGGTCCTTCCTTTCTTGGACCCTCCGGCCTCCCGATCGGGCGGCCTTCCTTTCTTCTCTCCCACCGGGAGAGGCTTTTTCCTCCTCCTCGTCCTCGGGAGGATCCCGCCTCAGTCGCTTGACGATGAGTCCGACAAAGACCTGGTGCCAGGAGATCCTTCGAGTTCCCGTGGCCTTCTTCTTGGCCTTCTTCTCCGGCACCACGTGAGGTGCCGGAGCCAGCAGCCCCGTCAATCGGGCGTCCGCTGGGTCTTCTGGCAATGGGGCCGGACAGTTAATCTGTCCGGACGTCTTCAGCCAGTCCTGTCAAAGGTTAGGGAGTTTTAGATCCCGCATAGAGTCAAACTATGAAAAAAAAGAGTCCCATAAAGGGTAAAATAACTTACCTCGCTGGCTTGACGCTGCGAGATGAACCCGCGATCTTCGGTAGCGGATGCGGGAGCTTCGGCGCCCTTGAACAGCACCTTCCAGGCATCTTCGTGCGTAGTGTCGAAGAGCCGGCTCAAGGTTTGGTGCTGTGCCGGATCAAACTCCCACAAATTGACGGCCCGTTGCTGGCATGGGAGAATCCGGCGGATGAGCATCACCTGGATTACATTGACAAGCTTGAGATTCTTGTCCACCATGTTTTGGACGCAGGTTTGGAGTCCGGATAGCTCTTCCGAATCACCCCACGTCAGGCCCGTCTCTTTCCATGATGTGAGCCGTGTGGGGAAGCCAGATCGGAATTCGGGGGCCGCCGCCCATTGAGAGTCGCGCGGCTCGGTGATGTAGAACCACCCCGATTGACACCCATGTATGGTCTCCACAAAGGAGCCCTCGAGCCATAGGACGTTGGCCATCCTGCCCAAAGATGGCACCTCCGCACTCCGCTTACGGCCACCCACTACCTTCGGCTTGACATTGAAGGTCTTCATCCATAAGCCGAAGTGGGGCTGGATGCAGAGGAAGGCCTCGCACACGACGATAAACGCCGAGATGTTGAGGATGAAATTCGAGGCCAGATCGTGGAAATCCAGGACGTAGTAGAACATGAGCCCCCGGACAAATGGGTGAAGTGGAAACCCTAGTACGTGGAGGAAGTGGGGGAGGAACACCACCCTCTCATGGGGCCTGGGGGTGGGGATGAGCTGCCCCTTGTTGGGGAGCCGATGCGCAATGTCGTCGGACAAGTATCCGGCCTTCCGCAGCTTTTTGATGTGTCCCTCCGTGACGGAGGAGGCCATCCACTTGCCTCCCGCTCCGGACATAGTTGGAGAAGGTTGAGGTAGGGTGTGCGGACTTAGGCGCTGGAGCTCGAAAGTCTTGTGAAATGGATGAGCAAAGGAGGAAGAAGGCGTGGGTGAAAAGGTGGATCCTTATCCCTTATATGGACGGACGAAACTATGCGTCCCCCGCCAGCCTGGTAAAACTCGCTTATCTCCCAAGCACCGTAATCAATGGTGCGGTTGGGTTACCCACGTCCGTATTGATGGGAATCCCGGAATAAGGGGGCACGATCTCCGCTCTGATAAGACGTGCCAAGGAAACCGCCTCGCTAAACACGCTGAGGTGGAACAGTAAAACTGTTCGTATAAAGGCCTGGCCGTGGTGTGATGTCACGCCCGCCAGAATCGTCAGATCTGTGCAAAAGTTAGTCTCTCTACGGTGGTATGTGGAACTTGTTTTGCAGAGCCGGACACTATCCTTGTGTTCAAAATCTTCTATGAAGTATTCGGAGGAGGAACCCGCCTTGCAATGCCAAAGACAATATGCACGCCGGACTCGTCGTCATTGAAGCCCTGGTTCAGGGCTCTTGAGGAGTCCTGGATTAGGGGTGTCCGGATAGCCGGACTATCACCGCTATGGCGGACTCTGGACTATGAAGATACAAGATTGAAGACTTCGTCCCGTGTCCGGATGGGACTTTCCTTGGCGTGGAAGGCAAGCTTGGCGATACGGATATGTAGATCTCCTACCATTGTAACCGACTACATGTAACCCTAACCCTATCCGGTGTCTATATAAACCGGAGGGTTTTAGTCCCAGGGACGAACAACAATCATACCATAGGCTAGCTTCTAGGGTTTAGCCTCTACGATCTCGTGGTAGATCCACTCTTGTACTACCCATATCATCAATATTAATCAAGCGAGGAGTAGGGTTTTACCTCCATCGAGAGGGCCCGAACCTGGGTAAAAACATCGTGTCCCTTGTCTCCTGTTACCATCCGCCTAGACGCATAGTTCGGGACCCCCTACCTGAGATCCGCCGGTTTTGACACCGACAGTAACCAAATGCTTTCATAGACATCATATTGTGTATGCATCACTCTATGTCTATGGATATTCCTTATTTGTTCCTTGTGGGACTAACCCGTGTAGGTATTGAAAGTGAAACTCACTCCAAAGGATTGCTCCAAATGATCTACATCAACATTGAGCATCTACATCTTCAACACCTACATGAAGTCATCATCGACAAAACCCAAGGTTAGTTCATCCCTCTTAGGGGATCTCACATCTAGGGGAGCTTTACTCTAAGAATTGAGCTAAAGCAACTCTAATGGTGTGAACACAACAACGCTTTATGTAAAAGTGGTAACCCTACTTGTGCTTAAACGATGAGTATGACCTATGATCAAATGTTCTCATTTGACTCCTAAGTCAATATACTCATATATAGATGACATAGTCATCACCAATTGCTTGATAGATGCTAGAATTGTTTGTGCTAGCTTTGCCACATATTTCATTTGCCATTTTATTGGGTGAACATGTTGGTTGCATAATTTACTCATTCGAGGACATCCACCTGTTGTTTTGATTGTTTGGATCCTCTTTTTCTTTTGCCAAGTGGATGGACAAGAATGCCTAAGAACCTTCTCTAGCTATCTATGCTCTTCTCGTCTCAAACTCTATTCATGCTGCATCACAAAGTTTGATCATGTCAGATTCGAACCACTCTGTGTGAGGAGCACTCGGAGTCCTCGATTCGTCATAGACTTAAACTTCCAAAACTTCTTTGTGCGTTTCGGTCTGACCGATTCATCCATTTCGGTCGCATCGAGATCACTAAGTCGATCTAGGTTTTCAATCTCGGTGCAACCAATTTGAACTTTTCGGTCACACCGAGTTTCAGTAACTGCTTGCAGTTATGAATCTCGGTGCCACCGAGTTGTTCCGCTCGGTCACACCGACAGGGTCAGGCTATATATTCCCACGGGCCAAAATTTGGAAAACTTTCTGAACCTCTTCGCCCGCGCTCAGCCTGCTCTGCCTCCATGGTCTCCGGATCGTCCTCCTCGTAGCCAGCCGCCTCCAGTCGCTGGTCTCCGCCACCATCAACGGGATCTTCTCCGCCGTTGCCGCCGTAGCAAGTCCATCGCCGCACTAGGGTATGGACTTGATCCTTGTGCTGATCTCTTTCTGATTCCGCAGCACATTGTTTTGCCATGTATCTTGCCACGATTGAGATCACTCTATCCAATGAAAATACTCCGTAGATTAGTTGTGGATTGAAAATTTAGGGTTAGGTTTCCGCCGAAACCATCTCGGACCGACAATCGGTTCCACCGATTTGGCTCAGGCCATTGCACATGTGATTCTCGGTCTGACCGAGAATTGCAAATCGGTGTGACCGAGTTCAAGTCTTTGTGAAACCCTAGCAGTCTCGGTGCCACCGAACTGTGACTCGGTCTGACCGAGTTCACTAGTTTAGGTTCCAATAGCTGCTTCGGTATCACCGAGATTTCAAATCGGTAGATCCGAAATGCTTTCTGTGGAAAACTAAAACTAAGTTTTTGATTCATTCTTTTGCAAAACCTCTGCACTCTGTGATGCTCATCCACTCTATCTCATCTATAAACTATTCACAGGGTCAGTTGTCAGTGTTTGCATCATGTCAGATCAGAGTGACAGTCATAACAAGTCTGAGGAGCAGGTTCACATGAGTGAGGGCACTAGTCCCTCTAGCAGCTCAGATGATGGAAGCAGGAGCACACCCAACAACTTGCCAAAGGCTGCCACGAGAGCCAACAAGAAAAGAACCTCAGATTCAGAGGATGAGGACTATGTGGCTGAGGAGAAAGAAACTACCTCAAAGAGGAAAGTGCTGAAGAAAGAAGTTGGCACAATAGCTCCACTAAAGCCAGGTCTGAAAACAAAAATGGCAGCAAGAAGAGTTCTAATGTCCAAAGCCAGAGCTTCAACTGTTGAAGCCTCAAAAAGTGTTGCTGAAGAAACTGAATATGGCAAGAAAAGAAAAGAAAGGGTCAAGAAGACCATGGCTAGAGTAATTGGGAAGCCCTCAATGATGGAAGATGAAGAGGAAGAGGTTGCTGCACCAGCACCTAAGGCACATAATCTTATGGGAGATGCCATAAGATCAGGGGCTGCTCCATCTAAGCCCAAAGAAGCTCCCAAGCCAGCAGCTCCAAAACCCAAAACTACACCTAAGAGAAGCACCAGGAACATTCCAGTAGTTGAGAAGAACAAGGCCCTAGTGCCTGATGCTGCTATAGAAGAAGATGATGATGAGTCACATGTCTTGAGGAAGCTGAAGCCAAAAATTCCAGATCATAATGATGCTCATCCAGTAGCTGAGAACATGAAGATAAGGAAGGATTCAGGATTGAGACTATGGAGAGAGTCAGGTCCATATGCCACTAGAAGAAGAACTGGCAGGATTACAGGTTCCATACCAAGGAACAGCAGGACTTCTATGAGACAATGTTTCTTGACAAGAAGCCAATAGTGTGTGACATGAGATGGATCAACTGGGAGTACATCAAGGAGAATGAAGAACACTATCCTGGAGTATATGACAGTTTCAAGGCTTGTGGAGTTGATGAGTTTGTGGCTCAGAAGCTCACAAAGTGGAATGATGAGCTTATAATGCAGTTCTACCCCACAGCTCACTTCTACCCAGATGGCAGGATAGTCTGGATGTCTGAAGGCACTAGATACCAGTCAAGAGTTGCAGAATGGGCTCAGTTGATTAATGCCCCAGAAGAACAAGAAGATGACTTGGATGTCTATGCCAAGAAGAAGAAGGATCACAACTCCATGGCTAGCATGTACAAGGAGATTCCTGATGCAGATCTTGAGACTCACCAGTTTGGATCAGTGAAACACTTGCTGTCAGGTCTGCCCACAATCAACTGGATCCTCAGGCACACACTTCTGCCAAAGTCAGGTGATCACAGAATGATCAGAGGTCACTCCATCAATTTGCTGCACATTTTTGATGTCCCACAAAATTTCAAGGTCATGAGCCTAATTGTGGAAACCATAAAGAGGACAGCTGCAGATCAGAAGAGGAGTTGTGGGTATGCCCCACAGATTCAGGAGCTGATCAACTCCAAGATGGGCACTGGCACATATCTCTTGGACAAGGAGCACCTGCCCATCTACCCAGACTTTGAGGATAACACTGTTGTGATGGATGAAAATGAACCATCTTCTGTGCAAGCACAAGCAAAAAGGGAGAAGACAAATACTGAAAAGGCTGCAAAGATGCCAACCATGGATGAGGCATCTCAGTATCTTCTGAAGAGCAAGCAAGATCAACTTGGCTACTTGATTGCCTCCACTCTGAGAATTGAGAAGGGACTGGCCACCCTGACTCAAAACCAGGAGAGCTTGGAGAGGATCATGGAGCAGAAGTTCTGTGACTTAGATGTGAAGGTCACTAAGATACAGTCTCTTGTTGAGCAACTTCAGGAGGAAGTGCAGGAGAAGAAGGGCAAGACAACCACTGATGCTTTTGCCGGAGTGCCCCGAGGACAGAGGTCTGCTGCTATGCCTGTCACAGACACCAGAGCAACTTCATCTGCACTAGCTACTGCTTCAGTGCAACCAGCTCCAGCACCTACTCCTCCAGCACCATCTACATCGACTGATACCTTCATTCTTGGAGTTCTGTCTACACCACCACCTGAAGATCAAGCCTGAGTGACGATCTAGCACTATGCATTTTTATGAACTTTTTGGTAACTTGTTGCCAAAGGGGGAGAAAATGTATAGATCATAGGCTTTGAGAGAGAGTGTTGTTTTTGTTCTCTCTTGCGTTTCTCCTTGGTGTTTGAACTTTGTTATTTGCTTGTTTGAGATACTTTATGCTTGCGTGTGATACTTGGATGATCATGTGTTTGATCATATGCTACCTTAATACTTGTTGGATGACATTATCCTTTTATATCCCATATGATCATTCACTTTGCTTGGTGATGAGTGCATGTATTTATTTATCATCATTTTGAGCGCTCCACCATGATGTATGTGACATGGAAGAGTAACCCATGATCCTAACTCATTGTGCATTTGCAGTCCAAAGCAAATCTTAAACTATGCACAAATTTAGGGGAGCTCTTGCTTTTCATATACTTCTCAAAGCGACAATGTGTTTCGCTCTTATTATCATTTGTCGAAGCTTTGATCTATATGTTGTCATCAATTACCAAAAAGGGGGAGATTGAAAGTGCAACTATCCCTAGGTGGTTTTGGTAATTCCTAACAACATATAGCTCATTGAGCTAACACTATTTCAAGACTAATATTTCAGGAAAGCTCAATGATTGGCATGGCATGGACTAGAGGATGTGGAACCCCTTCGAGATGCTGAGGATAAAAGGATTGGCTCAAGCTCAAAGCTCAAGACTCTACATTTTCTATTTTAGTGATCCAAGATCACGTTGAGTCTATAGGAAAAGCCAATACTATCAAGGAGGGATGAGGTGTTGCTTAATGGCTTGCTTGCTCAAAGTGCTTAGTGATATGCTCCAAAGCCCTCAACCACTTTGTCACTTCCACATATGACCTAAACCAAAAGTCAAACTCTCGGCCCCACCGATTCTTTCCATCCGCGCCACCGAGTTCAGATGTCATAGCCACTGCCACAAACCCTAGGCAAATCGGTCTCACCGAGATGGGATTGTAATCTCTATGTTTCCCTTCGTAACGTTTCGGTCCTACCGAGATGAGCGATCGGTCCCACCGAGATTGCAATGTAAACTCTTTGTTTCCCTTTTGTAACAATTCAGTCTCACCGAAATGAGCGAATCGGTCCCACCGAGTTTACGTGACCAACTCTCTGGTTAGCTTATTACCAAAATCGGTCTCACCGAGTTTGTGTAATCGGTCTCACCGAGATTACGTTATGCCCTAACCCTAACCATATCGGTCCTACCGAGTTGCATGTCGGTCCCACGAAAATCCTAACGGTCACTAGATTTGCTGAATCGGTTCGACGGAGTTTAACAATTCGGTCCCACCGAGTTTGGCAAGTTGTGTGTAACGGTTAGATTTTGTGTGGAGGCTATATATACCCCTCCACCTCCTCTTCATTCATGGAGAGAGCCATCAGAACATGCCTACACTTCCAATACACATTTTCTGAGAGAGAACCACCTACACTTGTGTTGAGATCAAGATATTCCATTCCAACCACATAAATCTTGATCTCTAGCCTTCCCCAAGTTGCTTTCCACTCAAATCATCTTTCTACCAAATCCAATCCTATGAGAGAGAGTTGAGTGTTGGGGAGACTATCATTTGAAGCACAAGAGCAAGGAGTTCATCATCAACACACCATTTGTTACTTCTTGGAGAGTGGTGTCTCCTAGATTGGCTAGGTGTCACTTGGGAGCCTCCGACAAGATTGTGGAGTTGAACGAAGGAGTTTTTAAGGGCAAGGAGATCGCCTACTTCGTGAAGATCTACTGCTAGTGAGGCAAGTCCTTCGTGGGCGACGGCCATGGTGGGATAGACAAGGTTGCTTCTTCGTGGACCCTTCGTGGGTGGAGCCCTCCGTGGACTCGCGCAACTGCTACCCCTTCGTGGGTTGAAGTCTCCATCAACGTGGATGTACGATAGCACCACCTATCGAAACCACGACAAAACATCCGTGTCTCCAATTGCGTTTGAATCCTCCAAACCCTTCCCTTTACATTCTTGCAAGTTGCATGCTTTACTTTCCGCTGCTCATATACTCTTTGCATGCTTGCTTGAATTGTGTTAAGATTGCTTGACTTGTTCTAAAGTTGCTAAAATCTGCCAAGAACTAAAATTGGGAAAAGGCTAGATTTTTATTTGGTCAAGTAGTCTAATCACCCCCCCTCTAGACATACTTTCGATCCTACTGCGGGCACCATCGTGCAAGCATCGAGCGTTGGCTGCATCCACAGGCCAAACTTGGGCAACACTTGAGTTGTCTCTGCCGTCGCAAAGGGCCACTACCCTTTCACCTAGGCTCGATGGGTGCCACACCGGCGACCGGTAAAGTGGCTCCCACAAGAACCCAACACAAGGTGACTGAGCTGCCATAGGAGTAGCAGGAGGACATAACCACGAACACAGATGACCAACCAAGCGAACACCATCACTGGCAGTGGCGGAGCGAAGCACCAGACATGAGTTGTCGAACGAAGGCGCAACACCACAAAGAAGACCCAAGACGGCATCGGGTGAAGCCGAGCAGGATGCAACAGGAAGGCCAGGCCATCACGCGCCGCCATCATGCCACCAGCATCCCTGCCACCAAGAGCAGTTCCCAGTCGTGCCTTCAAGAAGGAGCACGACACCAGGGTGTCGTCGACACCCAGATTGGGGGAACATCAGCTTTTGCCATAGCTCGAGGAGGAGGCCGGAGGGAGAGGGTCCACCCCAAAGCCTCCAGGAAGGGGATCGACGCCAAAGGCATCGACTTTGGGGAGGTCGCCGTGCCGGCCAGGGGTTTCCCTAGGAACCTCACCCACTCGCCAGATCTGTCAGGCCGGCACCGGGGGACGACGACAACAGCTGCCAGGGGCCGAGGCCAGCACGGATCGGGGCAGATCGGAGTGGCGCGGAGCTTCTTCCTGGAGTAACGGCGGAGTGCGAGGAGCCGCCTCAGCACCTTCGTCCGCAACCTCCACGCCGCCCACACAGTCGTGGGAGGCTGCACACCAACGCCCGCCGGCGCAGCCCGCCGCCCAGGCCGCACCGCGCCCACCAGCCGAGGCTGAAGGAAATATGCCCTAGAGGCAATAATAAAGTTGTTATTTATATTTCCTTATATCATGATAAATGTTTATCATTCATGCTAGAATTGTATTAACCGGAAACTTAGTACATGTGTGAATACAAGACAAATAGAGTGTCCCAAGTATGCCTCTACTAGACTATCTCGTTAATCAAAGATGGTTAAGTTTCCTGACCATAGACATGTGTTGTCATTTGATGAACGGGATCACATCATTAGAGAATGATGTGATGGACTAGACCCATCCATTAGCTTAGCACTATGATCATTTAAGTTTATTACTATTGCTTCCTTCATGACTTATACATGTTCCTATGACTATGAGATTATGCAACTCCCAAATACCGGAGGAACACTTAGTGTGCTATCAAACATCACATCGTAATTGGGTGATTATAGAGATGCTCTACAGGTGTCTCCGATGGTGTTTGTTCAGTTGGCATAGATCGAGATTACGATTTGTCACTCCGAGTGTTGGAGAGGTATCTCTGGGCCCTCTCGGCAATGCTCATCACATAAGCCTAGCAAGCAATGTGACTAATGAGTTAGTTATGGGATGATGCATTACGGAACGAGTAAAGAGACTTGCCGGTAACGAGATTGAACTAGGCATGATGATACCAACGATCGAATCTCGGGCAAGTAACATACCGATGATAAAGGGAACAACATATGTTGTTATGCGGTTTAACCGATAAAGATCTTCGTAGAATATGTAGGAGCCAATATGAGCATCCAAGTTCCGCTATTGGTTATTGACCGGAGATGTATCTCGGTCATGTCTACATAGTTCTCGAACCCGTAGGGTCCGCACGCTTAACGTTCGATGACGATTTGTATTATGAGTTATGTGATTTGATGACCGAAGGTTGTTCGGAGTCTCGGATGAGATCACGGACGTGACGAAGGAGTCTCGAAACGGTCGAGACATAAAGATTCATGTATTAGAAGGTTACAATCGGACACCGGAATGGTTCGGGTCGTTTCGGATGAGTTTCGGAGTACCGGGGGTTACCGGAACCCCCCGGGAAGTTATTTGGCCTCATGGGCCTAGTGGTGGAAGAGAGGAGGCTGGCCAGGGAGTGGCGTGCGCCCCCCTAGCCCAAACCGAATTGTACTAGGGTTGGGCAGGGGCGGCCCCCCTTTCCTTCTCTCCTCCTCCTCCTTCCCTCCTTCTCCTACTAGGAATAGTGAAATGATCGATATGGTTGACTAGAGGGGGGGGGGGGGGTGAATAGGCAACTAACAATTTCTAAGCTTTTCTTTACCAATTTAAACTTTGCAATAATAAAGGTTGTCTAGATGTGCAACTAGGTGGACAACCTATATGATGCAACAACACAAGCACACGAGCAAGCAAGGATAGGAACACAAATAAGCTTGCACAAGTAAAGGGATAAGATAACCAAGAGTGGAGCCGGTGGAGACGAGGATGTGTTACCGAAGTTCCTTCCTTTTGAGGGGAGGTACGTCTCCGTTAGAGCGGTGTGGAGGCACAATGCTCCCCAAGAAGCCACTAGGGCCACCGTAATCTCCTCACGCCCTCGCACAATGCAAGAGACGTGATTCCACTATTGGTGCCCTTGAAGGCGGCGACCGAACCTTTACAAACAAGGTTGGGGCAATCTCCACAACTTAATTGGAGGCTCCCAACAACACCACGAAGCTTCACCACAGTGGAATATGGCTCCACGGTGACCTCAACCGTCTAGGATGCTCAAACACCCAAGAGTAACAAGATCCGCAGGGATAAGTGGGGAATCAAATATCTTGTGGTGGAAGTGTAGATCGGGCCCTTGTCACCCAATCCGAGCAAATCAACACGTTTGATTGGCTAGGGAGAGATCGGCCAAAATGGAGCTTGGAGCAACAATGGAGCTTAGAGAGAGAAGAGGTGGTCAACTAGAGGTTGAAGAAGCCCCTTATATAGTCGAGGAAAACATCCAACCGTTATCCACTTATTCAGCCGCGACCAGCAGTACTACCGCTCGGTAGCGGTACTACTGGCGCCACAGTACTACCGTGGCGAACCATGGTACTACACAGCAGCACAAGCCGGGACTAGCCTGACCAAGGGTAGTACTACGCTTCAGCGGTACTACCGCTCCCCTTGCGGTACTACCGCAAGGGGAGTCACGACACGAGAAGGGCGCGGATGAAATAAATTACATCCGTGCCAACTCCCGCTGAAACTGCGGTTGTGCGAAAATCCGACGCGGTACTACTGCTCCTCAGGAGCGGTACTACCGTAGTGCGTGCCTACTACCGTGAATCTACGGTACTTGGTAGGAGGGCCACGGTACTACGGCTCATAGGGAGCAGTACTACCGTGGGCACCCGCGGTACTACCGCGCTGGACGAGCGGTACTACCGTTGTGGGCGCGGATGTAAAAAATTACATCCGCCCCTACTACCGCACCGGAGCGGCACTAGACCTGGGAGCCGCGGTACTACCGCTCCTGAGGAGTGGTACTACCGTGGCACCCCGCGGTACTACCGCATGTACCCGCGGTACTACCGCAAGTATAGTGGCAATTGTCAGATTTCCGCACAACCAAGATAACGAAGGGAAGCTCCAAAGTGCAGGGAAAGGAGGGACAAGTGTACGTGTTGATTCCGCCCTAACCTTTCCGACGCGGACCCCTCTTAATAGTACGGCTCTCCCTCGACTCAAATCCACCAAAAAGAAAGCGTGGGACTTCGCCGTCTTCAATAATCTCCGAGGGGCACCGAATCGTCTCGAGCCTAGAGATGAACCATCTGAGGAACTCAAAGCATGCGATTAGTCCGCAAAAGTATCGTCATCAATCACCAAAACACTTAAGGGATAAATATGCCCTTACAATCTCCCCCTTTTTGGTGGATTGATGACAATACGGGATTTGCACAAAGATACAATAATATAGAGCAAGAGCAAACCCCTCCTCTCCAAAATATAGACGGGCTCCCCATAGACGTGTGCACTCTGGATGAATGCTTTGGACTGCATAGCACACGAACTAGGATCACCACTCCCCCTATATTTTAGAGACAAAGGTCCGAAGAATAACATCTAAGCAACGTATAGCACGATATAACATAAGCTTGCTAAGATAGATAGAGTGCATATGTCTTACACCATAAGAAGGAAAAGCAACTAAAATGAGGTTCAAACGATTCAAACGAGGTTCAACCGAAAAAACACAAGAAACACACCAAACACGAACACACGACTCAAGAATCTCACGCCTTCTCCCCTTTGGCATCGAGACGCCAAAAAGGCAGAGAGGACACCTACACACAAGCGGTGGCTCAAGTAGAAGGGAACTCGTCCCAACCCTCTCCGTCAGACTCCTCAGCAACAGGGATTGACTCCTCGACGTCCTCCTCAGAATCAGTCCACTTGTAGCCTTTCTTCGCCATCCACTCGGCCTCTGGAGTGATGTGCTCCTCAGATCCGCCAGACACATCCTCACCATAGAGCTTCAAGATCTTCTTGTCCCGGACGACTCTCCTTGGATGCCACATGAGTCCTGTCTGCCCCTTGGCTTGCATGCGAGAAAGAGTCTTCATCTTGTCCTTCACCGTGGCCCAAGAAGGCATAGAGGAGCTCTGAAGGCCTAGCAGCATGGCCCTCATCAACATTCTTGGCGCCAAAGATCCTCCTCTCCAACAGCAGCCAGCAGCAGACGCCTCGGCCACGAGTAGTAGTGTTGGCCCAGTTGGGTTTGACACGCAGACGAGATGGGGTCATGGCGAATCCAAATCGAGGCAAGGAACTCCTCACCAGGGAACATCTTGTCCCAAGTCCTCGAGATCAGAGAAATAGATACGGACCGTATATAGGCACCTTCTTGGTTGAACACGGCAAATCGAAGCTCACACCACATGATGTGTGAGATATCAAGTGGCTGAGTCTGAGACACACGAGCCTCCTCGCAGATGGGCATCATATCCACCATATAGGCATGAACCTTGTCCTTGTCACCAATGCGGGGGAACAAGGAGTTGCGGAAGATGCGGTACATGATATCCAAAAAAGAGTTGAGCACCAAACCTATCTTGCCACTTGGAAGTGTCTTCTCAACATAGAACGGTGCAAGCCTGTCCTTGTTGGTAGAGTCAGGGTTGGCATGGGGACGAACACCCACGGGGGAGTCAAGCCCGTCATCAGGAACTTGGAGCAGATCCATGAACTCCTTCCAGGTAGCAGTCAGCTTACGGCCATTTGTCATCCAGGTCATCCTCCTTTCCTCATTGGGGTGAAAGTAGATGTATAAAAGAACTGACCAATGAGCTCGTGGATCATAGTCAAGGTGAAAAGAGATTATATGCTCAATGCCAAACTGCTCCACCAAGTCCAGAGCCTTTCCAAAGTAGGCACGAAACTTCTCCTTCCTCAAGTGATGCATGTCAATCCACTTCACATCCACATAGGTATTCTGCTTGTTCTTAATGACGTCCAGATAGACGTTGGTTTGATGCTTGTTCCGGAACAGCTCACAGCCCTCGACCGAGGAACGAGGGGTCACGTGACGGATCCATGTTCACGAGGCGGACGTAGTCGACTGGGGCATCTCATCCATGCTCTTGGCGGGCTCCTTGAACTTGGTGGCGCTTGTCTTGACATGGCGCTTGGGGGCGTAAGAGGAGCCCTGCAGTGCGTCACCGGGTTGCGCAGACGCTTGGAGCCGGTGTCACGGCTGGGATTGGACCGGCGAGAGCCACCACCTGAACCACACACGCAAAGCACCAAAACGCAAGAAGATCAATGCAAAGGCCACAAAAAGCACAAGAAACACATAGGAGACATATGAGAAAGTTGGCATGCGATAGGTGTGAGGCACGGTAGGATCGCCACGTCATGCGGTACTAAAGCAAGAGTACTGCTCCAAACGCGATAGTACTGCAAGGGGTCAACGGTAGTACCGTGGTTGGAGCGGAAGTAGAGCTGTAGTGCCGCCTGAAGCGCTGATGAGTACCGCACCGAGGCGGTAGTACCGTGCATGCGTAATACCAGCGCCATAGGGGAGGTAGTACCGCGTCGCAGCGGATCCAACTATCGATTTGAATCTGAAAAGAACCGCGAAACGACGGCGGTGCTACAGTGATCAGATCTAGCGCATGACAGAAATACACATATAAATCCTATGCAATACTACACTCCTTCATCCTATTCTTGCAGAGATTAGGCCTATCAATATCAAGAACACACAAGCCTCCCCAAAACCTAGAAATGCCAAACACCAACAACAAGGAGAGGGAATTGGGGAAAAACCTGGGTCCATAGCAAGAGCACGCGGTGGGGAACGATCCCACCGGTCGGAATCACGGAGGGCAGCGGTGAAGGAGATCCGGCGAGACGCCCGCTCCGTTCTTGAGCAAGGGAGAGAAGGAGGCGATGTGGGGAGAAGGCAGCGAATGGGTATGGGGAGTTAGAACTCCCCCGCCTGGCCTTAACCCCACGCCCATGAACCGTCAGCGGTAGTACCAGATTATCATCGCGGTAGTACCTCTCGGGCGGAAGTACCGCACCGAGGCGGTAGTACTGCTCTTCCAGCGACAGTAAAAATTACTGCCGTGATGGTTGCGGTAGGACCGTGCGCCCGCACGCGGTAGTACCGGGGCTGGCTGCGGTAGTACCGCAGCTGCCGCGGGAGTACCGTGAAACTCAAGTTACCGCATGATTCAACAACGACACAGGGCCTTTGCAATGAATTTTTTTCACACACAAGAAACCACAAACTCAACCACAAACCAGAGGCAAAAGACAACAAGAAACCACCAAACGACAAGGCTTCTCAAGGACAGAGGGCGGTGGCCGAAGCCACCTATGTTTGAGTAGGATGGTATGGCACCACGAAGAATTATCCTTGGGCCCATGACCAAAACTCGTCTTTGGAACACAAGTACCATAAAAAATGGCTAATGTGAAAGAGGTGATCAATTTATGCATAATGGGGGGAGGGAGAGTTCATTGAGAGAACAATACTCCCCCTATGTCCATGCCTACACCTAAACTAGACAGCAAGTTGAGTGTGGTGGGGAGTGCACGGGCTCAAGTCACATTGCTCAAATCAATGATATTTAGCTCATGCCTTAACTCACGAAATCTTGCTTCATCTAAGGGCTTCGTGAATATATCTGCAAGGTTATCCTGAGTGTCGACATACTTGAGCTCGATCTCTCCTCGCCTAATGTGATCCCGGATGAAGTGATACCGAATCTCGATGTGCTTGGCCTTGAAGTGTTGCACCGGGTTGAGAGAAATCTTGATGGCACTTTCATTATCACACCAAAGAGGCACTTTGTCACAAATGACACCGTACTCCTTTAAAGTTTGCCTCATCCATAGGAGTTGAGCACAACAACTACCGGCCGCCACATATTCCGCTTGATTGGGACGAGAGAGACACACAACTTTGCTTCTTGGAAGACCAACTTACCAAGGAGCAACCAAGAAATTGGCACCCTCCGGAAGTGGACTTCCTATCCACTTTGTCTCCGCCCAATTGGAATCAGTAAATCCTTCAAGCTTGAAGTTTGCTCCTCTTGGGTACCATAAGCCAAAGTTTGGGGTATGAGCCAAATATCGAAAGATTCGCGACCGCCACATAATGACTTTCCTTCGGTGCGGCTTGAAACCATGCACACATTCCCACACTCAACATGATATCCGGTCTAGATGCACAAAGGTAAAGCAAGGATCCAATCATGGAGCGATATACCTTTTGATCCACCGCTTTACCATTGGGATCAATGTCAAGTTGGCACTTGGTGGGCATTGGTGTAGTAGCCGGCTTGACATCACTTGGCTTGAATCTTTTGAGCATGTCTTGAGTGTATTTGGCTTGGTTGATGAAGGTTCCTTCTCTTCTTTGTTTGATATCGAAACCAATGAAGAACTTCAACTCTCCCATCGAAGACATCTTGAACTTGGAGGTCATGAGAGCGGCAAATTCCTCATTGAAAGCTTTGTTAGGAGAACCAAAGATAATATCATCAACATATAGTTGGCATACAAACAACTCCCCATTGACCTTCTTAGTAAAAAGAGTGGGATCGATTTGCCCCACTTCAAAACCACGATCTTGTAACAACTCGGTAAGGTGGTCATACCATGCACGTGGGGCTTGTTTAAGTCCATAGAGTGCCTTATCGAGTTGATACACATGATCCGGGAAGTAGGGGTCCTCGAACCCGGGGTTGCTTGACATAGACCAACTCATTAATGGGACCATTAAGAAAAGCACTTTTTACATCCATTTGTTGCAACTTAAAGTTGTGATGGGAAGCATAAGCAATCAACAAACGAATGGATTCAAGACGAGCAACGGAGCAAAGGTTTCACCGTAGTCGATACCCTCGACTTGGGAGTAGCCTTGTGCTACCAATCTTGCCTTGTTGCGAATGATGTTCCCATGAGCATCTTGCTTGTTCTTGAAAATCCACTTGGTTCCAATGACGTTGTGGTTCTCCAATGGCCTTGGCACCAACCTCCACACCTTGTTGTACTCAAAGTTGTTGAGTTCTTCATGCATGGCATTGAGCCAATCCGAGTCTTCGAGCGCCTCATAGACCTTTTGAGGTTCAACACAAGATACAAACGCGTGATGTTCACAATAGTTTGCCAATTGTCTATGAGTGCTTACCCCTTTTCTTAGGCTTCCAACCACATTCTCCATGAGATGGCCTTTGGTAGTGAGTTTGGAAGCAATCTTGGCGGCACGACGCTCTAATTCCTCATCGGAGGTGAGATGAGGAGGGGTCACTTGATCATCTTGAGCGCCGTCTTGAGCATGACCTTCATCTTGAGCATGCTCGGGGGAGAGAACTTGACCTTGGGCATCATTTAAGGTGATATCATCATCTTGAGCACGATCTTGCCCTTGGTTTTGTTCTTGAGGTTGAGGGCCTTCACTTTGTTCTTCGGAAGCGTGTGGGCCTTGGGTTGGTGATGGCTCCACTTGAGTGGAGCATTGTCCTTCTCCTTCGGCCACAAGGGGTTCCTCAATGGGTAGGATAAAGCCAACTCCCATTCTTCTTATGGCTTGGGGAGGAATTTCATCACCTACATCACAAGTGCCACTTTGCTCCACTTGGGAGCCGTTATTCTCATCAAACTCCACGTTACACGTCTCCTCAATAAGTCCCGTTGATTTATTGAGGACACTTTATGGATGAGAGTTTGTAGCATAACCAACAAATATGCCCTCATGAGCTCTAGCTTCAAATTTAGACAAATGAACACCTTTCTTGAGAATGAAACACTTACACCCGAACACCCGGAAGTACTTGAGGTTGGGCTTGTTGCTGGTGAGTATCTCATAAGGAGTCTTGTTCAAGCCTTTGCGGAGATAGAGCTGATTGGATGCATGACAAGCGGTGTTGATGGCTTCGGCCCAAAATTTGTATGGAGACTTGAACTCCGCCATCATGGTCCTTGCCGCATCCATCAACGTCCAGTTCTTTCTCTCCGCCACACCATTTTGTTGAGGGGTATATGGTGCAGAATATTGATGCTTGATTCCCTCATCACTAAGAAACTCATCCAAGGTGTAGTTCTTGAACTCGGTGCCGTTGTCACTTCTTATAGTCAAGATCTTTGCATTATGTTGACGTTGAGCTTCATTTGCAAAGTCGATGACGGTTTGTTGGGTCTCACTCTTCCTCTTGAAGAAATATACCCAAGTGTATCTCGAATAGTCATCCACGATCACCAAGCAATACTTTCTTCCTCCAAGACTATCAAATGATGGTGGCCCAAAGAGATTCATGTGAAGGAGCTCCAAGGGTCTCTTTGAGTATATGATAGTCGTGGGAGGGTGAGCCTTCTCATGAAGCTTTCCTTCAATACAAGCACTGCAAGCACGGTCTTTGGCAAAACTAACATTTGTTAGTCCACGGACATGGTCCCCTTGAGAAGACTTTGCAAAGATCTCATATTGACATGGGCTAAACGGCGATGCCAAAGCCATCCCACGTCAACTTTAGCCATTAGGCATGTCGCGGTCTTAGTGGTTCGCTCAGATAAGTTAATCACATAGAGACTGATTTCGACATGCCCAACAAAGGCTACTTTAAGAGTCTTGCTCCACAAGAGGGCCATGGTATCAATGTCAAAGAAAGTAGCAAAACCCATGACTGCAAGTTGACAAACGGAAAGCAAATTGTATGCAAGGGACTCAACAAGCATGACTTTCTCGATCGTAAGATCATGAGAAATGACAACCTTGCCGAGACCCAATACCTTAGAATGTGATGCATCACCCCACTCGACATCGGTGGGCATAGATGGAATCTCTTGCACGTCCACCACCATGTCCTTGCTCCGGTCATATGATTTGTTGCTCCACTATCGAGCAACCATGATCCCCACCGAAGCAAACCCTACAAGAGATCAATGCTTGGTTTTAGGTACCCATTTGGTAATGGGTCCTTTGATGTTAGTAACGAGGGTCTTAGGAACCCAAATAGACCATTCAATGTACTCATAAGAAGAACCAACAAATTTAGCATAAACATGCCCATCACTAGCACGGCACAACACATAAGAGGGGTTAAAGTCGCTGGCTATGTTCATGGGGATGACGTTGTCCTTCTTGACATTGCCACCCTTTGCATGGTTCTTCTTCTTCTTGAAGCACCCTCTCCCTCCCTCACAAAAGTTTGCTTGAGAAGGGGAGGTTGCTTGGTCTTGTCATTCTTCTTCTTGCTCTTGGGCTTGGGCGCGAACCCAATCCCCTCCTTGGCCACAACTTCCTTTTGATTACTCAAAAGGTCGTTAAGGTTCTTCTCACCTTGAATGCATGTGACAAGGCCCTTTTCAAGTTGCTCCTTCAACTTAGCATTCTCCTCAACAAGATGCATGTGCTCACAACAAGGGTTAATAGCATTTGCATTATCAATCAATATCATATGAGGAAAGGTGGCTTTCTCCTTGGTTAGCTTCACTTGGAGTTGATCATGAGACTCTTTGATACTAGCATGAGCACCCTTCAAGACTTTGTGAGCCTTGTCGAGTGTCAAAGTCCTTGTTGAGTCTAGCAAGATCAACTCCAAGCTTTGCCTTCTCGGAACTAAGCACACGAGACACAACAAGAGCATGATCAAGGTCTTTCTTTAATTTAGCGTGATCATCGTTGTGTGACTCCTCAAGAGCCAAACGAAGACCACGCTCTTCCTCAAGAGCATTGGGAAGATCCGAAATCTCATCGGCATAGTCACGACTATGCCCTTCCATCTTAGAAATGGTTTCTTCATGAGTCTCGATCATGACATTGGCTTCACCAAGTTGTTCCAAGAGAGCAACGAAGTGCTTCTTGGATTTCCCTTTGGTTTACTCATAAAGATCTCAAATTCATTTTCCTCTACATTAGTCCCCTCATGTTCATCAATGCAATTCGTCAAAGAAGAATGATTGATGATGGTAGTTTTGATGTTGGGGGTTACCTTGTTGGTGGCTTTAGCCATGAGGCACTTGGGGTGATGCTTTCATTGGGTGAACCGAAGAGAGACACCCGAGGAGTCATTGCAATGGCCACGGAGGCCATGGCAACCGATTCACCATCCTCCTCCTCATCATCATCCTCATTGTACTCTTCTTGAACCACCAAGGCTTTGTGAGGAGTCTTCTTTGGGAAGTTGCTCTTGTTGGGAAAAGACTTGGCCTTGTCCTTACGGATGAGCTTGCCACCATTGTCTTCCCTCTTCTCATATGGACACTCCGCAACAAAGTGACTCACATTTCCACAATTGAAACACGTCCTCACTCGTTGCTTGCCCTTAGAGCCACTTGAATTGCTCTTGTTGAAGTTGGGCCTTGAGTTCTTCTTACTCCAAAATTGTCTTGAAGCAAGGGCCATGTGTTCATGATAATCATACTTAGTATCTTCGAGGTTGCTCTCTTCTTCTTCCTCCTCTCCATCTTCTTCGACACAAATCTTGGCCTTCAAAGCGAGGTTGGGCTTCTTTGCTCTTTGAGAGCGAAGCACCGCATTGTCGGCGGTCTTGTCCAATATGCTCATAGCCACAAACTCATCCAACACATCACTTGAGGACAAGGTGTGGAAGTCCGGTCGTTGACGGATACGGAGGACATGGCTTTGTGGTAGGGCATCATTGCCTTGATAAATTTGCGCTTGATCCAGTTGTCATCTGTGTCCTTACTTCCATGATCCCGGAGGGAGACGGCAAGCTTGGTTACTCTCCGATAGAGCTCACGAGGTTCTTCTTCTTCCTTCATTGCAAACTCATCGGCTTCATCTTGGACCACTTCATAATTGGAACGTTGAATGCTTGCGCTTCCTCGATACATGGAAACCACCTTGAGCCAAGCATCTTTGGCACGGGTGTAAGGTCGGAGATGAGGGAGGTCTTCGGGAAGGATTGCTTCTTGGATGATGAAGAGAGCATTCTCATTGAATTGATGGTCCACGACCTCTCTAGGAGAAAAGTTGCTCGGATCATGCGGATAGAAACCTTCTTCAATGATTCTCCAAAGGTTAGTGTTCACATGATTTAAATGATGCTTAAAACGATAAAACCAAGGATCAAAATCCTCCTTTTTATCAATCTTAGGTGGTGGACCGGCATGATTCAAATGAGTGGAAGGAATTGGTCCACCATAAACGGGAGGTTGCATATGGGCGAAGATGCCGGTGCCATTCTTACCACTAGACGAGGGGGCTTTCTCACTAGTAGCTTCCCCCTTATCGGAGTTAGCATCCGCTCCCGGGTTGGCGGGATCACCCACTTTCACGGGTGCGGTGGAAAGTTTAAGCCTTTCTAGGAATTCCTTAAACATGTCCTTGACCTCGCTCGTCATGGAGTTTTTCAATGTGTCCAACGCCACATTGAATTCCTCACGAGAGATCGAGGTACTCCCATCTCCCGTAGATGATGTCGGATTCGCACGAGTGCTCCCCCACATCATCTACGACGTCAACCATACTCTTCGGACAGTAAAGTCCTTAAAAAGAGACGAGGCTCTGATACCAATTGAAAGGATCGATATGGTTGACTAGAGGGGGGGGGGGTGAATAGGCAACTAACAATTTTTAAGCTTTTCTTTACCAATTTAAACTTTGCAATAATAAAGGTTGTCTAGATGTGCAACTAGGTGGACAACCTATATGATGCAACAACACAAGCACATGAGCAAGCAAGGATAGGAACACAAATAAGCTTGCACAAGTAAAGGGATAAGATAACCAAGAGTGGAGCCGGTGGAGACGAGGATGTGTTACCGAAGTTCCTTCCTTTTGAGGGAAATGCGTCTCCGTTAGAGCGGTGTGGAGGCACAATGCTCCCCAAGAAGCCACTAGGGCCACCGTAATCTCCTCACGCCCTCGCACAATGCAAGAGACGTGATTCCACTATTGGTGCCCTTGAAGGCGGCGACCAACCTTTACAAACAAGGTTGGGGCAATCTCCACAACTTAATTGGAGGCTCCCAACAACACCACAAAGCTTCACCACAATGGAATATGGCTCCACGGTGACCTCAACCGTCTAGGATGCTCAAACACCCAAGAGTAACAAGATCCGCAGGGATAAGTGGGGGAATCAAATATCTTGTGGTGGAAGTGTAGATCGGGCCCTTGTCACCCAATCCCGAGCAAATCAACAAGTTTGATTGGCTAGGGAGAGAGATCGGGCCAAAATGGAGCTTGGAGCAACAATGGAGCTTAGAGAGAGAAGAGGTGGTCGACTAGAGGTTGAAGAAGCCCCTTATATAGTCGAGGAAAACATCCAACCGTTATCCACTTATTCAGCCCGCGACCCGCGGTACTACCGCTCGGTAGCGGTACTACCAAGGTCACAGCGGTACTACTGCGGCGAACCACGGTACTACCGCAAAGAAGACAAGCCGGGACTAGCTCGACCAAGGGCAGTACTACCGCTATGCGGTACTACCGCTCCCCTTGCGGTACTACCGCAAGGCGAGAGTCACGACACGAGAAGGGCGCGGATGAAATAAATTACATCCATGCCAACTTCCGCTGAAACTGCGGTAGTCACGAAAATCCGACGCGGTACTACCGCTCCTCAGAGCGGTACTACCGTAACGTGCCTACCGTGAATCTACGGTACTTGGTAGGAGGGCCATGGTACTACGGCTCATAGGGAGCAAGATTACCGTGGGCACCAGCAGTACTACCTTGTTGGGCGACCGGTACTACCGTGGTGGTAGCGGATGTAAAATTACATCCGCCCTACTACCGCACCGGGCGGCACTAGACACTGGAGCAGCAGTA
The DNA here is from genome assembly GCA_021605145.1 of Aegilops bicornis. Classification (NCBI taxonomy): domain Eukaryota; kingdom Viridiplantae; phylum Streptophyta; class Magnoliopsida; order Poales; family Poaceae; genus Aegilops; species Aegilops bicornis. Next base: position 102,825,971 of record CM038675.1, on the reverse strand, counting down.
CTACCGCTCTGAGGAGCGGTACTACCATGGCACCCCGCGGTACTACCGCATGTACCCGCGGTACTACCGCAAGTATAGTGGCAATTGTCAGATTTTCGCACAACCAAGATAACGAAGGGAAGCTCCAAAGTGCAGGGAAAGGAGGGACAAGTGTACGTGTTGATTCCGCCCTAACCTTTCCGACGCGGACCCCCTCTTAATAGTATGGCTCTCCTCGACTCAAATCCACCAAAAAGAAAGCGTGGGGCGACGCCGTCTTCAATAATCTCCGAGGGCACCGAATCGTCTCGAGCCTAGAGATGAACCATCTGAGGAACTCAAAGCATGCGATTAGTCCGCAAAAGTATCGTCATCAATCACCAAAACACTTACGGGATAAATATGCCCTTACAAATAGGAAAGAGGAGGGGAATCCTACTCGGACTGGGGAGTCCTAGTAGGATTCCCCACACCTAGCGTGCCCCCTAGGGCCGACCACCCCTTCCCTCCCCTCCTTTATATACGTGGCTAGGGGGCACACCATAGACACACAAGTTGATCTTTTAGCCGTGTGCGGTGCCCCCTCCACAGTTACGCACCTCGGTCATATCGTCATAGTGCTTATGCGAAGCCCTGCGCCGGTAACTTCATCATCACCGTTGCCACGCTGTCGTGCTGATGGAACTCTCCCTCGGCCTCAACTAGATCAAGAGTTCGAGGGACGTCACCGAGCTGAACGTGTGCTGATCGCGGAGGTGTCGTATGTTCGGTACTTGGATCGGTTGGATCGCGAAGACGTTCGACTACATCAACCGTGTTACTAAACGCTTCCGCTTTCGGTCTACGAGGGTATGTAGACACACTCTCCCCGCTCGTTGCTATGCTTCTCCTAGATAGATCTTGCGTCATTGTAGGCAATTTTTTTGAAATACTACGTTCCCCAACAGTGGTATCATAGTCAGGTCTATGCGTAGATGTTATATGCACGAGTAGAACACAAAGAGTTGTGGGCGATAATAGTCATACTGCTTACCAGCATGTCATACTTTGATTCGGCGGTATTGTTGGATGAAGCGGCCTAGACCGACATTACATGACTGCGTTCATGAGACTCGTTCTACTGTCGTGCTTTGCACACAGGTGGCTAGTGGGTGTCTATTTCTCCAACTTTAGTTGAATCGAGTTTGACTACGCCCGGTCCTTGTTGAAGGTTAAAACAGCACACTTGACGAAAAATCGTTGTGGTTTCGATGCGTAGGAAAGAACGATTCTTGCTAGAAGCCCGTAAGCAGAGGACGTCTAACTTGTTTTTGCAGGGCTTGCTGTGATGTAATATGGTCAAGACGTGATGATATATAAATTTTTGTATAGGATGATCATGTTTTGTAACAGTTATCGGCAACTAGCAGGAGCCACATGGTTGTCGCTTTATTGTATGAAATGCAATCACCATGTAATTGCTTTACTTTATCACTAAGCGGTATTGATAGTCGTAGAAGCAATAGTTGGCGAGACGACAACGATGCTTTGATGGAGATCAAGGTGTCAAGCTGGTGACGATGCTGATCATGATGGTACTTTCGAGATGGAGATCAAAGGCACAAGATGATGATGGCCATATCATATCACATATTTGATTGCATGTGATGTTTATCTTTTTATGCATCTTATTTTGCTTAGTACGATGGTAGCATTATAAGATGATCTCTCACTAAGTTTCAAGGTGCAAGTGTTCTCCTTGAGTATGCACTGTTGCTACAGTTCGTCGTGCCGAGACACCACGTGATGATCGGGTGTGATAAGCTCTACGTTCACATACAACGGGTGCAAGCCAGTTTTGCACACGTAGAATACTGGGGTTAAACTTGACGAGCCTAGCATATGCAGATATGGCCTCGGAACACTGAGACCGAAAGGTCGAGCGTGAATCATATAGTAGATATGATCAACATAGTGATGTTCACCATTGAAAACTACTCCATCTCACGTGATGATCGGACATGGTTTAGTTGACATGGATCACATGATCACTTAGATGATTAGAGGGATGTCTATCTAAGTGGGAGTTCTTAATTAATATGATTAATTGAACTTTAATTTATCATGAACTTAGTACCTGATAGTATTTTGCATGTCTATGTTGTTGTAGATAAATGGCCCGTGCTACTGTTCCTTTGAATTTTAATGCTTTCCTAGAGAAAGCTAAGTTGAAAGATGATGGTAGCAACTACACGGACTGGGTCCGTAACGTGTGGATTATCGTCATTGCTGCACAGAAGAATTACGTCCATCGCTAGGTGCAAGACCCACTGCAGGAGCAACACCAGACGTCGTGAACGCCTGGCAGAGCAAAGCTGATGACTACTCGATAGTTCAGTGTGCCATGCTTTACGGCTTAGAACCGGGACTTCAACAACGTTTTGAACATCATGGAGCATATGAGATGTTCCAGGAGTTGAAGTTAATATTTCAAGCAAATGCACGGATTGAGAGATATGATGTCTCCAATAAGTTCTACAGCTGCAAAATGGAGGAGAATAGTTCTGTCAGTTAACACATACTCAGAATGTCTGGGTACCAGAACCACTTGACTCAACTAGGAGTTAATCTTCCTGTTGATAGTGTCATTGACAGAGTTCTTCAATCACTGCCACCAAGGTACAAAAGCTTCGTGATGAACTATAATATGCAAGGGATGGATAAGACAATTCCCGAGCTCTTCGCGATGCTAAAGGTTGCGGAGTTAGAAATCAAGAAGGAGCATCAAGTGTTGATGGTTAACAAGACCACTAGTTTCAAGAAAAAGGGAAAAGGGAAGAAGGGGAACTTCAAGAAGAACGGCAAGCAAGTTGCTGCTCAAGTGAAGAAGCCCAAGTCTGGACCTAAGCCTGAGACTGAGTGCTTCTACTGCAAAGGGACTGGTCACTGGAAGCGAAACTGCCCCAAGTATTTGGCGGATAAGAAGGATGGCAAAGTGAAAGGTATATTTGATATACATGTTATTGATGTGTACCTTACTAATGCTCGTAGTAGCGCCTGGGTATTTGATACTGGTTCTGTTGCTCATATATGCAACTCGAAACAGGGGCTACGGATTAAGTGAAGATTGGCTAAGGAAGAGGTGACGATGCGTGTGGTAAATGGTTCCAAAGTCGATGTGATCGCCATCGGCACACTACCTCTACATCTACCTTCGGGATTAGTTTTAGACCTGAATAATTGTTATTTGGTGCCAGCGTTAAGCATGAACATTATATCTGGATCTTGTTTGATGCGAGACGATTATTCACTTCAATCAGGGAATAATGGTTGTTCTATTTATATGAGTAATATCTTTTATGGTCATGCACCCTTGATGAGTGGTCTATTTTTGTTGAATCTCGATAGTAGTGATACACATATTCATAGTATTGAAGCTAAAAGATATAGGTTTAATAATGATAGTGCAACTTATTTGTGGCACTGCCGTTTAGGTCATATTGGTGTAAAGCGCATGAAGAAACTCCATGCTGATGGGCTTTTGGAATCACTTGATTATGAATCACTTGATGCTTGCAAACCATGCCTCATGGGCAAGATGACTAAGACTCCGTTCTCCGGAACAATGGAGCGAGCAACAGACTTGTTGGAAATAATACATACTGATGTATGCGGTCTGATGAATGTTGAGGCTCACGGCGGGTATCATTATTTTTTGACATTCACAGATGATTTGGGCAGATATGGGTGTATCTACTTAATGAAACATAAGTCTGAAACATTTGAAAAGTTCAAAGAATTTCAGAGTGAAGTGGAAAATCATCGTAACAAGAAAATAAAGTTTCTACGATCTGATCGTGCAGGTGAATATTTGAGTTACGAGTTTGGTCTTCCTTTACTTTGCGTGCTCACGTCACCTGGAACACCATAGCGTAATGGTGTGTCCGAACGTCGTAACCACACTTTACTAGATATGGTGCGATCTATCATGTCTCTTACTGATTTACCGCTATCGTTTTGGGGTTATGCTTTAGACATGGCTGCATTCACGTTAAATAGGGCACCATCTAAATCCATTGAGACGACACCATATGAACTGTGGTTTGGCAAGAAACCCAAGTTGTTGTTTCTTAAAGTTTGGTGCTGCGATGCTTATGTGAAAAAGCTTCAACCTGATAAGCTCGAACCCAAATCGGAGAAATGTGTCTTCATAGGATACCCAGAGGAGACTTTTGGGTACACCTTCTATCACATATCCGAAGGCAAGATATTCGTTGCTAAGAATGGGTCCTTTCTAAGAAGGAGTTTCTCTCGAAAGAAGTGAGTGGGAGGAAAGTAGAACTTGATGAGGTAATTGTACCTGCTCCCTTATTGGAAAGTAGTTCATCACAGAAATCAGTTCCAGTGATTCCTACACCAATTAGCGAGGAAGCTAATGATGATGATCATGAAACTTCTGATCAAGTAACTACCGAACCTCGTAGGTCAATGATACGTCTCCGTCGTATCTATAATTTTTGATTGTTCCATGCCAATATTATACAACTTTCATATACTTTTGGCAACTTTTTATACTATTTTTGGGACTAACATATTGATCCAGTGCCCAGTGCTAGTTCCTGTTTGTTGCATGTTTATGTTTCACAGAAACCCAATATCAAAAAGAGTCCAAATGGAATAAAAACGGACGGAGAATTATTTTGGAATATTTATGATTTTTGGGAAGTAAAATCAACGCGAGACGGTGCCCGAGGGGGCCACGAGGCAGGGGGCGCGCCCCAGGGGGGCAGGCGCGCCCTGGACCCTCGTGGGCACCCCATAAGGCGGTTGACGCTCTTCTTTTACTGCATGAAAGCTAATTTTATGAGAAAAATCCGGGCAAAGGTTTCAATCCAATCGAAGTTACGGATCTCCGGATATAAAAGAAACGGTGAAAGGGCAGCAGGAGAGAACGCAGAAACAAAGAGAGACAGAGAGACAGATCCAATCTCGGAGGGGCTCTCGCCCCTCCCATGCCATGGAGGCCAAGGACCAGAGGGGAAACCCTCCTCCCATCTAGGGAGGAGGTCAAGGAAGAAGAAGACGAAGGGGCCCCCTCTCCCCTTCTCTTTCGGTGGCGCCGGAACACTGCCATGGCCATCATCATCACCGCAATCTTCACCAACAACTTCACCGCCATCATCACCAACTCTTCCCCCCTCTATGCAGCGGTGTAACCTCTCTATTACCCGCTGTAATCTCTACTTAAACATGGTGCTCAACGCTATATATTATTTCCCAATGATTTATGGCTATCCTATGATGTTTGCGTAGATCCGTTTTGTCCTATGGGTTATTTGATGATCAAGATTGGTTTGAGTTGCATGTTTTATTATTGGTGCTATCCTATGGTGCTCTCCGTGTCGCGCAAGCGTGAGGGATTCCCGCTGTAGGGTTTGCAATATGTTCATGATTTGCTTATGGTGGGTGGCGTGAGTGACAGAAGCACAAACCCGAGTAAGTAGGTTGTTTGTGTATGGGATAAAGATGACTTGATGCTTTAATGCTATGGTTGGGTTTTACCTTAATGATCTTTAGCAGTTGCGGATGCTTGCTAGAGTTCAAATCATAAGTGCATATGATCCAAGGAGAGAAAGTATGTTAGCTTATGCCTCTCCCTCAAATAAAATTGCAATAATGATTACCGGTCTAGTTATCGATTACCTAGGGACAAATAACTTTCTCGTAACAAAAAGCTCTCTACTAAAACTAATTTAGTTGTGTCTTCATTTAAACAGCCCGTAGCTTTTATTTACTCGCTCTTTATTATCTTGCAAACCTATCCAAAAACACCTACAAAGTACTACTAGTTTCATACTTGTTCTAGGTAAAGCGAACGTTAATCGTGCATAGAGTTGTATCGGTGGTCGATAGAACTTGAGGGAATATTTGTTCTACCTTTAGCTCCTCGTTGGGTTCGACACTCTTACTTATCAAGGAGGCTACAATTGGTTATCAAGACCTTTTTCTGACGCCGTTGCCGGGGAGCAATAGCGTGGGGTGAATATTCTCATGTGTGCTTGTTTGCTTTATCACTAAGTAATTTTTATTTGCTGTTCTTAGTTGTTTTCTATCTTTAGTTATGGGTAGGAAACGCAAAATACCAAAAAAATTAGTTGTACCTACTGAACCAATGGTTGAAGAACCACTCAAAATCTATCACACTCCTGAAGCTTATTACTTGGATCATCTTCGATCCCTATGTGCTCATGCTGAAACCCCAACTAGCTTAGTTGAGGGCAAATCTTTAGATGAGCATGCTTGTTATGTGCGACACCGTATATCTGAAAAAGGGAAACTTTTACTGGGTCAAATTCATTGTTTGCAATGCTATGCTTGGAATTTATGTGAAATATATGATTTTACTTGTTGTTCTGAAAACCGTATGGAATCGTATCAATGTGAGTTTAGTGATAATGGAATCATATCTTGGTATGCTAAGGGTGTTTATAATTACTATGATGTTCAACTTATTAAAGAATTTTTTGCTTTTAAGGATGCTTACGAAATTGCTTCTTTGATTGAAAAGTATGATGCTACTCTTTACAAATCTGAAAATTTTGCCATACTTAAATATTGCTATGATAATTATGCTTCTAATGCCTATGTTGAACCATATATTGAGGACTACTCCGCTGTCTAAGAAGAGACTAATATTTTGCAGGAGTCTACGGAAGAAGAAAGTAATGAAACTGTGAGCTCATTGGATGAAAAAGATGACGAGGAGAGCGAAGAACAAAAGGAGGAAGAGCGGATTAGCTACCCATGCCCACCTTCTAATGAGATTAACTCGTCAACTCATACATTGTTTAATTTCCCTTCGTGCTTACCGAAGGATGATTGCTATGATGATTGTTATGATCCCGTTGATTCTCTTGAAATGTCCCTTTTTGATGATGCTTGCTATGCTTGTGGCCAAGATGCCAATATGAATTATGTTTATGGAGATGAACTTGCTATAGTTACTTATGTTAAACATGAAATTGTTGCTATTGCACCCACGCATGATAGTCCTATTATCTTTTGAATTCTCCCAACTACACTATATCGGAGAAGTTTACCCTTATTAAGGATTATATTGATCGGTTGCCTTACACTGTTACACATGATGATTTTGATGAATATAATATGCGTGTGCTTTCTGCTCCTACTTGCAATTATTATGAGAGAGGAACTATATATCCACCTCTGTATGTTTCCAACACGATAAAATTGTAAGAAACTGCTTATACTATGCATTGGCCTTTACTTTGTGTGCATGAATTGTTCTTTTATGAAATGCCGATGCATAGGAAGAGAGTTAGACTTCGTCATTGCTTGATATATGTTGCCTTGTGCTCACTACTAAATTCCAAATCATTTCTAATTAAAATTGGCTTTGATATACCTTGGGATCCACGTGGATGCACTACTTGAGCACTATATGCCTAGCTTAATGGCTTTAAAGAAAGCGCTGCCAGGGAGACAACCCGGAAGTTTTAGAGAGTCATTTATTTCTGTTGTGTGCTTTTATAAAGTTTAAAAACAAAAAAAATAAAGAGGGGAACCTTAAACTTTTCAAAAAGAAAAGCGAAAGTGAGAAAGACGAGCATTGTTGAAGTGCGAGCTAGCCTTGAACTTTGTTCATGCTCACGGAAACTTTGTGAATCTTGATTACAGAAACTTTTCAACAAAAATAATTATCCCCTTGTACAATTCCATTGTATTATAAAAATAATGTGCCAAGGTTTTCCTTTAGGATGTTTACAATGCTTGTTGTTTTGTGCGGTGCAGGACAAAAACTTTGGCTGTAGTGCTTGATTTTAATGTTTTACTGGAATGTCAAACGGTTCTGATTCTTTTTGCACTGTCTTTATATAATTTTTTTAATAATTATGGTAGAATTTTTCAAGTATCAGAAGTATGGTGAATGTTCAGATTGTTACAGACTGTTCTGTTTTAGACAGATTCTGTTTTTGATGCATAGTTTGCTTGTTTTGATGAAACTATCAATTTATATCAGTGGATTAAGCCATGGAAAAGCTATATTACAGTAGACGCAATGCAAAAACAAAATATGAATTGGTTTGCAACAGTACTTAAGTAGTGATTTGCTTTATTATACTAACGGATCTTACCGAGTTTTCTGTTGAAGTTTAGTCTGGATGAATGCTACGTCTTGAGCTTGCGTTGGTTTTCCCCGAAGAGGAGAGGATGATGCAGCACAGTAGCGTAAGTATTTCCCTCAGTTTTTGAGAACCAAGGTATCAATCCAGTAGGAGGCCATGCACAAGTCCCTCGTACCTGCACAAAACGACAGCTACTCGCAACCAACGCGATTAGGGGTTGTCAATCCCTTCACGGTCACTTACGAGAGTGAGATCTGATAGAGATAATATTTTTGGTATATAGATGCAAAGTGAAAAGTAAAAGGCAAGGTAAAAACAAAGCAAGTATAAAAGTGATGGAGATTGATATGATGAGAATAGACCCGGGGGCCATAGGTTTCACTAGTGGCTTCTCTCAAGAGCATAAGTATTCTACGGTGGGTGAACAAATTACTGTTGAGCAATTGACAGAATTGAGCATAGTAATGAGGTTATCTAGGTATGTTCATGTATATAGACATCACATCCGTGACAAGTAGACCGAAACGATTCTGCATCTACTACTATTACTCCACTCATCGACCGCTATCCAGCATGCATCTAGAGTATTAAGTTAAAACAGACTAACGCCTTAAGCAAGATGACATGATGTAGAGGAATAAATTCATGCAATATGATAAATGCCCCATCTTGTTATCCTCGATGGCAACAATACAATACGTGCCTTGCAACCCTTTACATCCTTTGGGTAAGGACATCGAAAGATTGAACCCAAAGCAATGCACTTCTCCCATTGAAAGAACTACCAATCTAGTTGGCCAAACCAAATGGATAATTCGAAGAGACTTGCAAAGATAACTCAATCATACATAAAAGAATTCAGAGAAGATTCAAATATTATTCATAGATAAGCTGGATCATAAACCCACAATTCATCGGTCTCAACAAACACATCACAAAAAGAATATTACATCGAATAGATCTCCACGAGAGAGGGGGAGAACATTGTATTGAGATCCAAAAGAGAGAAGAAGCCATCTAGCTACCAGCTATGGACCCGAAGGTCTGAAGTAAACTACTCACATTTCATCGGAGATGCTACGGTGTTGATGTACAAGCCCTCCGTGGTGGATGCCCATTCCGACGGAGCTCCAGAACAGGCCCCAAGATGGGATCTCGTGGATACAGGAAGTTACGGCGGTGGAATTAGGTTTTTGGCTCCTGTTACGATCGTTTGGGGGTGCGTAGGTATATATAGGAGGAAGGAGAACGTCGGTGGAGCTTGAGGCCCACGAGGCGTGGGGCGCGCCTAGGGGCGCCCCACCCTCGTGACCGCCTCTGGTTCCTTGGCGTGAGGGTCCAAGTCTCTGGATCACGTTCGTGAGAAAATCACGTTCCGAAGGTTTCATTCCGTTTGGACTCCGTTTGATATTCTGCTTTCTTGAAATCTTGAAAAAGGCAAAAACAGCAATTAAGGCTGGGCCTCCGGTTAATAGGTTAGTCCCAAAAGTAATATAAAAGTGGAAAATAAAGCCCATTATAGTCCAAAACAATATATAAAGTAGCATGGAGCAATCAAAAATTATATATACGTTGGAGACGTATCAGGCATCCCCAAGCTTAATTCCTGCTCGTCCTCGAGTAGGTAAATGATAAAAAGAATTTTTTTGATGCGGAGTGATACTTTGGCATAATTTCAATGTAAATCTTCTTAATCATGGTATGAATATTCAGATCCGAAAGATTCAAGACAAAAGTTCATATTGACATAAAAATAATAATACTTCAAGCATACTAATCAAAGTAATCATGTCTTCTCAAAATAGCATGGCAAAAGAAAGTTCATCCCTACAAAATCATATAGTTAGGCTATGCTTCATTTTAAGTCACACAAAGATGTTCCCAACTTCTATACCCCCGATGACAAGCCAAGCAATTGTTTCGTACTTAAATAATCTCAAAATTTTTCAACCTTCACGCAATACATGAGCGTGAGCCATGGATATAGGACTATGGGTGGAATAGAATATGATGATGGGGATTGTGTGGAGAAGACAAAAAAAAGGAGAAAGTCTCACATTGACGAGGATAATCAACAGGCTATGGAGATGCCCATCAATTGATGTCAACATGAGGAGTAGGGATTGCCATGCAACGGATGCACTAGAGCTATGAATGCTCAACAAAAGAAAACTAGTGGGTGTGCATCCAACTTGCTTGCTCATGAAGACCTAGGGCATTTTGAGGAAGCCCATCGTAGGAATATATAAGCCAAGTTCTATAATGAAAAATTCCCACTAGTATAAAAACACAACTTATGACTCGCTAAATGAAAAACATGGTGCTACTTTGAAGCACAATATATGAGACTCACTACATGAAGAACAAGGTGCTACTTTGAAGCACAATATATGAGACTCACTACATGAAGAACAAGGTGCTACTTTGAAGCACAAGTGTGGAAAGAGAGATAGTAGCATTGCCCTTTTTATTTATTTTCTTTTTTGGGACTTTCTTTTTTTTTGGGCAATGCTCTAATAATGATGATCATCACACTTCTATTGATTACAACATAAGGATTACAACTCGAAACTAGAACAAGGTATGACTCTATATGAATGCCTTCGGCGGTGTACCGGGATGGTGCAATGAATCAAGAGTGACATGTATGAAAAATAATGCATGGTCGCTTTGCCACAAATACGATGTCAACTACATGATCATGCAATGGCAATATGACAAAAGTAAAGTATGTCACGATGATGATGATGAGCGGAACGGTGGAAAGTTGCATGGCAATATATCTCGGAATGGCTATGGAAATGCCATAATAGGTAGGTATGGTGGCTGTTTTGAGGAAGATATAAGGAGGTTTATGTGTGATAGAGCATATCATATCATGGGGTTTGGATGCACCGACGAAGTTTGCACCAACTCTCAAGGTGAGAAAGGGCAATGCACGGTACCGAAGAGGCTAGCAAAGGCGGAAAGGTAAAATTGCGTATAATCCATGGACTCAATATTAGTCAAAAGAACTCATATACTTATTGCAAAAATTTAGAAGTCATCAAAAATCAAGTACTACACGCATGCTCCTAGGGGGATAGATTGGTAGGAAAAGACCATCGCTCGTCCCTGACCGCCACTCATAAGGATGCACAAGCCAGGTGCACTTCATGTTTCAAATTTGTTACACAACTTTAACCATACATGCATGCTATGGGATTTGCTAACTTCAAAACAAGCATTTCTCAAATTCACAACTACTCAACTAGCACGAGTTTGATATTATCACCTCCATATCTCAAAACAATTATCAAGCATCAAACTTATCTTAGTATTGAACGCACTCAAAAGAAAGTTTCACATATCTTGAATACCAAGTATATTAACTTTAAGCAAATTACCATGCTATTAACAACTCTCAAAATAATATAAGTGAAGCATGAGAGATCAAGTTTGTTTAAAATAAATTCACCACCGTGCTCTAAGAGATCTAAGTGAAGCACTAGAGCAAAAATTATCACGCTCAAAGATATAAGTGAAGCACTATGAGCAAACTATCAAGCTCAAAAGATATAAGTGAAGCACATAGAGTATTCTATCAAATTCCAATTCATGTATGGCTCTCTCAAAAGGTGTGTACAGCAAGGATGATTGTGGTAAACTAACAAGCAAAGCCGCAAATAATACAAGATGCTCCAAGCAAAACACTTATCATGTGGTGAATAAAAATATAGCTCCAAGTAAATTACCGTTGTATGCCTTCCGGGGCATCCCCAAGCTTTGACTTTTTGGTGTCCTTGGATTATCTTGGGGGTGCCATGGGCATCCCCAAGCTTAGGCTCTTGCCACTCCTTGTTCCATAATCCATCAAAAGAATTCACCCAAAACTTGAAAACTTCACAACACAAAACTCAATAGAAATCTCGTGAGCTCCGTTAGAGAAAGAAAACAAAATACTACTTTAAGGTACTGTAATGAACTCATTCTTTATTTATATTAGTGTTAAACCTACTGTATTCCAACTTCTCTATGGATTATAAACTATTTTACTAGCCATAGATTCATCAAAATAAGCAAACAACACACACAAAACAGAATCTGTCAAAAACAGAACAGTATGTAGTAATCTCTAACTAACGCAAACTTCTGGAACTCAAATAATTCTAGCAAAATTAGACGACCTGGAAAATTTGCATATTGATCAGCAGCAATTGGAATAAATATTTTATCACGTTCTGGTGATTTTTAATAATTCGGGCACTGAGCGCAAAGTTTCTGGAAATTACAGCAAGATCAAATAACTATCATCCAAGAAGATCCAATAGGTTTAACTTGGCAAGAACACTAATTAAAAGATAAAACCACATCTAAACAGAGGCTAGATGGATTATTTATTCCTAAACATACGCAAAAACATAAAAACACTAAAAATAAAATTGGGTTGCCTCCCAACAAGCGCTATCGTTTAATGCCCCTAGCTAGGCATAAAAGCGAGGATAGATCTAGGTAGTGCCGTAGTAATAAGATAGATCGGTGAAACTCATTTCATATTCTCTATGTTCGGCAGCAAGTTTTCTTTGAGGCAATCAAAAGTAATCAAAAGGGCTAAATTTAATAGGACAAAAGTCCCCAAGATCAATTTTAGGAGGTATAGGTTCCTCTTTCGGCCCTTCATATTGCACAACCAATTCATCGTTATAAGCATTCTTTTGACAGAACTTTGTGAGCCTATACTCGAGAGAGCATCCTAGCTCATTATTTCGAATAGCCAAATCATCATTAAGCTCGGTATTCTATCAATTAAAATATTGGTAGGCACTTTTTTTTCTAATATTTTCATTGAAAGCAACATAGTCGATAGATTGAAAACGCATTATTTCTTCTTGATAAAAAAGGATAGATTCTATGGGAGGACGGCAAGCGTCTACCCTATAATGCGCAAATATTTCTTTGGCTTCTTTTATTATAAATCTGAATTCATGAGCCAAAAAGATAGTAGCGGCACGCTTAACAGAGGAGTGTTCAATATTAGAAAATTCTAGGAAAATTCTTTGTATAGAAGGGTGCATATGCATAAATTGCCTTTCAAGTTCAACGATGAGCATGGCAATAGCGTCCGCAAGACTACTAGTTCTATGGATAATAGAACCACCCATAGAGGGTAAAGCACCAGCACAAGTAAAGAAATCTTGAATAACTCCTTTTCCAATAATATTACCACTACCGATTCGAAATCTTTTTGTGTGATAGGTAGGGGATTCTTCAGCAGGAGCTTCAGAATTTTCCATATTATTATCGCCCATATTGGCGATAATTTCCAATTCAGACATAGCGACAAGCAAGCAAACTAACACACGAGCAAACAAACGGACGAGGAAAAGGCAACGGGAAAAAGAGGAGGAGGAGATTGGGAAAGAGAGGGCGAATAAAACGGCAAGGGTGAAGTGGGGGAGAGGAAAACGAGAGGCAAATGGCAAATAATGTAATGCGAGAGATAGGGATTGTGATGGGTACTTGGTATGTTGACTTTTGCATAGACTCCCCGGCAACGGCGCCAGAAATCCTTCTTGCTACGTCTTGAGCTTGTGTTGGTTTTCCCCGAAGAGGAGAGGATGATGCATCACAGTAGCGTAAGTATTTCCCTCAGTTTTTGAGAACCAAGGTATCAATCCAGTAGGATGCCACGCACAAGTCCCTCGTACCTGCACAAAACAATAGCTACTCGCAACGTGATTAGGGGTTGTCAATCCCTTCACGGTCACTTACGAGAGTGAGATCTGATAGAGATAATATTTTTGGTATTTTTGGTATATAGATGCAAAGTGAAAAGTAAAAGGCAAGGTAAAAACAAAGCAAGTATAAAAGTGATGGAGATAGATATGATGAGAATAGACCCGCGGGCCATAGGTTTCACTAGTGGCTTCTCTCAAGAGCATAAGTATTCTACGGTGGGTGAACAAATTACTGTTGAGCAATTGACAGAATTGAGCATAGTTATGAGGTTATCTAGGTATGATCATGTATATAGGCATCACGCCCGTGCCAAGTAGACCGAAACGATTCTGCATCTACTTCTATTACTCCACTCATCGACCGCTATCCAGCATGCATCTAGAGTATTAAGTTAAAACAGACTAACGCCTTAAGCAAGATGACATGATGTAGAGGAATAAATTCATGCAATATGATAAATACCCCATCTTGTTATCCTCGATGGCAACAATACAATACATGCCTTGCAACCCTTTACATCCTTTGGGTAAGGACACCGCAAGATTGAACCCAAAGCAATGCACTTCTCCCATTGAAAGAACTACCAATCTAGTTGGCCAAACCAAGCGAATAATTCAAGAGACTTGCAAAGATAACTCAATCATACATAAAAGAATTCAGAGAAGATTCAAATATTATTCATAGATAAGCTGGATCATAAACCCACAATTCATCGGTCCCAACAAACACACCGCAAAAAGAAGATTACATCGAATAGATCTCCACGAGAGAGGGGGAGAACATTGTATTGAGATCCAAAAAGAGAGAAGAAGCCATGTAGCTACCAGCTATGGACCCGAAGGTCTGAAGTAAACTACTCACACTTCATCGGAGAGGCTACGGTGTTGATGTAGAAGCCCTCCATGGTGGAGGCACCCTCCGGCGGAGCTCCAGAACAGGCCCCAAGATGGGATCTCGTGGATACTGAAGATTCTGGCCGGTGGAATTAGGTTTTGGCTCTGTTACGATCGTTTGGGAGTGCGTAGGTATATATAGGAGGAAGGAATGCGTCGGTGGAGCTTGAGGGGCCCACGAGGCAAGGGGCGCGCCTCTACGGGGGCGCCCACCACCCTCGTGACCGCCTCTCTGGTTCCTTGGCGTGAGGTCCAAGTCTCTGGATCACGTTCGGTGAGAAAATCACGTTTCAAGGTTTCATTCCGTTTGGACTCCGTTTGATATTCTGTTTCTTCGAAATACTGAAAAAGGCAAAAAACAACAATTCTGGGCTGGGCCTCCGATTAATAGGTTAGTCCCAAAAGTAATATAGAAGTGGAAAATAAAGCCCATTATAGTCCAAAACAATAGATAAAGTAGCATGGAGCAATAAAAAATTATAGATAGTTGGAGACGTATCAATGAAGTGTTGGATGATCGAGATGGTCTCGATGAGAGAAGAAGGAAGAGAGGCAAGAGCTCAAGCTTGGGGATGCCCAAGGCACCCCAAGTAAATATTCAAGGAGACTCAAGCGTCTAATCTTGGGGATGCCCCGGAAGGCATCCCCTCTTTCTTCAACAAATATCGGTATGTTTTTGGATTCGTTTCGTTCATGCGATATGTGCAAATCTTGGAGCGTCTTTTGCATTTAGTTTTCTCTTTTCTTTTATGCACCATGCTGGTATGAGATAGTCCTTGGTTGATTTATAGAATGCTCACACTACTAAAAAAAGACACATCCGTGACATTTTGGGCCGAACGAATTTTTTTCTGTCATACATATGACACTTCTATGACGATAATTGTGACAAAACCCGGTATCATCATAGATGTGGTGGGCTCCTACTTCTATGACAAAAAATCATGACAGAAAATGGGCTTTTCATCCTGGGCGGGCCGGAGACGCAGCTGCATGACATTCTTTGGGCCGTCCATGACGGAAAAACCGTGGTAGAAGCGAGGAGGAAAATTTTGGGGAGTTCCGGTTATGGTGGGAGGTCGGGGCCAAGTGATGCGCTGCTTTCTCTCGTACACGCACGCTGCTGCGGTGTGCGGCGTTGGCTCTAATCAACCCGAAAGCGAGGCGTTGGGCTCTAATCAACCCGGCGATTACCTTTGCGAGGGCACGCGTTCGAACCCGAGCGATCGATCGATGGCTGTTAATCGAACCCGATCGAAGCGATTCTTCGCCATCGCTGCTAATCAAGCCGATCGATGCTGCTCTGGGATGAGCAGTGGCGTTGCGGGGGTGGGGGTTGGATGAGCGATGGCGGTGTCGTTTGCCTCTGGATGAACAGGACCCCGTGGTGTGGTGGAGGGCTGGATGCATAGTAGACGGTGGAGGGGTGCCCGTGGAGGGGTGGTTGAACAGGACCCCGTGGTGTGGAGGGCTGGATGAACAGTAGACGGTGGAGGGGTGCCCGTGGAGAGGTGGTTGAACAGGACCCCGTGGTTTGGAGGTATGGATGAATAGTAGACGGTGGAGGGTGGTTGAGCAGAGCCGGTGGAGTAAGCGCGGTGGAGGCTGGATGAGCGAGGAGCCCGTGGAGGCTGGAGGAGGTCGACGGTAGCCCGTGGAGGCTGGAGGAGGTCGACGGTGGAGATGAACAGTATCCCGTGGAGTCCCGTTTTGCGGTACGCCACACCCCTCCCGATGAACAGGACCCCCGTTTCGACCGTAGGAGGTCCGTTTTGTCCGTTTTGCGGTACGCCACACCCCTCCCGATCAACAGGACCCCCGTTTCGACCGTAGGAGGTCCGTTTCCTCCGTTTTGCGGTACGCCACACCCCTCCCGATCAACAGGACCCCCGTTTCGACCGTAGGAGGTCCATTTCCTCCGTTTTGCGGTACGCCACACCCCTCCCGATCAACAGGACCCTGTTCCGAACGTAGGAGGTCCGTTTCCTCCGTTGTGTGGTACGCCAGGCCTCGTTTCCATCACCTGTTCCGTCCAAGCCGGTTGGCTCCCGCGCGTTCCATTGCCTCCCGATGAACACGCCGCATTCCGTTGCCTCCCGATGAACACGACGCATTCCGTTGCCTCCCCATGAACATGACGCACTCCGTTGCCTCCCGATGAACACGACGACGATGCTGTTTCTCCGTTCCGACCCAGCCATGTTCACGAGCCCTGGCCGTACGTATGCACGAGTAGGCGTTCGAGACCCCGCCCGTATGTACACATACGTGGCCGTATTTTATTTCTTGCACCCTGGCACGTATGCGTGCGTGTCCATGCTACGTGCGTGCCTGCCCTTTCGACACGTCGCGGCGCCTCTACATCGACTAGTATGTACACACACGTTCGCGACCAGAATGACAACGCTTCGTACGCTTCGACCAGGTGGGTCCCGACTGTCAGGCACTTCCTTGCGTGCGAAGATGTAGCTGGTGGGTCCCAGCAGTCAGGGGGGCGAATCATTTTTTTGCCCGGACGCACTTCCTTGCGTGCGAAGATGTAGCCGGTGGGTCCCAACAGTCAGGGGGGCGAATCGTTTTTTTGCCCGGACGCACTTCCTTACGTGCGAAGGTGTAGCTGGTGGGTCCCAACAGTCAAGGGGCGAATCATTTTTTTTGCCCGGACGCACTTCCTTGCATGCGAAGATGAAGCTGGTGGGTCCAAGCAGTCAGGGGGAAATGTTTTTGCCGCAAAATACAGTGGCCCATCTGGTGGGTCTCAGCTGTTAGGTGGAGGAATCATTATTTTCCGCGTAATAAGGAGGCACTTCCTTGCTGCGGCCGTGGACCCAGCTGTCAGCCTCTCCACGTACAGTCCACGTCCAATGGAAGCCATTCCTTGACCACGTTGACCACGCCTTGTGAGAGCACCGAGGCGGTGGACGACGGCGAGGCCTAGGAAGGGGACGACGCGAGTCGGGAAGACGCGGCAAAGGATGCCCACGCCAGAAGGAGTATGAGGGTTCACCTGCTCGGCTGCGGTGTGAGGCTGCCGTCGCCGCAGAATAACAGGGGTGTGGGTGCGTAGAGGGATGGCACGGCCAGCGGTGAGAGTAGTAGGGGAGGTGATGCCTCCACGGCATCACTGATCGACCACCAGGCGGCGAGGAAGCGGCGGCACGACCGGCTTGGTTTGGTAATTTGGAGCAAGAAGACCAAAGGTTGAAGAAGCACTACAGCCGTTGGATGGACATCGTACGGTCACTGGAGCTAGAATCCTTCATATATTGACTAAAGTTGACAAAGGCATCCGTCCCAGTCAACATAGTAGCCCCACAAGTCAGCCTCCCACCAAGGTGGGTCCCAGCTAGCAGGGGGTATTCATTTTTTTGTGCCTAATAAGGAGGCACTTCCGGTGGGTCCGAGATGACAGCGGGGGGAACGTTTTTTACGCGAAATACGGTGGCCCGTCCTGTGGGTCCCAGCAGTCAGTGGCAAACGTTTTTTTCACGAAATACTGGTGGCCCGTCCGGTGGGTCCCTGCTGTCAGGTGGAGGAATAATTATTTTCCGCGTGATAAGGAGGCACTTCCTGGCGGCTGCCGTGGATCTAGCTGTCAGCCTCTCCACGTACAGTACTTTTCCGATGGAAGTCGGTCGTTGACCACATTGACCACGCCGCGCCGAGAGCACCACGGTGGTGGACGGCGGGGAGGCCTAGGAAGGGGACAACGCGGAGCCGGGGAAGACACGACAGTGGAAGCCCGCGTGGAGAGGGGTACGAGGGTTCACCGGTTCGGCTGCGGTGTGAGGCTGTCGTCGCCGCAGAATAACAGGGGGTGTGGGTGAGTAGAGGGATGCCCTGGCCAGCGGTGGGAGTAGTAGGGGGCGCTGAGGCTCACAGGCAAAGACAGCCGCCACGGGAGGCGGAGCAGCGGTCCCGCCGGCGCCGCTTAGCGGCCGGAGCAAGAAGATCGTAGATTGACGAATGACGACGGCCGTTGGATTGACATCCAACGGTTACATCTGCTAGAATCGTTTGTTGACGTATATAATAACTAAAAAAGCTTGCATACGCGTCAACTAAACAGGCCCACAAGTCGCACCACTCCCTCTTTTCTTAATAATTTATATATAGCTCATGGCAACTTCTTATGCAATTTATTGTAGTCGTTTTTTGGTTGGCTGGCCAATTTCAGATATTTCGTGGGTTCCAAACTATTTTAACAATCGAAATGTCAAGCCAGATTTAAAGCACTTTGAAGATATATTTAAATTAGGTTAATGCCCAAAGGAAATAGGAATCTGAAAATGTGAAAAAAATCAAAAATTATAAAGTAATTGCCAATTTGTCATCCTGTTTTATATTTACAACCCATTTCATATTACTTTCAAGATTTGCAGGCGTCTTGAAAGAGTTGCAGCCCATCAGGGCATAGAAAAATAAGTAGCCTGGATTGGGTATTCTTCAGAATAAATAAAATGGGCTCATTTTCACAAAGAAAAAATAGCTGGGCTGGTCACATGGTGAACATAAAATATATGCCTGGGCTAGACGGGCCACAACCCAGTTCAAACCCTGCTCCGTCTCAACAATACCAAACAAACAAAATATCGCTTTCGAGTAGCTACGTCCCCTGTGTGTCACCGATCTTGTGTTGTTCTCTTGTCTATTGACTATATACGCTCACAATGTCGTGGGTCCCGGATGTCGTGAAAACACAAGGAGGAAGCATATTATTTTTCCATACGGCGTGGTGGGCCCCTTACCGTCTATCCTCTCCACGCATTATCGCCGATTCCTGTTGTTTGTTGACCATGTTGACAACGCGAGAGGGCGGTGCCGCGGCGAGCGCACCAAAGCGCGCGGAGGACGTCGACGTTAACGATTTAGGAGACGGTGGGGCGGCGATGCGTGCGCTGAGGCGCAACAAAGCCGTGGGAGGCGGAAGCAGGCGGCCCTGCCGGCACTTGTTTGGTTTTGGCGGCTGGAGGAAGATAGGACTGAAGAAACACGACAGACTGTAAAAGCAGCAGGAGTACTTAACAACCTTAACTGAATCCAACAGGGGCACTTAACAACCAAAGCTGAAAGCAGTATGAGTACTTATACAGGTTCAACCCCATAAAGCACGCCTCGAATAGTGCTACTTTCCTCTGATTAGCCAAGGGTGAGGCCGCCAAGCCCAGTGCCACCCAGCATCCACAACCTTCTGAAAGCGGCTTCATCTCGCAACATGGTCAATAAACAGGATATTCGCTTTAGAGCCATGGAAAAGCATGAACATAATCTTCTGTCCTATTCTCCAAGATGGACGGGCCTTCATTATTTGTAGCGACCAGACCTCAAACAGTCTGATCTCTGTGCATCAGTGTCATCCCTGGATCAGTAATGCTGACACGCACAGTACTTGAAGGATTTATAACAGAGTAGCAATCACACACTTATTACATCGAAATGTCTCAAAATATAACTTATTACATTAAATATGGCTTAAGGCCATCTAATAACGATAACAGCGGAAGGCTTGGAAGATAAGCGAGTCCATCGGCTCCAACGGCATCATCGAGTATAGAACCACGACCTAAGGCACCTTACTAAGTAAATGCGAAAAGTCTGCAACATGAACGCGTTGCAGCCCGAAACGGGTCAAGACATGGAATATGCCGCAATGTAACACATAGAGAGCAATATGAAAGAGTAATGCTATACTACATGCATATATGGCTGGTGGAAAGCTCTATGGTTACAGTTTTGCGTAAAGCCAATTTTTCCATACTGCAAAGGAATAAATTTTGTTTAACTATCATGGTGGTTGTTAAACATTAAGAATGGTTGACAGCATTCTCAATCCCAATTAAAAATATCATCATTAACCCAACAAAATTATTTAAAGTAACATGATGAGATTCACATGATAATCCAAGTTCTAGATACTCAAGATGTCCATAACTGGGGACACGGCTAACCATGATTAGTTTGTTACACTCTGCAGAGGTTTGTGCACTTTTCCCCACAAGACTCGATCTCCTCCGTTGGGATTATCGCACTACATGGTGTTTGAGAAACGGATGACCGAGACATAGTCTTTCAGAAGCGCTAGCACCTTACGAATGGGTAGACAGTTACACCTACATCCCTCTACATCTGCTAGTCTACCACTGTAAGAGTTCGCATGACCTAATCAACTATGCTAGAGCCCATAGTAGCTTGTGGCTGCACATGGAAGTTTCTAGTATGAATAATCTCATGATCCCTTTGAGCCTGGGTGGCGGTCCAAAAGAAAAACAGGCAATCCTGGAATACCCAGGTATCTCAATCCACCCAGATGTGTGTTTAAGTTGCCACCTTAAATAAACCATTAATTAACAATCTCACATCTGTCATGGATACACTCACCCAATCCACGTCTACTTAGCATAGCATGGCAACAATAAGCAAACGTAGAAGTAACTCCCAAGGGTTTGATAATAAAACAGGTATTAGGTACTACCTCATCTACTTTCCCAAAACCACAGTTTAATTAGATCCTAATCATGCAATGTTTGAGGATTGATCTGATGCATAAAAACTGGGTATGAAAAGAGGTATGATCAAAGTGTTATTTGCCTTGCTGAAGATCCGTGAAACCTAGGGACTCAAAGTAACATGCGGCGCACACCGGGTACTGTATCGCAAACAAACAAGCACACAATAAGAAGTCAATTAATTCACAGGTAAAACTCAAATAAAATATCTAACCAGAAAGTTCAACTTAAGAACTCCGGTTTGCAAAAAGAATCAAATTGAACGAAGCAACGAAAGTCAAACGGCGAAAGAAACTGGCTTCATTTTACTAATCTGGACCTAGGTCAAAATTTACAGAGGCAAAAACTTATTTGAGTAGATTATTCGGAAAGAGGGTTTCGAGACGAAACTCTAGGCGCTTGAATCGTCTGATTCCGATAAACGAGAGAAAAGTTATACTAGATCGAAAATCGGATCAGAAATCATGATCAGAAAAATCACGGAATAAATCCGAGAAAAAGAAATACGACGAACAGATTAACGAACGAAAGTTCGTTATCTGTATCTAAACGATGAACGCGTTCGTTAAAACGAACGAACGAACGAACGCTCGCTAAATAAATAAACCGGGAAAAACCGATCTATTTAAAAGAAACGAAAACTAGGGTTTTCTAAAAAAACCGAAACGGTTTTTCTCAAAAAAAAAACGGCGGCGGCGGCTACCTCTGCCTCGGCTCCAAATGAAACTCGGGGCTCACGGGCGGTGGTGGTGACTCTGGCTCGAGCGGCGGCGTATGTGGCAAGGGCGGCGGGTGCGGGCGGCGGTGTGGGGCTCCAGTGGTGCGGTTATAAAGGGGGCCGGTTTTTCTAAATAATTCACGAGACTTAGAAAAATTCTAGAAAAATAAATAAAAATCTAAAAATGCCAAAACAAATTTTCACCGCCTAAATAAAATATTTAGAACGAGGTGAACATTTTCTTGGCCCTAAAATGCAGTTTTTGAAAACATGCAATTTTTTCCTAAATTCAAATAAAATAGCGAAAAACTCCAAAATAAAATCTTATTTGATTTTTTATTAAATCTTCATTATTCATTTATTTTGGGAAAGTCATTTTATTCCCTCTCTCATATTTTGACAGTAGAAATACTTGAAGATTAAATAAATGAAATCAAATGATCCTATTTTCAAAATTTGAGAAAACTCAAATATGAAAATAACGAAATCTCCAACTCTCTTCATGGGTCCTTGAGTTGCGTGAAATTTCTATGATCGAGCAAAAAAGCAAATAAAATATGCTATGAAAGTGATGATCTATGTATAACATTCCAAATTGAAAATTTGGGATGTTACATTATTTGAGACCACCCATGAATAAGTATCTTTTCACCTCCAAGGGGAATTGAGTAGGTCGACATAAACATCATATTGTGACCAAGCGCAAGTCTGACCCGACCATGGTCAGGCATCTGTATAGGAACAATAGAACTCGGCAGTTCTGTTTCAAGAAGATCACAATCAGAAACTGTGTATAAGCAATAGTTTATGAACAACATATATAATGTAAAAACAACTTCGTACCATAAGTTTCTCGACACGCTTGGACCTGTTCAACGAAAGTGCAGAAGGGCACACATATCCCACGTGGCCTTCCACCATTTAAATGCCCCACAAGGACCTCAAGACGGTCAATAAAGTGTAGGAACTTGTGGATGTCGATCCAGTGAACTTCAAGTGCCATTAGTAACAAATGAAAGTTATTACAGAGTAACAAACGAAAGCAGATCGCTTAACTCGAAAAAACCTACACATGCCACCAATTATAAGAAAATATTAGTTAGAAGTAGCATCTTCGTGAGAGATTCGTTGCTACTTCTAAAGTTAAATTGTGATTAGTTAGATGTAATAGGTGGATTAAGAAGTAATCAAGGCAACAAGCAAGAACCAGATACAAAACTAACATGGATGAACAATTGGAACGACGTCGGGGTGGAAGATCGCAGTGAAGATGAGACCATGTTCTGCTATTTCCATCAACATTCGTGCGCCAACTTTCAGTCCGTAACACTTGAGAAAGTTTATCCAAGTTCGGCCATAAAAAAAGCAGCGATCTTCTTGGTTCATGAACCCAACTCGGAACTTATATCCATGGTTTGTCTTCATTGTGACCATTAAACTAGTGTATTCAGTTATGGCAAGGCCGAGCATCTTGAGTACATGTGTTCTGGCAGAGCAAATAATACATTGCAGGAAAAATAATATGAGAATACATCATGTTCAAAAAAACCCCACCCTCCCGGATAGAAAAGAGGATTCTAGGAACATATTGTGCGCGTTTCAAAATGTTGTGTTAGGATGAGAAGGAACAAGTGTGGCGTCTCGCCGAGGGCGCAGAAACCTGTAGGGTACTTGCACTTTGGGCACTTCAAATGAAACACACTAGATTCCGTAGGAAGAAAAATGCATCAACGGCGGCGGCTGCCATCCTAGGATTACCTGCGACCAAGGGACTTGGATTTATCGGGGATGGATGAAGAATTCGTACAAGGTTCTCCATGAGAAAACCCTATGCAATCGCCGAGAGGGGGTTTTCTCTGAACAAGCATAGGAGGGAGAAGGGGATTCAGGCCTAGTGAAATATTGCCACTTCGTCTGCCTAGCTTATCGCTTAAAATTTGGAAAGGGGGGGTTGTGATTTGACGGCTCATTGGGCATTACTGCGGCGCTACGACCGGGGTGTGTCTACCGTGAAGTTGTGCACTCTAATTTGTGCATATGGCACGTGGACCCCATTGCCGGTTGCCCCACATATTAGCGAAAGGAAGTAGAAAGACAGGAGTAACTAGTTACACATAAATATATTTTTTGACAGAGAGATACTCCCTCTGTAAAGAAATATACAAATATTTTATATCACAGGCTCACCTTGCCGAGAAAGATACTCCCTCCGCAACGCACGGGCATTATGGGGTTCAACTTTTTATGGGGTTCATCCGAGAATATAATACTCAGATAGGCTCACGGTTCTGGACTTTGGGCCGCAGGCCGACCCTGCATGTTTGCGGGCCCATGTGTTCTACCTCAGCGCTTTTCATATTGCAAGCGATCGGTATGGCGCTGGTTTTAGATGCTGTCGCAAGACGAATACACAAAATTGAATAAAGCACGACAGCTGTTGGAATGAAATCAAACGACAGTTCCTAACCAGCAATCAGAGTTGCAATTCTATCAACGATATACCATCTGATAAATAATACTGTCATACTACTTATACACACAGGACACTTGTTTCACCATGCCAGATTATTACATCAAAATCTCTCGAAGGATATATCAGTTCAGCAGTTGCGTGCTGCTACTGAAGAATTTCCAAGTTGATTTGGACGAGCTCTCCTTGTCGAGAAAGTTCGATTTTGGCATCATCCCCTACCACAAAATATGATTTAGATTTGAACCTTGACCATCCTTTAGCATCAATCATCATGCGACCATCCTTTGTACTTATGGTATATTGAGCAGGTTCATTCACACCAAGGCTGCGCATGGTAAGGGAAACTTGGCCATGGTTGCCCGGATTGTTGAACGACTCCCTCGTTGCTCTAGGAATTCTCTATTTGCAAACAAGAAAACATACCCAAACAGTTAGATCAACACAGTGAATCATGTGAAACAACATGGAAAGAAAAAAGAACGAAGCACTTGGGCGGCCAATGCTTACCAAGAAGGTGGACATGTCGATTTTTGTAAGGACTTTGGTATTTGAAGTGCGAACTGCAGCCCGATCTGTTCTTTGTTGCAACCGCAGGCAGGCGAAGCAAGTGCAAGTGTTGGTGCAGTGCGAAGCCGCTGCTTCTTCGGAGATGGTGCTCCTTGTAGAGCAGGTGCCGGTGTCGGAGCAGTGCCGTGTCGATGCCCGATCCTCCAGTAGATCGGGACCGATCCACCGACGCGGTCGGTGCCCAATCCTCAGTGGATCGGGAAGTTGCTGCGCCGTCGATGCTAGAGCAACTGCCGGTGATCGATCTATGTGAGATAGCGGCAATCGTGTCTGGTCTTCTATGATCAGCTTTCTAACTTGACTAGGATCTGTGACCATGATCCAGTTTTTTTCTTCATTTATTTTAAACGCGAGAAGGACTAATTGTGGCGTTTTTGTTAAACCAAACTAGAGTTCATCATAGGGATTCAGCTTGTACTCAGACAACAGACTGATCCAATTATTTCCAGTAATATAAGTGATGGACAGTGACTTTGTTATTGACACGAAATAAGAAGTGAAACCTGCAAAAATAGCCATCGTAGAGCAAACCAAACGGTTTATTCTGTGATGAATGTCAGATGGCAGAACCTGCATCGTAAAATTGCAGGAAAAGAAAGAAAACATGACATTAAATCAATAAGATTTAGATAGTAAATCAATAAGATTTACTTGATGTGACACGAGCGAATCCTTACCAGGAAATCACTATGTTGAAGTACTAAACAGAAGATTGATCGTCCAAATACGCGTGGCATGCAGGGGCCCCGCCTACTCCCACAAGCAGGACAGTCCAAAGGTCGTGATAAATCGTATGGACCGAACATCCATGGGACTGGAAATCCTGGTGAGTGCGATAAACCGTGCTATGCATACAGATATTGGAGTGTAACCATAATTTATAAACCGTCCTCACAAAAAATATGATCTGGATACTTCAAAATATACAGACTGAATTGAGTGGATAGACATTAACATAGACCGTTCTCAGGACTGACCACACACCAAAAGCGGTAGTACTAATAAACAATACAGGGTTCACAAACACAAATCAAGTATCTTGAACAATAGTACTTACTACGCATACAAGCAAAGTTGCACAAACTAAACTCTACAGACTATTTCTTGCCACTGACCTACGGGATGAAACCTGCATAACTGACTAGGCCATGGACTTCGTGTGAGATGTCTACATGCACCATCACCATCTTGTCAACCTTGGAGAACCTAACAGAGTGGTCTTTCCACTCATAAACATGATGATGAAGATAGGCCACATCAGATTTGTAGGGAAGCTTTACAAGAACCACACCCTTCGTAATCGAAGGCACAACCAGGAAATTGTTGTGGTCAAGTACAGCCTCGAGAACATGCCTGACAACAATGCTACAGGTAAACACTAGTTCAGGACACGTGGCGACAAGGACACATCACCGGATAGTTCAAGAAGAGAACTCATCATCGTGTCTTCCAGTTCACACGGCATGACTTTGAGAACTTCATCTCCACCGCGGACCTGGTTCTAATTCAAATGTAAACCATATTTTATTACTACCTCCCTTCAGAAATATAAGATGATTTTCGATATTATACTCCATATATGACTACATATACGCATTTAAATGAGTGAACAAAGACACTAGAACATGTCTTCAAAGGCATGAGAGCGGAGGGATTACATGCAATATCCATAACACAAGTTCTTGAGGCAAATATACCCTCTTAAAAGGTAGCATTGATGTTCAATAAAGTATTCCTCCGTCCCAAAATTCTTGTCTTAGATTTGTCTAGATACGGATGTATCAAGTCACATTTTGTATTAGATACATCCGTATCTAGACAAATCTAAGACAAGAAATTTAGGATGAGGGAGTAGTTGAAAGTAATCTATAAGAAATCAGTGTCAACCTCTCGCATGTTTTGGTCAAAGAGGAATTTAGAACCGTCATTTGGCACACTAAAATCACATGCAAGATCACCCAGAAAGTTGTACTACCAGTACTAGTACTGCGTGTTAGATGAAAAAATACGATCAAGATCGAGAAAAAGATCGTCAACAAGAGACATTACCTGGACTTGCTTAATGAGGGATCCCGGAGAGGGGGCTTGGACAAGGTCACGATGGCTTTGAGCTTGTCTGCGGTAGTCTCGGCGGGGTGCTTGCGCTTCTTTGTACCATGAGCCTCAACGGTTTTGGCCAGAGCCATAGACATCACGTCGGCTGGTGCTCCGGCGTCCATCTAAGAGAGAAAGCTGAGAGAGAAGAGTGAAAGGAGGAACGAGATGAGGGAGAAGCAAAGCGAGTGGGGGTTTTCTTCAAGAGAGGAAGCTGAGAGAGAAGAGTGAAATGATGGTTGCTTCGACCGTCCAACTTACTGCTGGAAAGGAGTGGGTTTTTTGATTTGACGGCTCATTGGGCATTACTGCGGCGGTTCGATCAGGGTAGTCTACCGTCACTCTACTACGGGGTAATTTAGTGCATGGCTGGTGGACCCAGGTGCTGGCTGTCCCACACGTCGGCGAAAGTGAGTAATTTAGTGCATGGTTGGAGGAGGATCCGCACGGTAGAGCGTGTCCACTGTTTTTCAATCTGAAGAAAAAAATGATTATAGCAAGTGTTTCCACTCTTACGACGGAGGAGTGTGAAACACGGCAGCCACTTGAACATACACAGTGCTCCTACTACTAGGCATGTGCAGTGGTTCATACGTCAGTACTACATAATCTTGTTGCTAGTGTAGTAAGATATGATGATAACAAATGATGTTGTGCGCATGTCAACTACTCCTATATGTAACATAGTACCGCTTTTTCGACTGTCCGGTCGAGAATGAACGGTGAGATCAATGTTAACAGAACTAGGTACATAGTGCACGGAGAGTACGGTGCTACAGTACTCACCTAAACATGAACCATATGAAGCACCGAATAGTGTTAGGCAGGGTGTATGAAGGGTGCACGGGATGGGAGCAAAAGTTCCCTTCTCGACCCAGTTTTGGGTGTTTGGCAGAGTGCATCAAGGGTGCAGGAGTCCACACTAGTAGGTTGACAAAAATACACGAAGAGGAAACAACTATATTGAGATGAGAATGCAACCAAACACACCCACACGCTTTGTGCTACAGTCTGAGTTTGATCCAACGGTCATGTTGCACCGAGACATGGACATGCCCATGAAGAGGGCGCCTAAACACCACCGAAGTCCCTCTGCTTCTCGAGGCGCACGACGTTGCACTACTAGAAAACAGGCTATAGATAATATAGACACTAATGGAGCATTATACATGCGGTGCGCCACTACTATATAGTAATGGCGCACCTATACATAGTGCGCCATTAGTATCTAAAATAGTAATGGCGCACCTAGTAAAAAGTGCGCCATTACTATGTTTGACCAAGCTTTGACCCACTTCTGGACATAGTAATGGCGCACTTTTCCCTGATGCGCCATTGCTATTTTTGATACTAATGGCGCACTTTTCCATGCGGTGCGCCATTGTGGTTTTGTAGGTAAGTGCCGCAGCCCGACCGCCCACCATCTCTCTCCTCTCTCTCGCAAGGAACCCTATCCTCTTATCCCTCACCCCACGCACACACGTCTCTCGGCCTCGCCCCGGCCCCGATCCATGCCGGCTCCCAGTGCTCCCTCCTCTTCCTGCGCGGCGGCCCTTGCCCTCCTCTCTCTTCGGTCCCCTTCGCGCCTCCTCGCGGCTGTCACAGCCAAGGAGCCCGAGCTCAGCGGCGACGGATCGGAAGGCAATGTTGGTGCTGGATCTAGGAGTGGTGGAGCCGCCGCCATCTCCACTCGCCGGGAACCGGCCAGATCCGCCCCACAAGCTTCACAGGTGCCACCCCTTCCGCCACCAGCCACCTTCCATGACGAGCAGTCCAAGGAGCTCCGCCTCCCTCTTCTTATCCCCCACCCCCACTGGCGACGGAGGCGAGGTGAAAATTCCCCACCAACCGGAGCGCTTGCCTGCCGATGGAGGTCTCCGCCTGCCGTCTCCCGCCTCGACGGTGCCGTCCCGCCACGGCGGAGGGTCCCTGTGGCGGCTGCTCCCTTTGGCCCAGCCCGCCTCCCGAGCGGTCTCCGCCAAGGTGCTTCCCTCCTCCCCTATCTTGTGGGTTGCGGGGGATGTTGCGTGTAGGCCGGAAGCTTCACTCCCGGTTGCTGCTTCTGGAGGTAGCTGGGATGGAATTATGGCGATTTGGTGCATTCTGTTGAGCTTCGCTCCTAATTTTTCCACCTGATTTCTTAGTGGAATGGAAGGTGAAGAAGGTACGCGGCATGGACGACGCACCGAGGAGGCGGTGTCTGAGCTGCGGCAGCCACGCTGGTGGAGGACCTCAGGGGCGGGCGGTGTGGGAGGCCGAGGCGGGCAGGCGTCGCCAATGGCGGGACGAGCAACTCGAGCAGGAGGGCGACACCAAGCTCGGCTGGGGCCTCCTGGGCGATGCCTACGACCGCTGCGGTGAGGTCTACGCTGAGTATGCCGCCTTCTACCTCGGTGAGCCCATCACACCCCGTCCATCAATCACTACTCTGTAACTCTGCTGACAGTAGCTAAAGATCTCAACACATTCAGTCCAAAATTGCAAAGAGTAATTTAGTGTAGTATCAACTACTCCCACTACCTAAGCAGCAGCTCTTTTGCTCCGTAATCCTCACGAGAGGATGACTATTTAGTCGTGCAACCAGCACTGAAGCCATCAGAGATATCTGAATGTTTGGCTCACGCAAACGGAGTACTCTAACCATGAAATGTTTGTCTTTGTAGTACTCCAACCAGCCTAAAGCTACAAGAAGTCTTACCAACAACTGTAGTGCTCCAGCCTGAAGCTATTCTGTAGGCCTGAAGCTATAAAATTTTGTTTCCTTCGCAAAAACTTCAGTTTACAAAAGTTTGCAAATTATATAATTTTGCAGTACTGTATTGGTTGCAGTGTTTTTTCAGTAGTTTGTTTAACTTGCTGATGCTCTCTTAATTCTGTTAATTCTATGCAGCTGCTCCACTAAAAATTCTTAGTGTATCTTATGCTTAGTGTTAATTCTTTGCAGCTACTCCACTGAAGTACTACTTGAACTATCGTAAGATTGCTTCCAATACCGCGGTATTGGAGTATTGCTTCCAAATTCTAGAGTAGCAAGTGCAGCAGTAGTGTCTTGCTCTTGTTTAGTAGTGTAGGAATTTAGTGTTCTTCTCTTCTCTATTCTCTTGTCTTCTCTTCTCTTCTTGTTCAAGAGTGTACTGCTCTTGTTCAAGAGTGTACATTATCATGATCATACACTGAAACATTTCTTAACTGATTTACTCCCTCACTGTAAGCATTGATGCTTTCTTCAAAATTATGAGAAATTAAGATGCATCATACACTTAAAACTTATTTACTCCCTCATCAATTGTTATGCATTTTATTGTCAAAGCAAGAATTAGTTTCTTAGGTTAATGAAGCATTACCAGCCATAGTTTTCTGTATCTTAATTATCTCTAAACATTTTTGCTTGAAAACTGAATGTACAATGTTTTTGTAGATAATTTGATCGAAAAGGGAGGGCATGCTAAGGTGTACAATGGACAGTTTGTGGCAGTGAAGAGGTTAACTGAAACCTTTTCAGTTAATTTAAATTAACTGATATTTTTCTACTCATTTGCCTGTTTAAGATGCATCATTAAGTAGCAGCAGGAGTAGTTTTGCCTGTATAAGATGCATCATTAAGTAGCAGCAGGAGTAGTTTTGCCTGTATAAGATGCATCATTAAGCAGCACGACTATTACTTTAATTTAAATTAATTGAAACATTTTCTGTTAATTAAGATGCATCATTAAGCAGCAGGAGTACTCATTTGTACTGTACGTGTGTACTCATTTAGCTGGAGCATATCAGCAGTTTACTCAGAAGTATTCTTGCATTGTCTTGATCTGTTTTGTAGCCAACTTTGTAAGAAGATGTTCAGAGACCCATGTAGAATGATGTTCATATTACTCCTGTAGACAACCACTGATGTAGACATGAAGTAGTAATAGAGACCCATGTACTCCTTGTATTCATGTGTACAATAAGAAGCAGATAAACAACCTGATTATTTAGCGCTGTCAGATAAATACTCGTCGAAAGTGGGCTCCTATCAAAATTCATTTCCATTATAATCTTACACATACAATATTCACACCATGTAATTTTGGAAATATATGCTCATATCTAGTTTTGCATAAAAATGACAGTATTGACATGTTATAAATAGTTTGTTTGTCTTTCTATTTATTTTGTTACATTTTGCAGGATAAAGTGATGAAAAAGAAGAAAAGATTACTAGAAGATTAGTTTTAGGATTTTATTTTATTTCCTTGCAATTTTCCTTTTATTGGAAACTTGTAAAGACATTGTAATATTCTTACTATAATAAAAATTATGATTCTATTTCATTTTTTGTTTTTAAATTATTTTTTCTTATAGGTTGTTTTCTGTAAATTTAGTTTTTTTTTGTTTTCTAAATACATTACTAGTGGCGCATTTAAGCCCTTATTAGTGGCACACCTTCCTTTATTACTAGTGGCGCACCTATATGGTTATTAGTGGCGCACTTGGAGGGAATACCAGTGGAGCACCGAATGGTATACTAATGACGCACCACATGGTGCGCCATTAGTATCTGGTATACTAATGGCGCACCTGTGGTGCGCCATTAGTATATAATACTAGTGGCGTGGTACTAGTGGCGCACCAGTAGTGCGCCATTAGTAGGCAAAATTGGTGCGCCACTAGTAGGCCTTTTCCTAGTAGTGTTGGTGATGCAGGGTGCAACCGCCCGCAAGCCCGCTCCCGGTCGACAGGAGCCAGCTCGTCAAAGACGGCGTCCAATGGCACGAATGGATTCCGGTGACGGAGCCCTGAAAGGATTCGCCCGACAACGGCGACGGCAGCCCGCAACCCCTCCTTGTCCAACTCAGCCCCCACCATTGCGCGGAGACGGCTCAGCTTCTCGGAGATATAGGTGAAGAAGGAGACCAGGTCAGGAAGCCGCAGCTCGTTGAAGTCGGCCGGGTGGTCAAACGGGTTTAGCCCAACGGCCGGCATCATCGCGCTGGCACGACGGTAGGCATCGCGCAGCCGCAACACGTGTGTGGCAACTTGGTTCACCAAGTGGCTGAGGCGATCCTGGACCTCGTCACGATCGGCCCGCTCGCGCTCGGTCGGCTCCCACGGCGGCCTATCGTATCTCCCGCTTTACTGCAGCAACGCCGCCCGACGCCTCGAGCATCTTTGTGGTGGGCCGCCGCTTTTGAAGCTCAGTGAACTCCCGCACATGACGGAGGAGCATGGCACTCCTCTCCTCCTTGAGCTCACGGAGCTCCACGTCCTTGGCCCTGAGCTCCGCATTCTTGGCATGGAGCTCCTGTGTCAGGAGCCTCACCTCGGACTCCGTGATCTGCTGCGCCGCCATGGCACCTGTAGAAGCAATGGGGAGAGGAAGCAAAGGGGGCAAAACGGCTGAAAGGCAATGCAATCTACGGGAAGGTGGAGGGAGCGGGGAATCTTTTGGTTTTCACCATGGTAAAACACCAGTCGACAACTTCTCACATCAGGGAGCAGTGGGTTTTTACAGGCGGAGTCATCGTGACTAATTGCTACCGCGCCTGCTCCCGTCAATCAAAAAATTTAAAATCCTGCCCCGCCTGCTCCCGTCAATCAAAAAATTAAAAATCCTGCCGCACCCAAACACCAGAGCAACGCCGCGGTGGATATTTAAATTTAGATGCCGACAAGTAGATAAAAAAAAGGGGTGAAAAAACAAATGTGGCGGCGGCCTAGCTAGTCGTTCGAACTAGCCCAACTAGCTACCCAGCGTGCTTCACTGATGTACTCGGCGGGAAAGGTGGTCTTTCGTGATTTGAGGATCATTTACTTGCGTCGGCGCTACGACCGAGGAGGACCCAGAAAACGCGCGGTAGGGCGTCCCACATCAGGAAGAATATATGCGTGCACCACCCGGGAGGACCCCGAAACCACGCGGTAGGGTGGGCCACGTCTCGGCACGGAGGAAAAATGTGCGTGTAAAAATATACTGTATCAGACGTAGTACCTATGGTTCGACCTCGGGACCCAGCCAGTCGGTCGAAAACACCCCACTAGCCACACAGCTTCATCATGCAAACGTGGCACGTAGGATAGATGTGGTCAGCTCCGTCTCGACCAGCCACAACGTCTCTTGTTCTAGGCGATTCTTCTATTTTCCAGGCTTATTTTAGTTGTAATAACACCACGGCAAGCTAGCGTCGCTCTTCATGTGTGCCCGTGCAAAGGTTAGACGATGGAGAGAAGAGAGATTGAGATCGCAGACCTGGGACCCACCAGTAAGTGAGACAACGGTCATGCACGTGTTGACGAGGCACTCCCTCTACTCTACTCAACACAAGTACTGTATAAAATCAAGCTATGGGACAAAGCCAACAACCGTTCGTTTTTTCAGGCTATCGACTTACGCTTTGTATACCATGTTGCCAGTTCGAATCTCGTCTTTCAGATTTGTTAGTTTTAGGTCCAAATTTGATTAATGACAAGTGGGACCCCCGTGTGTTGTTCCGATATTTCAGTGTAGGATGGTTTTTTTTGAACAAACACTTTGCGCGGTTAGACAAGTAACATCATGAGTTACACGTATTTTGCAAGTTTACGAACAAAAATGACAGCGGCATAGAATATCACGTCCACCCCGCAGCTTAGATACTATGGTGATACGAAGTTTTACAATTGGAAGTGAGATCCAATGGCTTGGGAGTAGTCTTTGTAATTATGCGCAATTTCCAAACTCTCGAAAGGTTTTTTTTGCAAATAAAACATTTAGGCCTCGTGTGTGCCGCTGCATCTTCGATCCAACGGCACCCTGGTGCTCATATTAGGTGCTCCCCGTAGCTTAATTACCCGCTACGGTGATATGAACATCTAGGTCGTATGATCAGTGATCAGATGGCACATGCGTAGTACTTGTACTTTCTGCGCATTTCCCAAACTCTATCAGCCGTATATTGCAAAAACATTCAAACCTCCTACAGTGGGCTGTTAGATCTGTGTGAACTCGTATCACCATAGAATCTACGGTGCGGGAGCACCTCATACTCTCCCGTGCGAGAAAACATAAGGTGCTATCGCAGCTTGGATGCTACGGTGATACGAGCTTGGAGGTCGTTTGATCTGAGATCCAATGGCATCTGAGCAGTCTTTGTGCTTGTAAGCAGTGGCCAAACTCTTTTGGGGCTTTTCTGCAAAAAACCATTCGAACCACCGAGGAGGAGTTGGGTCACAAATCCAACGCCTCCGAAGAGCTTGTATCACCAAAGCATCTAAGGTGTGGTAGCACATGATATTCTTACGTATAGGAGAATATGATGTCCTCCTTCATCTTAGATGCTACGGTGATATGAGCTTTGATGTCGTTGGATATGGGATCAAAGGGCATCTAAGTATTTTTTGTATTCTCAAACTCATCAAGGTTTCCTGCAAAAATATTAAGACACATCATGTGAGCTGCTATATCTCAGATCTACAAGCTCCAAGCAACTCGTATCGGCATATAGCATCTAAGGTATGGGGGCACATGATATTCTCCCAGGGAGGAGGGGTGGGGGGTACACAACCAATTGGTGGTTGGGAGGGTGGGGACAAATATAATCTAAACAACTCTAAACAGAGCTCCACAATTTTATCTAAGGTCGAGGGGTTGACCCCCGACAATCATAGCTCCGCCTAAACACAACATTTGCATGTACTGTAGTACTAGACTTAATATTCATGTTTCAGTTTCATGTTCACTTTAAATATTGAACTGATGACCATGGATGTCTTACATTTTACTCCCTTCATTCCTAAATATTAGTCTTTTTAGAGGCTTCAAATGGACTGGCACATACGGATGTATATAGACATATTTTAGAGTCTAGATTCACTCATTTTGCTCCGTATGTAGTCACTTGTTGAACTCTCTAAAAGAATAGTATTTAGGAATAGAAGGAGTATTTTTGAATTCGTGTTATACATGCATGGTTTTGAAAAATCGATGCACTATACATATTGGATTGTTGTTGTGTTCGTGTGTGTGTGTGTGTCTCTATGTGTGTGTGTGGTCATATGCTTGATACATATAAAGTTTTCTCACCTCCGTATTGTTCATCTTTTAAATTTGAATCTGCATTGGAAAACTTACTAGGGATACCATGAAATGTGAAATCCACGTTGAGATCACTATATCACAAACTCACTCTAATTCAACAACTCGTCATAAATCAATTACCACGTTGAGATTAGTATTTGCAAGGAAAATACGGTATTGTAATACACATAGATTCGTTCGGCAATTTAAAAGGTTCCTTTCGTATTCTCGAATGGTAGGACCCAACGGCGTACCAGCCAGACCTTGGCTCGTGTTGATCCTAAAAAAATCAAGCTCGTGTCCTTCGGTGGCGTGCGTGGCACGCACATTAGGCAACCCCAACCAGTCGAGCCTCGGCGTTTCAAGTCGAAATATCTGGCGCCGTAATTCCAGCCCTAGGAAATTCCCCTCATGTCCCCGGTCTATAATGACTACCGATGAACAACGGAGGGATGCTTTAGTAACTAGACAACATTACCTACCGTGCCGAGCATGGTTCAATTCCCTCGGTCGCCGCTCGTCAAGGTCACCCGTCAATTGCATCGCCTTGTACTACTACTACTACACCAGGATGAGCACAGAATTGAGCCCGTTTGTTCGTGCCTAGTACTTGAGTTAATATATCAGGCAATGCACTGGTATGGAGGGATTATCCTTTTACTCGGCATATATAACTTTTCTGAAGTCTAACTAAGCAAAATGTTTGACCAAATCCTTTCTTAAGAAATACAACAGAACAGATACGGCTTGCAAATTTATTGCATGATGCAGGTTATGATATTGTTTCGAATCCTGGATCTTAAATTTCAGAAAATCCAAAAGTGAGCATAAATTCTTGAAACTGAGCATGGTCACGTGATATGGCACAAATATTACTTCGTAAGTTTTTTCTTCAATTCGAGACAAGCTGCTTATGACAAGTTGCACAAATGAAGAGCCAAGGTATTTTGGAACAAAGACCTGTCACGTTAAGGCGAAAGCTTTCACTATTGAAACCGTGGGCGTTTACGTGCCGCCACGAGTCCCCGCTTCTCATCGGTAGGTGCCGTCCCAGCAAGCGTGTGAGTCGACAGGAGGCGTGCGAAAGCAGATCAGCCCGGCTATCGTGGAGGCGCGGCGGCAGACTATTGTGCAGACTCACCGGGAGGCGAGCCCTTTGACCAGGCTCCGCCGCCCACCGTCGTCCCAACTGCTCCCACTTTTAATGCCGCCGGCGCTGCAGTTTAAAATCAACCCCGCACTACCCGGTATCGCTACAATCCTCTCTCTTCCTCTCCGATTATCCTGTCGTCTACCTCCAACTAGCCTGACCTAAACGTACACCATGCCGCATCATGATGGTCTGCCCTTAGTGTTCCAGTTTCCTGAGGAAGACACTCAGTCGGGGTCTCAAGAACATAAGGCGCTTTGGGATGAGCTTGAACTGGCCTTGCGGGAAGACGCCGTGCCTATCCCCGCCCTGCTCCGCCCTGTCAGCCTGATCAAGGCCCCATCCCGTGGCATTGATGGGCTGGGAGCCGCACATTGTCGCCGAGCTTGATGCCACGGGGTTCCATGAGGTCCCCGCCGACTTTCACGCTACCAAGACCTGCCAACAGATGCGCTTTCACAGGCACTAACGCACACGGTCGTGCGGTGCCGATGCACTTGCCAGACAAGTCAAGGCAGTAATCGACGTATGCCTCGTGCCGTGTGACACTCCAAAATTTTTAATTTGGTTTTTATCAAACTCTTTATTTGATTTGAAGGAGGCTATTTAAAATCTTTCAAAAAAAAGACCCTCCTTCTCAAAAAGTTTCTCCTATGACAAATATTCTATTTTGTGTTTGATATTGAAGACTTTTCTTTTGATGTTAACTCATCACAATTAATTTTTGGAAATTATTTTTATTAAAAAGAAATCCTATGGGTTTTTTGGAATTATTCCTTTTATTGCAACCATCCATTTTACCATGCCTCATGTTAAAATTTCTTCCAAAACCCTTCCTCCACTTTGGGTCAAGCTTTATATTCAATCCCAACAAGCTCAACCCATTTTTTATTTTTATTCCATTTATTTTATCCCCAAAATTATTTCTGCCATTATTTTTGGACCTAGGTGGTTTACAAAGGAAGTGCCATTTTCCTTTTGAGTTTTGATCCCAAACCAACTCCTCTGGCTAGTCCTTAGCACCCCCAACCTAGATCCATCAAGATCCACTCTTCAACAGTTCAAAATTTTCAAGTTTTTCTCACTGCAAGTTTGGACCAGATTTGTCATTTTTGGTGAAATTCATATTTTTCCTTTTCCAAAAATTCTAACAAAAATCAGGCAGCCCCAAGATGCATTGAGAGATCACCTCACCAAAGATCAGCTCGTGTAAATTTCCCACATGCCAAAAACATTTCATCAAGCACTGGCGCAATCGCTTCGCTACAAATTCGTAAAAGTTCGGGTTCAAGAGTTTGGATTGAACATTTACGTTGTCGTTTTCTTCAGTGCTTGGCATCCATCTCGCCAGTGCTCGCGCTGGCCTCTTGCGCACTGCTCCCCCTCCTTATCCAGAGCGCCGCAAGGTCGCTTTTCCTGGCGCGGGTGTCAGTGGCGACGTGGCTCGCCAGCTCCGGCGTCTTCTGCGGTGGCAGAGCCACCCGTGGCGGCTAACAGTGGCCGACCCTGCTTTCGGCGCCGACCAGCGCCGCCCGAGCCACCCGAGGCCTCCGCGTGGCCACCCCCTCCTCTGTGTGCGCTACGGCACCGTGGCCGTGGCCTGGCAAGCACAGGTCGCGCTCTCTGCCGCCGGTGGGCCCGCGAAGCGCCGTTCCGTCAAAACCGCGGAGCAGGCCAAATCCAACCGAGGTTAGCATTTGATTGTAACCAGAGGACCATCACGTTGATGCCCAGCCTCCTAAACCACCTGTCGGCCGCTGCCTCGCCGTAATGGCCGCCGGAGTTATCCCGTTCGCGGGAACCGCCTCGGGCCGGCTATAAATAGCCACCCCGAGCTCGCCTTCGACCAGCACCACTCACTCCACCTCGCCATAACTGCATTCAACCCCTAGGAGGACCCCGAGGAGGCCTTCTCCTCCGTCACCGGCCGCCCCGATCCGCTTCGGGCTCCGACATGATTCGCTCCGGTGAGGGCACCCCCCACCTCCCAAACCCTTCCCGTAGCCTCCTAGGGCACTCAATCACCTAACCCACACCTCAATTTGGCATTTGCAGCCTTCCCCGACGAAATCCACCACCACCCGAGACGCTGTCCGCTGGAGCAAGGGCCGCCGTCGACGTGGTGCTCGCCGACGACCAGCTCCACCACCCACAGACGCGGGAGATCACACTGAGTCCGTAGGTACCCTCCACTTCTCCTAACTCGCCGTGGATAGCCGCCGGCGA
Organism: Aegilops bicornis; assembly: GCA_021605145.1. Lineage (NCBI taxonomy): Eukaryota > Viridiplantae > Streptophyta > Magnoliopsida > Poales > Poaceae > Aegilops > Aegilops bicornis. Next base: position 102,787,489 of record CM038675.1, on the reverse strand, counting down.
CCACCGCAGCCTTCGGGCGTCGGCGCGCTCTGTTTTCTCTCTCAAATATTCAAACCTGACGGGTGGGACCCCCTCGTCAGCGTTTTCTTCTTTTTGAACCGTTTTCTGAAAACGCCTTCGGGCAAATACGCTTTCCAACTGAAACGTTATTCTGTCCTTTTCTGTTCTACCCCCTGGGAATTTTCTGTTTCATTACAGACAAGTCCCTGGAGTAAAACTTTAATAACTTTTAAACAGAAAATGATTTTTGATTGATTCTTGATTCTTTTTTTGTCATCTTTATTTTTCTGTCTAGTTTTTTATCATTTTTATTTGAAAAATATTTGGAACACTTTTTGTGCACACACGGTATTTACGTTAGTACGCGTTTTCTTTCTACCGTAGATACCGGAGGAGGTGACGGAACCGCGAACTTCACCGAGCTAGACTCCGACTACTCCGAACCAGGCAAGCATGTTTGAACCTTTGATATGACGAGTGTTTTGCATGTTTGCTTAAGTAGTTACTTCATGGCATGTCTATATGAACATCCGTAAATGTTATGTTGCATGCAAAGCTATTGCGAGTGAGGTTCGAAAGTCGATGTGTGATTCGATGTGAGTTTACATGATCATGTGGTGACATGAAAGGTGGTAAGATGGTATTGTTGAAGCATTCTAGTCTTATGCCAAACCATTTAACTCCAGTATCAACGTGAATCAAGTCACTTACCATCCGTTCCTTTTATTGTACTACCACATGTTTTCTCCAAAGAATATGGTTTAGTAAGTTGCAAACCTCTTTCCTGGTACACACCAAACAGAGGGGCCGGGATGAGGGTTCCATGGCCCTGGATTAAAGCCCGTCATCCGGTCAGGGAGCATGGGTGTTTCCGGTTGGGACCAAGAGAGGGGCACCCCTTAGAGCGCCATGAGATAAATTTGATCCCATGCTATTCGAGGTTGTGACATCCCCATCTTAGAGTTTTTCTTGAATGTTGCCTAGGGTGATTCCTGGCAGTGGAATGTGGAATTGGGTGTGTACTGGTTAGATGTGTTTCTTCTAAAATACCGTAAACGGAACTAGTCCCTTGTGACTACTGAAATCCGTTGGTTGTGGTTAAATAGTACAAACTCTGCAGAGTCAAGCTCATTCTAGTAACCGTATCTATGGTCAAGGTCTGTGTTCAACTTGTCTTTGTGAGTCTCAGTGTGAGTCTCCGTGACAATCCCCAGTGAAAAAACATGAGTGGTAAACCCGGCTGAATGATTACTCCTGTGGATGGACTAACCCGTTTGTCATTATGTACTGAGTATTTCCTTGGAGTGATTTAACTTCATAAATCTATTGAATACAAATGATGAATATAAGCCCTTTCTGTGATGTCGCCCAGACGTCCGACTGTGGCACTCTTGTTATTTACTTTCGATATAAGCCCTTTATGTGATGTCGCTCAGACGTCCGACTGTGGCATTCTTGTTATTTACTTTCGATATAAGCCCTTTATGTGATGTCGCTCATACGTCCGACTGTGGCACGCTTGTTATTTACTTTCGATATAAGCCCTTTATGTGATGTCGCTCAGACGTCCGACTGTGGCACTCTTGTTATTTGCTTTCGATATAAGCCCTTCACGTGATGTCGCTCAGACGTTCGACTGTGGCGCGCACTGTCATTTACTTTTCAATATAGCCCTTTTTGTGGTGTCGCTTAGACGCCCGACTGCGGCATGTTAATTTATTTGTTCACCTTCGAGGCGCCGCCTGCATAATCTGATCGGTTTTCAGTTATTTTGTTGGGATTTCGGGAGGACTACCGCCTGACTTCCTTTTTATTTAACATGTTGTGCAAGTTTATTATTTAAGTGTGCATTGCTAATTGCTCATGATGCATCATGCTTGCATTTGTTATATCTTATGTCCGAACTGTCTTGCGAGTACATTCAAAGTACTCACCTGGCTTGTTGATTTGGCAAGATGTTGATGAAGGCGATCTTATGGATGAAGAGTTCGATAGCGAGTCCGATGCCTAGAGGAGTCCCAGTCAGTCCCGTGCGATCCTGGAATTTGTCACTTGTATCATATACGCTTCCGCTACCCAAATAAAATCATCGAGCCTCACCTCGATGCTCAATGAGCTGCAAGAGTAGGAGTCATGTCACCCACTTCACTGTGACATATCCACCACCACTTTTATTATGAGTCAGTAGTATGCCACCACACCATTGTGTCATATCCGCCTTATGTATGATATTGGCGTGCTTGTAATAAATTGTTGAGCAACCTCAGCTCAACCCTGTAATATATTTAGTACATCTGGACTTCTGTATCAAGAATTTGTCTACCAGTAAGGAGGATTCTCCTATACTGGAAATAAAAGGGTCGGTTTCTCAATAAGTATTTTATTGAAAAACCGGTCGTGACATGCCGGTGCCCGTGCACACGAATGTCTCCGCCGCACCGTTGACAGCGCCTGTCCCCGCGCGGGTGCCAGTGCCCCCCTCAGCGGCATGGATGGCCGCCGTCGACCGCTTCCTTGCACCAACGCCAGTCGCCTCCTCCCGCCAGTTGACTCGCTCTGAAGTCCAGAACATTTTGGCCTTCCTTGAAGCTAGGCCAACGTCCAGGAGTACGCCAACAACGGCGCAAGATGCCGCCGTCGCCGTCGGTCAGTGGCCCGACGACACACAGAGCACGGCAGAGGAGCCGCTTCCCACCGTGAGCCGCCGCCGCCACCGAGTAATCTAAGTTTGCCATGAAAAACGTTCGGATTGCCATGCTTAAAATCCGAACGTCTATCATTTCCGTTTATTTTATATCGATCATCGTATAATTTAAAGTCGGAGTTAGACTGAACGAAATGTATGGTTTGATCGATTGAATGTTCTGCTAGAGCCGTATCAAATTAAATATAAAACGTCATCAAGCCACATGTATTACTTGTCATCCAACGACCTAGACTGCTTCAATGTCGAGCGCTCAACACGTTTAGCGTGCAGTTAATTTCATGCCAAAAATAGTGCTAATCACATGACAACACGCAAATAATATCCGCATGCACTTCATATATTTCCAAATTAACGTGCATTGCACGTACACACTGACTAGTGCTGCTAGTAGGTGAAACTGCTGCCGTGACTTGTGACGCGTCCAGATATGGTCAACGGCAACATCACCCGCGAGTTCTTCCTGTTTGCCCGTGTGTCTAAACGCAGAAGGGGAGGAGAGAGAGAGAGAGAGAGAGAGAGAGAGAGAGAGAGAGAGAGAGCACACATGGAGAATGAATGAAAAAAGACATAGTTTGGAAGTTAGACCTTTTTATAGGACTCTCTTTCAATTTCAAAAAAGAGGACGTTTGAAACTTTTAACTCGACGGAATTTGTTTTTTGATGGATTCAAGCAAAGAATGAGATGTATGGCTTGGCTAGGGAACCAGTAGTAGTGGCAGAGGTCGAGCTTTGAGATGAGAAGAGGGCTGAGTCGTCTAGCTTTTATTCCAAAATCACGTATCAGCCGCCCGTGGAACTCTTGTTTTGAGGAAGCAATGAAAATTGTCTTTTTCCATTCTCAATAAATGAGGAAGGAGGGGTGAGGTCCTCACTTGCGAGTGAGGCGTCTCGGGTCCCAGAAGCGCGTGATAAATGCCACCGAAGCCTAAGACTGCGGAGGAAATTAGGTGAAGTACGCCAGATACAAAGTACGGAAAAGTATCTAGAACTTCCCCTGGCCCTACTCCCCTTTAAAGAAGATGCAGCATAGAGGAAACAAAGGCTAAACTAAGCGCTTTTGTTTGAACAAAAAAGTGGATTTCATTCCACTTTCCTATTTCTGAACAACAACTTATGTTATCAACTATTTCATGTTTTCAAAGTTATTTTATTAATTGTCTCATACCCTATTTTTGATTTCGATAGTATGGTGTACAAAAATGAGTAATAAACCCCAGTATAGACTGGTACGATTCAATTCAACATTTTGTTTTGGTCAGGCGACACCCAGATTTGAACTGGGGATAAAGGATTTGCAGTCCCCTGCCTTACCGCTTGGCCATGCCGCCAAATCCGATCCAAAATAGAGCAGCATATCTTTAGGATAAAAGAAAAAACTGCAAAAAAATCCTTTTTCCTAAATAAAAAGATCAAGAAATCTATTTTGTATGGTTCTTATTCGTTGGAAACAAACCCCTTGTCGAAGCCCTTTATGATATATAACCCTGGATCGAGTCAGATTTGGGGCGTGATTCTGTTGTCAGAGGTGCCTTTCAATTTCATTGACCTTGGTACTGCATTTCATAGATACCTTCGCTATTACAGTAACGCAATTCTCCACTAAAATAAATGAGTTGTTAGTTGTAGAATATTACTCTCGTCAGACTTGAACTTAACGAAAAAAGGAAAGGTTCATAGAATTTTCTTCCCCTTCCC